>OU896708.1:5832153-6487718 GCA_918026855.4 Phaedon cochleariae | reverse complement strand
GCCTTTCTAGAGAAAATAGAGGCTTGAGTTCTGGTTGCGTTGAGTTCAGTTCAACTAGGTTGTTGGTTACCCAGGCTGTGATTTCAACAAGGTCTTCATTGACAGCATTGACCTGCCTGCGCCATGAGTTCTTAGTGCCAATGCAGCTGAATCCTTCTACGACCTCTCTTCAGTTTCATCCTCTCTTTAGCCCATCATTTTTGCGTGTAATGGCATTATTAGTTGTCCACTTGATCGTGAAACGTGGAGTCAGAGATGGTAGAACTGATAAATAATCTCCTTCTTTTCGTGCCTTTTCATTTGGCCTCTTTCTACGATATCTTCTTCTTCGTCAATGTATTAGAATTGATCGTGAAGTTGCACATTGAGACTAAAAATACGTAAATTTTTCCATAACTTGAGGTTTCCTATTTGTTCAAATAATTATCATCATTTTTCCGAATATTTTTGATAAAACAGGCCTTTAGGGCTATCCGGCAGAATTTTGGGATTTTTGAGTTTGACATTTCAGTTTCAGTTTCAGTAACGCCAACTGGTGAGACTCAGAATGTTAGCCTTGGGATGAATATCATCGTGAATATCCATGATTATTATTTTCGTATTTTTATTTATTTATCTATTCATTCATTCATTTATTAGTCAAACATATATTCCAGTCAGAACAAGTCCTGGTATCCGGAAGAACATAATTATAAAATAATAAGTAATGAATATCTAGGACTACTGCACAAACATGAATAGAAGTAAACATGAATAATGAATCATAATAAATCAGGATATCACAATAAATCACAATAAACAAAGAAAAGAATTTTAGTCAAGGACATAATTAACTGATAAATTTCAAACATTTCTCTCAGAAATGATCAGTTTTTCTACTTTTTTTTTAAATGTACCTTATATTTCTGCAGTTTTCAATTTCAACTGGTAGTTTATTGAACTCAGATAAGGCTGCATGAGAACATCTGTTTTTTCCGAGTGTAGAAGTAGCAGCATCAGATGAAATAAGTTATACTGTCTAGTTTGATGACTATATGAATTTCGAAATTTCTTGTCAAAATAATATTATATTTCAATTCTTTATTTATGATATTGTATGACATTCTCTTCTCTAATCTGTACAGTTCTTCTGAAGAATATGTTTTTGTTAAAGCATACAGTTCAGTTGTTGGTGTATCATATGGAAGACAATACAGTACTTTTAATGATTTCCTATATAATGTTGATATCTTATTAAAATTATTTTTTTAACAAGATTCTCAAACATTTGTTAAATTGTTAATTCGACTCAGTATATGTGAATAGAGTACTATATTTGCAATTTTCATGTTGAGTTTGGGACATCTTCTCAATGCACCAATAGGTGGTATTTTCTATGTCAGAATCTCAATATGTTTGTCCCACAATTTTTTATCGAACCAAATACTTAATCTGTTCAGATTGTTTCAAGAATTCATGCTTTATTCGAAGATTGAGCTGGATTTTCTGTATATTTTTTTGTTGAAAAATCATGGATTCTGGTAGGTATTTATAGTGGAGCCATTTTTCAAATAATTTCAGATCGTCGAAAAGAATCAGTTCTCGATCACCAGAGTGGCTTTGCGCACTAGATACGAAAATAACTATTTTGGTAGTTGCATAATTTAGACTTGGCCTTATAGATTTCGCATTTCAAACCATGGGAGATTCTTAATCCTAATACATTTTTTAAAACTCATCATCAGTTTTGCATGTATCTTTCAATATTTTGGCGAAGGAACCCTTATCATCGATCTTTCGCCAAAATTTATAAAATAAAAGGAGTATTGAGGCAAAGTTCACAGAATTAATTCTGTAAACTTTGATTCAGGCAATAAGTACAGTTTCATTTTCATACACAGTGTAGACACATTTTTTTGTGTCGAGACTATTCATTATCGCTCGCAACGGCTTTCATGCCTCTATATCAACTTTTGATTCATTATCTACTGACATTTGATTTGAACAGATACAGGGTGATAAAAATTCTGCATTTGAACCACCCTGTATTTGTGCATGCTCTATTCGTAGTTCAAGATTCAGAATTCTGATCACCCTTTGACTGATAATGAATAGTGTCGACAGAAAAACATCCTGAAGTTGGAGAATCTGGATTTTGAAAACCCTATATCTCTGTAATCATCCTCGATAGACCCCAAGTGTAAAGCATTGATGGAATCAGCTCTTCAGGAAGAATCTGAGGATGCAATGAAATACAAGGTGTTTATTTGAAATACTTTTCGATAGACAATGTTGTTTTCGTGTTCCAGCGTTTTTTTATAATCCGGTTCTGTCGACCTACAGAGCTGCTGTTTTGTTTTCAAATGCCCTATTCTGTATGTTTGTAATCGATAGCAAAATTAGATTACAAAAAATAAAAAACGAAAAACGGAGTCTGAAAGCGAAGAAGAGAAATGTAAATTTTGGCGGCTACGCAATCTTCGCTATTTTCGTCTCCCAACCTTATGCAACCAGTTTAACGCCAAAGAAATTCTTAGTTGCATCGCAGTAGCGCTTCCGCAATCGATAATCTTGTTCAGTGTCGGACTAGCCAATGCAGAACTGTGAAAAATGATTCTGGGGATCCTTGCCCAAACAAAAATTGGAATATTTTGGAGAAATATGCAGATCTGCTAAGGTTCCAGAATCTTCAAGCGCCAATGCAATGAAAATGATAGGGTTCAATAATGAAATATCACTAGAACCATGGAATCCAAAACTAGCAAAAATCAAATCCTTTCACGACCTTTCCGATTTCTTCAGTTTTACGAAGTTTGTTCGTGTATTTGAGAAAATATAGTGCTTTTGGTAGATGCATTCGTTTATTTTCATTTTTTGGCGGAGGAGTTATATTCATTCGATCTTTCGCCAAAGTATAGAAATAAATAGTTATTTATTATACAAGGGAAAAAAGTAGTAGATTTTAGCTCCAGGTTGTGTTGTCTCCCGACGCGTAGCGGAGGGAGACAAAAAACCGTGAGCTAAAATCTAATATTTTTCCCGTGTATAATACACTATTTTTTTCTGTGACAGAAGGAAGTACGAATCAATATTGAGAAGATATTACATTATTTTGAAATCTGAAAATTATCGACGTGAAATTTCAAGTTTTTAACAGTAGGGACACCTGCGTTTTATAGACATCTTTATCATTCTTTTGAAGTAATCAAATATCTGATGTCACTTCTGTCAGTTCAATTCTGTGATTTGATTTTAAAAAATTGCGAATTCAGTAGTTGTTTAGTAATATACGAAACCGCGAAGTCGAATGGAAGATAAAAGGACTTGCAGTTCTTTCTCGGAGACGGTATTATTGACTCATTTTTCGGAACTATAGCACAACAAAAGCCATTAACAGAGTATATATATGTGATATATATCCGGGAAAGAAGTACTCACTTTTTTCCCACGGGAAAAAAGTAATTTATGAAAAGTGACATTTTATAACCTGGCAACAGGGATGAAATGCCAAATTTTTTTCCCGTCACAGAAAAAAAGATTTTTTCTTCTAGCATAACTGAAATGGCATTTCATTTAGCGTACGGATACGTGCCTCGCTAAATGATCGATTAATCACATATTTTATATTCATGGGTGTTTATCCTTTCGTCATTGAATCACTGTATTCAACTTGAAAAGTGAAGATTGGCAACTTTCAGCAAGAAATGACTCAGGAAGAGTTAACGGGCAAGAGAAAAGTCTCGTATTTGAAACTGTCAAAAATTCGAAACGTCATTCTGAACTACTCAAAATACGTACCGGTGTGGTCCAGAAAATCTGGTAAATCTTTTTGTTTGTGATGGCAAAATGTTGGGAGCTCAATAGTATTATTCGATCATATAAAAAATTATAAGTATTAAGGTATTAAATACAGGCTGTTTCACTTGAATTGAAGTGAATTGAAACAAAAGTACATCACTATTCAGATCGTGAAAAGGTGTCCAGTTATCGTAAACATGCAATATATCGCTTGTTTGAAAAGATAAAAAAATAAATCGAATTTAAATAAAATCTCCGTTCTGAACGTTCCGTGATTATCAATCAATCTGTTTTTTTTTTATTTTCCTAAAATTTTCGTGGAAGAGAAAGAAATCATCGGTTGACATTTCACAAGGGCATAAAAATTACAGATAATTTTGCAAGAAAGTGTGTTATTCAAAAATTGCAAGAAGTAGGAGTGCTCTTACACAAAATATGAAAATAACCGAATGCAAGTTGTATAAGATAACACCCGTGAATGCAAAATTATCTGGTTATTTTTATGCACGAATGTAATCTATTAGAACAGTAGCTGACCCGCCAAACGTTGTTTTGCCATAAACATTATTTCTAGAAAATAATTTTGTAGTTAAATATTCCTCGACACACTTTCTAGTTTGGCCATTCATAAAAGCGCGTTTCTTTAGTTTTTCAAACTATTCTATTCATTTTCTACTTCTGTCGGGTTTGACAAACTATCTCTTCATAAATTCAAATCACTTTTCTGGTGAAAAAATAGGAGCATTTGATAGAGCGAAAAAAATTACTTAAGAGCGGTACTTCCATCGGAAAACAAAAATTGTAACCTTTTTCGAGATATTTGAGTTTTTGTAGTAACATGATATCAGAAGATAAATTCATTAGTAATAATATTTCAGGAGGCTTAGAACTTTTTGGCTGGAAACCATCTCTATTTCTCATTCTAAAACATTTCTTTTCACGCAATCTTTGCACAACACTAAAAATTGTTCTAGAATTTGGAACGCATCGAGCAGGATACAAATAACCAGTAATTTCTTAAAATATCAGTTGGAAATCGCAGAAATAATATTACTATGCAAAAAACTTAACAAGTAAATCAACAATAACAATTAATGCTCTTGCTCATGTCATGAATGTCAATATCAAGAACAAAATTGATCATGGCCTCCTTAAATATTGTTACCGATGAAGTAATCTGCTGATATCAAGTGACTACCAAAACTCAAATATCTCTTGAGCGGTTGAAATTTTTTAATTTCGATAGGAGTACGATTTTCATGTAATTTTGTTCGCTCTATTAAATGCTTCCCTTATTTCTCCAAAAAGAGTACGAGGAAAAAATTGTCTTCAAAAAATCATGACCCACCCACTAAAAACACCCTTTATAACGATATCAGGAATGTAGAAGTGTATCAAAAAAATTTATTCCATCAACAGACCTTTATGCAAGAAATCTCAATTTCGTGACTTTCACCGTTTAGAAGATATGCGGGAAAATTATTTCAATTTTATCAACTTTAGAAGGATATATCTCCCTTAATATTCATTTTGGGATATTAGTTCATCCATCAAACTATACTCATTTTTCATGTACCGGGTGTACCACTAAGAAAGGACGCCGGCTGTATCTCGGAAACTATTTGCCGCACAGGTTTCGAAAAAAAAAATATGAATGATAAAAGTGGCCAAGAGAAATCTCTGGAAATTATTTTCAAGTTTCCACAGGGCTTAATTGCATTGGTCAGTTCAATAAATGGGTTTTTATGAAACTTCGATATATCAAGACATATCAAAAACACTTTTTTCATGTTCTCGAGTTGATTTTCAATTATTCCGATCAAAAAAACGTGCGCTAGCTCTTTAAATAAAAGAGGGAAGGAAGGATGAATAGTACTTTGAAAAACATCTCATTACTACAGTTTGGTGTAACGGAATTCAACGATCTTGGTCTCATTATGAAGGGTTTTTTTAGCTCTTCCAGATGAATCACGAATCATGTCGATTCAAATCCTGTGGTGGCCGCTAGATGGCATCGTTTGAAAAATCAGGCAATTTTCCATTTTATTCGAAAATTTCAAATGGAACCATGTATTCATTCCACTCTGATATGAAAGTAGAGCAAACAAGAAGAAGAATGGTGGAAACCGCGAATTGATACCTCTTGGAGAACCGGTGAAATACTCGAAATAAGTATTATGAAAATATTCACCACAGGAATCTAACTTCAATAATCGTAATCAGAAATATTCTGTATCTATGAAGTTATACCTCTCAATAGTGAAATATACTCCTAGTAATGACATAGCTAATTGAAATGCAAGTAGTGAGTAGGCTCAGGAATGAGAAAAGGCAATTAAGTTGGCTTTGAATGAAAGAAACGTATAATTGAATTTCTAAGTTTTTACTGTTCATTATGGATTGCTGTTTTGTCAAAATGCTGTTATCGAATGAGGAGGCATTTGACATTATAGCAGTTTAAGTTTTAATAATATTATTCCAAGTATTTCTCCGGTTCTTCGAGAGATATCAACTCGCGGTTTTCATCATTTTTCTTCTCGTTCATTTTACTTTCATATCATAGCAGAAAAAATATATGGTTCCATTTGAAATTCTCGGAAAAAAATGAATAATCGGCTGATTTTTCAAACGATGCCATCTAGCGGCCACCACGGGATTTGAATCGACTTGATTCGTGATTTATCTGCAAGATCTGAAAAAACCCTTCATAATGAGACCAAGATCATTGAACTCCGTTACACCAAACTGTAGTTATAAGAGTTTTTCCAAAGTACTATTCATTCTTTCCTCATAATTCTTTTATTTAAAGAGCTAGCGCAATTTTTTTTGATCGAAATGATTGGAAATCAACTCCAGAATATGAGATAAGTATTTTTGATATGTCTTGATATATCAAATTTTCGTGAAGACCCGATTTTTAAATCGACCAATGCAATTACGCCCTCTAGCGGCTGTCCTGGGAAACTTGAAAATAATTTCCAGAGATTTTTCTTGGCCACTTTTATCATGAATATTTTTTCCGAAACCTGTGCGGCAAATAGTTTCCGAGATACAGCCGGCATCCTTTCTCAGTGGTACACCCGGTACAATCACCTCCAGAAAGCTCGGTAAACATTTCTGACTCACCCTGTATATGAGAGAAATATTCGATAAAATTCAAAGAACTCAAATACACGAGATATTGAATGTGAACGATAACTTGGGATACAGTGTATAAATCATATTTTTGAAGATTGAGAAGGGTTTACTTCCTTGAAACATGCTTGAAACGAACTCATATTCATAACATGTCATGAGATGTCCATTCAATTTTGAAACACCCTGTATTGTTTCGAGAATATATTTCAGCCAACGTTCGAGAGGAGAAAATATAGACTGACTGCATTATCGATACTAATGAAGATCACTTACCTTCACATTTTAGTCCTTGTTTGAATATTCCATACAAAAGTGAACCGCAGTGATCACAGAATGTTGGAGACATGAAAGTATGAACCTTAAATCTATGAGGTAAGTCTATCTTGAATCTCTCTCGCAAATACTGAAAAAGAAAATTCGATACAGTCAAATGAAAAACTTTGTTCTTTGAATATTCAATAAACTCAACTATTTTGAAAGCTCACAAAGTATGGTGAACAAATCGTGGGTCATCTCACGTAATGACGTATCTCATAAAAATCGGAATCTGAGATACTTCGTCAAGTGATTTATATTCTTGTACTTCATGATCTCACAAAGTGGCGTAACTCAATATTCAATGGTTTTCGTGCAATTGAAAATCGAATACCCAGCCTATCTCAAATTATTGGACTACCGAATCTCACGAAGTGACCTGACTATAGGAGTTACGTCAGTACGTGAGATATATTTTCATTATGTGTTGAAAATGTCGAAAGTGACGTATCTCACATAGGGTTTGTCGCGGAAATCAAAATATCTTGGGTGACGTATATCAAGGTACTGAAAGGAGGATTGTACAAGTGGAATGAATTTCTGTGTTTTTATCAATAAAAATGAATATTCAGATCTGTTATTCATTTGAATCCACTCGATATCCATGGGTGTATCTGAGGCTCCATTAACAAACATGATCTCACATAGTGACGTATCTCAGAACTTTTTTTTTTCGTTCTTTCGAAATCTCACTATATCATGAAAACTAGTTCCAGTTCATCCACTGATAAATGAAAAAATAATGATCTTTCATGAACAACCCTCTGAAATATGAGCTAATTAAGATGTTGAAAATCTTTGAACTGCTCTGCTGTGAAATTAGGAAAACTGAGATACGTCACTACGTGAGATGACCGTCGAAATGTTTAATCAACTTTTTTTTTTCTTCAATATTGTATACACTGTGTCCATAAAATAATCCTCCTACTTGGTAATTTTTGAACGACTGAGTTTATGTTTTCTTTTTGCTCCGATGGTATTCGAAGAGCTTGATTATTATCGATATTTCAAAAATTTTTCGAATTTGTGGAGATTTCGTGTGGAATTCGATATATTCAGTTTATTTTCTAAAATAATTTTCATGATTTTCATGCGGACTGATGACAAATCAACAGCTACCTCCAATTATTCAATAATACAGCTTATCTAGTAACTCAAATTGGCTACATATGGGACACTTTTACATTTTCAAATTTATGGGAAAAAGTTATTCATGGTCTGAATACGAAAATGCAGTCATAAAATTCAATTTTTTTTTCCGGCTAGGCTCTGGAATTCATTGCCTATGGAAGTATTCCCAACAACATATAATCTCCAGAAGTTCAAATAAAATTCCAATACCTACCTCCTGTCCCTATCCTTCCTAGGAACGCACGATGTTCTTTGAACATTATAGGGATTCCCTTTCGTGCGCTCCAAGCGATAAAAAAAGAGGTATGTGAAAGAACATCAAATTGGCTCAAGAGTAAAATATATACCATCATATCCGACAATATCGAAAATTGTTAACATTAAAGGTTGACTGGAATTGAAAACTACGTTTGAATATATTGTTAACAATTTATTTGAGATTTTGATTTACATGGACTGGAAAAATTCGAAATCAGATATTGGACTTTTTATGAAGAATGACTCTTTTTTCGAAAAATTAATAATAAACATGTTTTCCTCATGAATCGATCAGATTGTGAAAATAATAGAAACCTGATTTCCTTTGTAGATAGATGTCATCAGATTCTGAACGTAGTTTTCAATTCTAGTTAACTTTTTTTCATCATAATTTGGTACTTTTCTCTAGAGCCAGTTAATATTTTTTGACATACCTCGTATACGACTGGAAAAATTAGATATCTGATAACTGCAGTTTTGGTCTAAGGCTATGCAGAACTCTCCATGAAGAATAATTTGATTTCGTAAAATTAATAAGAAAAATGATTCCCATATGCAGCCAACTTAAGTTGGAACGCTGTTTATCAACATTCGAGCTTTTTCAAATTATTTTCACGTCTAGAATATGCACTCAGTTAACAATATTGCCGAAATCAGTTTGAAAACCCTGTATAGACAGACCCTCTCTGTATTTTATTATACTTACCATTGTACTTTCTGATTCACGTCCTGATCCAGGACATTTTCCTAATAATTTGTCATGACATTTTTTGTGGACAGCAGTCTGACAACCTGAAAATGACAAAAAATAATTACAACTAGGAAAAAGCCAAATACTCAAAGTGGAATTCACACTAGTTCATAAATCAACTAAAAAAGAATCCAAAATGTCTTTAATTCCTTTCAGATCAAGATATATCCATATAAAAGGTATAAGCAGACATGTATGATATTTGATGCATCAGAAAATGTGAAAAACAATTTTTTATCAATAGCTTATAAACGACACTAAATAAAATGAAATATTAAGATATAAAATTACAATTAAATCGAAGTGTCTTGTAGCGTCTACACTAAAACAATGCTGAAACAACATCATGAATATTTTCATCTCCATTACAGTTTTGGTTTACTGGAAAAATACTTAAACTTTGGGTAACAGATAGTTGGTCAATTCTATCTTGAACCTGTTTATGCTCAAGATGACCTTGATTTCTGATGGTAAATTATTGAATAATTTGATATATATGCCGCGCAGAACATCGAATTACATCCTTTCGATATCTATGAAACGATTCGTAGAGACGAAAAAGGTTGCAAATGTTTCTTTCCTAAACGCTGAATTGTGCTTAAATTGTTCAGTAATGCATGGACCACCAGCAGACCGATTTCAAGGTTTCGGCTCTCATCAGTGCAGGGTTGTCCCCCAGATATCATTCTTGACCGCTATCTGGTGCGAACCTGGCCCAACGTAAACGCAACTCAACATTTAATACCCATGAGCCGTTCAACGTCTGCGGAATGAACGCGAACGCCAAACGCCATCTATCTGGCAAGGAATGAAACACTCCATAACAAAATCCCATTTCAGTTGAAATGGGAGTGGCTGGTTGCCCGACTGGCATATTTTCAACTAGAAACAAGTCAAATACTCAAAGTGGAATTCAGTGGTCACAAAGAGAGAGAAACTCTCAGTCATTACGACAGTTCATAAAATGAACGAAAAATGGTAGATAGCGAGAGAAAAACAACTACCTTCCTGGCTATATGCCTCGAAGTACCTACATTGAATTATGCAACGATTCGTCCATGCGTTCCTGAGCAATTTAAGCATAATTCAGCGTTAGGAAAGACATATTTGTGACGTTATTCGTCTTCACGAATCGTTGTATAAATATCGAGAGGATGTGATTAATTTTTCTGCGTGGCATATAGCCAGGGGCGGATTATAGTACAAGCCCGCAAAGCCAGGGCTTGTAGCGCTAAACCCCAGAGGGCGCAAAAAATTCCAAATACATTTCAATTCCAAAAAATTAATTGGATCAGATATTAAATTATATATTTTCTTCTGTGGGTACTTTAAACTATGGTACTTATAACTCAACATACTTCTAAAATCGCACTGATTGCGAAAAATTATCCGAAGTAGCAACTCTATATAACAGCCCCCGTAGTTCTCGTCCTAGAAGTCATTACGCATGGATGGCAACATTGGTTGGCAACGCCACATCGAGACATCTATTCGGGGAATACCAGGCCACAGAAATATTGCAGTTTTGCACTTCGCTCTGTTATATATTTGCAGATATCATTGTATTAGATTTGCTGTGATAATATTGTGTTTTTTTCGTGTTTTCGTCATGAGCGGCTTAAATAAACAATTAAGTGGCACTTAATATCGAAAAAAAAGCTTGAAATAAGGCAGAACAACATGAGCATAAATATTCAAGGAGAAAGATCTTCCTCGACACTCTAGAGAATAAGAAAAATTGAGAAGTTACAGTTTGTAGGTAGTTTTATAATGTTGTTGAACAACAATTTGTTAATTTTAATTTACCATATTTCAGTGTGTGATATAATTTCAAGGTGACTAACCTACTATTCTTTGAAAATATTCATAACACTGTCGCCAGCTTTGTGTGTCGTTTGAAAAAGTTTCCTTATATATATTATGAATGAAACATTGAGCAGGGAGGCGCCAAAAAAAATGAATGGGCTTTGGGCGCCTTCGAATGTTAATCCGCCCCTGCATATAGCCAGGAAAGAAGACGTTTTTCTTTCGTTATCTACCATTTTTCATGTGGTAATGACTCTGAGTTCCTTCCTCTTCGTGGCCATTTCATTCCACTTTAAGTATTCGATTTCTTCCTAGTTGAAAATACGCCAGTCAAGCAACCAGCCACTCCCATTCCAGCAACGAGAGCCTAAAGTTTTCGAACCATTTTCAAACCTCATTGCCTGATCGGTCACAGTGAATCACGTGATACAATATGGACGCATGCGCATCCGCTCGTAGAAAAACTTAAAGCCTAAATCACTACACAAATGATAACAGAGTGCTGACGCCATGCTATAGTGGACCAGAATAAAACTCTCTGACCAAACTTAGCCTTCACAATTTTATTGCGAAAAATAATCATCAAAAACACGAATCTCAACATATCACGTGATGGGAATGGTTCGAAAGATTTAGGCACTTCTTTGTTTTGGAGTTTTTTTCTTTCTTGCCAGATGGCATTTGGCGATCTCGTTCATTTCGGAGACGTTGAACGCCTCATGAGTATTAAATTCCAAGTTGCGTTTACGTTGGGTCAGGTTCGCACCAGATAGCAGTCAAGGTTGCTATCTGGGGGACAACCCTGTACTGATGAGAGCCAAAAGCTCGAAACCGGTCTGCAGGTGGTCCATGCGTTCCTGAACAATTGAAGCACAATCCAGCGTTCAGGAAAGAAGTTGTTTTTCTCTCGTTATCTACAATTTTCATTCATTTCATGAACTATTGTGGTAATGACTTTGAGTTCCTCTCTCTTTGTGAAAAAATAATTAGACTTATGAAAATATTAAATTTCAACATCACCAGAATTTACCATATTACCATGATACTTCGCAGAGCTTTTGGTAATCTCAAACTCATTTATAGTAATAACGCACTTTTGAATAAAAATCCCAAGATGATGTTGTGTGAGTCTCTAGTTCTGTCTCAATTATGGAGATGTGATCTATGGGCCCAATCTTTTGATATCAGACTGTCTTAGAATTCAACGAGTACAAAATTGCTGTGTTCGGCTCATATGTGGCCTGAAGAAGGGAACACCTACATCTCCACATTTAAGAAGTGTGGGTTGGTTGAATATGGAAGAAAGACGCTCAGTGCATGCTTGCATCCTTTTTCACAAAATTATAATTTCGAGAAGTCACAAAATCGCGCATCACTCCTCCACAGCATGAGTCAACTTTCGATGAAAGATCTTTCAGTTTTCATTTGACTAGGCTATACAACTGGCTTCCAGAGGAGTTGAAAAGTGTATCTGTTTTTGTCCTCAAACACAGGCTGAAAATTTGTTTGATATCAGGAAGAATTTCGTTTCCTTGATATAGTTCTCTGTCAATATCTGTTCACAACTGATCTATTACAATATCTCTAATATAGGACTATTGTTCATATATATATAGTGTATATCTTTTTTTTTTTTCTGCTTCCCATCTTTCTTCCTTCTGTTATGAACATAATGATGTTTTAGATTATTATGCATGTATCATCCAATTACTATTAGATTCTAGTAGTTACTTATTTTTGAATATATTGACTTGAATGCATATGAATGAGTTTTTACTGGTTGAGTGGAAGAGCAAATTCCTGTCTTCACAGGCAATTTGAACTCTGCCATTTGGCAGGCATTTATTAAGTGTTCAACTTGTATATATCAGCTGATACAATGTCTGTTCAATAAAAACATTTATTATTATTATCATTATTATATTAGTATTTCACTTTGAAGACGGTGAGGCAATTTGTTTCATTATGTTGGCAGAACGTACTGTCAAATTCAATGTCACTTGTAGATTGTAGTTAAGTATAGTTTGTTTGAAAAGAGCCAGCAGTGAAGTGATTTATCTCTGATTTTCAATAAAACAGATTACATTTTTGTCTATTCATACTCACTTTGACACTGATATCCTTGTTTTCCGAATCCCCAAAGAAAATCCTTGCAGAAGGCACAAAACGTTGGTTGACGAAAGAATTTCGCCATAAACTTGTGTCCCTTGGATTCGTGTAATCTGTAAAGCCGGAATAATAATTTCAATAACTAATAATAACGATGAAATCAATAAAACTAATAATTTTTCCATTCAATGTATTACACGAAACAGTTAATTCCACCACGCTACGGCTACACCTCGGTAAAAAAACAGATCTCGATCACCAAAGTAGCATTTCGCGTTCTAGATACAAAAATAACTATTATAGGTTGTACATTCATCTCGATTAAGAAATATGAAATATTGGTACCGAACCTTGAAATTGTTTTCGATCTTTCCCAGCTTTTTCCCAATTTCACCATAATACGTTCCCAGCCAGAGGCACTCGAGCCACAAGCACACATACGAAAAATCACTGAAACCGAAACACATCACGATGCTGTTGTATCTTCGGTACAAGCAAACATAATAGCTACTGAATATAACTGGAAAAATCACAATACGACAAGCTTTTTCATCGACAACGGAGTAATTAAGATGCAGATGCGATCAATTGATTTCAATTGAAATAAGGCGAATCATTGGGCTTTTTGTTCATATTCCCATTCCTTTGTTGAGATGAGATCGTGACTCAGGATAATATGGCGTAAGAATGCAGTAAAATATAGAGAAATCACTGATGCTGATGCTATAGTCTGTTTCGGCTTACATTTTTTCCACCACTATAGTTCTATACAACTGAAATATGGACCTCTGTCACTATAAGATAGCACTTTTCTTAATGTCAATTGAAATCGAGTTGCCATGACCCATGTTCATGACAGCATTATGACAAGTCATTATTGATAAATACCTACTGAATTCGAGTGTCATTCCTGCGAATCTCGCATCAGAACAGTGGACTCGGGTTAATTATGAAAGAGGAGGCTATATCTCTATCGACTATCAGTACATAATATCTCAATTTGCCGATAAAAATGCTCCCAATTCGGAGTATTTGTTCTTCTTGTCACTACTTTGGATTATTAGTTAACATAGTTGCCAAAAATTAACACGGTGGCGTCAGTAAATAATGGTGTTTGCAATATAATCTATTACGAATATAACTGTGTAAATCCAAGTTTTCGCCACTATAGTGAATAGGGAGGTAGTTTAAAAATATAAAATGTTATCCAAATTAGAAGAATTTCCAATACATTACCGATTTAGAGTGAAAACACTATATCGCCCTGATGAAGTTCAACTTCCTGTAGTTCCTCAACTAATCCTATTTTTGGGGAGTATATTATATGAACAAATATGTCCCTAAAATTTCTAGAAGGACTTTCAACCACTTCACTTTTTCGAAAAAAAAATATCACTCTGTAGAAAGGGTTCACGAGCTGCTGCGAGCTAATATGACCTTACATATCAGGTATCGGTAGACGACTAACGATTCTAATGAGACAAGTGTTCATAAGTGAGTGAGATGGCTCATTGTGGTAAACGAGTATGACGAAGATGATAAATGATGAAGAGATGGAATTCAAATGATACTTGTATAACTGTGAAATGACATCTTTCAGGATTTAAATGATTATGTTAAATTCTATTTTTTTACTATAATCTTGTTCCATATCAAATCTATAAGGTAACCTTTTTAGAACAAAAAGAGTTATTTGAAAAGGTGACCTGTTTTGCGTTGACTTTTCACGTTCATCAGATGACATTTCGTGGTTGAAATGTTTTATTTAGCAGTTATAGGATGATTTTGAATAGATACTTGTATAACTGGATTTTTCTCGGTTCATAAAATGACGAAACCTACCTTGAAAATAATGGTATAGATTTTATACCTAGTGCAGGTGGAAAAAATAGTGATTAATGGTAGGTCCCATAGCTAGTGGTGAAAAAATAATCTATAATGAAGTGAGGCAGGCATAGACGAGGCGGAAAGAAGATCGCCATCTAGTTGGAAAAATGCAACTTGATATTGAATGAATGAAATAATTAATTGATATTATGTCTGCAAATGATCCATTCTAAACTAAAATGCTGAATAATTGAACCGCAACAAGCACACTTTTGCACTCATTTCAACATTCAATAGTTCCGCAAAAATTCCATATGCATATATTTATTTTGAAGATAAATCTAGATGGGAATATGACTACTAGAAAGACAGCAATTTTCTTTGAGATTCCACAAAAAACAAGAAAATGAATATACTGGATGATACATCAAGATCGATGGAATTTGTATTCAAAGATACTTGGGAAGTTTATAATCTCATGTGATCAGTGCTCAGTGTGGAATATACAAGATGATACACAATAACCTGTACATTTTTCGCAGTATCACCCTGTATATACATTCTCTCGTTTTTTTTTTGGAATGTGCTTGTTGTAAACTTGTAAGTTCTCTTAAAGATATATTCTGATCATTATTATTTCATTAAATCTACTATTTTTTTAACTCTCTGGTATATCGCAACGAAAATTGATGGGCTCAAATAGGAGGTAGAAACCTACTTTTTTATGAAGAAACGACAGCTTGAAGTTTTGAAATACCTGCTGAGCGCCATCTTGAATGAATGTAACACATATTAACGTTTGAAAGGTGACATTTCGGATATTCAAAAACCCAAACAAAAATTCGAATGTTGATTTCAATCAAGTTTGCTCTGGAACAAAAATCGTTGTCGCGGTGACATCTTCATTTTTTCTAGAGCAAAATGTCAATTTCCAAACGTTAATATTTCGAAAACTATCGAACAAAGTGTATGTAGATGTATTTATTAAGAATTATGAGATGATTTGGAAAAATGATAAAAAAATAATTCATGGTGCTCAGCCGCTATTTTGAAACTTCAATCTGTCGTTTTTCCACAAAAAAGTTCGATTTTATCTCCTATTTGAGCCCTCTGAATTTCGTTGCAGTTTAACAGGTGCATGGTTCAAAAATTAGTAAGGGTGGGAACGGACTTTATAGATAGACACAATATAGGTATATCGTTGTATCAACATCGACATTATTTCCATACATTTCAACATGATTTGTTTTTGTTATAATAGTATAGACTGTTGATTCGATGAAACTATACAGGGTGTCCCATACGTGATGGATCCAAAGAAGTGGGATGGTAGGGAGGGTCAGTTCCAATCATATATATTCATCCATATTATTAATTACAATAAAACTATGACACATCTGTAATTTTTTTTTTTACAAATTTCATCCACATGGATGTCTCCCCTGAAATAATTTTATGACATGCTCTTATCAATGCATCTTATCAATTACCTGAGAAAAATGTTATTTTCCTTGAGTTTTGTCATCGAATAAAATATTTAAGTCGATTTTTAAATGCCGCTGGCAAATTTGAAAACTGCCCCACAAAGATAACCAATCATAAGAAAAAGTTGCCGATTCAATGCAGTTAGTATAGTAGAGGATGTGAAAGTGACTCAGCTGAGGAAGCTGCTGAATTTCGTCAAAGAAATCGGCATGCCCAGCTGATTCACAGGACAAGTGGGCGCACAATGGGCCCGACTGAAGAGGCCTGAGTGCAGGGGTCTACGCACCCGCCCACCTGTGCAGAGAAGAAGAAGAAGAAGAAGATAGTAGAGTATCTTACTTTTGATGTTTTATAGCTCCCCGCCTCTTCACCATCATCCGATTTCTGGTTCTGCCAAACTCGTCATCGTCCGAATCCAAAGAAGTGCTCTTGGTCATCGTCGAATAACTACTGGAAAATGTCGACGTAGAATCCGAATGGGAACTGTTTCCTGAACTGTCCATCTGTCTGTGGCTCACATTTTTTCTAGAAGGTCGAGATTTACCCTGAAAGTATATTTCATCTATATACAGGGTGGCAAGGGCGTCGCCAGCGGAAAAAATAGGGGGGGCACCATAAAAAAACTGAAGAGAAAAATCAAATAAAAAGAGTTTAATGAGAAAATCAAAAAAACAGAAAAAAATCTATACAGTAAATCAGTTGAAAAATAATCTTCTAGGGTTCTTTGGGAATTCGTTGGTCACTTTTTGACGAAATCGTTCAGGTTTTTGAAAATATGTTGCCTGTGTATACTCATCATTGCGAGGCCATTGAGTCGAGCATCATACATGGTGCCCCTCAACCAGGTTTTGATTCTCCTAAGGCTACTAAATGACCTTTCAACTGTGCAAATCTTACAAGGTAAAGGCAACAAGGATCTTCAGAGCCTTCTCAAATTCAGGAGAAAAATATACTTTCGGAAGTTCTTTGCTCAAAGTGAGCGTTATCATAAGTAATATCACGATATTCTTAATATTCGAGATAATTCTGTATCCTCATTGTTCACGAAATTGTGTTGCTGAGCAACACCACGAGTCAGGACGAAAGGTAGGGCTGTACGGCAACACAATAGATTTGACAAGGAAATGAAGAATTATGAGAATATATTCAGAACAGAGTGGAGACTATTTCACGTTCACGAAGCAAAGAAGCATTTATTTTGAATGAATGATTCATTCTGACAAGAGTGACAAGTACAGTTATTATTTTTTGTCTTGTTTATTGATATTTACTTCTGAGATATGTATTTGCTAACAACCCTTCCTATATAAGTTCAGGCAAGCCAAGGTTAGTTTAGTTCATTGTACCAGTATTGATGAAGCTACTGTGTGAATTTTGTGAAAATCTCATAGTTTGTGAAGTTTTCACATTTGCTATGAATTTCCATCAAGTAACGGCCGAGTCAATTCAAAATACTTACTTTGTTTTTGTTTCCTACTTCCAAATATACACAATGATTTCACACTCATAATATTTACAAATGGTTACTTTTTTATAATCTTGATCATATTGATATATTCTACACCTGAAAAAGTCTGTTCATCAAATATCTTTGGAAATTTGGAATGGAGTGGATGTGATATAAAAACGTGAACGCATGATTGAAAAATATTGACGACTAACAACATTCCAATGCGGTTTTCTTGGAAATTTTCCCGCTTATTATTACAACGGAACAAGATGTTTATGAAATAGCTTTCTGTTTTCATACACATTCGTTGACATTTAAATAACTTCCTTTCATAAGAAATAACTATTATAGTAGTATAATGATGTTTGGATCGTGCTTTCATCGAATTAATGAATTTTCATTGAATATAATATACAAGCATGTGTTATAAAAAACTCCGGAATGCCGCAAGCTGCAACTTTGTCATTTTTAATGTATTTCCAAGAACTGTAAAAAAACAAATAACTTTTTCAGTTTCCGTTAAATCCACCCCTAATTTTTCTGAATTCAACGAATCAAACTGAAGTGTCAAAATCATCGTGTATTTTTAATAAAAATTTTCATGAACTTCAGAGAATAAAAGAGTACTCTCAATCTTTCATTCAAGGGTAAGGGACCAAAGTGGTACTTTTGATCCATCAGGATTTTAGGTGAATACTAGCATTATTTTCTAAAACGCCCAACAAAGACTTAAAATGCACATCACTTTTCGATATGATATATCAACCACAGGACTAAACTTCTTTTTAATCCCTCTGAATTATTGTTAATGACATATAATAATAATGAATTATCAAAACACTTCTTAAAAAAAATATCGACGAGAATGAAAAACCACTATATAGAGAAGGTATTACACTTCAAAAAACCAACCCAAAACATAATAATGCTAAAAGTTTAACTAGGTACTCAGTTTTGCCACAGGATGTTGGGAAGTTGAGGGTGAAAAGTAACTTTTGTTTTTCGCTGTATAATAATCAACCCATCATATTTCCTTATGAACTGACACTTCGAAACATGAATCTACCATTTGATCGAAATCTCACCAGAATCGGACAGAAATTGAAAAAGTAACTGGGCGATAAATATCACCAAATATTTTCTGGGCAGTGTTTTTACCGGTGGAATAATAAAATTATTCAAAATTTATCGTTATTTGGATTGATGGATTTAGTGATTTACATTTGTAGATTAGCTACAAAGAACACAGAAGAAGCCACTCTGAACCCAGACAGCACAGAATATTCCATGAATCACAGGGAGATACTCAAAGTCAATACCACAATAGTTCATAAAATGAACGAAAATGGTAGATAACGAAAAAAAAACTGCTCTCCTGGCTATATTCCACCCAGAACATTGGATTGCATCCTTCCTAAACGCCGAGCTGCGCCTAAGTGGTTCAGGAACGTGTAACTACCTGCAGCCCTGAACTGATGAGAGCCAACAGCTCGAAACCGGTCTGCGTTCCTGAACCACTTAGGCGCAGCTCGGCGTTATGCTTTGAATTGGTGTTTCTGGTGCAATAGGAAAGATAATGGAGTAAATCCAAAAACGTTAAGTTCAAAAAAGATGAGGCTAAAGTGTAATTACAATTCTAACGTGATAATGTAACTGTTGCACTCTACAGGGTATTACAAACTTAATGAAAAAAACACGCTACAATTGCTACACTCGGTATTCATGAAAAAGAGGTTTTTATGCGAATACAAATTGCACACCATTGTTCAGAAGGAGATAATCTGTCATTCAAAACAAAAACGTCCAAATCGGACAAGTAGTTTTGACTGTCTTGACTGTTTTGACAAAAATATACCTTAAACTTTTGGGTAATATTATGAGAACGTATTCTTGGGACGTGAATTAGCGTCCCATGTGCATTTTCTTAGAATATTCTCAGAACGTTCAGTGCACCTTATGAGAACATTCTGAGAATATTCGAAATGTTCCTCGAGAATATTCCTTAAGAAGGTTCTCAGAATCACTTTGTGCTGCCTGGAAAAGACTCATTTTCAGAGAAGGGCAATGCAAATTACGATCATCTACGAAACTTGCCGCAGAGAGAGAATGATTAGTTAGGCATCTGCGGCACGTGACCAAATGGGCGTGGTTTAGCTGCTTGGAGGGTAAACATTAGAATTGATTGCATGGGTTTATATGGGATTGATGTGTTTCAAAATCCTTTCCCCAAGTTTATAGATATTTGGAAATATCAATCTAGACATGAGGAATATCATACTTAAAATAGGTAGATCTGGAGCCCAGAAGAAGTTTGAGAAAATTGCTTTTGATGGAGAACTTTGGCGAGTAAAGAAACTGAAAGCAATAACCTTTCTTATCAAAATAGTATTGATTCCAGAATAGTTGGACAAATACTCCACAATTAAAAAGGAAGAATAACTGAAGTGAGGACACCCTTCATCTTCCAGGAGTAGAAGAACTGAAGATGATTGGCAAATACAACAGGTCATAGAAGATATAGATGAATCAGTAGAAGAAATCACCATCATTTATGTAGATCATGAAGAAAGATATCATCTACGTACCTACCTATAGTACCTATACATGCCCAGTTGAAAAATTATTATCATTATCCTTAATATTAATGAGCTGTCATGAAGGTGCATATACCTTTTACCTATCATAGGTACAGATTTTAATCAATGTGACGAGTTGTTGATCTTGATTCTTGATTCTTTCTTCCAGCTCATGTTTCTCCTTATATAAACTTTGTACTTCCTTTCTCAATCTTTTCAGTTCTCCATTGTGGAAGATGATATTATTCAATACTTTTCATATCCTTGATCATGACCAACAAGTTGAAGATAAGATTCTATACCTTCTGGCATAGATTAACGACTCCTTCTGGTATAGGTACCTATGTACTACAAATGGAATACTGCATTAAACAAGAATAATTTGGTATTGATAATATCGATTAATAATAAAACATATAATTAAAAGAATTGATACAGACAGTTCCCCTTTTCTTGGGTAAACTGTTTTCTTTCTTGTGATTGTCAAGCACTGAGGGTATCCTATAAAATTCCACATTATCTCTGAGTTCATTAAACCATCATTCACAATTTTTGGAGGAGAATTTCATCAAAACTGGAATGAAAGTTGAAAGACAAATCAAAACACATACTAATAGCATAAACGACCATGAATTGTTTACCCTCCAAGCCTGTGACGTCAGCCGCAGATGCCTCCCAGCGAACACAAACATCCCTGGGATGTTTTGGGATGTTTTGAAAATGTTGGCATGAAGATGTTATTTTGAGACGTAATATGCACTGACCAAAGAGGTCTTTGAAGGATATTGAAAGTATTGTTTTTGTTCTTTTGTGCCCTTTCTTTGTTTGCCCCACCACAACGTCTCATGCTTACGTCACAATACGATGAATTCTGATTTGTTTTCGATTTTGTTCTTCTTGTTCGCAATTGGCATTCGCGTTTGCAGCGTGTCACGCTTACATCACGCTGCTAACGAACAGAAAGGAATTTGGTGAAGTTTATTGTGTTAGAAGACTTATTTAGTTTGTAATAATGAACATCAGATGCAAGATGTGTTGTTCGGTGCCTCAGTGTAATCAATATATAAAAGTACGAATTCATCAATACACAGCATCTCCGCAGTTGCAAAATTATGCATTGTGGAGAACATTTCAAAAATTGGGAAACCTATTTCCAATCATATGTCTGTGTGTAGTGAGCACTACTCAGAAACCGATTAAGAAGGTAATTTCATATCAAGAAAATATCTTTATGTTCAATATAGTTTTAATGCATTTTTTCATTCAAGGGAAATAGAATCCTAATGCAAAGGTTCATTTTGACAAAAGGCTTCAGAAAAGTACCTCGAAAATGTTTTTTAACAGCGATTTAATGTGCGCAAGACGCGTTGAAAATGTTCTGTTGTGTCCATGAAAAGGCTTTAAAAAGAACTAGGGAGAAGGTAGTTTTGTGACATATCAAGGACGTCTCGATAATTGCCGCCTGCGGCGGACATTGGCTGTTCTATAATAGTTCTATTCATGTGTAAACAGAACATCGCAGTGGAGGTTCAATGTCTCGAAATCTCGTACTTTTAACATCTCTGAGATGTTTTTGTGCTCGCTGGGCTAATGGTAGAGAAAATGATATAGCCGGGAAAAGTTAGCTGGGGAAATGAGGTACCTAAATGGCACAGGGTAGCCTCCCAGCTATTTAAGAGGTTGCAAATGCATCCACATAAAATACTCGATTGTGAATAAAACATTGTACTCACTGACAGGTGACTGATGAAATAATCCGCACTGATATACACAAAAATAGGTCAGACTCAAATCGTATTCGAATCAGTGTATAAGTTCATATCACATCACTTGATTAAATATTTACTTTTTTTATTGGATAATCTCGACATAAACGTAACCCAGAATCCAAATGCGCGATTGTGATGAATTTTTACACATGTGTCCATATTAACCCAATCATACATAAGATAAATATTTGTCGAATAAATCGGACTTGAAGCGTTAGAACCTGATGGCCCTATATACGATGTTTGATATAAATCAGAAAAAAAATACTTTTCCAATATCGGATTATTGAATATCTTTCAATTGATTTAGGTTTATCATCAAATCATTCGTTAAACGTTAAGAAAATCAAGTTATGTAGGGGACAACATTCAATAGTACATTATACACCTAAGAAATAAAGTGGTATTTCAGATCGATAGACAAAAAGTTTATACTTTTGGGTGTATGATAAATTGACATTCATCATACAGGGCGTGGAAAGAAATTCTGAAAGAGAGTAGATATTCTCATCACATAGAGAATGCGAATTCTCAATGTATATGTATGTTCATAATTTATCTGAGAATATTCCTTTTCAAAAAGTTTATAGCCCGACCAACGAGAGAGTGACTCCGAGGTATGTAATACTATTCGTGAATTTAATTTTAATTGACTTGCTGGAATTGTCTGGAATTTCTAATTCACGGTAATTCGGAAGACTATTTCTGTAGCTACAGATTGGAAGGAACCACTCAATTATGGTTGTCATGTCAAGTTCAATTTTCAGTTTTAGATCACTCCATGTTTCCGCAGCTTATAATAAAACAGTGTCGTCCGCAAAACTATGTATTACTCCAGCTGTGCTTATCGCGAATAAGTTATTCATATAAATAATGAAGTGCAACGGTCCCAGAACTGTGCCCTGGGGAACGCCGCATTTACCAATCTTTTCTGATTTCACATACTTGTCAATTTTCACACGCTGTGTACGATTATAGAGATGGGAATTAAATAATTTTAAGGCTATCCCTCGTATCCCGTCCAAGACGTTCAATAACTGTTTATGATCAACTGTATCAAAGGCCTTGGCAAAATCCAAGAAAACTTCAATTGCTGGTTTCGAAACTTCAATAGCATTATATAACTTTGTGATTAAAGAAGCTATAGCATCCTCGGTCGAGGATTACTGTAAGGTGAAAACTTCATCAAAAAGCAAAACTGTTACATTTCTGTTTTCCATCAGTGCATGATAGAATATTATTGAAATATGCAAAACTCAAAATGATCCTTCTGAGTTTCGGGATATTTTGGGTGAGGACGCTTATTTTGAAGCGGGGGTGCGATATGTTCAAGAAAAAATCTCACCCTTCCAGTTTCACTGCCCCCATTTCGAGGTAGCCTCTCCCTCCTTCGATTCCCTCTCCCATCACTGCTGGAGCTACTCCTCTTCTTGTGGTGCGATCCTCCGGTGAACATCATTTTCTAGCCGGAGCTGGTCAATGAAAAAACAGTTCTTTGCTCCTAAACAGGCTCTTGATGAAGATGTACAACTCCCTCTCCAAATAAATCACCCGTATCTTGTTGATCATTGTTTTTGTTAGGTTAGCACATCACTTATTGGCGCGCCTGTAACACTAATTTGTCACCTCAAACACTGGCGAGTGTAAAAATAAACTCCATATCTTTCTGCTTGATACCTACTTATTGAGTTTTGCTTGTAAAAATCGGAAATAGAATACATTCAGGCTGCCCACGATGAACGTAAAAGCTTGACGCGTTACGCGTTAGAAACAAATGATTACCTACCGAGATTCGCGAATGACACAGCACACTTAAATGTTATTTGATATAGTTAGAAATTCACGTTTGTTGATTCGCCGTCTTTGCAGTAATGAGTTGAAGAAAATAGTTTGATGTATGGAGAAAACGCAATATCAATGGGATTAAAAATAAGTTGAGTTCACCTCATGGCAATCCATTTCATTTCAAACTATTCGCTATGGAGATATAATATGCTGAGAGTCGTGGCAGAGGTGCTTATTTTTAGATGCAGGCGATCCAAAGGTTTAACAGAAACAGAGGAACATAATAAAATATACATATCTCGTTCTCTGGCGCAATAAAACACCTTTACAAACATACTTTTTCTACATTCCTGCGCCATTATGTTCAGACTATACAATACAGGGTGCCATGAAATTAGCCTGCCGAACTTCACCAGCGGCTTCTACGATCATAAATAGGAAACAAAGTTTCAACGAACATGAGACGAGAAATGTCTCCTACCCCCTGGAAAGGTGGCTCCTGAAGATGATATTTCTTGAGTATTTCCGAAACTCCATGTGATATAAAGATGCAATTTGGTACAAGAACTAAGCTTTCCATGCCAAATACAGTGAAAATGATATCATTCCAAAATTACATTCAGGGGTGTATAATACATACTACATCAAATATTGCTCCGAATTTTTTGTATGCAAATTTTTCGACAATTTCGGATTATAAAAATCTACACCTCTCTACAGAAAAAAGGTACTCTTGTTTCGTGATGATCAGATATGTATCAGTGAAAGCGATTTCAAAATCTCATAATATGCATATGCTCCTTCACAAGAAACACGTTCTTTTATATTCCCAGGTCTCCAAATATAATTGATAGTATGTGCGCAACAGTAAATAAACATGGCGGATAGAATCTCAGTCGATATTTACAATTTCAACTATAACCGAGTTAAATTGAATATACGAAATACTGACTTTCTGTAATCAAGGCAAGTCTCGGTTACCCTCATGACGTCAAAGAGAATTAAAGGAAATAAGAGTGCATCATAATGATCTTGAGTGATGTTATTATTCATATAATTTTCAAAATTCCAACAGGTTTTCTCGAATATATATAATTCCTCATTTTCTTGCTAGTCGATAATTAATATCACTATAAGTACCTAAAACTTAATTGATACCTTCCTTTTTTTTATTTTTTTTTTATTATTATCTTTCTTTTTCGGGTAGATATTGATATGAGTATACACTTTTGTATATCTGGTTAGGTATTTATCGCTAAGTATGAATTTAAATATTACTGTTTCACTTAGATTTAGTTTCTAGTTTTAGGAAATAGAAATCTTGTAATTAGGGCCTCATGGCTCTGTTTGTATTTCTTCTACAATAAATAAATATAACTGCTAGATCTCATAACTAAGAGATCCAGGATGAACAGAGTTGCCCCAATTGTCATTTGTCAGCAGGAGCGAGACAGTACCTTTTCGACCCACCAGGTCTCATCAGCCGCTCTCGGTCTGCTGACAACTGGGACAACTCTACGCTTCGGGTATATCCGTTACCATAGTAACGGTATATCACCCATTTCGAAGACGCAGGGTATAACATGAAGGTATAGTCATGTTGTAGCCATCTAGTGGCAAAGCTCTAAGGTAGGATACAGAGATCGCGACACACACTGTATGGCGCTGCATATAACATTTTGCAATGAGCCGTAGTGAAAAGAAAAAAAAAATCACAAAAATTGATGTAAATTATCATCATTTTCCTTTTATCGCGTTTTTATGAGATTGTTTTGTGAGAAGAAATTAGTTGATTATTTTATAGCCACTATGATTTGAAAATTGGCAACGTTATGCATAAGCTGTGAGTGTTTCAATATTTTTGAATCGATTTCATTATTTTATAGCCACTATGATTTGAAAATTGGCAACGTTATGCATAAGCTGTGAGTGTTTCAATATTTTTGAATCGATTTCATTCGAAAATGATACATCTGATGGATGCGGAACAGGTGCACCTTTTTTGTGAAACGGTGTGGATTTTCGTTATCAGATATTGAATTGTCGAAAAATATACATATAAAAAAGTTTGAGCAATATGTAATATAGTCCCACCCTGTATTATACACTCCTGATTCAAACTTTGGAATTATTTCATGTTCACTGCATTGGGCATGGAAAGTTCATTTCTTTATTCACCAAATTGCATCATTTTATCACTTGGCGTTTCGGAAATATTCAAGAAATATCATCTTCAGCAGCCACCTTCAGGGGGCCGTAGCTCCCGACTCATGTTCATTGAAACTTTTCTTCCTATTTTTGGTTGTAGAAGCCGGCTAATTTCGGGACACCCTGTGTACATAGTGGAATGATCATAGAGAAATAAAAATGCGGGATGCGGGATGCGTGAAACGAATATATTATTTTTTCCACCACTATAGCTATATAGAACCTACCATTATTTACTCCTTTTGAAGGCGTAAGTAAGTGTGTTTTTACTACCAAGGTAGTTTTCGTCATTAGTACACCACTAGTCAGAGTTCACTGTTCTGATGCGATATTCACAGGGATGGCATTTGAATCTAGTAGGTATATTTATCAATAACGACTTGTCATATGCTGTCATCATGGTATGACTAGATTTTATTTAGGATTGAAAAGGAGCCTTTCATAGTGACATATTTTATTTTTATTTCTATTTTTTTTATTTTTTACAGGTTACAGGCTACTCAACAGGTCGAATGACCCAATTACAGAGAAGCACAAAATATACTAATCATCAGTTAACAAACGAAGGTTATGAAAAGTTAAAGTTTATATAAGTGAGATTGATTACTACAGTGGAATACATATAAAGAAACAAAAAAATGGGAAAAGTTGAATTTCAGTTAGCTATTTGAAGAGGAGTTGTTACAATTGAGGTTACAATACCTAATTATGTGAAAAGAAGTCAAGAGTGAATAATTTGCCTCAGTTTGGTTTTAAACCTGAATATTTTCGTGGTGAAAATATCTACAAGAGAATTGTTTCCTATCACATTATAAGAATTTATGCACCTATGTAAGGGAGATTTCAGTAGAGAGTTAGTAGATAGAGCTAGGTCCAGTTGTGAAGAGATGTCTGTTTCTCACGGCATATGGCGAACAGTTCAAAGTGAGAGAATTGGTGCAAAAGTCAGAATCAATTAGATTGTTGACCACTTTGTAAATGAAAAAAATGTCGAAAAATTTTCTCCTCAGTTGAAAGTTTTCAATTTTGTAGTGTTTAACATCAGCATTGTATGAGAAGAAAATTTTTCCATGGTTAAAACGAAAATTCAGGTGTCGGACAAATTTCCTCTGAACATTTTCAATTCTATTGGAGTGATTATTATAAAAGGGATTCCAGATGACAGATGCATACTCCAGGGAAGATCTCACAAGGGAGTTGTACAACGATTTAACAGCATCTGGGTCTCGGAAGGATTTTGTCGGCCTCATAATAAACCCAAGATTTCTTAGACTTTTCTGCACCGTCAATTCGACGTGTGTGTCAAAGGTTAATTTAGTGTCTATGTGAACACCTAATAAGTCTTTGATGACATCACAATCTCTCAGAACCTCACCGCACAGTACGAGATTGGAAGTGGGAGGATGATTATTACGGGTAAACAGGATCTTGTGACATTTACCAACGTTCAATTGAAGTTTGTTAACTGCACAATACTCTGTGAACCTATCAAGGTCCGATTGAAAGCATTGGTAGTCCTCCTGAGTGGTTATCGATTGATACACTTTAAGATCGTCAGCAAAAAGTTTGAATTTGGTCGTTCAAAAAATTGAGAACAGTAGGGGTCCCAGGTGAGATCCCTGGGGTACCCCAGATGTGACTTTCATGGTCCTCGATTTATAACCATTGATAACTACGTACTGTGTTCGATCTGAAAGGTATGATTCCAAAAGTTGAAGTAAATTTCCGTGCACACCGAAGTTCTGAAGCTTTCTAACCAAAGTAGGATGATGAACTTTGTCAAAAGCCTTCGAGAAGTCCGTGTGAACAGCACAGGTAGGTTTACCCTTGTCCATCTCGAGGTCCACATTTCAGTTTCACAGAACTATAATGATGGAAATATATTGCTAATGGTAAAAAAATGTAATAAACACCTTGGTGTATAAATAACTATTTTTCTCAATTCACGAGAGCTCACACGAAGCAAAGTAGGTAATATTTTAACAGCATTGCAGCAGTGACTCAATGTGATGTGTAATGTTTACTTACATCAGCGATTTTGTCTATCTCACGACTGCAAGGTCGCAACAAAATTCCATTGAAGTACATATACAGTGTGTGCGATTTCAACCAGCAACGACCTTCTAATTTGGAACACGTAGACCGATTTACAAAAACAAAAAATTTATAATATAGTAACCAACGAGCTCTAAACTAAACTATCAAAATTTTTCAAGAGCGGTCCTGGATTTTCCAGATTATGAATAAATCAGTCGATTAGAGAATAGTAGCGGAATATTCTATGAAAAAATCAGACGAATCGATAAGCTGTTTGAAAGTTATGACCAAAATATATTTTTGCCAAATCTCATAATTCACCCTATATATTGGAGAAGAAGTGAAGAAGACACTATCTGATGGACATTAGATATATTCCCCTCAGGGGCCTCTATTCGTGGTAGGAGTATGTTCAGTTCCTCATGACTCACCCTGTATATATCCGGGAAAAAATACTCACTTTCTCTAGTGAGAAAAATAGTTATTTATTATACAAGGGAAAAAAGTAGTAGATTTTATCTCCAGGTTGTGTTGTCTCCGGACGCGTAGTGGAGGGACACAAAAAACCGTGAGCAAAAATCTAATATTTTTCCTGTGTATAATACACTACTTTTTTCTGTGACAGAAGAAAAAACGAATCAATATTGAGAAGCTCTTACATTATTTTGAAATCTGAAAATTATCGACGTGAAATTTCAAGTTTTCAACAGTAGATAGGGACACCTGCGTTGTAGGCATCTTTATCATTCTCTTGAAGTAATCATATATCTGATGTCACTTATTCTGTCAGTCTAATTTTCAAAAAATTGCGAATTTAGTGGTTGTTTAGTAATATACGTAACCGCGAAGTCGAATGGAAGATGAAAGGACTTGCAGTTCTTCTTCGGAGACGGTATTATTGACTCATTTTTCGGAACTACAGCACAACAAAAGCCATCAACAGTGTATATGTGATATATATCCGTGAAAAACGTACCTCACTTATTTCCCCCGGGAAAAAAGTACTTTATAAAAAGTGACATTTTATAACCTGCCAACAGAGATGAAATGCCAAACTTTTTTCCCGTCATAGAAAAAAGTAATTTATGAAAAGTGACATTTCATAACCTGTCAGCAGAGATGAAATTTCAAACTTTTTTCCCGTCACAGAAGAGAATCATTTATTAGCCATAATTATTTTATGCCAATCTGACAGACTTTGCTTCACTAGCCATGGTTACATCCAGGTGATTCAGACTTTGATATTATATGCTTCGATATATGCTATTCATGGTTACATTGTTGAAAACATTAATGCTGTCTGACCAATCAGAATTGAAAGACAGCTCATGTGTACGCGATAAGCACACGTTGTCTCTGGCTTGTGGTTGGTGAGATTATGTGTTGAGTTTTTTTTATGTTCTGGTTCCCACGAAATAGTAGGTATATTACATAACTAGTGTGGAAAGTGACATATTTCGCGCGAGTGGACATTTAGCACGAGTAGCAGAGCGGCGAGTGCGGAAACGAAACGAGCGCAGGAAATGCAGTTTTCAACGAGTTTTGTACACTATTTTTCCTACGACCACAAATATTTATATTATATGTCATGAGTGTTTATAAGACCAGAGTAGGGATCATGTTTCTAATCATATTCGATCACATGAAGGTGATATCATTATCATTATTATTTAATTTTACTTCAATATTCAAATGACATCATTAGTTCAACGTTAACTTAACATCAACTTAATATGAACTTAACATTAACTCAACATTAACTTAACATCAACGTATCATCCTCTTAACATCAACTTAACATAATTTAACAGTTTCTTAACATTCACTTGAATTGAAATTAACTTAACATTGACTCATTAACTTCAACTAAACATTAACTCAATAATTATTCAACATTAACTCAACATAAAATGATAATTAACTCAAAATTAACTTGACATTACCTCAAAATCAAATTAACATCAACTCAATATCAAATTGACATTAACTTCACATTAATCACTAAATTGCCAATACATTGACATTAATTCAACTTTCAATTGAAATTAGCTTGATTTCAACTTTTCATCAACTTAACATTACGTCAACATTAACGACAATAACTCATCTCAAATCGACACTAACTTTCCATTAACTTGACGATAACTCAACTTACCATAATTCAGCATAATAATCATTCATTGGTACACATCATAATCTATATAGACCCTGTTACTGTGCGATTTTCGAATATTTCCACCCATGTGAGTTTTGCTTTCGAACTTTCTAACTGTTATATGTTGTCATAGTGAAACGAGTCACTTTCTCAATAACAAATCAATGTGTTTTGTTTTTCATAGGTGGTCGTAGGAAAAGGGATATCCTGTTTATGTTCAGAGAACATCGTGAGAGCCAAGGGAAATGAGGTAGGAATGGGCTTATATATCATTAAAAAATATTATTTCTTAATTCGATGGAAATATTAAAATATAATTAAAATATAAATATTGAAATCCACGATTTTTCGGACCTCTGAAAACGAGGCGATGACGTGACGTCAAAACCCTAATCGTTGGAACAAGATTATTCCAGACAGAGAAGAATAATACATGATTTCTGACAGAGTGAATTAGCGCGAGATCACAGTTGAAAGAATTAATATATCAGTTGCCTCAGTCTCCGTCGGGCGTTTGGTATTTTCTTGTAACTATTGCGAGATGAGGTTTCTATACGTCATAAGAGGGTCCGTTTTCAGAAGGTACTATTATTTATGTCCAAAAATAAAACATTCCAGTTAATTTTTCGATCGATGCGGATGTTGTCTACGGCCCAGCATTACTGAAATCAGATCTGAATAGACTTCAACTGGTACAAAACTCTTGTGTCCGCTTGATTTATGGCTTGAGGAAACGCCACAAAATTTCAACTCCATTACGCGAACTTGGTTGGCTGAACGTACAAAAAAGAATCTTGCTACATCAATGCGTAATGTTTCATAAAATTATTCTTCAAAGGAAGCCACCTTACCTATTCGAGAAAATTTCTTTCAGAACAGACGTCCACAATATAAACATCAGATTCAAATCAAAATTAACACCACCTTTGCATAGAACCACTTTCTATCAGTCCTCATTTTCTTACACGGTATCTCGGCTATATAATAAGGTTCCAGATAATCTGAAAAATGTACCCATTGAGGCTTTCAAAATGAAATTGAGAAAGTTATTGTTAACGGATCAGATAAGATTCTAGATGCTCCCCTTTGTTTGTTTGTTTTCATTATTGATTTTTTTTTTCTTTTTTCTTCCTCTACTTAGGTCTAGTACTCATCATTATAATTAGCATTGTTTTCATTCCTTTTTGGTCAGCATTCTCGGAATAGTATTCATATATGAATATTTTTATTTATAAATATACATATATCTATAGAACACAATAATATGTAATTCAAAATATTATTTTTTTGTTGTTGTTGTTGTTTTGTTCAGGTTGAGTGTAAGAAAGTAATTACCCATTTCACCATGGGTATACGCTAACTCTGCCTTTTGATAGTAGACTACCATGTTTATAATGTGCTTTACTGTTACTTTGTTTTTACTATCAATAAAAGCGTTTATTATTATTATTATTAATTATGTCGTCAATCATTATTTATGTATAAAAGGATCATTATACACATGGTTTGAGTTCAAAGTTCTACTAAGGTTATATGCCTCGAGGAACATAATAATCGCGATAGGCACACTTTGTCTCTGGCTAGTGAATGGTCAGATTATGTGAAATGAAAATCTAGTAGCCATATATGACCATATATACAGCATATGACAATAAGTTATTGATAAATACCTAATACTGATTCGAGTGCCATTCCTACGAATCTCGCGCTTTGGCTGTCTTTTATTGACTATAATAGGTAGAACATAAAATGACGAAAACTACTTTGGTAGAAAAATCACACTTTTTATGCCTTGAAAAAAGTAAATATAATGGTAGGTTCAATATAACATCTATGATAGCTAGTGGTGGAAAAAACATTAAATATACAGGGCTTTTCACGATGAGCGTTAATTAGACGTTTCTGGCAAACCAGATAACGGATCATTTTGAAAATTCAATAGAGGGCATATTCGGACATTCTCTAGCCAACTAAAATATTTTCGACAATGTGGTGTTGCCGCTTCTATTAGAAAGCAGTAGCAACTTTGATTTTTCAAATAGAACACTCTGTATTTTATTGCATTTTTAGATCCTCCCTGAAGAGCTGATTTCATCGATGTATCACACTTGGGGTCTAGCGGAAATGATTACAGAGATATAGGGTGTGAAAAATCGACATTTTTCAACTTTAGGAATTTTTTTTGTCGAAACTATTCATTATTGGTCAAAACGGCTCACATGTCCCTATCTCAACTTTTGATCAACTATCTACTAACATTTAATTGAAACAAATACAGGGTGGTGCAGAATTCAGAATCTTGATCACCCGGTATATGTCCCAATTAAATATCAGTAGATAGTTAATCAAAAGTTGAGATAGGGACATGTGAGCCGTTTTGACCAATGATGAATAGTTTCGACACAAAAAAATCCTAAAGTTGAAAAATGTCGATTTTTCACACCCTATATCTCTGTAATCATTTCCGCTAGACCCCAAGTATGATACATCGATGAAATCAGCTCTTCAGGGAGGATCTAAAAATGCAATAAAATACAGAGTGTTCTATTTGAAAAATCAAAGTTGCTACTGCTTCCTAATAGAAGAGGCAACACCACATTGTCGAAAATATTTTAGTTGGCTAGAGAATGTCCGAATATGCCCTCTATTGAATTTTCAAAATGATCCGTTGTCTGGTTTGCCAGAAACGTCTAATTAACGCTCATCGTGAAAAGCCCTGTATGCGCGGGATAAGGCTTGACGTCATTCATCATGCAAAGAGGTGACCACTCGAATCAAATCATTTGGCAATTTTTCAATGAATTTTAGTGATCCATGAAATGTGTGCTCTGATTGAATTCGTTTTGAATACAGGGTTTTTCATAACATGCGTAGGACTCCACAGGATGTGATATATATATATCTCGTCCAAAAATATAAATTTCTATCAACTCACCCTCTGAAATACACTATTTTCAAGATACAGGCGGGTACTCATAATCAGCTATATGTATTGTTTGGAATTTATTTTTATGGTGAAGATTTTGAAGGGGTTCCAGCGAGCACAAATATCCCAGGGATGTTTTGGGATGTTTTGAAAATATATACCGGGTGGCTACGGAAGTATTGCGTCTACGGAATATCTCAGTTATTGTATGAAGTATAGGTTTGTGAAATTGGAAGCGTCGATATAATGACATAAGAGCTAGAATTCGACCATATTGACATGTCGAAGTTAACTTCCGGTCTGACCGTAAGTAACATCAACTTTCTTATTTTAAATGGAAACCCTATTTTTTTTCTTTTCGCTTTATTCAGCATTCAATTCCCTTTCTAATGACATATCACAAGTTGGTATCTAACCAGAAACTAGAACAGAAAAAAATTATTATTGAAATTCACCGAGTAGGCCGTGGAAGCAAAATGAAAGCCAAAAATTCAAAAGTTGGCTATGGAAACCATACGTCACTTGATAGCAGTTGCTACTACTGTGATATTTTATTTTCATTCGTCGGCGTTAGAAAAAGCCGCCAAAAAAAATATTGGAAAAATTGCGAAAAAAACAATACAATACAATTTGAAGAATAATAATTGGATTTTTTGGTATTTCATTTCAAAAAATGACTTTCTAATATATCATAAGAAAGGAATGGTTAAGCTGAATAGTACAGGCAAGAAGAAGTTGTATGTTCCTATTCAAGTTATGGACCTACAGAGTATTGTTTTTTTCCCAATTTTTCCAATATTTTTTTTGGCGGCTTTTTATAACGCCGACGAATGAAAATAAAATATCACAGTAGTAGCAACTGTTATCAAGTGACGTTATGGTTTCCATAGCCAACTTTTGAATTTTTGGCTTTCATTTTGCTTCCACGGCCTACTCGGTGAATTTCAATAATAATTTTTTTCTGGTCTAGTTTCTGGTTAGATACCAACTTGTGATATGTCATTAGAAAGGGAATTGAATGCTGAATAAATCGAAAAGAAAAAAAATAGGGTTTCCATTTAAAATAAGAAAGTTGATGTTACTTCCGGTCAGACCGGAAGTTAACTTCGACATGTCAATATGCTCGAATTCTAGCTCTTATGTCATTATATCGACGCTCCAAATTTCACAAACCTATACTTCATACAATAACTGAGATATTCCGTAGGCAATACTTCCGTAGCCACCCGATATATTGACATGAAGATGTTTTTTTGGGACGCAATCTGCACTTTCCAAAAAGTAGGTCTTTGAAGGATATTGAAGTATTGTTTCTGTTCTTCTGTGGCATTTCTTTGGTTGCCATATATATGCTGGATAGAGGTGTCCCTCTGGGATATTTTTTAATGTTTTAAAAATTCAGGCATCATGATGTTTTTTATTTGAGACGTGGTGAGCATTCCCAAAGAGTATTTTTAAAGGATATTGAAAGTATTTGTTTTTGTTTTTCTATAATCTAATGCATTTATTCGTTTGCCTACTGGAGGAAGTATACCTATATACGCCTATACCCTCTGGGATGTTTAAAAAATGTTGGCATAAAGATGTTATTTTTACGTTCAACGTCACAATACGATGAATTCTGATGATTTGTTTCTGATTTTGTCGTTTCTGTGCCCATTCGGGTTTGCAGTTCTTTTTATTCCATTATTACAATAGCAACGATCTCCTGCTATTTTTCTCAGAACAGAAGCAACGATCGACATATATAGGTGTATTATTCATTCTAATTAAAAATGACCATCAGACGTGTCGTCCAGCGCCTAATATTTTACGAACGTCGATCGTACTTTTTTTGGAATATTCTGATAGAATGTTCTCAGAACGATCATAGAATATTTTCATCTTGCATGGCAACGAATAATCCATGAACATTCAGTTCGAAATAATCTCAGAATGTTCTGAGAAATATACAGAATCGTATCAAAATAATATGATATGGATGTAATTCTTGTATCAACCCTAACAACACGAGTATATCAGGGCCTAATCTAGGTGAGATACAGTAGGCCCTGAGTATATACAGTCTGTCCAAGATAAGGTTGAACAGCATGGGGATCTCGAAAACGGTAAGAGATACGAAATCGGTTAAATGGGGAAAAAGTTGCGCATTCGGAGGCTCATATCAAGAGCCTTCGAAAATTTTGAAAATTATTTTTAGTTTTTGAGTTATATCGAAAAAAGTGAATTTTTGGAATTTCTATTTTATTTTTTTTCTCCGTTATTATTAGAGATACAGGAAAACTGAGAATACTTTTTCATAGCAACTTTTGATGACGGTCAACGTGGTGATACCGATTTTTTCATGCGACGTTTCGTATTCGTGGAACCATCATCAACTTTTGTTTTTTGAATACGGTCCTGATAATTTTTTCGCAGATTCTAAAAGGTTTTTTTATTCTGAATTCAACCATGTATTATACAAGGTGGTTCATTTGTGTTTCGACCTATTTCCATCCATCATCAATGTTTTTTCGAAACTCCAAAGGAAAAATGCCATCAGTTCCACTTATTTTGAAGGAAAATTAGTCAACACACTAATACCTCATCAACTGGTTTCAATCAACAACCCATTTCATTTTGCGGAAACAAAAATTCCATCCATACAAATTCAGAATATGTCAAGCGCTAAAACCATCAGGAGATGACGAAAGGCGCAAGACATCCTTTGAGTGGTATACCAGGAAATGTTAAAATTTTGCAGATTTCTTTCGAACAATCATCTGGACTGATGAAAGCATGGTCACTAATCATGGTAGCTTCGATAGAAAAAATACACATTATTGTTCTCGAGAAAATGAACATTTATACATTACAGCGAGACACCAACACCGTTTCGGCTTTAATATGTGGGTTGCAATATTTGGTACACGAATTATTGTTCCTTCTATTTACCATGAAACACAGACTTCCGAACGTTATAGAAATTCGCTTGAGAATCATCTTGAGGAAGCTCTGGATGATTTACCGATTGCGGAAGTTCAGAACTCTGTTGGTTTCAACAAGATGGCGCTCCGGTACATAATTCCAGAGAAGTCCGTGCGTTTTTATCCCTTGGCCGGCGCGATCGCCTGATTTGACACAGCTGGATTTTTTCTTAGGGGATATATCGAACTTTGTACACGCAAATAACTTTGAGGATGAAGAAGAACTAAGGGACAGTGTCTTCGAAGCATTCAATAGAATAACCCCAGAAATGCTTAGCAATGTCTTAGAAACAACTGTGATAAGAGGATATCTTTGTTCAGAAAATAATGGTTATCATTTTGAACATTTGTTATGAATGTCTCTGTAGGTATTGTCAAAGTTAAGTTGTTAAAGTAATTCGTGTAAGAATTCATCAACAATTTTAAACGCTGCATTGATCGAATGATGTAGTGAAATATTTTTTATTCACTTTTCAGTATTGAATAACTAATTCATCAAGTTTGACACTAAATGATAAGAAATAAGTGGAACTGATGGCTTTTTTCTTTTGGAAGTTCGAAAAACATTGATGATGGATAGAAATAGGTCTAAACACATTCGAATCACCTTGTATAGTACATTGTTGAATTCAGAATAAAAAAACCTTTCAGAATCTGTGAAAAAATTATCAGGACCGTATTTAAAAAACAAAAGTTGATGATGGTTCCACGAATACGAAACGTCGCATAAAAAAATCGGTATCACCACGTTAAACCTCATTAAAAGTTGCAATGAAAAAAAATTTTCAGTTTTTGTGTATCTCTGATAATAACGGAGAAAAAAAAAATAAAATAGAAATTCCAAAAATTCACTTTTTTCGATATAACTCAAAAACTAAAAATGATTTTCAAAATTTTCGAAGGCTCTTGATATGAGCCTCCGAATGCGCAACTTTTTCCCCATTTAAGCGACTTCGTATCTCCTACCGTTTCCGAGATCCCCATGCTGTTCAACCTTATCTTGGACAGACTGTATATAGACCTTCTGGTACGTCCCTGGGATGTACTGAGTACGAAGAAGGGATATTATAGGTTACACAGATTGTACGTATCAAGGAGAGAGTATATATGCTACAGATGTGAAATAACGTCAAGACAGAATTGCTATCACGTGAATGACTGATCCTCAACCAAAACGCGTTGTTGTGTCCAGGAAGAGGCTATCTGCTATATGTTTTTGTGCTCGCTGGGGTAGAGCGAGCGTTTTCCTCCCCAACCTCTCTACGCCACTGGGAAAAGTAGTTTTGAGTCACACATTCGAACCGCCAATGTTTTCTACACGAAAAAATACTCTAGGTCATAACCATAACACAGTAGAGCAACTGTGGTCATAAATAAGCTCTAAAGTTGACCGTTTACGAGAAAAATCAACTTTTTTATGTTGAAAATCATGGTAATTTTTTTTGTAGAATCTGCGTGCATTGAAGCTAATCGCGGACAGTTCAAACAATGATTAATTCAACTGAGTATGATTTGTTGTTTTTTATTTCAATTTTGCAATATGAAGTTGACGTTTGTATTTGTTACTAATTCTAGTTAGTTGCTTTTTTCTTGCAATCAATGACTATGTCAACTGTTGAGCTCATGACCAAGTGTATCTTTTTTGTGTTGGCTGTTAAAATATCACACATCCTGTCCTATCATGTCCTGTGCATATATTATGAAACACCATGTATAGTGCTGGTGTAGTGGTTGATTGATTGATCTTTTTTTTTTTTTCAGTTAGTATATAAACCTCAAATTAAAAGTGAATATTTTATACAAGATGGCTCAGAAAATAATGATATTTATTTTTCACTTTCTATAAACAGATCAATCACATCTTTTGAAACACCATAATCCTCTTTATCCACCATCATTAATGCAATTTTCAATTTTATCAAGTTATACTTTTCAGCTTCCCAAATATTTTGTTGGAACTGAAAACACAAATGTTCATTCATATAGTAGAACAGTAGCTCCTATAGTGAAGTTACTAATAACTTAATGAAAAGTTGTCAATTACATTAATTCCTGATTTTAAATTTCATCACCTAATTTCAAGTCTGTTCACAAAAAAATCTACAATGTCTTTTGTATTTTTATGTTTTATTTATAACAAATAGTTTACAAACTATGTAGATTTCTTGACTGGTTTTGCTCCCTCCCTGAAACCATTACGGAAACGCCTTCTGACAATTTTGAGGTGACGAAGACGGCCAGTTCCAGTGGTCTTCCTCCTTTTGGCTTTCACTGACCAGTTATCTAAAAAACAGTATTGAACATTAGTATAGAACTGACACATAAAAAATATTGCAATTGTTATAAGATGCAGGCTACTGTGAACATTGTTTTTGTTAAGAAAACTTAAAACATAGCTACAGATGAAAACTGAGCAGGAACATGAGGGATGTTGAGTGTCAAGAAATTAGCAACATTTCACTAGGTAGACCTTCAAGAATAAAATGTTAAATTGGGGAATCTACCATGTTACATGCATTCTTCTGAAGAATCTGGAGTGGACACTACTAGACACTCAACAGTTTCATATTTATGTAGAGCACAGCATACTTACAGGAACGTAGCTTGGCAGCAGGGTATCCACACTGGGCACACTGTGACTTCTGGATGTGGTACGAAGACCTTCCACACCTCCTACACAGAGTGTGAGTCTTGTTACGCCGTTTTCCGAAACTCGAAGTACCCTTCGTCTACAAAATACAGAAAAAATAAATTATAGAGGACACCATTCACCATAACATAGAGTTGAGAAAGTAGGGTTAAGGTCACTAAATACCACTTCTTTCGCAAACTTTAGGAGAAATATTTCGTGAAACTGATTAATAACGAACGATCAAATATGAAACTGCAGGAATATTATCGTTTTAGTTAGAGATCGTCGAAATAATTTTGTAATCTCATAAAGTTTTCCAAAACACCTACCATTTTGACAGATACTCATACAAAAGAAAGAGAAAGATAAACTTATAAAAAGAAAAGAAATGAAATGAACCATGGAACATGGAACATCAAATATGATCAAATCATTGCTCCCAACCGAAGACAGCTAAATATCTAGACTGTCTGGCGGATAACCCGTCAGACGGTCTAGATATTTAGCCGTCATTGTCCCAACTGCAAACCAGAACCCAGCGAATTCCATTGGTAAAACTGGCTCGCACTGAGTGCACATTTTGTATTCCATTGGTAAAACTGGTGTCGGATTTTTAATTCGATTGGAAAACTGGTTCGCATAGTTTAAAGCTCAGTGCAATAATTCTCGCACGAGCTCTAATAGGTCGTGCAAAGTCAGTGCAGTTTTGAAAATGGCGGAAACATTGAATATGCATGGTTTAAAAACCAAAATTGAGTGGCAATCTAATCATCATCATCAAGTAGTGATGAAAATTTGGAGGTTTCAAGAAAATAACAGAGATTACTTCCCAGAATTCACAATTTTGTTGAGTGTTTTGCACTATAATTCAATGATGAAGAGGTACTTATTAAAAAAACTGCTCAAAATTATTTCCATGAAACATCTACTTTGTTTTCAATTGAAGTCAAGAAAGAATTTCAGGATGCGGACAAGTTATAAACGAATACAAACCAATTTATCCGATTTAACCTCCAACAATAAAATTCTATTATATCATTTCGTATTCCATTGGGAATGCACCGTTCACATTTTGGAGAGAACTAACGTAGTCCGGGTGCAAAACTGGTGCAAAACCAGTGTACCACCAGGTTTACGAATGGAATTCGCTATAAATCTGCTGTGGTACGCATGCAGGAAGAGCAAAACCAAACGAACAGCAGGGCTGTCAAAACAGTCAAATGTCATTTGTCAAGATTAAAAACATAACCTTAAAGTTAAAATATTTTGCTTGTTTTTATTTGAATTTGAAAATAAACGATTTTCATTATTTATAGGATGGGTAATTCAACTGAAGAAGATCTATGTAGCCAAACTACAAATAGAGACGATGGAGATATATTGACTATTCTTGTTGCCACTGATATTCATTTAGGCTTCGAAGAAAAAGATCCCATCCGAGGTAAACAGCAGTTCCTTCTTTCTAGCCCAATATTATAAAGAGTACAAAATTCATTATTTATGGCTTGGAAGTACGAATATAAATAATGACTTTCCTTCTCAGATCAGGACACATATGACACATTTGAGGAAATATTAAAGATAGCTTCTGCAGAGGAAGTGGATTTCATTCTTCTAGGTGGTGATTTGTTTCATCATTCTCGACCAAGCCCTTACTGTATCTTCAAGTGTACAGAACTTCTGAGACGGTAAGATTGGTATCATTTTATTAGGAAGCTCCTTTTAAAAATTGGAGGATTTGAAAGTGTGACAATTTGTCAATTTGAGCCATTCTTATTCTGAATTGGGTTTACAAATCGAACTAAACTAACATTTATTGGTAATTAATTTCAGAAAATCAACAATGAATCATTATGAAGGTGTTTAACTGTTGATGATTGAGAAACATAAATGAAATGCCCTGATTGATGCTCAACATGATGTTAAAATATGTTTCTTATCTTCATGATTTCAATAAAAAATCTAAAATAAGCAAAAACCAAATAATTCTTGAACTTGAAACAATACTGAACTTCACTTTGAGTAATCACATTCCAAATTTTCATATTCTACATGTTTTGTCACCAAAATTTGTTAATTCTTAGTTATTAAGTTGAGTTAGTTGAAAGGATCAAAATTATAATTCTCAATTCTCTATTTGAATGACAGATGTAAATGAATTACCTGTGATTCCTATTTGGAAGTTGGTAATTGTTATTGATCATTAGTTGAATTCTTAATTTATTTTGAATTTATACACCCAGCATAAATGAAGTGTAGAGGGGTGTATTCATTATGTTTATCTGCAAATATTTTCATTCAGAAAGTTGCATGCCAATAGGCAATATGGGGTATCATTCGAATTTTGAAAAAAAAATTGATATAGAAACTTTTTCTTGTCAACACTGTCAGCAATTTTGATGTCACCTGTTCACAATTTTTTCTGCAGTAGGAAGAGAGGTAGGCAATATTATGTGATTCATAATTTGGAAGCCCTCCCAGGTATTATTCAGAAAATAAACAAGCTGTACAAAGAAACATGTAAATAATCTCGTAAATAATACTCTTCTTTGCCAAACTCAGAAGAATATTTATTTTTTGTCAAAATACAAAAACCTAAAGGATTTATCTCTGGATTTATATATTCTCATAATATTCATCTTAATCTTTATCAACACTATACCGGGTGACACAGACTATCGGGCCACCCCTGTAACTTCTGCATTCGTCAACGGATTTTTCTAAAATTTGGTACAGTTATATAAGCAACTATTTCGGATTTTATCACATTACAATCCAATATGGCGGACTTCCGGTTTTTCTGGAAATGCCAGCAATTTTGTTTTTTCAAATGGAACACCCTGTATATTTTTACATATTCAAGTTCAACAGGTCAAAACAAGTGCAATCTTGATGTCAAATGTCATTTATTCCACAGCCTACCTAGTTGAAAAATTATTCTAACTGCAAGGAAATTCATAAACTAGTTGTTGATTTTTGAATGTATACAATTTGTTACTGCACTGAAAAACAAGAATGATAATATTTCATTTTGTTCCTTGATGTATGTTCTAGAGAGACGGGTAGGTTGCCCATAGGGGTTCCATTTGAAAAAAAATAATTTTTGATCAAAAAGTGATGTGGCTGAATTGATTCCTGGATAAGTGACACAAAAAATAATTTTTCAGAAAAAAATATGTTCTTCTGTTATGTGTGACTCATTGTGAATAGTCTTGACCACATCTCATTTATCTACGAGGTAGAATGAAAAAACAATTTTAATTTAATTTTTTTCGAAAAAATTACATTTGACATAAAGATTGCACTTGTTTCTACCTGTTGAACTTGAATATGTAAAAATATACAGGGTGTTTCATTTGAAAAAACAAAGTTGCTGGCATTTCCAGAAATACCGGAAGTCCGCCATATTGGATTGTAATGTGATCAAATCCGAAATAATTGCTTATATTACTGTACCGAATTTCAGAAAAATACGATGACGAAAGCAGAAGTTAGAGGGGTGGCCCGATACCCTGTGTCACCCGGTATGTGTTTTCAACTCATGTTGTTAGGACTGTTGTAATTATTAAATTATTTGAAATAGGTGAGTATTAATATAATTGTGAATATTAATATAATTGCGAGTATAATTGTGATAGGTATCATATCTTGAATGATCTTGAAGAGCTACCCTGGCTATACCAGGCTTCTGGCATTGTCAAGAGAAATAAATCCCTCTTTCAGCTACTGTTTGGGTGACAAACCTGTTGAAATTGAATTTCTGTCTGATCCATCACGCAACTTCCATAATGTCTACAATCCCACAGTCAACTATGAAGATCCCAATCTCAATGTTTCTATTCCTGTCTTCTCTATCCATGGAAATCATGATGATCCTACTGGTCAGAAGCAGATCTCTGCCATGGATTTGATGTCCACCTCAGGCCTTATCAATTATTTTGGCAGATGGAATAATTTTGACAAGGTATAGTAGTATAATTAGGGTATAATATAGGTTTGGTAAGGTGTCATGATTTTGACAGCTCATAATGATCAATTTTGACAATGGTATAATGATTTTGACAAGGTATAATGCAAAGTTGCAATGGAAAAAATAAAAAAATTCAAATATTTTGATTAAATCTTGATTTTTTCAATTAATATAGATTTTTTTCATGAAAATGGAAATAATTAACTTCAAAATCACTCATTTCTCTCTCTATTTGCCCAAAAATATTTGTATCTTGGCAACCCTTATAGTGAATATTGATCAATTTTGACTAGATATCAATTCGGCAAGGTATCATATTTCTGACCAAAGTTATCAAAAATTCGTCATAGTGTACAGTCTCTTTGACAAGGTATAAGGATTCGAAAATCATGAGGGTCCTACTGGTCAGAAGCAAATCTGCATGTGTTCTGTGTTGGATGTCCACCTTTGGACTCATCAATTTATTTAGCAGTTTCAACTACCTACAATAATTTTATCAAATTATAATAATTTTGACACAAGGCATAATAATCTTCTCAAGGTATAATAATCATGACAAGGCATACAGAATACCTTAGACAAGAGTCCGGACACAGCTATACTTCTGTCCTTTTCTGTTTTTGAAAAATGCATTGATGATTGAAGATTGAACAAAGGAATAAGACATATATATTGAGCTCTGTCTTCTCAATTGCCCTAGTATCAATGATTGTCAGAAACAATTTTGAGGGTTAGATTATTTGTCAAACCGTTCATAACCGTAGGTAGAAGTGAGAAATAGGGCTATTTTAACTAGAATAACTATCAAATTTCAAATTGATAATTTTCATAATCAATTCCTGAGATGGCTATTGCAAATTTCCGTCATCAGATATTTCTTCACTTCATTAGATATAAGAAAGATAATTTAAGTGTGGTATCAAATATAGTTGTTTTCTGTTGGGATATAAAAAAATAGAATATATATAATTGTTTCAATATAATTTCTTCCGATTCTCTCAATTTAATAACACTCATCAGAAATAAAAGTGACAAAATTAAAACAACAATATATTTGATAGCAAGAGCTTTATTAATTGTGTTGGTTTCCCACCTCTTCCTGCAGTCTACATTCACCTGTACATTTTGAATTTGATCTGAATTAAAAACACCGTGGACTGATGACATAGCACATTGCAGTTTCTCTAAATCTTCTAGTTTTGATTTCAAACTCCCAATTTCTTTCCGCATCATCTCATTCTCATTTTCTTTCTCTGCGATCGTATCATTCAGTAATTCCCAATACGATGACGACGGGACTCTTTTTTTGAACGTCTCTATTTTATAAATTGACGGCACAGCAGACTCTTTCAATTCAAAATCCATCAGCTTGAAAAAAATCTATCAAAATGGTCCTAAAATTCATCTTTCCTGTACTGTTACCTCACATATTGCGGATTTCTTGAAATTAACTTTCCATTCTAGACGTTTCATTGCATTCTTCCATGACATTATCTTTAGAGGATCATTCGGAAAATTGAATAACTTGAATCCCTTTTCTAATGAATTATCGCAATAATGTACACAGCAGGACATTGAAATAATTTAAAATGCTAAATTTTCAAAGTGACAGTGACAGACATTCGGAATAATTGAAAAAGCGGACGGGACGACTATGGTGTTTTGTCACATTGTCAGGGGGCAAACCAAATGAAACAAAATATTGAGATTATCAAAAACCCCAACGGCTGTCAGTTTTGTGTCCGGAGATTAATTCTGATTTAATTATCATGATAAACACAGCCTACTTGGCTTTCGAGATTTCAAGTTGTTATTTCAATTTGAAGATATTTTCAATATCCATATACCTACTTGATGGTTACAAGTGGAAATTGATGAAATTCAATGGTTCCTAAGGTTGAGGTGGAACCTATTCTGTTGAAGAAGGGGGCCACTAAGTTGGCTTTATATGGATTGTCACACATCAAGGATGAGAGGCTTGGAAGGCTGTTTCTAGATAAAAAGGTATGTACCAAACAGTAAGATCAGGGCTATTCCTTTTGCAAAGGGCATTATTGTGTTCTTCTTAAAACTGTGAGATTTATTTCTCAAATTTCGAAAAAAAAAAGCATAAATGTAGGTTGACGCAGTAGATATAGGTACCATAACTTTGAAAATAAAAAGAAAGAATTTCCAGATTGAATGAACCCTGAAAAATTCGAATCTTATGTGTCATATTCTTTAGTCTCTGTAAATTATGGTTTGTAATGAATATGTTACCACCCTATGTGCAGTGTGTGACATTTTATGAAAAAATGTTCCATTAGTTTTCCGGACCAAAGTGTCAAAGTTTCAATAAAAATCTTTTCTAATTTTAATAAACGTAGTGTTATTGTTAACAGTAACAAGGAGATTTTTTGATATGTAAATGGATTTAAAATTAATATTGTACGCCACTGTTTGTTTCTGAGCTTGAATACAACTTTTTCGTTTCTTGTGTTAGAGAAAACGATATAAACTTAATTCTACTCCAAATTATTTTGTCATGAAAGTTTATACAGGGTTCTTCAATTCTCTTTTGTTTTTTGTTTTTTTTTTTCGAAAAATTGAAAAGTGAGCGCCACTAGGGACAGTATGGGCATTTCGGAAACTACAAGAGATCAGAGCATGTTCCGATATTCCCGAACAGTACTGTCCAGTATATTTTGTCGTTCTATTTTACTCGAGGGGTAAATCACTGAGCAAATTCGTGTACACCGGACTGCCATTCATACTCGGACTGCCAAGACTGCCACCGGACTGCCACGGACTGCCACGGACTGCCACCGGACTGCCACGGACTGCCACGGACTGCCACCGGACTGCCACCGGACTGCCACGGACTGCCACCGGACTGCCACGGACTGCCACCGGACTGCCACGGACTGCCACCGAAATGTAATGGACTATCACTCAATCATGTGTTCCAATAAAAATGAAGCTGTTTTTTGGAAATTTCAATTCACCACAAGAACAATGTTCACGAAAACCGTTCTGACTGAATAAGTACTAGAAATGCATCCCCGATGGTGATTAACATAGAAGAAATAAATCATCAACCGTGACCTACGATATGAAGAACTCATTGGAAACCTATGGCATAAGAAACTGATCTTTTTTGCGGTGCAATAGGTGAAGTGGAAATACACGTCAATAGTACAGAAAGCCGATGTTTTTATTTTTCTGATATACTTATTTCGTTCATTCCGTTTGGAAGGTCAAATCAGGATTTGTCTTGGTTCGTTAATATCTCGGTAAATACAAATTTTGAATTGTATTTGAGACTTTCAGATTCGCCCCAAAATGCCTCAAATGAAAACTCTGGGGGTTTGAAGTTTGAGATATCAGAATTCCGAGTTGAATATTAAAATTCCAACGATTTTGTCATTTCCTTATCAATTTGTCACAAAATCGTGGTTGAAAAATACGCATTTTGAGTCGCATATAAGAATTCAAGATGGCGTCCCATAAGATGGCAGACGATTTCAATTTCAATGCATTTTCACATCAGGGTGTCCCATAAGAAAAAGTATAACTTTGATACGCCACTCATTTCAGAATCGCCCTGTATAACGCAAAATATTTTATAAATGTACTGCTCATCAGCCTAGACCATCTCAAAATTTCTTGTTTATCTATCTTAAACAGCAAAGCCGTTATCTCACTTTCCCACAGTATTGGTTCACCCTGTTCACCTATAAATCGTAATGCACTACCCAAAAAAATCCTCGTTGTATTTTCAGAAAATTCGACCTTCATCGTAAATTCGTGATTCTTATACTTGAAAATTATTATCAAGAGTATACAGTGTCATTCACCACAAATATTCTTTCCTGATGTAATTGGGTTATTCCTGAACCACATAATTTTTTATAACACGTAAAAAATATCGTTGAAAATTAATTTCTACGGTTTTTCAAATTTTGAAAACATTCCAGAAATACTTGAGTTACAGGTCGATACATATATGGTGAATCAGATATGTACAAGTATTAAGGCAGGTATAGATAAACAAATTCTTAAACAGGTACTGCTCTGAGATCTATTTTCTTATTGAAATTTTGTGAATTCTTATTGGTTAAATACAGTATAAATACAAAATTGTCGATAAAAAGTAGTATCCTCTCTTATGCAGAAAGAATATTCTCCTTCTTCATATTATCTATATATTAGGTCGAGCTAGGTTAGATTGTTTAGAAAAATTAGTCTCCCTTCTTATGCAGAAATAATATTTTTCTTCCTCATATTATATATCATGCCGAGTTAGGTTAGGTTGTTTGCAAAAAGAAGTGTCCTTCCTTTTCCCGGAAATGGTTATATTTTATGTCCTAGAATGAGTTCAAAACATATGAAACTTGATAAAACTACCGTTTTATATGTTTCCTACTTTGCGCGCAATTACAGCATACCTTTTTTGGGACGTGCGTGCAATTGCACTATGGATTAAGGACGAGGATTATAACCGAGATTACTGACCACTGCGCGCAATTGCAGTATGCCCATAATATACAAAATTTGCGTGGGATCAACTCTGGAGCTTGAGATCCCCAAGGTGAACTTTTTTTATTCAGGCGATTCGGACTTTGAATGACAAAGTTTTCCGTCTCATTGTAGGAGCCATCTAGAATTTCAAATCTAACTCGAAAATCATGATTACTCCAAGAATAACTGATTTCTTTTCCCCATTATGGGAATTACCTTTCGTGCGCTCCAAGAGATGAAAAAAAAATGACGCCTCCCTACAGAAGTCATCTTGTTTTTTAAAATTTGGACTCGAAATTCGAAATTGCCAATCTTGAGAACCCCTACGTGTACATTTTCAGGTAAATCAGAGAACAAATAACAAAGTCGCCGCCACCTTGCGAACGCCCTCTTGAATTTTCAAATTTAGAATTCAGTTTGTGATAATTGTCGGATTACGAGAGACGAGACGAGAGACCACCAGACTGCCACCGGACTACCACCGGACTGCCACCGGACTGCCACCGGACTGCCACGGACTGCCACCGGACTGCCATGGACTGCCACCGGACTGCCACGGACTGCCACGGACTGCCACCGGACTGCCACCGGACTGCCACGGACTGCCACCGGACTGCCACGGACTGCCACCGGACTGCCACGGACTGCCACGGACTGCCACCGGACTGCCACCGGACTGCCACGGACTGCCAAAAGAATGTACACCGGACTGCCCCAGTGATTTACCCCTCGATTTTACTGGTGCAGAAATGGTAATGTAGTGCCAGTATTCATGAAATGTTAGGTCAAGCATATGAGTCGATAAAAATTATATACAGGGTGAGTCATGAGGAACTGTACATACTCCTACCACGAATAGAGGCCCTTGAGGGGCATACCTAATGACCATCAGGAAGTGTCTTCTTCCCCTCTTTACCAATATATAGGGTGAATTATGAGATTTGGCAAAAACATCTTTTGGGCATAACTTTTCAACAGCTCCTTTGATTCATCTGACTTTTTCATGGAATATTCCTCTACTAAACCATAATCGACTGACATTTCCAGAATCGGGAAAATCCTGGACCGTTTTTGAAAAATTTCGATAGTTTAGTTTTTATCAAAAAGTTCTTCCTGTATATGGTTTCTGTAAAATGTGAAAGAGAATTTTCAAAGCACACAAACAAGCATCAAAAATAAATATTCGAAATTCTCCTCACACTTTCACAGAATTTTTCAAAAAAACGATAAATTATAAGCAGAAACGAAAGATTCACAACAAAATTCATTCGAAAATGATTTCTTCCCAACGCATAAATTTTACAAATAATAGTAAGTCGCACATTTTCAATGCTTTAGCCCAATGGAAATCAATCTTTCATTACCAGGCCTGGATTTCGTCATTTCATTTTTTGTGGAGGGTAATAATCACCCTGTAGATCTTTTTCCAATAAGTAGATGGGGTATCTGTTCTGATGTTAATGGTCATCGATTCGAATAGTTCAAGATAGTCGAACAGAAAATTAAGTATTATTCAAAATTATTTTTCAAACGGTATACTGACAAAGGCGAAGAAAAATTCTAGTTATGAAAATAAGTGACCAAAAACAAATTGAGTAGATAAAACTGTGAATTGAAATCATAAAATTATTTATAGCGCAGGCCATCAAAATGTTCATAGATACTCCATCCACTGATTCGAAAAAGATCTACAGGGTGATTATTATCCTCCATATAAAAATTGAATTACTAAATCCAGGCCTGAAAACAACATAATATGTTTTCTTTCAATATGTTTTCTTTATCATAAAATTCATAGTTTTTTTTCAGACTGCAGTGAAAGTGTGAAGAAAATTTGGGATATTTTATTTCTGATGTTTGTGTGGGACCTTTGAAAATTTCCTGTCACAGTTTTCAAGAATGATATACAGAATGAACTTTTTGCTATAAACTAAACTATCAAAATTTTTCAAGAACGGTCCTGGATTTTTCCGATTCTCAATAGAGAGTAGTAGCGGAATTCCATGAAAAAATCAGACAAATCGAAGAAGCTGTTGGAAAGTTATGACCAAGAGATATTTTTGCCAAATCTCATAATTCACCGTATAATAGGAGTATGTACAGTTCCTCGTGACTCACCCTGTATTATTATTTTCAAATACTTTGGGAAACTTTATGAATTCGAACTAGAAGATCCCACAGATGCAGTAAACGCTGAAACTGTCAAAAAATCTATAAGATGGTTTGTTATGAGATGTTTGTTCCTACTTTTCATATCAAATATTTCACAGCTAGCGGTACTAGAGCTTGGTGTTTCTGTTGAATCAGAATCACTATCGTGCCTGATGCCATTCAAATTCTACTAATTATTATACACGGTGACTTGAAAAGTGCAATTAGTGCAAAAAATTGTTACTTTGATAAAAAACACCCCATATGAGATACTGTTTTGAAAATTGCTATAGGAGTATTTGTGACTAGTCCGAATCGATTTGCCCGTATCAAAATCTTTGTAAAAAAACGCCTAATCCGTTTTCTTAAATTTTGCTCTGAAGTTTTTGTGATTGCAGTAGGCTAAGAAATTGTGATTGATAATTTTTGGTTTGCTCGAAAAAGTAGATAATTTTGAGTAGTATACTAATATGTGAGAAAACGATATTGTAACATGCTGTATATAATTGTTTTATTTTAATATTATTGTATGACACGCTCTATACCTTTCTTTAGGTCCTTGTTAGAGCAGCAAAAGATTTTTCTTTTTCTTCTTTCTTTCTTTCCTTTCTTTCCTTTCTTTCCTTTCTTTCCTTTCTTTCCTTTCTTTCTTTTCTTTCTTTCTTTCTTTTCTTTCCTTTCTTTCTTTTCTTTCTTTCTTTCTTTCCTTTCTTTCTTTCTTTCTTTCTTTCTTTTCTTTCTTTCTTTCTTTCTTTCTTTCTTTCTTTCTTTCTTTCTTTCTTTCTCTTTCTTTCTTTCTTTTCTTTCTTTCTTTCTTTCTTTCTTCTTTTCTTTCTTTCTTTCTTTCTTTCTTTCTTTCTTTCTTTCTTCTCTTTCTTTCTTTCTTTCTTTCTCTTTCCTTTCTTTCTTTCTTTCTTTCTTTTCTTTCTTTCTTTCTTTTCTTTCTTTCTGTCTTTCTTTCTTTCTTTCTTTCTTTCTTTCTTTCTTTCTTTCTTTCATTCTATCTTAAAGACGAAACGTTGGTTCAGAAAATCGTTGATGCCAAATTGTATGGCATCAAAAGATGCCATGAAGATGTAATTCCAGTATTGCCATTGTCATAACTTCATTATTAACACTAGAAAAAAATTGAAATCCAAAAATTCAGTTTTTTGGAAATAACTCAAAAACAAAAAGTCATATGAGAGATTTTTGAAAATCATTTTGTGGGTCCTTCACTCTCGCAACTTTTCTCCCATTTAACCAAATCTGTATCTCTCGCAGTTTCCGAGATGCTCATACTACCCCCCTTATCTTGAGCACAGTGTATAATGAGATCGGCCACGTTTATACTGTATGGGTAGTTATGGTATGCTTACCAAGGAGAACTAACTAAATTCAGACTAAATGCCTCAGTTAACGCATGTTTACACCATGTATATTCAGTTGACTAACGTTACCCAACTTTGTTTTGATTTGATCATTTTTTTTGGGTTAGGTTGTGAAACTCCACTTGAATTCGTAAATTAAATGAAATATCATTATGAGAACTCATGAAATAACTCTGCCACTTGCACTCAAGTCAAGTCAAGGCTATACACAAGTAGACCAAAATGTTTACACCGCCTTGGTCATCATACTATTTTAGTCTGGTACGCAACAAATTTCGGAAACAAACCAAGCTGGTAATTATACCAAGTATTCAGTTTATACCAAACTGGCCAAGAGTATTTAGTCAAAATATAGTCATTAGTCAGCTTACCTTTATACGGTATAAACGTGGCCCGTATACAAGTTTGTATTGGTTATGCATAAATCAATGGTACACAGTAAAAATGCAGATTTCTTGGGTGATCATATTTAATTCTCGATTATCGTGAGAAACTTCAAGGGGGCTAGGGGGGATTAATGGTCGATTTGATCAAATACATTATTAGCAAAAGTCCAAATATCCCTCAAACACATAATTATTGGATTTCTCATTGTTATCTTTTTATTTCAAAATTATATTAATCATAATGAAAAGGGTATTGCTTACACATTTAGGTGAAAATGATGGCACCTGAAGATCAAGATGACTGGTTCCATTTGCTCGTATGGCATCAGAACAGAGCCACAAGAGGCGTGAAAAATTTTATTCCAGACGATTCGCTACCTGACTTTTTAGATTTGGTCATTTGGGGCCATGAACACGATTGTAGAATCGAGCCGGAAAGGAAACATAATGACGTTTATGTTTCACAACCAGGTAAAAATTATCTTTTTCTACAAGCGTACGTGATTCACCCTATACCCGCACGCAATTTAGTTTGGGAAGTGTCATTTTCCCGCAGTAGTGCGGGAATAGCTATTTGTGTATTTAGAGCGCAAAGTGATAGATTGCCGCTCGGACAAAGAAAGTTACCGCGCGATGCGGAGCGGAGCGCGGTAATCTTCGGAGAGCGGCAATAACACTTTGTGCTCGAAATACACACAAGATTTTTTCTACTAACGCAGCTTTTGGAAATAACTACCCTGAAAGTATGAGCGATTGAAATAGTTGAGAAAGTTCTAATCCATATTATCCCATATGTCCAAAAGAAACAAAAAAAGAAAAATTGAAAGAACTGACAAGCCAGAAAAAAAAATGTCGGGCCTACCGAGAAATGGAAATCGGACCACCAGCGTGGCAACCTGAGCTTCAGACTCTGAGCATAGTACGATAAGCTCTGCAATCAAATTGAACATTACTCATTGATGCAATAAAATGAAGATACACTGTCTTTCTGATGACAACAAAGAGTTTAAATATAAAGTATACTTCAACGTTTTCAACAGATATGCCAGCCAGTAAAACGTTTTATGAATACATATTCACCATCTCGGAGTGGCACCAATTTATGAATGTATCATATTGTAATTCATATTTCTTCCTTGATTTCTCCGGTAAGAGATTCAAACTCTTGCGCTTTCTGCTATATCATCAGGAAGGAGGTGTGTTTGATGATTCACTGTCACTATTTTCCATCATGAAAGAATTGGGGGTTTTCAATAATAGATAAGTATAGGTTACAGAGATAAGCGAGCGTTTTTTTTCAATATTTCCGCTCACGAGCGCAAATGCTGTCAAAGAATGACATTTCTGGGAAAACGTCAACTTTGTGCTGGAATTTGAAAGCGTCAAAGGCTACTTTGTTAAGCGTTTGTAGAAAAAAACATTTATATAATATTCTCGCAAAATATGAATGGGTGGGTGACACAATATACCACGCACACATTATATGGGAAAATGTCTTTCGGTGAAAATGGCTGGATTTTTGATATGTTGTAGCTGTATTCATTCTAAGTAAAATACTCGATTGGCCCAACTCGATCGTATGACCAGATTCGATGCTAGAGGGTGAAACATGAACATGAATTTTGTGTATTTTTGAGTCTTCGAAGCTTAATGAAGAATATGAAAATCTCGTGATATGCATTCACCCTACCAAAATTCATCAAAGATAGATATGTTTCAAGGTTACAGAAAGGATGTAGTAGCCTTTTTACAGGGTGGTCAACAATAAACTGATTTTCAGAAAATCCGAATGCCATCGCCTATATGAGAAAGCTGATTTATTGAGTTCATCAATGGCGATCGATCAGAATAAACGTTGATCGAAGAAAAGAAAATGATAATCAATGATACAGAGTGATCTGAATAACAGAAATTGCCAATACATATAATGACGAATGCTCGTATTACTTCTCGGAAAGAATTCAGACAATGACATCAGAAGACATATTCAGGACTATGCCATGATTAAATCATCTAAATGAGTATATTGGCAACTTCTGTTATTTAGATCACTCTGCATTAATGATCAACATTTTCTTCTCTTCCATCAACGTTTATTCTGATCGATCGCCATTGATGAACTCAATAAATCAGCTTTCTCATATAGGCGATGGCATTCGGATTTTCTGAAAATCAGTTTATTGTTGACCACCCTGTAAAAAGTTTACTACATTATTTCTGTAACCTTGAAACATATCTATCTTTAATGAATTTTGGTGGGGTGAATGCATATCACGAGATTTTCATATTCTTCATTAAGCTTAGAAGACTCAAAAATACACAAAATTCATGATGTTTCACCTTCTAGCGTCGAATCTGGTCATACGATAGAATAGAGTTGGGCCAATGGAGTATTTTACTAAGGATGACTACAGCTACAACATATCAAAAATCCAGCCATTTTCACCGAAAGACATTTTCCCATATAATGTGTGCGTGGTCCTTGTATATTGAATATTGAAAAATGATAATTGATTGTTATATAAATCCCCCTATAGCCTTTAATTGATCTGATGTGGAAAACAATTGTTGTCATGTCAATCAAAACACAAATAAATTAGTGTAATTCTCAGAGTGACTGACAGAGCGTTACTGTCATTTTCGATTCAGTGGAATTGCGATGAAAAACTTCCAGCTACAGATGAGTAATTGCCAACGAAGTCTTGAGAAACGTATGAGAAGCACTACACGGGATTTATTGAATGGTGCAATAGAAAAAAGGGAAAACAACAAATAAAGAAGTATTTTTGGCTCATTTCCTAGAAATGTCTGAAACCTAGAGGCCAAACACCATGGGCATGCTGGCTTCTGCCATAAGCTTACTTACATAATGCTTCGAACGGTACACACAATAGATATATCACTAATTATTAGAAGATAGAGAATATATCACTATTGTTTGTTGTTCCAATTTGCAGGAATAATTGATTGAACAAATCAATCAATTTCATACGCTTGTAGAGAAAATATTGTTCCTAACTCATGCGGAAAGTGTCTTTCTCGCACTCGACTGCTTGCCCGAACTCCGCTTCGCGTCGTTTGGGTCAACGGCAAACTTGAAACGGGAAATGTTCTTGGATTTTATGTCAAAAGGAGGACGTTCTGAGCTCGGTTTTGAGTTGCTTTCCTAACTTTTGTACAATATATTGTAATTCAAAAACATGGCTGTCATCAGGAACATATCGATTGACATTCCGTGGGAAAAGTTATAGATTGTAGGTATATTAGTATATTACGTAATATGTTATGTGTTGTAAGAAGCATAAAACGCACGAATGGAAAATTTAGTATTTGCTTTACAATACGCATTACGTACTATACTTCACCTACTGCCATATAGTACATCAAATAAGTTTGGACAAACAGTCTGAATTATAATTCTTGACAGTTAATGTCATCCGCTGTTGACGGCGTGATATACCGATACTGTGCGATGGTAATAGATATTAACGATACGAGTATCATAAAGACAAGATATATCTATTGAAATAGACGACACCCGACACCCCTCTATCTATTGTGGAATCCACGAAAAACCTGGGTATTATCTTTGACTCCGATCTAAAATTCACTTTACATATTAATAGTCTGCTCAAAAAATCATTCAGCTCATTGAAAATGATCTATCCACATAGGCACTACCTCAATCAACCCATACGGAAATTGCTGAGTGAATCACTTGTCCTGTCTAGGTTCAATTACGGTGATATTGTTTACGGTGATTTACTCACTAAATTTGATCAGAATCGTATTCAGAAAGTACAGAACTTTTGTTGTCGATTCATCTTCTCCCTCAAAAAATACGATCATGTTTCCAATAAAATGAGGGAACTGAAGTGGCTCACAATGGCTAATCGTTCTAAATACAATTTTTGTGTCTTTCTATATAAAATAATAAAGAACAGGATTCCTGTATCTCTCTTTTGTAAATTAACTCCAAGGGCATCTTTTCATTTATTAGAAGTGAGAAATAAACATCACTTTAATGTTCCTCGTCACTATTCAGTCATGTTTCAGAAATACTTCACCTATCAGGCTGTAAAATTTTACAATTCACTCCTCATCAATCACCTTCATTTATCTGAATTTAATATCAAGAAATTGCTGAAAGCAAAATTTTGTGAATCCCCAATATAAATTAAGACTTGAAACTCTATTACCTAGTTATACTTTGACAAATTACTTTTGTTTATTTGACTTACGATGATTATGTTCTTTATTACCTCATGAATGTCTTTATTAGCTGAATTTTCTGTCGATTGTACAATTTAGGTTAAGTGTAAGAGTAGCAATAGCTAAACTTCGCCTACTTTGTACCAAAGAAAAATAAAGACGATTTATTATTATTATTATTATTATTATTATATTACGATATGAGATGGGAAATTTGTCAAACGTGGCCGAAGGCCGAGTTGGATAACCCATCGATTATCGTAATATGAGTTTACGATATGAATATAGTACAATATTTTACCTACTTCCAGAAAGCTAATTATTTAATCAAAAATATTCAATATTCCTTGAACTGACCATTTGGGCATATAGTTCGTGAATCTATTGTGTCACTCGTTCGGCGAACTTTTTTTTTATGTTCTGGTTCCCACGAAAAGGGATATCCTGTAATGTTCAGAGAACATCGTGAGAATCAAGAGAAATAAGGTAGGAATTGGTGTTCTTCTTAAATTTCTGGAGGTTATATGCCTCGGGGAACACCTCCCTTGGCAATGTGTTCCAGAGCCTCGCTGTTCGTTGGATGAACGAGTCTTTGGAAAGAGATGTTCTGCAGGTCTCCAAAGTGACCACGAAAGGGTGCGAGGCCTCAACTCGACGGGTTAATCTCGCGGAGACTGCCAAGGGAGGAACAATTGTTGATATTTCAGAATATCATCGTCCATGAAAATATCTATAAAATAGAGCCAGATCGCCAAACTTTTCTACGGTGTTTCAATTCGAAAAGAAATTCATCGGCATGAATTCGGATCAGGAAAGTTTAGATTCCGATATAGAAATTGCGGCGAATGCAGCAATCGAAACTTTAGTACCTGCTATATTCATGATATATTATTGGTTCTCATTTCTTTTTTTTTTTAGTAAAAATAAAATTTGAAATTATATTTTTTTCACTTTACCGCATCTAACCCAACCTAACCTGTATGCAATATTCGCCAAAATGGCCCATATTTCTAGGTAGTTCTGTGGCTACTTCTCTGGCAGCCGGAGAAGCCATACCCAAGAAAGTGGGTATTTTGAAAGTGCACCACAAACAATTCCAAATGATACCTGTCGATCTGAAAACCGTCAGACCGTTTATATTCGAGGAATTGGTTCTCAAGAATTTGGACGATATGATGAATGACGACAATAGCGGTCTCACACCCAATGAGTTGACTCTAGAAGTTGTTACTAAAAAAGTCGAAAGCATGATGGAAGAAGCAAAACAATTAGGTATGTAAAAAACTTCCCGTACCGACCATACAGGATTTGCTTCGTTTATATAGGGTGTATCTAAATAACACCGAAAAAATTCAAGGGCTGTCTCCTTGTGACATTCTAGCAAATAAAGTTCATATAAACATGTGTCCTAACATGCTCCGTTTTTGAGATATAGGTCGCGTGCACGATGACCGACCCTGGAGGCAAAATATTGAAACACAACCTCATTCTTCTGTGAATTATTGAAACACAACCTCACTTTTTTATTTGGTTACAGAGGAATCAAAGGATTGAAATAGTTTTTCACAATATTTTGGCATACGAATCGTGTTTCTTGCGTTATTCATTAATTCAAGCATGCCTTTGCATTGTGCTGTTGTACAATGAACAAAAAATGCAGCAAGAGACTAGGGAATATGATTTTTCAGGTAAATAGTAATCTCACATAGTTATCATTATGAAATGTTGTCATTCCTTATTAAAATTCCTTCTGTCTTCTGCTACTTCTGCAATACAAGCTAATACTGCTAATAGATTGAAAATGTCTACAACACACACGATCGTCAGCATGTCAGATCAGTTCTCCCGATTGATTGCATGAATCGAATTTTCTTGCATTATTCTAGAAATTTCAGGTATATTTCTATTAGCTCCTATTGCAGAAGGAATTCCGATGAGAAATCAGAGAAATAACCAAATTTCAAAAATGAAAACTATAGTAGGTACTTACTTTTAAATCATAATGTACCATCCGGATTCCTTCATCTTCCGCTTCAGTTTTTGTGCATTTTACAACAGCACAATGTGTTCTGGCATGAGCGAATTGATGAATAGTGGAAAAATACGATTCATATGCCAAAATAATTGTGGAAAACTATTTCGATCACTTGTAAACAAATAAGAAAAGTAACGTTGTGTTTCAATGTTTTGCCTCCAGCGTTGATCATCTGACAGTTCTTGCACGCAACCCATAGGATGTTGCAGTTGGAAGTATTAATAGTTTTTATTCATAACCCCCAGAGCTGGGCATTACTTGAAGTAAAAGTACTTGACAAGTATCCAAAGTACATTTTTGTACTTCAAGTACTGTACTTGAAGTACTTCACAAATTTGGCACTTGATACTTGATACTTGCTGGCCATCGGAAATTACTTGGTACTTGACTAAAAAAAAGTGTACTTCAAGTACATGAAAAAATACTTCAAGTATTGTGGAACTACTTCAATTACTTTGACAGTACTTCAAGTACTTAGACAGTACTTCAAGTACTCAGATATTACTTCAAGTAGTCTTATCACTCTTATCTTGGGCAAGTAATGTAACGTAACGGCAACACATCATACCTGTCGAAACCTGCAGTTAAATACGGCGAAGCGCATTACTACTTTTTGTTGTCTCGCCTAATTATTTATGTTTCATATGTTGCGGAGTGATGACGTTGATATAGAAGTGGTATTCAGAATTCTATAAAGGTAAGAACTTTGAATTTATTTCTCAGATCCGAATCAAATATCGTGGATTTATCATCTGCATGCTTCGGGTTCGTTTTATAGCAATTAGCAATTTTGATATAAGTTTCATTCGAAAAGACTTCGTTAATGACTATTAGCCATATATAGTATACAGTACGGTCCATTTTTTCATACGACGCTCGGAAAAGTATGCGCATCGGGTGGCTTGTCAGAAAATCCATTTTCTGTTACCCAGAGGCTGGTTAACCTATTTTCTGACATGCCACAAAATACTTGGGAATTTGATAACACCCGGTATAGCGATAGCGTCTTGAAGTTGTAGAGGGGGACCAATTCTCCTCGAAAAAAGAAAAATATACCATGCCACTTGTGGTCAGGTGTCCATTTTTGTCTCCGTCTCTCTAACTAATACTTCGATCAGTTTCAGACCATTGTGTGCTTTCATTTATTAATTTCTTGATGAAAATTATTTGATACTTCCATCTCAAATATATACTTGAAGTAATTAAAAATACTTGAAGTAATCGTAAATACTTGAAGTAATAAAAAAAAACTTGAAGTAATTGATCGAGCACAGAAGTAGTACTTACACCCAAAATTCCAAGTACTATTGAAAAGTACTTGAAACTTGAATACTTTTTTATTGGAAAATTACTTGGTACTTGATAGAAATTTTTCCTACCTCGATACTTGGTACTTAGTACTTCAAGTACAATTATCGAGTACTTTGCCCAGCTCTGATAACCCCCCTGTATAAGCTATCATAGTGCCAAAATTCAGTATGGATGGAAACTGAGAAAGCCCCAAAATTTCAGAATAATTCTAATTGGAGTTATTGAGTAATATCAATGGAAGTCTTAAAAACACCTACATTAAAATTTGGAGTCAAATCGAATTTTTATTGTTTCCTCAAAAACTAAGCTAGATACAAAAATCACACAGAGGATAAAAATGTTGTTTTTTCTGTGACGGGAAAAAAGTTTGGCATTTCATCTCTGTTGGCAGGTTATAAAATGTATAAAATGTCACTTTTCATAAATTACTTTTTTCCCGTGGGAAAAAAGTGAGTACTTTTTTCCCGGATATATATCACATATATATACTCTGTTAATGGCTTTTGTTGTGCTATAGTTCCGAAAAATGAGTCAATAATACCGTCTCCGAGAAAGAACTGCAAGTCCTTTTATCTTCCATTCGACTTCGCGGTTTCGTATATTACTAAACAACTACTGAATTCGCAATTTTTCAAAATCAAATCGAAGAATTGAACTGACAGAAGTGACATCAGATATTTGATTACTTCAAAATAATGATAAAGATGTCTATAAAACGCAGGTGTCCCTACTGTTAAAAACTTGAAATTTCACGTCGATAATTTTCAGATTTCGAAATAATGTAATATCTTCTCAATATTGATTCGTCCTTCCTTCTGTCACAGAAAAAAATAGTGTATTATACACGGGAAAAATATTAGATTTTAGCTCACGGTTTTTTGTCTCCCTCCGCTACGCGTCGGGAGACAACACAACCTGGAGCTAAAATCTACTACTTTTTTCCCTTGTATAATAAATAACTATATTTCAATAGTTCAATCTAATAACAATATGAAACTCAGAAAAACCGGTGGTGTACAATATAACATTCACCATAAATATCGATAAATTTACCCATTGTGACGCCACTGGAAATATTATTTCGAATCTGATTGCACTAGAAGAAGCTCCATATTACTATTAACAAAACCACGACTTTTTATTGAAATTGATGAAGAGACAATTGAGAAATGAATAGAAAACAGATTTTTCTTGGAAATATTAATACCCTGTATCTAGAAAACGAAGCAGGGTCGTGTTACTTTTTTAGCCATAATTGATTCACCTTGTATCTTTCCAATCGTATGATCAATTTTCATGAAATGCACTCAATCTACTTATTCCAGGCCCGGACTTAGAGAATGTTAATCTAAGATCTCTTAAGAAAAAGGACACCGTTTACATTGGAATTTTCAATCTCTGCTTATTATTCCTGAAACTACATGTATTAATGAAAAGAAGAAGTTAATTGAAATTTTTAGGTCTCTATATTGATGAAATATTATTGTGGACCAAACACATAGATCATTTGAGAAATAAAATAAATCCAATCATAGACATTTTCACTACGAAATAGCCACAATGCTCAAAGTAGAATGAAATGTTGAATAAATACAAAAATCTCAGTGATTTCCACTGGAAAAATGAAGGTAATTGATTAGTCTTCAAGCTCAAAAAAATTTCAGAACCGTAATATGACCCCTAAAAAAGTTCTGAAGAAAAATGTCAGGGGGTGAGGGTGGTTTTAACCCCTCTGCAATTACTTTAGTTTCTTCGATTACCAAAAGGAAAGTAATCCTCTGAAATACACTATTGCCAAATTTTATCAAATTCGTTCCACTTATTTCTGAACAGCGTTCGAAACTGTGTTTTTTCTCTGACGGGAAAAAAGTTTGGCATTTCATCTCTGTTGGCAGGTTATAAAATGCCACTTTCTTGCTATACACTGTATGTCATTTCCGATGGAAAAAAATTGTTATCCCTTTTTTTATACTTAAGAAAGGTATACCTTGTCCAAGTCGCTAGAAGCAATGGTTCCAGTACAAATGCATCTAAAAGCCGACAATGCACGCTAATTATTCAAAAAGCGCCAAAGTTACTTTTGCAAAAACAATGATAAATACTTCAACAATTACATTTTGATGGTATGATGGAAAATATGATTAATTATAACAAAACATTAAGTTTTTAGAAGATGTTCAAATTGTTGCCCTTGTACTTCAATACATTTTTCCATTAAAATTCAATACCCCGTATCTTTTAACCAAAGGCCTTGCGGACTCATGTTCATAAGAACTTTTTTTCCTTATTTTAGTGTCCTCTATTGTGTGGCACTATGCAATGTACTTTTTTTTATGTCACCCTGTATATCACATATATATACACTGTTGATGGCTTTTGTTGTGCTATAGTTCCGAAAAATGAGTCAATAATATCGTCTCCGAGAAAGAACTGCAAGTCCTTTTATCTTCCATTCGACTTCGCGGTTACGTATATCACTAAACATACACTAAATTCGCAATTCTTTGAAATCAAATCACAGAATTAGACTGACAGAAGTGACATCAGATATTTGACTTCAAAAGAATGATAAAGATGCCTACAACGCAGGTGTCCCTACTGTTAAAAACTTGAAATTTCACGTCGATAATTCTCATATTTCAAAATAGTGTATTATACACGGGAAAAATATTAGATTTTAGCTCACGGTTTTTTGTCTCCCTCCGCTACGCATCGGGAGATAACACAACCTGGAGCTAAAATCTACTACTTTTTTCCCCTTGTATAATAAATAACTATTTGTATGTGAACTTTGAACCCTTCTCACGGACAAACGGTACATTTTGGCACTTGAATAAATTGGGTCCAATCAGCTTATTTTGACCTCTACACGTGGTAGCTCTGTGTCTCAGCAATTTTGGGACACCCTGTATTTCTCCGTTTCTCTATAGGCAGGGTGGGAAAGGCCAGCGAGAAGCCTTTGATCAGATTGAACGTGAAATGCAGAGACGAAAGGCAAGTTTTCAACGCCATCAGGTTCGGTCAGCAATATAACGGGCGGGTGGCGAATCCCGACGATATGGTCAAATGTCAGCCCATCAAGGAGCCTGTCAGAAGAGGAAAAGGCGATGGAAAGGATAAAATTACTTTCAATGTAAGTTGTAGGGACTGTTGGCCATTAAAAAAACATAACAATCACATTTTTTCGTGGGAATATTGGATCTCCTGAAATTCACAACAGTGACGGCTCGTCAGGGACGGCAGGGTCGGCCGGGCCGTACCAAATAATTTGGGGAAAATTACTGAACTATTTGATGAATAAAATTATTTTCCGAAAGTGTTTTCATAATTCATCGTTCATTATCCTACTGTTATGCCACTATTATTTCAATTTCATTCACTGGAACCTTTGAGTATGCCATCCGCATATTCACCGAAAATCACGAACTAATTCAGGACCTACGACATCTGGTAATTCCATCGTCAAAACGACGCTTTAAGTTGAAACGCTCGCGTAGCTTATTACACTGATGCAGACGGCCGGTCGATTGGTGCTTTCTTGTCTCGACGCATTTCCTACAGATTCCCCGCTTCAAGTTTAAATTCTCGCTTATACGCGTCATACCTTGGGTACGGCCAAGCTCTGCTGGCCGTCCGTACGTACGTTATCAGTAGTTTGCAGTGCGCTCGCTGTGCACCGTATCCGCGACCATTCCGACCTAATTTTTAATATACGGATTGGCATGATTGACATTCTATTTTCATTTTACATTGTAGGTATTTATAATTTTTATTCCTATACTTATTTGTAAGTTGATGTTGAAATTTGAAATGTACAAACTGAAAAAAAAAAAAAAATCGATGTTCTTGTTCACGCTTGCAGTAGTTGCAGTAAAAAGACTGGTGATTTTTGAATTTGCAATTTTTCAGTAATTCATAATTCAACATATCCATCTAATATTGGTATCAGAATTTTCCTTCAGTACTTCTGAGCGTCAATAAGTTATAATTCAATTTGAATATTGTAATGTAACCTACTGTGCCTCTGCCTATGTAGGTGATATGGCAAGAAAAATGTCAGCAGTCCAAGAGCTGAGTAGGTATTGAAAAATCGTAAAAAAGCTCTGGTGACGAAAATGTAATAAATGTATAACTTCCAGAATATCATTTATTTTCAAAGACGCATGTAGCGGTTGGTTATAAATAATATTTATGCATCCATCGCGGGAAACATACCTACGGCTGCACGGCGGGCTCGGTCGGCCAGCCGACTACGAAGGAGTGGGGTGGCTTGTTACAGGAACGGCGTAGACATATTACATATTAGTCATTGTTGTGCTTTTCGCGTGAGTGGTTGTCGGTTATGTTGATTTTTTTGAGTTTACGTTACGTTTTCAACAGAATATAAATATTTTTTGTTCACGAGTTATTTTATTTTTATTTTCTTTCATTTTATTTTTTCGACTTTCTTGTTATTATTTTTTCATACCAACTAACCCTTATCCACCTCCTTTTCCTTTCCCCATTTCCCCTGGCGAGAATGCTCTAACCTCGTGGTTCTTGCTGGACAATTTAATTTTTTGGTTATGTGTACATGCTTATTTGCCATCGAACTTCCCAACGTGTTACGTTCGCATTTCTCTCTTTCATTTTAATCCAAAAAATTAAGTTGACGAACTAGAGCAATATCTATACCCTGGCCGACCCAGGTTCTGAGGGCACGAGCCGTCACTGATTCACAAACACTTCAAGTTTTAATTTGACCATATACGCTCCAAGCAATAGCGCCGCTATCAATAATCCGATTTTGAAAAACAAAAAACAAATGAAATTAATCTTCGGCTCTGATCAATTTTTCAAATTTCAACTGTAAACGTCAGCGGCTATCAACTTTTTTTATTCAAGTGGCATTATGTTTTTTTATTTATTCATTATCATAAGCAATATCATGATGTTCTGGATATTCCACATTATTCTGTCGCTTCATTTTTCACGAAATTGTGTTGCAGAGCAACACCACGACTCCGTCAGGACGAGTGGTATTGCTGTACGGCAACACAATGGGCGAGTGAACTCATAATGAATTATTGGCATTTAAGTACTACACTGAGTCGTTAAGGACCTAAATTAATATTTGCAACACTTCTCACACTTTTTTTTGTGTAAATAATGAGTATATGCGTTGTTCGAAATTGTTGAATTTCGGAGCTCATTCCAAACGTACCGTCATGGCAACTATTTGGCGATACGTCGAATAAATGTTGACGTCAGCTTCTATGCTGTTTCGTTATTGGTCAGATAATCTTCCATTCCCACTCACGAAGCAAGGTTGTCAAGTCACCAATTATAATCAAGTTAGCAGAAATATGTAAGAGTCCTTTCGTTGAATAAAACATAATAGGAGGAACCCATGATATTATAGTTCATTCTTGACTCTTTCGAGCAACCAACATGTTCAAATATCTCTAGTACTCCATAACAAAAGTTCATGTAAATGTTGGAGACTTGGCAACATTTTGCTGAATGCAGAGAAGGGACAAGACCACGCCCACAAGTCGTGCGCGCGGTGTTGTCACGTTCACCGCTTCAAATGTCCTCCAGTGTGAATTAATATAATTACTATTTACACAAATGTTTTATAAGCAATAAGCCACAAATCGTGAGGGAACATTTTGAGACAATTAATTTTGTATTGCCAAATAGGAATATTGCCAATACATAATTGAGAATTCATTAATGTTTGAATAACTTATATTTCTGAAGTTCCCAATCGTATTTCAACACATGGCAACTGTGCTATGGTCTGCCCCTACTTACGAAATCGTGACATCAGTTTTTACTGGCGGTAAATTTCTACCCCTTTGTAAATTACCGTGGCATTATTGATAATTTTAGCACCTAAAAATCGACCGAAAAATTCTAAAAGAATATGAAATCGAAAAGTATTTGAGTGATGATTCTATTTGAGAAATAAAAAAAAATAGTCCACTCGCCTATTGAGTTCTGAAAGACAGAATTATGAGAATTAATTCAGAACAGAGTGGTATTTTGCTAGACTATTTCACGTCCACGAAGCATAAAAAGCATTTATTATAAATGAGCGATTCATTCTGACAAGTACAGCCATAATTATTTTATGCCGAACTGATAGACCTTGCTTTGCTATCTATGGTTACATCCAGATTTTGCTTCGCTATCCATGGTTACATCGTTGAAAACATCAACGCTGATAGACTAATCAGAATTGAAAGACACCTAATGTTTTCGCGATAAGCACACATTTTCTCTGGCTTGTGATTCGTCAGATTATGTGATGAGTGAAATAGTCTTCTGAAGACAGTTATGCATGACAAGTTGACCCTTGTAATAAAAAATGAATGCTCAGCTGACAATATATAGATATTTTCATACAATTTTTAGATATCCTTGATCCTGTAATTCTGATTATCCAATATATTGGATTTTTTAACACATTGGATATTTCTCCATTTGAAATTTTTCCAAAATACAGGGTGATTCAAAATTCGATGTAAATATTCCACGGACGTATTGCTGGGATCAAAATAAGACTCTTTCTTTATATAAACATGTGTCCTAACATGCACGTCCGAGCTACAGCTACTGTAAGTTTTGTAAAAAAGAGAATATCTAAATTTGTGACTAAAATAACGGATCAAATCTTCTGCAAATTGGAATGCCCCCGTTTTTTAGACTCTTTATTACCTCCTTGCTTCAAAAATTATGTTATCCCAGTTTTGGGGTAGTTGAAGGGGGGTCCACTTTTATTGGGGTGCATTTCAGGATAAAAAAAAGTCTTATTCTGATCCCAAAAATATGTCCTTGAAATATTTACTTTGAATTTTGAATGACTGTATATTGGGATTTTTTTAATAGCTTGGATATTTTTAAATACATTTTAGGAAAAACCTAGTATATCATTCCATGTCTGCATGAAAATAACAGGGTGTTCCTGAATTCAAGTGACAAATGCGTAGGGATTCCTTACATAAAAATTTAAAAAGGAGTTATGTTCGTGTTTCAGGCAATCCAATAAAAAACATAACTTTTAGGTACCTTGTTTTTTTCTCTTACCCTCAAAAAAAAAAAAAGTTGTTCTCTGTTCCCAACACGGTTTTCTATAAAACAAGAAATAAGATACGGAAAACCCTGGAAGCTTAAAAGTTATGTTTCCAATTGCTTGTTGAAAACAACAATGAGAAGTTTGCAAAAATCTACTGCCTGTTAATATAGGTCCGGAATTGCACCAATCTAAAAATTAATGATTTTTTTTAATATCACCCTTTGAATAACACCCTGCATCTGGCTTATCTAAAGAAAATCTTGTCATGAAACTAAACCAACTAAACTATTCCTAAAGACCCTGAATTGTGTTCAATATAACGAATTTTTAGGATGGTCCTGTGTTAGCTGACAGGGTGGAAGACATAATATCCAAATATTTCGCTGAAAATGACACTTTGAAAGGCTTGTCCATAGGTCCTCTAAACGAAGGTGTGAAAAGGTTTATTGATTCAAATAACGCTGATGCTGTATCTGATGTTGCTGAGTAAGTATTTTAGGAGCCAAACAATTTTGATTTTGGAATTATTACATGAAGAATAATACCTTATTTCCAAGGACTATTTACGAGCCGATCCTCGTTAATTAAAATAATATTCCAAGGAAATAATAGACATTATCGCAAGTAGTATACTCTGCTTTTTCTTCAACTGTTATATTACTTTAGTATTATCGCTGAATAAAGACAAACTGAGCAGATAAAATATCTTGGTATTTGGTTCGATGACAGGTTGAAGTGGGACAAACATATTGATGTTTTGACAAAGAAAATATCTCCAATGATTGGTGCATTGAGATGATGTCCCAAACTTGACATTAAATTTGCAAACATGATTCTTTACTCTGCTGAGTCGTACCAACTAAACTGCTCCACATTTGAAGTGAGACAAGCGAACATTTTGTTTGTTTTCAAACCGTGATAACTTTGGATGAGATCAACCGATCTTTGATTAGTTTTGAGATTGTGATTGCCCAGTTGATTGGCTATAACATATTTTTTTTACGTTTCTCCACCATTTCGGAATTATGACCTACAGGATGATATCTGAAAGTGTGATACTTTCCGAAAAGTTTGAGGTCGCCCCGTTAGCAGGATAATTTTTTTAAAATTTTTCTGACGGCAAAAACATGAAGCCTAATGTGTTTCCTCGAAATGGTTTCGGATTCATCAAGATCCATACAGGATGTTTTGAGATATGCAATTTTGAACAACATAATGGCTATTCGAATTTTTTGAATACCTTAAATTCATTGGTTAACCCCTCGGTATAATATGTTGTCTGGGAAATAATCAGAAATTGTCAAACATTTGATTATTGTAATAAAATATGCCACGACTAACTAATGAACAATTACAAATGGTTCTCAGAATGAGAGATGGTGGTTTGAATGTTGAAGACATTGGACAGTATTTTGATACATCAAGAGCTTCCATATACAGGGCAATCCGTCGTCACGATCGAACAGGAGATCCTAATTATCGTCACGGAGGTGGACGACAACGGAAGACTTCAGATAGAAATGATAATTTCTTAGCTACTTCGGTACGTCGTCTTCGAACACAGACTGCTGGACAACTGAACTGTGCACTAAGAAATGCAACAGGAGTTGTTGTCTCAGATGAGACAATCAGAAGAAGGCTTCATGAGCGCAATCTGAGAGCGAGAAGGAGGGCATCTTGTACTTTGTTAAAGCTGAACCACAGGATAGCTCGAAGACTTTGGGCTCAGAACCATTTGAACTGGGGAATAGCTGATTGGAGGAGATGTTTATTCGTTGATGAGAGTAGGTGTAATATGTTCAGATCAGATGGAAGGATTTTAGTATGGCGAGAACGGGGTGAGAGGTTTCTGGAGGAAAACATGGAGGCGCGGGTGGCATTTGGGGGTGGGGGTGTTACGATATGGGGCGGTATCATGATGAATCATCGCACCACGTTGGTTATTTTGAGGAAAAGTATGAATGCTGTTTGATATCGTGACATGTGTATAAGAGATGTTGTTATACCAGTTGCTCAAAACTTTGGAGACAATTTCGTACTGGTCGATGATAATGCACGACCACATCGTGCGAGAATTGTAACCGAAGTTCTGAGATAACATAATATTGGAAGAATGGAATGGCCACCCGTATCTCCAGACATGAACCCAATAGAACATGTATGGGCTAGGTTAAAATTATGTTTGAAGAGAAGAGAAGGTGAAATGATGAATATTCAACAACTGGAAGATGCGATAGTGGAAGAATGGACAGCTATTCCCCAAGATTCCATTGATGGCTTGATAACAAGTATGCCGAGAAGAGTTAGGGCTCTCGCAGCGGCCAGGGGTGGTGTAACAAAATATTGATAATCGACCACATCTGCCGTTGTTAATTTTTCTTTATTAAAAAAATATTGTTACGTATTATCTGTATTCTCTTCGTGGTATATGTTCATCAATTCTCATTCTCTATATCCACTGAAAAAAAACATCCTAGCTTTGACAATATTATTCATAAAATAACCACACTCCACATTCACTTTATTCCTCCCTGCGAACTAACCCTGAAGGTTTTTCGTTCAATCACGAAATCACTTTTGCTAATCCATGATATTGCATATCTCAAAACATCCTGTATGGATCTTGATGAATCCGAAACCATTTCGAGGAAACACATTAGGGTTCATGTTTTTGCCGTCAGAAAAATTTTAAAAAAATTATCCTGCTAACGGGGCGACCTCAAACTTTTCGGAAATTATCACACTTTCAGATATCATCCTGTAGGTCATAATTCTGAAATGGTGGAGAAACGTAAAAAAAATATGTTATAGCCAATCAACTGGGCAATCACAATCTCAAAACTAATCAAAGATCGGTTGATCTCATCCAAAGTTATCACGGTTCGAAAACAAACAAAATGTTCGCTTGTCTCACTTCAAATGTGGAGCAGTTTATTTAATTTGGGGATCTTGTTCAAAAAAAAAAATCAATAAAATATCTCTCATTGATACACGAAATAACAAATACGTTTTCTTTGAATGAAATATATAGAATTGAAACTCTTAAAATTTCATTAATATCATGAATAAAAAATTGGAGTCGAATAGTATTTTGATACGAAATTCTGAAATTCATAATCATGAAACTAGACAATATAACTTGTTTCATCTTGACGCCGCTAGCTTCATAGTCAGACAAAAAAGATTCACTCATTCTGACTTAACTGCATTCAAAAAACTACCTGGTAATATCAAAAACTGCAGAAATATAGGCACATTCAAAAATGAAGTAAAAAAACTGATTATTTCTGAGCAAACTGAATAAAATTGATCATGTTATTATACAATGTTTTTTCTACAAATATTATTCTTTGTCTGCCAATTTATAGTTGTCGATATATTTTGAATGATGAAATGTTCACCTATAGGTATATAATTATGTACTTCCTTATACCAGAGCCTATTCTGTCTGGAAGTTATTTGTTCAATAAATCAAATAATTTAAAGTAAATAAATAATATACTTGTGTTTTTAGTAGTATAATGCCATGATATTGATCCCACATGCAATGTAGCACTATAATGATTAATAATAGTAATAATTTTTCCCTCTTATCCTCCATTATTCTCGCAAGGAATGATGTATAGCATCATAATACAAAAAAATTATACCTATTGTGAAGGTTTGCAATGAAACACACTCCTTCAGTCCGTGATTTATTGATCTTTGAAAATCAGATTCCAATCTGATATATGATGACATTTGCTTCAACATTTCTTTGACACATTGTGATGAAAGGAGATCCTACATTCTTTACATTCTCTAGATTACTTATTATACTTATATGAACGTAGAATAACTTACCTGATACCAGGGCTATCAGTAATATTAAGGATATGATAATATTTCTTGATACTATCCCAGAAAGGCTATCAAATTGGAAATTGGTCTCAACTCAATAAATGAACGATTGAATAATAAACATGTCTCTTAGAAACATCATATACTGAGTATTCTGCTACACTATTATTATTATTATCATAGATTAAATCTCGGTTATTATTATCATTATGATATGTAATAAAACATTATTATTATTCTTCAACATTATTTCAGGTTCATGATAAAGGAAACCATAGAATATCTGGCAACGAGATTACCAGAAATAGAGGAAGCTGAAAACATGATTCTAGCGTGTAAAACTGTCAGAGATGAGCAAGAAAATCTAAATACTGTAAGTAGTAAGTAGCTCTAGAAACAAATTTCACTCCAAACTGTTATTCAAATTCCGGAATCGTCATCAAAACTATGATTTTTTTTTCCTCATAAAATATGTTGCTTTGTTTTTTTGTATACTCCATATAATGTTCGTGAATACGGTGGTTAAAAGATTTACTTGTCTGACCAATACTCCCTTAGGACAAGATTCACAGTTCAGTTTTCAAACTGATTTTTCCAACTTACAAGTTGTGTCTTGAATATTTTTGATAAACCTCCCCAATGTGATATTTGTTCTATAGAAAACTCTGAAGTCTTGTTTATGTAGAAATTAAACCATTTTTCTTGTTGATAGTCCAAAATAGGTAAAAGTTATATAATTCTGATTACTGTCCCTGATGGTAGCATAAACTGCTTGTATTATTATTTACGGAGTTTTTCAGAAAGAATATTGTCTATCAAATTAATGTTTTATCCTATTTTGACGGCAATCAGTTTCATGATATTGAATCGGAGTACCACAAGGATCAGTTCTGGGACTCATTCTATTTTTATTTTATATAATTCAATATCAACTCTGAAATTGAAAGGAAAGCTCAAATTATTTGCAGATGATACAACATTGATTTATGTATCGAAAGAAATGAAAGAATTAAATGATATATCGAACGGGATATTGAAAGTGATTTGGAAAACACATTATGTTGGATGCAAATTCATAAGTTGACTCTCAATTTTGAAAAAATTCATGTATGGATATCTCCAAGAGCTTATGTAATATTTCGAATAATGCAATAACCTTCTATTATAAATCAATTGAAATTTGTAGGACTCTATATTGATGAAAAATTATTGTGGACCAAACACAGGCATTTTATTCAAAATCCATAATATCATTCCTATAAAATTCCTGAAGTGTATTAACTTTTGCCTCATATATTCAAATTTACAATATTTAATTCTTATTTGGGGGAGCACAAACATTTCACGCCTAAAACCACTAAGAAAATTACAAAACAAATCAATTAAGTGCATTTTTCGTCAAAATGTTCTAGAACCAACAGTCAATAATTTATACAAACCTAGACAATTTCTAAATCTGATTTCATTATATAAACTCAAAATATATTGTATTATTCATTTTGTCAGGAATAAATTTAAAATATCAAACTCAGCTTTTCATGAAGTCAATACAGTCCATAGTTATGGGACTAGACAGAATTACTTGATAGGGAATACATTCAAGTCGAACATTGGCAAACAATCTGTATTCCATAATGGAATAATTTTATACAATTCACTTGAATATGTAAAAATATACAGGGTGTTCCATTTGAAAAAAACAAAGTTGCTGGAATTTCCAGAAAAACCGGAACTCCGCCATATTGGATTGTAATGTGATCAAATCCGAAATAGTTGCTTATATAACTGTACCGAATTTCAGAAAAATCCGTTGACGAATGCAGAAGTTACAGGGGTGGCCCGACCCCGTGTCACCCGGTATATTAATGTTGGGTATCATTTTTGCAGTTTTTCACGAACACTTAATATTTCCTGAATGTAGGTACAAATCTTTGAATGGTAGGGCATATCCTCTACTTTCAATCCTCCTACTAAAATGCATTAAAAAACTGGAATGGATGATTTCGTATAGTTTTACCTCGAATATTTTACTGATGTATTTACCAGTTTTCCCCATTCGGTCACTTCACTTTCCATGTTCTAAATTCATTTGCATTTGATGGAAAGCTGACAAATTCAAATTTGACATCCAACCGATTGATATAGCCTAACGCAGCACATTTTACCATCCTTCCAAAACAGAATTGAATAATGTCGTATTAAGATAAAGTATGAAATTTTTTGTAAGACCTCTTTTAACGCCTTTGAATGTGACGTGTCAACAATGTCATGTCAGGGACGCCAATACACGAAACCAAAATCCCTAGATGATTAAAAGAGAAAGGAGCTATGATCCGCCCGTACCCTGTTAGATGACAAATACGTCAGTTTGCATCAAGGGACCCTACTTATGACTACTTCATTCATCACATAATCTGACCAATCACAAGCTATTGTGTACTTATCGCGAAAACAATAGCTGTCTTTCAATTCTGATTGGGCTCAAGTTTCGTTTAGCTGAAATCAGTTATCAAAAAACTGTTGCCATGGCAACGATCGTCATGGTAACGAGTAAACAAAAAGCCAATTCCCGTGGTGAGGAAATGCGTGGTTGCCAAGTTGTATCGGGTTTAGTTTGGCCATGTTTGGCTGAAATCAGTTATGAAAAAACTGAAAAAATCCGATTCTCGTGGTGAGGAAATGCGTGGTTGTCAAGTTGTCTCGGAGATATATTGCACTCTTCAATGCAACCATCCTTCGCGTGCCAAGCTATTCGATAAAATCAAATAGAAACGGAGCCATTTTGGAATATTCATTACGAGGTATCCCGCAGGGTATAGGAAATGAGACACAGGTACTGGTTGTCTAATACAGATCGATGGAAACATTTAGGCCCAAATTTCGATCTTCCCACATTTTCATTTGCCTTCATTTCGATTCACCCATACCTTTCTTCACGCGCACATTTTGATTCAGCCACAATCTTCAAACACACACGAACGATGCCTTGCTACCAAATCTGATCGATGTTGGAAAATATATTTCTTTCAAGAAGAAGGTTAATTTAAGCCGAGTTAGGTTAGATTCTTTAGAAAAAGTAGTGTCCTTTTTTATGCAGAAGGGATATTTTCCTTCCTCCCTGAAAAAAGTACCTAGTGTCTTTTTAGGAAGAAGGTTCATTTAGGTCCAGTAAAGTTAGATGGTTAAAAAAAAGTAGTGTTTATGCAGGAGTGATATTTTCCTCCCTTCCTTGAAAAAGGACTGTGGAGGTATTCATTGTTAAGAAACGTTTTGACAACATTAGTTTCGAGAGTGAAAGGTTTGTTTGGCTGAGATAGATGGTGTTGTTTTGAATAATGGTGATTTTAGGTCTGATTAGGTCAAGTTAGCAGAATCAAATAACCCATGAATATCAACTACTTGATAATAAAAATGTATTGGGACACAAAATACTCACTTGGATTCTTTCTGAGGAGACAATTGTCTCTTCAGAAAGTTGCTATTTTCAATCCATGTACCTTTTACCACTGGAATATCTTGTTAACATTTTCAAGATTTAGGACAATGGTATATCTCCAAATTTGTTTCTCTAAAATAATAATGCGAAAATGGTTCACCCGGATTCTTGTGTTTCTTGGATTTGGACTTGCAATGAGGTCTTGCTGGCACCAAACCTTGACTCAGAAGGAAATTCATAACTATCTTTCTTCTGATTCCTCAAATGTTGTGAATTTTTGAAATGAAATAAAAAATAGAAAACTTGGAAACCACGCATTTACTCATCAGAGGAATCTGGTTTTTGTTTAGTCGTTACCATGACTATCATTGCCATAGCAACAGTTTTTCCATTGCTGATTTCAGCTAAACTAAACACGATACAACTTGGCAACCACGCATTTCCTCACCATAGAATTTGGATTTTTGTTTACCTGTTACCATGACAACGGTTGCCATGGCATTATTTTTTCCACAACTGATTTCAGCTATACTAAACCCGATACAACTTGGCAACCACGCATATCCTCACCACAGGATTTTGTTTTCTAAATACTGTCTAAATTTTCCATAACTGATTTCAGCTAAACGAAACTTGAACCCTGATTGGTCTATCAGCCAATGATGTTTTCAACGATGTAACAATGATGGAAGTAAGATATGGTGCGCGTATTCGGCCATTATTACGTATTGAAAATTTCAGAAAAATCACTCGACCGCCTACTATGATTTCTCTACGTCACAACGAGCGAGACGTTGATTCTACATTTTCCCGCTAGATGGTGATGCTGCTTTTGCTGCTGTGACGAGTGGAAATAAAATGGCAAATGGCATTTTAGGTACGCGGAACATGTAACAGTGGGATTATTCAACTCTGAATTCGAAAAATCTGCGACAATTTCGAAAGTGACAGATGTCATAATTGTGCAATGTCGCCATCTATTAGAAGATCGACGGGACCATTGCTCTCGCTGTTCTCGAGAGGTCCAGTAAAATGTATGAAACAAAAGCGCATCAGTAATTACACCATATCTTACTTCCATCATTGATGTAACCATGGATAGCGAAGCAAAGTCTGTCAGTTTTTATGCTTCGTGAACGTGAAATAGTCTAGCAAAATACCACTCTGTTTTGAATATCCCCGACTTTTGTAGATCAGACAAGTGCTTGACAAGCCACAGAAGAAACGTAGCGTCACCAACGATGACGTTTCACAACGGAAGTCGAGCAAAGATGACGATGACGGCATGACAATAGATGACGATGACGACGACGACTCGAATGCCAGTGCCAGCCCTGTTAAGGGCAAGGGGCTGTGGGGCGATACCTCCAACTCGTCGAAGCCTACTCGAGGTCCCGGCTCTAGGGGTGGTAGGGGTTCTAGGGGTCCGAGGAGAGCGAGAGGCAAGGGGCGGGCGAATTGAATTTCTGTTGATGTCCTATGTTTATTTTGAGTTGCATTCCTTTTATGTTTTTTTGTATCAATAAAACTGTTCAGTTATTAAGTGATTTCTCTATGCAGGGTGTATCTAAATAACACAGAAAAAATTCAAGGGATGATTCCTTGGGCTATTCAAGCAAATAAAGCTCATATAAACATGTATCATAACTTGCTCTGTGTTTGAGATACAGGATAATTAAGTTTATTTATTTATTTATCAAACATATCTTCCAGTCAGAACAAGTTCTGGTATGAGAAAGAACATAGTTATAGAATAATAAGTAATAAATATCTATGAACTACTAGACAAACATGAGTAGAAGTGAACATGAATAATAAATCATAATAAATCAGGATATCACAAGTTTGAAGTATCAATTGTTTTTATCGAGGTTTTTATTTATAACCTCCCTGTATGAGCTTTCATATGGTGCCAAAATTCAGTGTTGTTGGAGACTGAGGAAGCCCTAAAATCCCAAAATGATTGTGGTTATTGAGTAATCTCAATGGAAGACTTGAAAAACCTACAGTAAAATTTGGAGTCAATTCGAATTTGTATTGTTTCCTCAAAAAATAAGCCAGATACTAACATCACCCCAGTAAACATTTTTTTGTTTCTGAAATGTTTCGGAAACGTAGTATTTGATGCATGAAACATTGCATTCAAAGTTGCCTACATGTTTCAGAAACATTCCAGAAACTAGAGATGTCCGCCCTCAGGGATGTTTCGAGGAAATGTTTCTAAATAATGAGTCGAATACGCAAATTGAAACATTTTGGAAACATTTCTACCATGATCATATCCTGCAGGAATGTTCCATGCATAGAATTGTCTCAGAAATCCAAAAATGTTACAATATACAGGGTGTTTCATTTAAAAATTTAGAATCGGAGCAATTTCCGGTGAAACCGGAAGTGACCGGAAAGTGAAAAATATATGAAAACTCTCCTCTTCACATACCTATACCAAATCTCATTTTGATACACCAAATGGTCTAGAAGCTATGACTTGTCCAATAGATTCGTTGACACCCGGTATATATAGAGACAAAGGCTAGTAGTAGTAGTAGTACTGTGGGGAGGCTGTAGCCAGGCAAGTAGGCCCCCATGGGCCCTTTTTGCCAACCCCTGCTCTCCACATATCTACACATCCCTCTTTTAGTTGTCCTTTTCGAACCGTCCCGTCCTTCTGATGAAGGTCAGGATGTCCGTCCACTCTCTAATTCGACCAAATCTTCCTGTTGTAGTTTATCTACTCCAAAGATTTCGAATCTCATCCTTCCATACGCCTCACATTCTCCGAGGAAGTGAAGTGCGTGATGTCTCCTCATCTTCACGCATTCGCGGCAAGTGGGACTATCTTCCACACCTACGAGTGATAGGTGCCTGCGTAACCTGTTGTGCCCTGTCAGTATCCCTATAAGAAGGCGCAGGACTCGGCGATCCCTGCCCAGTAACCAAGCAGTCTTTGGCTTGCTTGGACCGCCCACCAGGTCTCTCGATTGCCTGCAGCCGCCTATACGTCTCCAATATACTTACTTCTAGTGCCTCGTCTGCCCATTTGTTAAGGGCCAGACGAAGTTTGGCTTCTTGTTATGCCCAGTGCAGGCTCCGGCCCCCAGAACGGTGTCGCGGATCCGATTCTCGCCAGCTCGTCGGCCACCTCGTTCCCGGGCACCCTCCTGTGCCCCGAACCGGAACCCATACTAGTTCGACTTCCTTTTGTTCAGCTAGTTTCTCAAGAGCATCGTCACATTCCTGCACCAAAGCTGAGCTTGGTTTAGGATGGCAGACAGCCCTAAGAGCCGCCTGACTATCCGAGCAGATGTAAATCTTCTGCTCTGGTCCCTCTTTATTCACCTCTTGCCTCTCCGCTACTGCCAGAATGGCAAAGACCTCAGCCTGGAAAACTGTGGTATACTTTTCAAGAGCGTAGCTCTCTCTTATGCATATTCCTTCTAGGTAAATTCCTGCACCTGAGTCTAAATTTCTCACCTTCTGTGGGTTGAAAATAAATCACGAATGCATTCACTACTCTTCAATCAATCAATCAAAATATACTTTATTGTCGAAAGATAAATCTCATTGACAAAGCCTTTACATAAATACACACGTATAATTATAAAAATAAAAAAAATTAAAAACGGTATAGTAACTCAACAGGTACATGTCACAATTAAAATTCATACATATATACTTATTTACTATAAATAAAACACTAAAAATGGGACAAACATGTTTGAACATAAATATGTAAAATTGTAAATATGAAGTAAATATATAAATAAATAGATGAATAGAATTCAATTTCAAGAACTATTCCAATCTTTGTTAAGAAATTCTTGAACATTATATAGAGTGCCTCCTCAACAAGAACTTGCTTTACAGATTTTGAGAGGAGATATTCTTGAGACTGACCGGAAGATGGTTATACAATTTGGCAGCCAGGTAGACCACTGAATTTTTAATCAAGTTTGTTGATGGGATAGGCAGTCTCAAGTTGTTATTGTTTCCAACAACGACGTATTCACTCCTTTATATCAGCAAATAAATGGGGAAAATTTTTCGATGATGAAAAATATCTATTCTACCAGCATATATAAATAGGGAGATTTTAAGGGGCATACCAGTGGGGGGGTCAAGAAACACAAGAAGACAAAATTTGTGCATTGTGGAAAATGCGCCGCAGGCGAAATTCTTTGGGGTTCGAGGTCATCAAAAACTCCATCCAGTGTTTACCAGGAAGCGGGTTCAAAAAACCCAAACAAAATTTTGCACGGTGAAAATGCGCCGCGGGTGGAAATTTTATTGGGATTTATGTGGTCAAATGCGTTGAAATTGAAAATTGAATTTCACATAATTATATTTATAGATTATATTCATGCAGTCGCATAATATGTTCTCACTTTATTGCAATTGATATAAAATGAACTGAAGACAGGTATAAATGAGTCATTTATGCATAAGTTTATTATTGTCGTGATTTTCACATTTTGGAAAGATTTACTTCCTCATTATTTAGGCTTACATTTTATGTATGCTATATATGCCTCTTGAAATATTTTTATTTTCATCGATTATATGGTCACATGCAGGAAAGAATCTAAGTGGATTGCATTTTTCAGGGGGGAGGCAATTGCCCCAGGAATTCCAGGAATTCTTTCGACAAAGGAAGTTTAGTGTACCCGAAATTGATGACCCGTGATTCGCCCCTCGATATATTTGTGTTATTATTTCACAAAATGATCTCATCTCCCCATGAATTAAATGTCAAATTTCAAGCAATGACAGCCCAGCAAACATCGAAAGGCGGTAGAAAGCCGGGCCCATGGCGAGAACGGCGGGCAAATGTCGATGTCGGCATGCCTCGAAAGGCCCTCCAAATAATTTCAAAGGATTATGTGACGAAGGCAGAATGTACACATACTTATTATAGGCCTCTGTTTCCCAGTCGCTAGTTTTCCGCTGTATGTATCCAATTCAAAGGGCCATCAAAATTTCAATGGAGTGTGCCATCATCACTCACTCAACGTTGGCATCCCTCGCTCGCGTGAATTTTTATTTTGATCATTTTGCAGTGGTAACAATGATTCAGTATGGCGTATATTGATTTCTTTGTTTATGTTGTCTCAACACTCTCAAAGATTCTTGCGGTGAACGTCGTATGGTCAACATCGTCAGCGTGTCGTATAGAATTTTACCGGTGAAATCCTGCTACCTAATCATAACCTGTGTCCTGTAGTAGAAGCAGTAGAAGGGTGTATATTTCTGATAACTAAAATAAGTAAGTGTATGTAGTTGTCCTGTCTGGGGTAATTTTTCTGGGAAATAGTAGAATTTTGGAAATTTTTTTCCTGTTATACATATTTTTTCGGAATTGTAAAATCTTATTCTTGGCTTTAGTTCAAAATGGGTGATAACTCCCCCGGTGATCCCGGGGGAAGTTTAACTTCTCTCAGTAAAGATGTTTCGGAATGCAAACAATTGATAGATAGATCGCCTTCCACTAGGGAAGCGGTTGGCAATTTATTCTTATTCGCGAACAATCATGAATTCAATCCTCATATATGTAATGAATTAATTTCAAATATTAACATCAATGAGGAATTTATCTCTGAATTCAATGAAACTATAAAAGATGGATATTACTTTGATGAAGAAAGTGATCTCAAGGTCAAATTTCCTTCATCAAAAATAAACATTTTATCAGACCTGTTGGTGAAAAAAGCCGACTCTTCAGATAGGAATGTCAACAAAAAAACTCCAAGGACAGAAACAAATAAACCTAGGGAGAGCAAGAAATCTAAAATAGATAATGGAAATAAAAATAACCTTGATAATAACTCAAAGGAATCATCTCCTCAAAATGATTTAATGGATTGTAATTATGAAAATAATGCTACAGGGAATAATAATATCAATACTGATCAAGAAAATAGATTTGATAAATCTGATTTTGGCCCATTCTCTATTTATATTGAATCTTTAGACAAAAACATTGGTTTTCTATCCAATTTAGCGGTAGGCAAAATATTTCATCAGAGCTCAAGATATAACCCAACTTCTATTGAGAGGAGAGGGAAAAATAGACTACTACTTACCTTCAAAAAAATAGAGGAGGCAAATAATTTACTAGAAGATAATCATTTCTTAACAAAAAATAACTTTAATGCTACCATTCCTAACAACTTGATCACATGTAAGGCGATTGTTAAAGATGTTGATACCACTTTTTCTGAAGAGGAAATAAAACAAAATATTAAAACAATAGATAATAGGAAAATAGTTCATGTGAGGAGACTGAAGAAAAAGAGTATAGTTAATGGTGAAATGCAATATATAGATATTCCAGTAATATTAGTAACTTTCAGAGGGAAATATATTCCCAAAAACATTTACATATACAATTGCGTTTTTGAAACTTTAAACTATTATGCACCAGTTATTCAATGCCACAATTGTTTAAGATACGGACATACTAAATTACAATGTAAAGGAAAAACCAGATGCCCGAAATGCGCAGGAAATCATGAAAAAGATCTATGCCATGAAAACGAACCTAGATGCCTATATTGCAATGGTAACCACCTTTCAAATGAAACTGACACTCCCTTCAGAAATAGAATTTGCCCAGAATTTTTAAGACAAAAAAGAATCAAAGAACTTATAGGGGAAAGGAACATAACCTTTTTTGAGGCGGCTAAACTAGTTCCAAACACAACTAGCAACATTAATAGTGGAAATAATGATCAAACTCAGAAAAATCAACACAATTTCAATGTCAATAACTACCCAGAATTACCTAAGCCTAGCCAGACTATGTCTCAAATATTCAATGAAGCAACCCCCCCTAGACCCAAAATTCCAACTCAATACAACCAGGCTACTAAAAGAGGCCCTAACATTAGTTCTAATACCTTTACCAGAGTAATATACCCCAAAAATCGGCAAGATCACTCTCAAGAGAAGAGAATACAGAGAAGTGGGGTTGATGAGGAGCATAAAAAAGGCCTTATCAACCCTGATGGTCGAATCAGAGAAACGGTTACCCCTATATATAATTACTCCCTCGGGCCCCCTCCACCAATCTCCGTTATCTTACAAAAAATGAGAGATGATATGAGTAATATCTATTTCAAATACCCTGATTTATTTCTCGAAGTTATTAAGGAATTCGTTCCACCCACTTGTTCAAACCCAAACACTCTAACAGACCTAAACAAAGAAGCTAGTCCATGGACAGAATCAAACTAATAATCTGGAATATAAGAAGCTTCCATTCAAATAAAGCCAACTTGATCCAAATTATAGAACAACATGAACCTGATCTAATTTTCTTAACAGAAACTTGGTTTAAGCCAAATACAGTAGTATCTATCAGAGGATATAAAATAATTTTACATAACAGAGATGATGGAAAGGGGGGATCAGGGATAATGGTCAAAAACTGTGTTGATTTCAACACATTAGACCTGAATTTCCCTATCCCCAATAAGGTCAATATTTTAGGAATCACTCTGAAAGATATACACTTTCTCTCAATATATATTCCCCCAGATGTCTTAGTAGACGAAGAATTCTGGTATAATTGCACAGACAGTCAAAAATTTATTATATGTGGAGATTTTAATGCCCATCACAAAAAATGGGGAAATTCTATCACCAATAGAGCAGGGTTAGTGCTTAATACATTGATCGATGATGGCAGAATAATTATTAATAACGATCTACAACCTACTGTCCTAGCTCTACACTCTAAAAGTGTAATTGATCTCATGATTTCGTCTCCAAATCTATATAGAGATATTCAAAATTGCATAACTTTGGAGGATACACATGGTTCCGATCACTTTCCTATTTTATCAGAAATCAGTTTAGGATATTCCGTAAACAATATAGGGCTGTCTGATCCAATCAGTAGTAATAATAATACATTATATAAATATAAAAAAACGGACTGGAAAAAATATGAACAATACATAGACTCAATAGAAATCAATTCATATGAAGATCTGATTCAAGGAATTAAGGTAGGCATAGAACAAAGTACCCCCACAGTAAACAGAAATTCCAAATATAATCACATTCAAAAACCACCATGGTGGGATGATGAGTGCTCGTCAGCAATAAGGGAAAGAAAACAAAAATTCAAACGATATAAAGAACTCTCTAATCAAGAAAATTACATTGAATTAAAGAAAGAAATTGCAAAATCCAGGAGACTGTTCAAAAGAAAAAAGAAAAAATCTTTCTTAGAATTTACAGAACAACTTTCTAGAGAAACAGACATATCCTTAGTATGGAATAACATCAAAAAATTCTCCAGACCATTTGTACACCAACAAATGTACTCACATAGGAACTTGAGTAATGATGAATTTAATGAAGCTTTATTAAATAAATTCTGCCCCTGCGATGTTCAACCACCTCCCATGGGCTCATATAGAAATTATGTAAATAAAGATATCAATTACGTTTTTACGGAGAGAGAAGTCAGAATCACAATTGAAAAATTAAAAGACTCATCCCCTGGAAAGGATGGAGTATCCTATAACATGATTAAAAACCTTCCTAATAATGCATTCAAATGGCTTGTAAGATTCTTCAATGACTTATGGATGAGTAGAGTAGACATCCCTAAAGAATGGAATGATATCATTTTGATCCCTATTTTAAAACCAGGAAAGGACCCCAATAACATTAATAACTATCGGCCCATAGCATTGTCATCTTGTCTTAAAAAAGTATTTGAACATATAATAAAAAATCGGTTAGAATGGTGGATTGAACATCATAACATCCTTCCGGAGAATCAAATTGGTTTCAGGAAGGGAGCAGGTACTAATGAAGCTCTTTACAATCTGTATATAGATACCCAAAATAGCAACTTGAAAAAAGAAAAAACTGTCGCGTTATTCATAGATCTACAATCCGCTTATGACAACGTAATACCAGAAATACTAATTATTAGCCTTCGAAATCTGGGAATCAACCAAAATGTCATAAAAATAATTTATGACTTGAATAAAGAAAAGAACATTTATATCAGAGACAAAAATCACAAGCTATGGGGTCCCAGAAAACGGTACAAAGGTTTGTTACAAGGAGCGGTACTCAGCCCGATTCTCTTTAATTTATATACAGTTACATTGTGGGATGCGATATCTCCCCATTGTAACTATTTACAATACGCCGATGATATAACAATATATAAAGCTCATAAAAATATTCAAATTGCAAAACATCATCTGGAAAGAGCCCTAGAATCTATGGAAATGTGGTTAGAAGATCATGGATTAAACATCTCGCCGGAAAAAACCAAATTCATGATATTTTCCAAGAATCACAACCAAGAAATATTGAATATTAAAATATCAAATCAAAACATATCCCAAGTGGACCAGTACAAATTACTTGGTCTGACCTTTGATAGAAAAATGACATGGAGGGAGCATGTCAATGTAACAATTGTTAAATGTAATAAAATTCTAAACATTTTAAAGTATTTGGCAAAAGTAAGCTGGGGTGCAGACCCCAAAATAATGTTAAACGTACATAATGCGCTTATATCATCTAGAATCGAATATGGATTGATGTTATACGGGAATTCCTGTAAAACCAACATGAAAAAGATATCTACCATCCAATATAATTCTTTGAGAATCTGCTTGGGATTAATGAAATCATCCCCTACGAATGCGATTCTAGTAGAATCAAACCAATTCCCGATTAATATTAAACAAAACTTGATCACACTCAAATTTATTAATAAACATTCGACCATCAATTCGAATCCAATTAGGAAAAAATGCTAATCTTTGAACAAAGAGTCAGTAATACAAATAGAAATATCATGAAAGAGAGCATCTTATATAAATCCATAAGGGAATCCCTGGCCCCCCCTCTAAATCAAGTTATGTCATCTAATGAACAACTAATATTCAAAAATCCCCTAGATATTCAATTTGAAAAATTTGTCTGTATAGAAAATATAGGTATAGAAAAATCCGAAAAAATGTACAGGGACAATAATAACGCCAAGTTTTGTAGTATAATCAGAGAAAAATGGCCTGATCATAAAATTATATTTACAGATGGATCAAAAACCGTTGGCAAAGTATCCTTTGGTATATACATTCCCCATAAAAATCTAGAAAAGGGCGGAATTATACATCCTAAATCATCCATATTAACAGCAGAACTTACTGCGATATATATCTCACTTATTCTAATAAAAGATGAGCCTGATAAGTACTTAATATGTACAGACTCAAAAAGCGCAGTAACAGGACTACAAAATAATCAAGTAAAAATAAACTCAAACGAAATGTTTTTGAAGATTAAAAATATATGGTTTGAACATCAAAAAAACAACTTTAAAATTAAACTATGCTGGATTCCCGGACATAGTGACATTGAAGGAAATGAAAAAGTGGACAAGATAGCAAAAAATGCCAATATTCCTTTCAAAATAAACAAAATCCAAAGTATAGACTTAATACCTTACATTAGGTCAAATATGAGATCTAAATTCCAAGAATTCTGGACTCAATCATCAACCCTGAGGGGAGTTGCATATAAACAAGTCCAACCAACAATACAAGTAAAACCATGGTTTAATAATTGCCAACCCCTTCCTAGGAGGACGTTCACTTCTTTGATTAGACTGAGGATAGGACATACTTGCCTTCCGAAACACCTTCATAGAATAAAAATTAGGGACGATGAACTATGTGAATGCGGTGAAATAGGTGACATTAATCATCTTTTATTTGAATGTGAGAATAACAAGGAAAATATCAATATACTATATAAAGAACTCATAAAAATTGGACTACACCCTCCATTATCATACCAGATGATACTAACCGACTTAAATGAGGAAAAAATAAAAATTCTTGGAAAATTTATTGAGAAGAGTCAGGTCAAAATATAAAACAAAAAACAAATTCTACTATTCACCCAAAAATTTCAATCTGAAAATATTCTTATCTCTATTGTGTTTTGTCTTATAGGTCTATGTTATCTGATTGGGAAACTTTCTAATTGATTGTATGTTGTTCAATATCAATGTCTAAACAACCTCAACCTACTAAAAATGGGATCTAACAAAATCCAAATATAATCCTAACAATTCCTATTCCTGAAACAAAACTCACCGGATCTGGTGGAATTGACACCGCAAGGAGTCAGAAAACCAAGAAAACTAAAAGAAGAAGAAGAAGAACACTCTCAAAAGAGATTTTAGTACTGTGTTCAGTTATGGTTCAGTTCGTGTTTGGTTTTCTTGTGGATTTTTGAACAAAATAGAAGGGAATTGAAATAAATACAGAGTGAGTGAGGAACAAACATATATACAAACTTGCACAGCTAAAAAATTCTATTTTAGATAATAATTTAACAAACACCATTGGACAAACAGATGCAATAATAGTTTGGACGTGTTCAGCGGATACACAAGAATATAATAATTGGGGACTTTGAAGATGCATGAGCTTTCATTACATATGAATCAAAACGAAAATCAAAGATAGCTACTTGAAGAAACAGTTATATTTCAATACTGTAGGTATGTATAAGGTTGCATATTTTGGATTAGTAGAGAATGAAATCATTCAATCTTTCAGCTACAAAATCAACAACCAGAAGCCCATCAATTACAGATATCAATGAAGAAAGCACACAATGATCCAGACTATATGATATGAATTATTTCATGGTATATGATATATATCTCACTTCCAGGCAACATTCATATCAATATGATGAAGAGTAAGGTTCTCCATATCAGGAAATTGTTTTCTTGTAGATTGAACTTCATTGTTGACAATAACTTGATCAATATAATAACTGATTACCTACATACCTTTCAAGTTATTAGGTAGGTACATAGGTGATGTAATTTTTGAAACAATGAGGATACAGAGTGTTATGTAGAACTAGAATTAAGATGTTTGATGTTTCCATAGTTGTGATCATGGCAATAATATACACACATGGATATTTTCAGTTCTGGTTTTTGTATGGGGTATTTATACTGCTAGTTTCCTGGAAATAACTGTGATATCAGAATGCCATCTCAGAGATTTCTATGTAATTATTCAACAACTTCAGGTAAGGAGTGAATTCCACATTTCTGTTTTACCCAGAGGACAAAAAACTCGGAGACCTACCTCAATTCTGTTTTTTGAAGTTCCACATTTTTCAACCAGTTTGAAAATAAAAAGAGAGTGATGCAAATCTGAGTGAAAATGAGATACGTTGCTTTCCAAGTGGTGATATAAACTGGAATACCTATCAAAAAACCTATTTTCACTGAGATATGTGCATTACCCTATATAATCTTTGACAAACCTAGTTGAAAAATGGGACATCAAAAAACAGAATACTATGAATATTGAATTCATTCAACCCCGTTAACCAACGGCCCTGAAAGACTCCTCTATCGGGGGAATGAAAATACTCAAGCGGCCAATTAATGGCAGTCTCTGGAAAGTCTCAATCGGGCCGAAGATATGCAATGAATGCAGTACATTTGAGTACTTGCCTCTGCCCACCAGAAGCCCTGCAACGTAATAAGCGGCATACTGATGGCTCTAGTGAGGCGGTCGGCTGTCGGCCGCCGGGACACGGGCTAGCCGGCCCAATTTAGTTGTACAATAGAGGACCGCTGTTACCGCTCGCCGGCGAGTTTCATTGTACCTTTAGAGGGCCGCAAAAATCATGTTTGCTGGGAGCTCTCTGTCAAATAGATGAGCATAGAAAATCAGATGGCTATTCAAGCCGAAGAAATAAAAAAATTTGCTGTTATCCATTATATACAGCCGTAGAAAAAGTATAGTGTATAACTCGCACGGAATACTAATTTCCCACTTTTGTATTATTTATTGCAGCATTCGCCTGAACATATATTTCCGCGCTAGTGCGGAAAAAGGACTCTTCCAACACTAAAATGAGTGCGGAAAAGTGGATATTTGCGCACACGTTAGTAGAAATAAAACATTTTCAGTTTTCATAATCCAATTATTGATAATGGATATCTCCATCTGCTACCAACCTATCTACCTATACCCTCTATACCTATGAGATGATAATTGATTATTGATGATTTCCTCTTGTAATATAAAATATAATAGGGAGGCCTGTAATGATCTAATAGGTCCTATAAATAAGTACTCCTACTCTTTTATATTACATGTTTTTCATTGAGGAATGAGATGACAAAAGTGACAAAAGTTCACTAGGTTAATTAGCCTAATCAGTTAGATAAATGGACTCGACTATGCAGGGGTTCAACTAATAAATTATGAATCGTGATTATGAGGTTGTCATGTCGATGAGAAATACCATATGACTCGATATGAGTAATGACTACTAAAAAATATACCAAATTAGAACTTTGAACCGTGAATGGGAGGGGCAGACTCATTCAATGAGAACAAAAGTTTATAACGTAACGTAATGGAAAATCTGAGCATCTCGGAAGTACTGTCGATCTGTCGTGTCGTTGAGTTGAACATGAACATAATCATTCATCAATGAATTGAATGTGACGTAACCACCATAACAATGTTTTTTATTACTGGTTGCAACTAGAATCCCACGTGATCATCGACCAATAACTACTGCGAAAGCGCCTTCGCTCCCACCCTGTTACCATTATTGCTTCGATTTGCCGCAAGACGGCAACACTGTGCTGTCGCTGAATGTCTGTCGCTGTCATGCTGTCATTCGTCAATTCGTCATTCAGTGTTCAGCTTTCAGCCAGCTGCGTTCGTTTGGCTTGCAGTGGTTGTCTTCGTGCTTGTATTTGGTTTATTTTGTGAAGAAAAACATGTTTTCCATTTTCAAAACAAATATCTCAATCAAGTGCATCGTTATTCAGTAATTAGTGTATAAAGGTGCCAATTCCAGTTCAAAATGCCTACAACACCAGAATGTGATTATGATATCGTTTCGATGGAGGGTCTGTTGTCCCTATTGAGAAACGAATCAAAAAACATCGTGATCCTCGATTGTCGCAGTTCGAACGAATACGGAGAGTCTCATATTCGGGATGCTGTTAATTTTTCCATACCATCAATCATGTTGCGTAGGTTGGCCGCTGGTAAGATTGACCTGGCCTCAACAATCAAATGTCGTGAATTGAAAGCCAAAGTTTGCAATACTTATAAAGACAATTTGTTTGTGCTTTACAATGACTTATCTGCAGTTCAACATCACCAAAGTGACTCTGTTCTCAGTGTTTTGTTGCGGAGGCTGACGCAAGATGGTTGCCGTGTTGTGTGTCTTGAAGGTGGGTAATGTTTGTACACAAAAGTAGATTGCTCCAAATGCAGTGTTTACATTTTTGTAGTTTGTTTACAAACATTAAATTAATTGACATTGAAACTAGGAATCATTTACTAGTCTGACTCTTTGTAGGATAAGTAGGTTGCCTAATATTTTTAGATGAAACCAACCAATATGTTTCCATAAGTAATATCAGATGTTCTGAATATTCGAGCTGTTGCTTCATTGTTCACGAAATTTTGTTCCCGAGCAACACAATTGATTTAACAATGAAAGACAGAATTATGAGAAGATATTCAGAACAGAGTGGTATTTTGCTAGACTATTTCACGTTCACGAAGCATGAATAGTAATTTATATGTACCAAGGACCAAACACTATTATTGTCGAGTCTGCGAATTGATAGCCGAGGCTAGCAATCAGGCGAGGCAGTTGACAGTTTTTCGCCAAAGTGCATAGGTATCTATTACATTTTTTCGTCGACTTCAAACACTTATATTCACATCACGGTCCTATTCACACGTGAAATCTATCGGATTTCGCGAGGGATTTCGTGAATCTTTAATTTGACAGGTATTGTCAACTCACTCTCCGCGCGGACCAGGGTTGCCAGTTCGATTTTTATTCCATCAAAAATTCAGTAGATTTCAATAGATCTGTTTAAGATCTATTTTATGCTATTCGAATTCCAAGAAATGAAAATGAAATAAACCTATGACATCAAAACATTATGGACATTTAGAAAAAAGAAACAAACGAAACCGGGAGAGGACACGGCGGCAATAGGTGTACAAAATGTTCGGAAATGAATGGCAATACTTGGGGCATTATAGGCATTTTTTTTTTTTTTTTTTTTTTTTTTTTTTATCGCTTGGAGCGCACGAGAGGGAATCCCTATAATGTTCAAAGAACATCGTGCGTTCCTAATAATAATCGGCATTATTCGAAGATTGGCATTGAAGAAGAAATGCAGGAATGGGTGGTATTAAGTCGGAATTATTAGGCAATGGACGGCAATACATATCATATGAAGTATTTATTTTGGCAATAGATCGGCAATAGTCGGGAATAAACTGCACTGAATGACGTAACAGCGAAATAAAGTGGAAAGGGGCGTCTATTCTTTATTTCTGTCCAATCATTCATTGCAGTGAGTAATCCCTATGTGTTGTGTTTATTTAAATTTCGATTAGGTAGGTATGTCGTTAATTGGAAATACCTATATTGAATGTGACAGGACACAACTCACATGGATGTACACGATGATGTTCCTACCTAAACTTTTAAAACTTTTTTATGTATTATATTTTGTCTCCTTTTTAAATGTAGGTATATAATCAAGAAACGGTTATACAGTTGGTAAATATCAATAGGTATGTACAGCACGTGGTCAACCTTGTCGTTTCTAAGATCGAGTCCAAGATATAGGTATATATTTATTCACTATCAGGTCACGAAAAAAATGTAAGTTGCAGGTGAGTAAACTTACATTTTTTCGTCACAACACCATAAAAATTACCACGTTGTATTGAATAAACACGCGCAAATGCCGAAACTTTTGAATGGAGTGCCATAATGACATAGGTAGTCTCTATCCAGCCGCTGATAATGGTACATTTTCCCCCCACCTCTCTGGTACTGCCGAGGGTACTGCGGAATATTGCGGATTATTTTTCGGTACTGCGAGATAATGCGAAGTACTGTGAGATACTGCAGCTTACTGCGAGATACTGCGATTGCCATTTTGTACAAGTATTGCAGAAGGGAGAGACCCCTCGGTTACTTCTTGAGCTCTCTACGTTGTCATTTTGGTTATAACAATAACCGACAATAACTTTATATGAGTACGCCCATGCTCAAAGTCTACTCTAATTTCCATTGAATACCTGCTGAAGATGAAATTCCCCACGAAATTCTTGCAATTCCCAATAAACCGAGCAATTAACTCATAAACTCCCATCTCTTGTACGCCAAAAATCCCATCTGAAATTCAGAGTAAAATTCCCCTCGCTACAGCCACAGTCTAATCATACTGGGTGTCCCAGAGTTTTTAGGCCAGCACGGGCTAGCAGATATCTGGGTTATCTAACATACAAAAAATTTCAACAAATTATGGAATTTATGAATGATGAAATCAAATCACCCTTGTGTCCAACAATCCACTAGAAGTCAGTGGCGGCTTGTGCACGTTTCAACAGGGGAGGCTGAATGGCAAATGTGACTGTGATATTCAATGAAAAAAAACTGAGGATATTTATTGAGTTCTTGTTCATAGATTCTAAAATTACTAAAATGCAAATTTCGTCAAAACCATCTCTTATCAAGAGTACCTTTTTTGGAGTCAATGAGTTGCGCAATCTAAATTTCATACTCAACCTCCTTTTCTTCCAATGGCGTAGAATTCTTAAAGGTGCAATTATTAAAAAAATCAAGTTCTACGCCTATGTATTATTATCGGACAAAATTTAAACATCATTTTTTTGCCACATAAAACTCTATCAATATACCAAATTCCAGCAAAATCGCATTTGCCGTTTTAAATTTATATGGGAAAAACGATTTTAAAATTGTAACTTCAAGGCCCTCTGGAGCCCAAACGATGCAACTTTGTACTGAGGTAATTTCACTTAAATCGACTTATTTTGGTCTAGGGAATATGTGGTATGTTTTTGTAAAGACCTTTTACAGACACCCTGTATATGGCGAGATATATAGGCTTCCTGTGTGGAAATTCTGTGATGATGGATGCGTCATCGACTTGTAGAATTCTCGAGAGCACTGGATTTCGACCGCGACAAATTTCGCGTTTCTGATCTGTCAGATGTCGCTAGTGCTCCAGGTGTTACTTGATGTATGCAACCATAATTGCCCTACTTTTGTGTTTTATACACAATTCGTGTCGAAGCTTGTTTCCACCACTAGCTATAAAACCTACCAGTATATACTCCTTTTCGAGGTGTAAAGTGTTTTTATTAACAAGGTAGTTTTCGTCGTTTTATGAACCACTAGTCAATAAAGACATAGCCACCTCTGTTATAATTAACCCGAATTCAGTGTTCTGATGCGAGATTATACTGAAGAAGCTAGCAAAGCCACTTCCGATTTTCAACATGAGACTCATCCGAGTTAATTTTTGGCTCATTTCAGGCTAATTTATTACCCCATTCCCGAATTTTTTGCTCCTCTCTATCATAGAAAAATCTGTGGCTTTGCAAGCTCCGGCCGACCTCAGCAAAGCCATTTTTGAAAAACAATATTTTTTGAAGATCTGATGTAGTGAAAATGTAGTGCTCATTTTAGGCTAATTTATTACCCTAATCCCAATTTTCTTGCATCAGAAGAAGCCTCATATTACTATTAACAAAACCACAACGTTTTATTGAAATTGAAGAATAGACAACTGAGTAATGAATACCAAAATGATTTTTCATGGAAATATTAATACCCTGTATCTCGAAAACGAAGCAAGTTGAGACACATGTTCATATGAACTGTATTTCCTTAAATATCACAAGGAATCACCCCTTTAATTTTTTCGGTGTTATTTAGATACACCCTGTATATCTTATTATTTCATCTCAAATGCCAGAACTATCGGATAACCAGTGCATCTACCCTATCTGAGTATCTGCTGGCCTAAAAGCTCTGGGACACCCGGTATAGTATTCTCAAAATTTCCTGTCTTACGAGGCCGCCTCAAAAGTTTTTTGTTCTTTCTTATAAAAACGGATGTGGCGTTCCTTTCCCAGAATTTAATTAATGTTCATCGCTCTGTCGAACGATCGCGATTTCTCGGAATCCGTGGGATTATTTATTGTTGTTTCTATTCGGTATGCAACACCAGAGAACACCTTCCACCTTCCTACCTACTTTAGTACTTTGTGCTCGCCTGCAGTGTTGCCATCTTAGCGGTTTTGTCGCTAAATCTAGAGTTTTTAGGGTAGTCGAATGAGACATTACAACCTGATTTGCGACTTGTCGGAATTTTAACGTTTTCAACATAGTCAGTCATAGTGGTTTATATATGGAGATATTTTGATCATATGAATCGATGACGGCGGAAATTCACATTGATACATTCGAGACGAAGAGATAAGCATAAAAGAATGACAGATGACAGGGTTTGTTTTCATCATTTGCGCCACTTCTGTGCCATATATTCGATATTTTGCCTAAATTGGTATTGAAACTTATTCGCGAAAATCACGAAGCGGCCTCTGGTGGCTAACTGTCTTGCGAGTATGAACAACAAATATGGCGACCATTGTTTTGAATTTCATAAATATGTGTTTTATTGGAAAATAATTTATTTGTTGAAGTGCATATTCCAGAACCTCATTTCTCCCTGATGAAAAAACTCGAATTATTGCATGAACTTTTATTGTTTACAATGAAGGAACCAGTAACTACCTTATAATAATATAATATACATTTTCTGGAGTACAATTGGAATCATTGTATAAATGTTGATTGCAATGATTCGATCTTGAGAATAACTTCAAGTCCAGTCCTCAATTGCTGGAGATCCTTGTTTATGTAAATCGATGATATTGTTCATTCTGAGCAGCCTCTCCAACCATATCTTCTTTTCCAACCCCTCCACTACAATTCCATCTCCTTCATAAAAGCCAGTGATATTTCTTGATGAATTCAATTATTTCTTCATACCTATACTATATTGTTTTAATAGCTGATTGCTTGTATGGTTCCATTCCAGTCCATGCAAGTGTTGAGTGGACCATTCCGATCCTTCCATATGTTAGAAAACTGTGGGATTGTAGTGATATCAATGATGAATACCACCATTGTCCACATCAAAATGGCAATTTCTCTGCACGAAAAGTAATTTTTTCTATACTGGAAACCTTGTACGTATTTCAAGAAGTAAACTTATTATTTACTATTTTGCAAAATGATTTGGAAATAACCAATTTGCAGTGAGTGCATACGGCAATGTTTCTGTTGTTCATACTCAGTTGGAAATTTGACGTTGATTTGACGTTTAATAGAGCCATCTATTGGTTCGTGATTTTCGCGAATAGGAACCAATGTGACTTGAAGATGGTTTGACAGGTTTATCATTGTGGGATTAGATCACAGAACTCATAATATTCTTTATATTATCTCATATAGATCAAAGACATACTTCAAATACGATCGAGTTGTGATTTACTAATGTACCTATACCTCTAATAGAACCGAATGAAATTGTATAGGAAAATTTGGTAAAACTGCACTTGTTTTTTTTTCGGAATTTTTTTTGTACTCACGTATTTTTGCCTGAAGAACACGAATTTGATGATGAAAATGTGAACAAACCATTATTCATTAAGATATTTGCCTATAAAGTTACAAATTTCACTTTCTTTTCTGCCTGTCTTTTGGATCGCATTCAGAACAATTTGCCCTTCTTTTTTCATCATTGGATAATTTATATATCACAATGTACTTCAATAACACATTTAATCTATTTTATTTATGAGTCAACTGGAAATATGATTTTCTTGCGATTTATCCGAGGATTTATCCCTATATATCATTATGTAGTGAAAAAAGGAAGAATATCATTTAAAATAATGACTATTGATTAAATAACTGGGCTGGTGGCCGTGAGCGTAGAGTCGCTGGCTGTTGCCCAGGCGGTCCGGGTTCGATCCCCGGCGCGAGCACTGAATTAATTTTCGGTAGTTTCGTTGGGCGGGAGGAGATAGGTGGCCAACCCAACATTCTTGGTACCTAGATATCAATCCTTTGGACTGTCCACGGTTACCAGCCGAGTAGTGCTTCGGATGACACTTAAAAAGCTAAGGTCCCCGTCTTCTTAACTCACACAAGTCTCTGACTTTCGAGGGTTGCTTTGCAACTAAGCTGGCGGTTAAAAACACTTTTAAACACTTTTTTTTTTTTTAATAACCGTCATCTGGCATGATTGTTCACTAAATATGTTGAATTTTCTATATAAAAATGTGTCATTGAAGTACATCATGAGTATATAAAGTGTCCAATGACAAAATAAGAAGATCAAGTAGCTGTAAATGCATCCAACACAAGGAGAAAAAGAAGGCGAAATTTCGCACTTTTTCTTGAAATACCTCGATAAATAGTGGTTTGTTCACATTTTCCGACATTTTCATTATCAAATTCGTGTTTTTCAGACAAGAATACCTAACTTCCAAAAAATATTTTCGAAAAAAAAAACATCGCACGATAAGTGCAGTTTTACCGAAAATTTTTCTAGATTCATTTTGTTTCTTATATTTAATGTGCATTCTTTATTCTGAACATATTCTGGATGAATAACGTTTTCTACGATTTTGTATCTGTTATAAACTAACTGAAAATAAGGAAATATGATCAAGAATCAAAAATGTGTCGCTAAATCTCGGAAAAAAGTCGCTAAATTTCCAGAACACAGAACCGCACAGAACAGTCTCCCCAGTGGAAATGAGTGAAAACTTGAATGAAACTAGAACTCGGTTTGAGTCCGTTTAGTCGCAACAACGTTTCTGATTTGTTTCTGTTTTGTCGGTTTCGTCGGAGTTTCCATTTTCGGAAACAAAACAGCGACTCGACGTGTCTGTTTGGTGGAAATCCGCCATAACGGTTTTTTTTTTTAAGTTTTTGCGACATTTTATGTTCCGCAGCTGGCAACACTGCTCGCGTGTAGTCAGTCTCTCGAGATCTCTAGAATTCTTCAAGTCGATGACGCATCCATCTTCACAGAATTTCCACACAGGATGAGCCTACCTATATTGAGCGATGCATTCGGATGAATTCTAACATTCTAACAAACTGAACAGGGTCATCGAACAACAACTTTCTCAGACGACAGGGCCCACCGAGAGGTCCATCTTTATTTTGAACCCCCTTCTATTTTATTTTGCCAACTGATCTTCGTCGATTTACTTTACTCTCAAAATTTTCAGGATTACTCACAAATTACCTCGCAAATTACTCACACCTTCAAAATATCAATATCGAGGGGTAAGGGTATGAAAACTCTTGACTCTTGGTTGAGAGCAACCCCGTTTGGGTAGATGCTATCAAAGAAAATCAGATTGAATATGTGGTGAACTAAATTGTGCACAACTTTGGTATTTGCATTTTTTGGCTCCGGCCTCGATCAGAATAACCGAGGGGGTTACCACTAGTAAAAGAGTCCAAGCATTTCCGCATTTCGTAAGCATTTCATCCATTTACATACGTGATTCGAAGGTATCTGAAGCATTTTATTCTGACATTTCATCAAATTTCAAGCCATTCAAATGCATTTCGAGCCATTTCGTAACATTTCACTACAATAGCATTTCAAACCATTTTGTGATATTTTATGCATTCCATTTCATGACTTTTAAGGTATTTCGAAGCATTCCAAGGATTCCAGAACATTTCGTACCATTTCCTTATAGCATTTCATCTCGCATTTCATTTTATTTCATGTCATTTCAAAATAATTTCGAAGATTTCAATGCATTTCATGGCATTTCAAGGAATTTCACTCGGAATTTCATAGCATTTCAAGGAGTTTCAAGGAATTTCAAAGTATTTCAAGAATTTCAAGGCATTTCATGCTATTTAAGAAATGGCATTTCATTTCATGTCATTTCAAGATATTTCATGGCATTTCAAGGAATTTCATGGCATTTCAAAGAATTTCAAAGTATTTCAAGGCATTTCATGGTATTTCAGAAATAGCATTTGTATTGGGTTCCTACTGTATACAATTCCTGGTAATATAACTTTTTAGTAGATTCAACAGAATAGCTGCAAGAGTTAATGAAAAGATCAACGTATCCTAGACAGATCAATAAAAAATTAATTGACAACAACCATCTATCAAAATTGACGACTTCTCAACATATAGCTCTATAGTCCAGGAAGTTGAGCAAATCAGCTCTCTCTCATTAATAGTACAGGATCTATTTCGCTACACACTCGGTTACACATTTAATCTTATTTCATGTCATTTCAAGCATTTCAGAAATGGCATTTCATTTTATTTCATGTAATTTTAAAGCATTTCCAGGCAGTTCATGGCATTTCAAGGTATTTCAGAAATTACATTTCATTTTATTTCATGTCATTTCAAAATATTTCAAAGCATTTCAATGCATTTCAAGGATTTCATGGCATTTCATAGTATTTCAGAAATGGCATTTCGTGACCTGTTCTACGTATTTCCTTAGTGTTAACCCCATCGAGAATAACCATCGGGTGACCAGGAGTCAGGACCAGAACCTTGTTTGAAAAATGTCGAAAAAGCATAGCAAGAGAACGGTCGACACTGTCAACAGTAGTGCTGTGCGATATTGAAAACTGGATATTAATATCGATGTATGCTTTGGTATCGATATGTATCGATATATCACTATATTCGATATTTTTGCCCAGCCCTAGTTGATGGTGATTGACTCGGATTGAGTTGGATGTTCCTCTGTCGTCGAGTAGGCATAGCGAATAGATCTCGGAATAGATTGATTACATCGAGTAGTCGGTGAATACTTCAGATCTAACCGAATTCAATCATGACCAGTGGGCAGTGGGTAATTCTAGGAATCGAAAATTATTATATATCCCAAACGAGTTTGCGCCGACCACGTATCCAATCTATTCCTCTCACGTACACACCTCCGCTATGCCAACAGAACAGAGCGAGTAATGTGTATGTAATGTGTATGATACCTATTCGAGAATTGACATCCACATAGAAAACTGAGAAATGCTTGAAAAGGTAAAACTACATTTTTCTACTCACATAACTAAAATGGCCTTTAGCGTACGGATATGTACCAGGCTAAATGATCGATTAATCACGGATTGACGATCTGTGGTTCATTCAAAATATTAACACGTTACCATGGCAACACGATTTCTTAAACACATTACCATGGCAACGCAGGTCATTAAACACAGCTCCAGTAATTTGAGACATGTCTGGCCTGTCAATTGTATTAACTGTCAACTGTTATTTTCGAATTTTGTATCAGAATTATTCAAACAATATTCGTTTGTATCAAAATTCTTCATTAAAAATATATGCGAAAAGTAGACGAGAGTGAAATCGAAGAGAATGTTCTGGTACTTGCATATCTCCAAGTGTAAAAATGAAGCATCCATCTTTGAGAACAATTCATTTATTGTGCGCTAAGCATGACAATAAACGTGAAATAAAGGTTAGTACGCAATGGACTAGACACATCTACAACCATTATCACTTATACGTGTCTCGCTGGTTGCATGCAGTTGCATGTATTATGTTCTCAATTCCCATTCCTTTCGAATCATTTTGTAGGTTAGCAGGAATTGCTGGTATGTTAATGTAATTTTCGGAGTTCGTAGAAAAATAATAGTATGTAACGCGTTTATAAACTCTTCTAGACACTCGTTTATTAAACACACGCTCCGCTCTGCTCCGCTCGTGCTTAAACTACTCGTTACTAAAAGGGCGTTTATAACACTTGTTACATAATATACTATTATCATGCGATGGTTTTTTTTTCGAAAATGTTCTTAGTGTCCAGGTATTTTTGTCTGAAAAACACGAATTCGATAATGAAAATGTGAACAAACCATTATTTATTAGGATATTTCACTATAAAGTTACAAATTTCGCCTTCTTTTCCGCCTGTCTTCAAAATAAAAAGAACACTTCGTATAAATATATGTCCGAAAGTTATTCGTTTCTCGAGATACAGAGTGTCAAAGTTGAATTCTCATTTTTCTTTTTTGTCAATAAATTTCAAAATAATTGTGATATTTGAATGAAACTATCTTTACTTTTCATGTAATATCAATTGATATTTAATTGACATGAATACAGGGTGGTTCAGAAATGAGATTGGTGGAGATGCCCTATATCACTGTCACTAAAAGTCGATGTTTCAATGAAAATACGTTGAAAATATATCAAACCTCAAAATTTTATGATTTAATGCAACCTCCAAACGTATACCGCAAACTGGAATATGATCAATATGCTGGATTCTCTTTCAACCAGCTTTCCAATGAGGGGTCGCAAGACATAGGGTTGCATTTGAAAAAAACATGTTGGGGTTGATGATGATGTCCAGTTACCCCCGGAGGGTTATATTGCTCGCCAAATCTATAGGTAAATACATTTAAACGTTGACGTGTCTTGCGAATATTTAGAAAAATCATTCACTCCCCCAGTAGCGAATTTATTCCAGTTAAAGTCTCCACCCTGTATATCATTTCGTTGGACTATCCAGTGAGTTGTTCGAAAACTGCATTCATGTCAGTGTTATCCAATTTTTATGTGGACGGCTGAGTCACTATACAGGGTATTTCATAATTGAATGCTGATCCTAAAGGGCGATGATCCTTGAACCTCTCAGTTTTTGAGCTACTGGGTGTTGAAATCAGAAGCGTACAGCGTTTTTTTAAACTAAACACTCAATATCAGGTCTACGAGGACATCACTGGTAAAAGTAAAAGTTTTATTTTCGTCCCGAAACAAAATGTGTTTCCACTTATAGTGGGTGTCTACTGAATTACCAAAAACAATATCCAAGAAACTGAAGGAACAAAATTCTTTGGTTTTTATTTTTTTTACGCGAAAACGGTACGTTGTATGAAAGTAAGTCTAGGAACCAAATTTGCTCCAAAATGAATAAGAATTGAAAAACAAATCTGGTTCTCAAAAAAATCAGTGGCGTACTATTTTTTTCTTCAAAAATTTTCAGTTCAAACCCCGTACGGACGCCACTGGTGAGAATTTCTAAATATCTTTCACGTCAAAAAATGCTCCTTAATAATGAAAAGGTGTATACAAAATATCATAACAATATCTAAGAGTGATAAAAAATTATGATGAAAAACTAATTTTTTTTCATCACCCTGTAGCTCAATAACTAAGTGGTTTAGGACATATGTTGATATGAACTTTTCTCTTTGAAATCATCCAAGGATTATCGCCCTCAAGGATCAGCATTCAATTATGAAACACCCTGTATATTGGCTCGACTATAGGAATACAATGGTGAGTAAGTGGTTAATTCTTTTTTTTTCCAATTTTTATACAACTTTCGCGATGAATTTCACGTTAATTTGAAGACCTAGGAAAAATCGGAAATTTTAGTATATTACTGGGTTCCATTTTCAAGTATTTACGAGTTTATTTATTTCGGTCACAACCAATACATTTCTTATTCTGATCTCCTGTGTATCACGCTCGGTATCACGTCCTGTTGCTCTATGGCGGATGGCGGATATAAGTTAGGGTACACCCTGTATAAAAAATTTACAACACCAGCCCAGTTTGGGCATCATTATTTCGACCAGTTTGTAGCATCTGACGAGAGATGAACAGAGATTCAAAAGCGTTAGTGTTGGTGTAAAACTTCTGGGAACTTGTGATTTATATTTTATGGACTCCGTATATATCCGCACATCCGGAGCAGCGGAGCAAAAAGCAAAGCTTTCAATAATCTGCCGGTCTAAATATATAATCCCGTGTGGATAGTGGATATCATCGGGATATCTTTTTTTTTATGGGAAAGTGATGACTGACGGGATTTTCAGAAGACCATGACGCCAGTCACATCTGGCACACCACTTCCCGCATATCCTGCATTTTTATCCTGCATTTTTAAATAAGTAAAACCGAGAGTAAAACTGTGAAACATTTTCCGAGACATTTCCCAATTCCGCACAATTTAGAATATTATAATGATTTGCTAAGCCTGTTGAATAAAGAAGGCATTTCTACAGAATTCACAATATTATTTTTCGGCATTTTCGGAATTTTGCTTTAATTTCATGGCATTGTTCCAAAACTTCTCGCCTTACGGCTCGATAGTTTTGAGTAAGTTTTGAGTGGTTTTGATCTCGGTTTTGTCAATCGCGAAATTATTAGACAACAAGTAACATGCTGGCCCAACATGTCCGGCTAAATAGAATCATATGCAGTTATGACAAATTAAATTAAATTATGATGAATAAGAATACACCTTTTGTATGGATTGCAAAGTGAGTCAACGTGAAAAGGTGTTTTCCGGTGTTTTCTATGGAGGAGTTGATTTGTGATCTGTGAAATGATAGATTTTTTAAAAATTTAAGTGTACCTATTATTTGTGCATAAAACAATGTAGATATTCCTCGACCTATTCTATAAGTAACCTATTCTGTTAAACCTATACCATTATCTACTCCTTTTCGAGGCGTAAAGTGTGTTTTTACTACCAAGGTAGGTTTCGTCATTTTATGAACCACTAGTCAATAAAGACATAACCACCTCTGTTATAATTAACCCTAATTCAAGGTTCTTATGAGAGATTCGCATCAATGGCACTCGAATCTAGTAGGTATTTATCAATATCGACTTGTCATATGCTGTCATTGTCAAGGATACTAGATTTTGATTAAAATTGGAAATATGTGCTTTCATAGTGACATAAATCTAAATACAATTTTTTGTTCAATTGTATTACCTCGTTGGTCCCAGCACTGGGACCAAACGCCCCGCATAAGTCATAACTTGTGCGGGGTTAGGTAAGCAGACAAACACAAACATCCATGTCCTAACTAGGATTCGGCTCCGCCTCGTTAAAAAAATCAGATCTCGACCACCAAAGTAGCATTTCGCGCTCTAGATACAAAAATAACTAATTATTGACCAGTAGTAACGAAACACGATTGTTCAGGTCGAAGATGGCAATGGTGTTTTCTAGAACAGGTAGCCAAAAAACAAATTTGATCTTGATTTTTTTTTTCATCACATCTCCAGGAATACATTATCTCTGATCTTTAATAACATCTCGATTGCACATTGGGAATTCACACGTTTGTCTCACCGATTTTTCAAGTTACGGGGCCCCCTGAAGGGAGCAAGTGAATCCACACCGGAAGCTTTAATGCATGCATGAGGTACGTATACACATATACGGAGTGGGCATATTTCGATGTTTGTATGGTAACTCTGTAACTATGAGAGATACAATAGTTTGTTTAACGAGCACGGAATGATAGTTATTTTCTACGAGACTTCGGCTTGTAGCAATCTGATTTCCTGTCAAGTAATGCTCATCTATTAGACAGAGCTATCATTGCTTGTTTCACGTGCTAGGTCGCCTACTAGTTTTTTATTTAGATCGACAATGCACTAACTGACCCGGCAAACGTTGTTTTGTCATAAACATTATTTCTGGAAAATATTTTTTCAGATATATATTTATCAAAAAGCGTTTATTATTTTGTTTCTACTTCTTTTCAGTATGGCTATCCATAAAAGCGGGATTCTTTAGTTTTTAAAACTATTCTATTTATTTTCTACTCTTCTAGTTCGGCATGTGTTATTCTCAGTTTTTGAATTATTGGAAAAAATCGAAAATTTACAATTTTCGTTTTTATTTTTTCAAGCGGACACCAAAAGGCCTACACGTTTCTGACTGGAACATTCTTGAGGCACATTTTTACAAGAAATCTGAATCTGTCATTGTATTTTTCATAACGTTCTTGATGCCAAAGTTACAACACACAATTTTGTTTTTTCTTATGGGTGCCATATTGAATTTTTGCTATTTTTATGATTACAATGATGTAACACACTATGTATATTATCGAATCTTTCCTGTTGATCAAAATTGGGAATATACCATTTTTTGCGAAGAGTGCTTTTGAAAGAACGCCAACAGTTTTGTTTAACAAGCTGAATTTCGACAGTTTATTTGAATTTGAATCTGGAACGTTCACATTTTCGTCAAGCTCATCTACTTAAAAACTATGGTCTTGAATTAGGAACGACGTAATGAGCTAGAAGTTTATTCTTCGCAAAAAAAAAAGTTATAAAAGATGCTCGAATACTCAACCATCCACTTCTAAACACGATTCTACGAAATTCTCCGGCTTATCTTAGTCCTGAAAGTGGTGATTATGGTTCTTCTCAGCTCATCAATATCGATCGGTACAGTTTTGAAAATCAAATCTTGCATAGTTCCCAATAAATAATAATCCAGCAGAGAGAGATCAGGTGACCGCGCTGGCCAACGTATTTCTCCGTTGTTGCAAATTGCCTTGTCAGGGAACATATCTGACAGACACTCGGCAACCCTTCTTGCGTTATGTGGATTTCGGATATTCAATTGAACTGTCAAAACTCAGTTTGTTAAACAAACCTGTTGGCGTTTCTTCCAAAGCACTCGTCGCAAAAATGGTTTTTCCCAATTTTGATCAACAGGAAAGATTCGATCATATCGTGTGATACATCATAGTAATCAGAAAAAGATTTTTCAAAAATGCAAAAATCCAATATGGCGCCCATTAGAAAAAACAAAGTTGGGTGTTGTAACTTTGGCAACAAGAACGTCATGGAAAATACGATGACAGATTCAAATTCCTTGTGAAAAACTGCCTAAAGAATGTCTTAGTCAGAAACGTCTAGGTCTTTTGGTTTTCGCTTGAAAAAATGAAATCGAACATTTTATTTATTATTAAAAATCGTTTTTTTTTTCAAATAATTTAAAAACTGAAAATGAAACATCGAATTTTCTTGCAGATAAATGTTCAGCATGAAAATGCGCAACTTTGCTATAATTTAACCGACGTAGTATCTCTTATAATAACTGCGATCCCCATGGTGGAGCTCGAGCACCCTGTATAAATTTATTGAAATTTGACGTTTTCGCAGCGCAATCTATTGGTATGCGATTTTCTCGAATATCTGTCAGTTACCGAATTATCTTATACAAACATCGTAATGTGCTCACCCTGTACGTAACGTACACTTCATAGTTTCCTGTCGTAAATCGGCGCACCGACACATCGTCCTCTAAAAAGGCGTATTCTCACGCTGTAAATAGCATTCGATTCTTGCGTATACGAATACTTCTTTGATTCGAAGTAATTATGTATCTTGTTAATTCCAATTAAAACTTGCTCAATACAACAAAAATAATGCAAACACAAATAATATCAGTGGAAGTGTGATATGAAATTACAATATACAGGGTGATTCAAAATTCGATGTAAATATTTTAAGGACATATCGTTGGGATCAAAATAAGACTTTTCATTCATATAAACATGTGTCCTAAAATTCACCCCCTTCAAGCTACAGCCACTGTAAGTTAGGTAAAAACATTATATACAGTGTGGTCATTTAAGTGTGCAACATAATGGGAATCTTTTTAATGAATTGCACAACCAAAATACAGATAATGCCGGAAGTTGGTGCATGTTCGGTAATCATTTGAGGTGCCCTTAGAATGGTTGCAAGTCAAACAGCATACAGGGTAGGTCAAAAATATAAATATTGCTCAAGAGTAAAGTACTATTATTTCAGAAAATTCTCCAAAATGTTATGAAGAAAAGTTGTTTACAATTGAAAGTTATGCCTAAGTACCAAAACATGTCCTCCTGACACATATTTTAGTTTTTCAATTTTTTTTTCAATAACTTCCCAATTTCTTTTTTTTTCAATATTCACCCTAAGTACAGTCGTATTCAGAAAAAAAGCGTACAAGTATATTACAGAGAGAAATTAACGTCATTCTATTTGCGTAAAATGGGCTATCGGGAATGATTGTTTACCAAATGTTGACAGTAAAGTTGTCATAGGTTCTCAAAAACACAAAGCATTGGCTGAGCCAGTTTCACACAACTAGAAATAGAATGACAAAAACCTCTCTTTTTGAAACTTGTACGCTTTTTTATTGAATACGACCGTACTTTCATGAGTTAATCATAACAAAATCAGTTGAGCATACTTTTGTTCAAAATGTATGGTTATCGCAAACACAAAAATATTGTATAAAGCCGTTCAATAATGAATTCTGCTTAGGATATTCCATTTTCGGGAAACTATGAATGGGTTATCCCTAATACAATATATTGAATTTTGTTCTGGATTTGGTTCAACAAAACAATTTGTCGAATCGAAATACAATGTGTCTTGAAATAATGAAATATTTGATCGAACCAATAGATTTTCATGTTCATTCCAAAAAAACAATTATTTGAGCTAAGACATGCATTACGAGACTAAGATTATTAAAAAATTATTAGGGTGACTACATCGCTACGGGGGTAGAAATTACACAGCATGATTCTCGCTCCCGAATATTATTTTCAACTTGTTTCGGTATTTATTTCCGAAATTCAACTCATCCAAAAATGATCAAATGCATCTTTGATCTCATTTAGTCGCTTCGGCCAGAGACTGGCACTGATGAGGGCCAATAGCCCGGTCTGTAGGTGGTTAGGCGTTGCCTGGCTACAATGTGAACACAATTCGGCATTCAGAGGGAAAAAAGCACGTGCAATGAATATTCGAAAAATCTATTGCGAAGTTGTTTACATTCCGTTGGTGAATGCTCAGACATCCTACTAAACTCAAATAGCTAATGAAAATATGTCGTTTCAACGTCTATTCGGGCATAACGTTTTATAAATCACTCGTTAATATTCCACTTCACCTAATACAGACCTTTCGCTCGAGTAAATGCCGAAACACCTCTTCATTCCGAATAAAAGTGACAAGAAGTAGGTGGTTGATAATTATTGGAGATTGGAGTATGCCCACGTACACTTCGGCCTGATAGATTACCTACTTGGAATCATCAGAATATACAGGGTTGGCAAAAGTCTGGAGATGGTCGAATATCTTCGGTCGTGGGATAAATCACGAGCCAATTTCGGGTACACTAGACTTCCTTTGTTGTTGGTTGATATTGTATTTAACATCTTTTTTACGAAAAAATACAATATTTTCAACATTTAGACTAGTACACTGTGATTGAAATTTTAAAGAATTTTAATGCATAGTAAGTGGCGCCCTCTATGAGTGACATCTAAACTAATAACGGATTTGAATTTCTCGCCTCAGAAAACCCATAGATGCCAAATTTCGTGCCGTTTCGTCACTCTGTTGGTGAATTATTGGAAAAAAACTAAATGTAAATTGAAACTTTGACACCCTGTATTTTTGTCATCATCAACTTTTGAACTGAGGTAAGTTTGGTTAAAACTCAATATTTTTATTCAAGGAATTTGCAGTTTTGCTGTGTACTATTAATTAGCGGACATACAGGGTGTTCCAGACTTAAATGTACATACGATAATTGCAGATAGAAGACACTTTGGAGGTTTAAAATCACCCCCCATTGATGTGTCTACCGTCTTTGAGAACTGAGATACAGAACGTTATCTTGATTTTGGCAAAATCTTCATCTGGCCATAATTTTTGAACGACTCCGTATAATCTATTCATACTTGGTGAAAATATTCCACTTATATTACACATCAAAACTGAATAGAAATCGAGATCAGAATCCAGGTCCGTCTTAAGGAAAAACAGAAAACTTTTTATATTCCAAAAACAACACTGTATGGCAAAATTTTGTGAATCTGTTTAAAGTGTACTACTTTTTTTGAGCGCGCATCCCATTTGACTGATAGTTTATCATTATGTTTTGAAATATTCAGCTTCATTACGAGGCAAAATAATTGCATTTTCAATTACGAGTTCAATGAAAAAATTTCAGAAAACATAAATAAAACATCTGTCATCAGAAATCTAGTGTTTATCACCAGAAATGAATAAAGATGGAACTTATATAACTGTTTCACAAACACTTCAAAGTGAAAGGAGACGAGGATCTGTCTGTACCCTGTTAAGATGACAAATACGTCAATTTACAGCAAGGACCCTAGTAAATGTCTCGAGAAGGACAAAAAATCCCCTGTACGCCTGTCTTTCTAAATTTTGTCTTCTGTCAAAAATAAAAGAGTTACAAGGGGTGGTACTGTATAACCTGTAAATTTACTGTGATCAAAATGAAAAGTTAGTCAAAAAATTCCATTGGTGATGTTTCGAACCGGTTGTGACTCTTTTTTGTTATTTTCTTGCAGACGGCTTCCACTCGTTCCGCTCCGCCTTCCCCGAATGGTGCGACAGCTGCTCCGAGCTGCAGCTGGACGCCGACAGCGGCGGCGGCGCCAATCAACCTCCGGGCAGCGGGGGCGGCGACCCGCTGCCGCTGATGGGGCTGCGGTCGCTGCGCATCTCCGCCCCTGCGCCGCCGCTTCCCGCCTCGCAGCTGCAGCGCCGCCAACCGCTGCGCAGCTGCTACGACGGCCTGTCGTCGGCGGCGAACAGCTCGACTGACAGCTCGGATTGCGACGATCGCTGCGACAGCTCGCTAGGTAAACTGTCGTTTTCTTGGGGTTGCAGAAATGATCCTTTCCGTATTTTGGGGTTGTAGAAATGACACTTCTTGTTGTTGGAGTTGTAGAATCGACACTTGTTGAAATGATATTTCCTGAAGTTTGAAGTTGTAAGTAAAAACAACACTTCTTATTTATGGAGTTGTAGAAACGATACCTCATTAGTAGTACCTGGAAAAAGAAGGTAATTATCAACAACAACATAAAAGGTCGTTTCAATAACCCCAAAGGAAAGATTAGTGTATTGTTTCCACTGCCAAACGAAGGAATGAACCAGGAACTATCTTTCCACAACCCCAATACAGAATGTGGCATTTATAATATCCTATGAACAATAATTGTCGTGTCAAATACCGCAAAATACAGAAAGTGTCATTTCTACAACCTCAAAAATAAGGTGTCGTTTCTACAATCCTAACAACAAGCTCTGTTGTTTCTAAAACCTCAAAATACAGAAAGTATCATTTCTACAACCCCAAAACAAAAAAGTTTCGTTACTACAACCACAAAATCAGGAACAATGTTTTCACTACCCAAAACAACCGGTTGCGTCTACAGCTCCATTAACAAGGAGTGTTGTTCAACTACCCCAAACAGGAAGTATTGCTTCTACAACCAGAGAACAAGAAAGTGTCGTTTCTACAACCCAACAACAAGAAGTATTTTTTCTACAATCCTAAAATACAGGAGGTATAATTTCTACAATATCGAAAGGAAAATATGTCGTTTGTACTCCCCCATTGGATGTGTCGTTTCTACAACCTCATAAACAAGAAGTATTGTTTCAACAACCTCAATATTCAGAAAGTATCATTGCTGCAACCACAAAAATGAGATGTCATGTCTACAACCCCAAAAACAAGAATTTCGTAACGAATCGCTTCCGTTGATGAGGCTGAGCTCACAGCGCATCTCCTGCGCCGCCGTTCCAGACCTCGCAGCTGCAGTGCCCCCAGCTCGGATTGCGACGATCGCTGCGAGAGCTCGCTAGGTAAACTGTCGTTTCGTTGGGGTTGTAGAAACGATACTTTCCGTATTTTGTGGTTCTGGAAATAATAATGCTTGTTCGGGTTGTAAGAACAGAAACGACACATTTTGGTTTTTTGAGGTTGTAGAATCGGTGCTTTCTTCTTATTTTGAGGTTGTGAGAATAGTTTTGGGGTTGTAGAAATGATACCTACTGTATTTTTGGGTTGTCGAACTGACATGTCTTCTTATTTTCATTAACTGAAAAAAGAAGATAAGTATCTGCAACAATAAAAACGAGAATTGAAACATTATGTATTCTCTCACTTCAAATGAGGAACTATCGTTTCTGTAACTCCAAAACAGAAAGCGTTTTCTATAGCTTCGAAGAGATTATTGTCATTTATCCACCATACCAGTATTGTATCGACTAACAAACAAGTGACTGCCGTTTATACAACCTCAAGAACCAGGATCAGTCGTTTCAACTATCCCAAAAAAATTACAGAAAGTGATGTTTATATCCTAAAAGTGTCGTTTCTTAGATCGCAAAATATAGGAAATATTATTTCTATAGCCCCAAAAATATGGTTACGACAATACAACAAGCCGTGTTGTTTCTAAAACCTCAAAATACAGGAAATATCGTTTCTACAACCCCAAAGCAAGGAAAGTGATGCTTCTACTACCCAAAACAACAGGATGTGCACTTTCTACAACTCCAACAAGTAGAAGTAGTGTTATTTTTTCAACCATACACTCCAGGACGTATCATTTCTAGAACCCTAAAACAAGAAGGTGTTGTTTATACAACTCAACAACAAGAAGTGTTGTTTCTACAACTCCAAAACGAAAAAGTGTTGTTTCTACAACCCCAAAATACGGGCAGTATCATTTCTACAGACCCAATGTAAGGAGGTGTCATTTCTACAAAATCAAGAACGAGAATTATCATTATCTCGATCAGTTGCCGCTGATAGGAATGCGGTCGCTGCGCATCTACACACATTCTTGTTTTGGGGTTGTAGAAATGATACCTCCTGTATCTTGGGGTTATAGAAATGACACTTCTTGTTATTGTGAAAACGATACCTTCTTATTTGTGCTACCTCTAAAAGGAACGTGATTGTCCATAACAAGAAACAAGAATTTGTGTTTTTTACCCCATCAAATGAAAAACTATCGTTTCTATAACTGCAAGACAGAAACAGTTTGTTATAGCCTCAAAAAGTTTAGTGTCATATCTAGCATTCCAGTATTGTTTCGAGTGCTAACCAAGTAATTATCGTTTGTAATACTCCAAAAATAACAAGGTGTCGATTCTAATTACAACCCCGAAATGCAGGATTGTCGTTCCCACGACCCCAAAAATAACAAAGTTTCGTTTCTTATAACAATCCCAAAAAGCAAGATATGTCGTTCATATAACCCAAAAAACTAAGTGTCGTTTCCAAAACCTCAAAATGCAGAAAGTATCATTTCTACAACCCCCAAAACAGGGTGTCGTTTCTACAACTCCTAAATAAGAAAATTTCGTTTTTTTCATCCCTAAAACCAGAAAAAATGTCGTATTCACTACCAAAAATCAGGATGCGTCGTTTCTACCGTTTCACCGTAGAAGGTGTAGTTTTCTACAAAAAATCAAGAACGAGAATTATCATTATCTCGATCAGTTGCCGCTGATAGGAATGCGGTCGCTGCGCATCTACACACATTCTTGTTTTGGGGTTGTAGAAATGATACCTCCTGTATTTTGGGGTTATAGAAATGACACTTCTTGTTATTGTGGAAACGATACCTTTTTATTTGTGCTACCTCTAAAAGGAACGTGAGTGTCTATAACAAGAAACAAGAATTTGTGTTTTTTACCCCATCAAATGAAAAACTATCGTTTCTATAACTCCAAGACAGAAACAGTTTGTTATAGCCTCAAAAAGTTTAGTGTCATATCTACCATTCCAGTATTGTTTCGAGTGCTAACCAAGTAATTATCGTTTCTAATACTCCAAAAATAACAAGGTGTCGTTTCTAATTACAACCCCGAAATGCAGGATTGTCGTTCCCACAACCCCAAAAATAACAAAGTTTCGTTTCTTATAACAATCCCAAAAAGCAAGATATGTCGTTCATATAACCCAAAAAACTAAGTGTCGTTTCCAAAACCTCAAAATGCAGAAAGTATCATTTCTACAACCCCCAAAACAGGGTGTCGTTTCTACAACTCCTAAATAAGAAAATTACGTTTTTTTCATCCCTAAAACCAGAGAAAATGTCGTATTCACTACCAAAAATCAGGATGCGTCGTTTCTACCATTTCACCGTAGAAGGTGTAGTTTTGGGACTGTAGAAACAGAAAGGACACTTTCTATTTGGTGATGTGACAATAATATATTTTTTTAGAGAATTCAGATTCTTGGAGTAGTTCGAACTACATTTTTTCGAGGTGGTAGTACTGTTGAAAACGAAAATTCCTACTGTGTGAGTGTGAATATAATATATTATTCTAATTTTTGTGGTAGTACCATTTAGGAGGTTATTGAAACAGCTTTATTTCGTTTTTTCAGTGGTAGAAACAGAATAGTTATTTGTTTAACTAGGCAGCAAAGTAGTAGATTTACTGCCGTGGCTGAATTCATAGCCGAGCGTAGCGAGGCTAGGAATCCAGCTAAGGCAGTCAATCTACCTTGCTGCCGAGTTGAACATATAATTTTTTCTCCGATTGTTCATAATGATATGGGAGAATATTGTTTTTGCGAATTAATACAATTCCCACAATCTCTTTATTCTTCCTGTATAGTGTTAATTAAAATAAAATTTGATAGAAATCGCAGTTGTTGGTTTGACAATTCATGAAATTTCTGACAGTTGTGCGAAAAAATATCGGTATATTTAAATTATTATATAATGGACAGTGATAGCGACCTAGAAGTATACTTACACCTCCATTAATAAGGGAGGTGGCAAAAAATATAGAGTTGAATTTGTTGCCGGAGAAGTCTCGGAAGAAATATGGAGGAAATTATAAACGATTTATGGATTTTTAATTTTGCTGATCCATATCAATCAGCAAAGTGACCACTTTGCTGCCTAGGCAGCAAAGTACCCACTTTGCTGCCTAGGCAGGAAAAGTAATACTTTGCTGATTGATATGTGTCAGCAAAATTAATATTTGCTGCCAATCGGAGGAAAACACATTACCTATTCCATACATTTCACGAATGATCCCCTTTCAACCTCTATCTTTCCATTCCATTATGTCCATTCATTATATTTTTAAATAGAGATCCTTATATTGTAACGATAACATTGTGGAAAATAAAGGGGACCTTGAGTGGATAATAAATTAGATAGGCATGATAATTACAACTTATTGCTAATGAATCAATGATGGGGTTCATTCAAATTTCGTATGAGCAAGCATGACTCATGTTTTGAATATATAATGAAGCTCAAGGAACTTGTATTTTTTAACGACCACAGATAGTTGAGTTTATCTTTTTATTTGTGTACCTACCATTGATAACTTTGTGGAGAATTTCATTCAAGCTACTGTTTGTGCATACCATGTTATGAACTGATCGAAATAAATAACTGGAAAAATATGTGTGTACAGGGTGTTTCCGAAGTTGGAGCGATAAATGAAATTGGGTATTATATGAGACGTAATGCCATCACAAAATGTTCGTGAAATGTTTTAAAAAAATGTGTGTTCCCACCATACCACATAATACAGGGTGCGACACCGAAAACGAAACAGAGGCTCTGTAGGTCGCCAAAACCGGATTATCAAAAAAAACTGAAACAGGTCAACTACATTTTCGAGGGGGACATCTTTCTAAAATATTTTCAGCCACGCGGCGTTGCCGCTTCTAAAGAAAAGAAGCAACAACTTTGTTATTTCAAATGGAACACCTTGTATTTTATTGCATTTTTAGATTCTCCCCGAAGAGCTGATTTCATCAATGCATCACACTTAGGGTCTAGCTGTAATGGTTTCAGGGATATAAAGTGTTCAAAATCGAGATTTTTCAACTTTAACATTTTTTTGTGTCGAGACTATTCATTATTGGTCAAAACGGCTCTCATGTCCCGATCTCAACTTGTGATTTACTATCTACTGACATTTATTTGAAACAAATACAGGGTGGTTCAAGATTCAGAATTCTGATCACCCTGTATTTGTTCCAATTAAATGTCAGTAGATAGTAAATCACAAGTTGATATAGGGACATGAGAGCCGTTTCGACCAATAATGAATAGTTTCGACACAAAAAAATGTCAAAGTTGAAAAATCTCGATTTTGAACACTTTATATCCCTGAAACCATTACAGCTAGACCCCAAGTGTGATGCATTGATGAAATCAACTCTTCGGGGAGAATCTAAAAATGCAATGAAATACAAGGTGTTCCATTTGAAATAACAAAGTTGTTGCTTCTTTTCTTTAGAAGCGGCAACGCCGCAGGGCTGAAAATATTTTAGAAAGATGTTCCCCTCGAAAATGTAGTTGACCTGTTTCAGTTTTTTTTCATAATCCGGTTTTGGCGACCTACAGAGCCTCTGTTTCGTTTTCGGTGCCGCACCCTGTATGTTAACAATCATTGTCTGCAATTGTCTGCATTGTCTGCAATCATACTTCTGCTACTTCCAATCTCGTCGAAGTCGAAAGCTTTGGTTTTGCTTCATTTCAACCCTCGTAACCAAAAATGTTTAATCAAACTTCATGTTCAGTACCTTCAAATTTTTTTTCGATAAAAATGTGCTCAGTTTCGTAAACACCCTGTGTGCAAAAATAAAAATGGGTTTGTTTGGAAGGCATTCATCAACTCTGGATGAACTTCATGCCCAGTATCTTCAAATTAAATTGAAGAAGAAAATAGTAGTATTGGGTGGTAAACACCACACTTTTTTTAGGAATTCTAAACAGTACTTTCTGTTTTGGAGTTGAAGAAACGAAGATTTCTTTTTTAAGTAGTAGATTCTCACTGTTTTGGGGTTGTGAAAACGACTCTCCCTATTCAGAACGAAATTTTGAAATTTAGTTGAAAAGATATTTTATTTCTTTCGGAATTATTGTAGAAATAACAATTCCGTTATTGGGATGGTAGAAATGATCATTATTTTTTTGTGGTAAATTTGCAACTTGATTTCTCATTTTCAAAGATTTTTGATATGGTACGAGACTACTTTTTTTTGGGATTCCAGACACGAAGTCCCCCCCTCCCCCTCTTCATTTTTGAAGTTGTGTTGGCAGCATTTTTTGTTTTGGGGTTGTACATACAAAAGAAACTAACTTGTTTGATAGTTGAAATAGTACTGGTATGGTAGATATGACACTTTCATAAGGTTGTAGAAACTGCCTACTATTTTTGGGTTATAGAAACGATACTTTTTCTTTTTTGGGGTGGGAAACTTTCTTTTTTAGTCGGAACTGATACTGCACTCTATTTATGTTAGAATGATAAAATACTAAGAAGGTATTCATTAGCTCTTGATTGAACCCGAAATGAAGATTTTTGCACGATTGATTGATTGATTTTTGAAAGATCCTACTGTATGTGCTTTTCATAATATATACTGATTAAAGTCAATTGATTTTGAATAGCAAGAAATATGAAGATATGTTGGGTCAGTATTAATATGGGGTGAAAGCATCCAACCATAAACCTAACTCCACATAAATGAAAAATAAACTAGATGAGATTTTATCATTGCATTAAGTTCACTTTTCCAGGGCTTGAAGAAGATAGAGAATTTCCCGTAGAAATACTTCCGTACCTGTTCCTTGGAAACGCCGCAAACAGTGAGGATAGTCAAGCATTGGCTAAGCACAGTATACAGGTAAACTAATTCATCTGATAAAGAAATTAACGTAATTTTTACGATACCGCTAAGCTGTGTCCAATTTTCGAATGTGACATTTTTATTTGTTTCAGTACGTCCTTAACGTCACACCTGACCTACCGAACGTGTTTGAAAATCAGGGAAGCATCAAGTACATGCAGATCCCCATCACTGATCACTGGTCGCAGAATCTGGCAAGTCATTTTCCGAAAGCCATTGAATTTATTGGTGAGTACCTCCTCAACAACATTCGTCATAGTCATAGTACAATGGCAAGTTACATGGTGTACGGTAACGCCCGTAAGTAATGAAAATATTTAAAAAATAATCAAAAGTGAATAATATAATATATAAGTACTGAAAAGTAATTGAAAAGGATTTGAAAACATACTCTGAAAGGAATTGAAAAGAGTCTAATGATATTATAAAGGTATTTGAAGTGATGAAGGAAACTCGGAATTCAACATAAAATAGTATATTATCTTGATTTTCCTTTCAAATCATTATTCTCTTTCTACCGTAGCTATTGAACGCTCCAAAATTTGCAGTCAATTTCATCAATTCACTATTTTTTCGAAAATGAAAATGAAAAAAATTAACCAATCCCGTTAATTCGGAATGAGGTAATTTTGTGTATATGGAGGTTGGACAGCATGACGAACAATATTATGGAGTTAGTTTTCTTGTAGAGAAAAATCCTAATATGATTTCATAAGAACCCCTTTATGTTTCAATAAAAAAGCGCGGCACTGTCCAAAAGGCTGTTTGTCTCTGAAAAACTGATCATATTGATGGTTATTCATATCTGTTCAAATCTGGTACGAATCGCACGACTATAATAGCTGAGATATAGAGGGGGGCGTTTAAAGAGGCATGCTGTATAAAATAAATTTCATTTTCGTTGTTTTATTTGTATTCAAAAAAAATTGATTTAGATACATATTCATGAGCGAAGAAACATCTGTAGTAACGAAATTATTATAAAACGGTTTTGAAAACTGAATTTTTTAAATTCTCAAGCAATTGTTTCGTTTCTGTATGGAAGAAAAGGCGCTGGAACTTATTGCGCCACTGCAAACCACTACTGTAATAGAGACAAGTAATCGGTAAGCCAGTTCAGAGAGTCAACCTCCCGTCTATACACAAAACCGCCCGTCTATACACAAAAACTCTAAAACACCGTTTCGAATTTTCTTGTGCTCATCGGGATTCTGGGATTCACTCGCGAACTTAGGCAGACGAGAAATGTGAACAACCCTGAGTATCCTCAATACAAACTTCAAAATGAAGAAGACTTCAAAAGTTTTTGAAGTAATGAAGAATAGAATTACTGTACTGAAAGAATAATTAAAATATTCTGAAAGTAGCTAAAATATTATTAAATTATACTTGAAAGGTATTTGAAATACTCAAAATTAGTAATTAGTAATTAGAATACTGAGAAGGTAATGAAAATATTCAATAAAAAATAATCGGAGATACTGAAGATACTGAAATGATAATTGATAAATAATTAAAATGATGAAAGGATTTAGAAAAGTAATCAAGTACTTAAAAACTTAGGGTGTACACCATATTTAAAGAGTTGTTTGCCCCTCGGTAGCGCCTATGGACTTGAAATGATCTGGCAATGATGTATTTTGCACAACATAAGCTTGTCAGCAGAAACCATACCTTTGAAGACATCCATTTCGGTGCTTGGTATTACTATCAGCAATAACCTGGGAAAATCACGTGAGATCAATTGCTAGAAGTGCATCCCAAAACTTGGTTTTCTGTTTCGGGCCAGGAGCTATTTCACTTCCCGTCAGCTGCTTATGATCTATAAGGCACAGATCCGACCTGTCCTGGAATACTGTTCCCATATTTGGAGTGCAGCACCCAAACATACCCTGAAACTGTTGGATTCTGTCAAAAAAAGGGCAATTCGTCTCGTGGGTGATGTCTCGCTCACAAACTCACTCACTTCTCTGGAACACCGTAGAAAAGTTGGCGATCTGGCTCTATTTCATAGAAATTTTCATGGACGATGCTCTTCTGAAATATCAACAATTGTTCCTTCCTTGGCAGTCCCTGCGAGATTAACCCGTCGAGTTGAGGCTTCGCACCCCTTCGTGGTCACTTTGGAGACCTGCAGAACATCTCTTTCCAAAGACTCGTTCATCCAACGAACAGCGAGGCTCTGGAACACGTTGCCAAGGGAGGTGTTCCCCGAGGCATATAACCTCCAGAAATTTAAGAAGAACACCAATTCCTACCATATTTTCCTTGGTTCTCATGATGTTCTCTGAACATTACAGGATATCCCTTTTCATGGGAACCAGAACATAACAAAAAAAAAATGGTCGTCTCAAGTGAAAAAGAGTGCACGATAAATTGAATAGTTACTAACAAAAATATCATTATCCAAATAGAGATAACAGTTGCGTTCACACGTGTCAAATTTTTGAATATTAATGTTCAGATAATGAATGATTTCATTCAGAATACCGATTCAAAACTTAATGTTTGAAATTCATTCAAACTTTGCAGTATTGAACTTTTAATGAAGTGTTATAACACTTATAACCAGCTGAACCCTCTGGTGAACCACAAGTAAATTTTATCACCGAGTTTATGGCCAACGCTAAGCCAATTTTTTTTCATCTCTTGGAGCGCACGAAAGGAAATTCCTAGGGAAGATAAGGAGAGCAGGTAGGTGTTGATTTTTTTTTGAACTTTTGGAGGTTATAAGTTCTTGGGAATACTTCCATTGGCAAAGAATTCCAACGATTCGCCGTTCTATAGACGAACGAGTTTCGGTAGAGCGTCGTTCGACATTTTTCAAGGTTAACAACTAAGGGATGTGCTGACTGGGTCTGTCGAATTCGTCTGACTGGTATTGCTAGAGATGGAATTATAGCAGAGATTTCTGAGAAACATTTCCCGTGGGAGTATCTATAGAAAAGTGAAAGGTCGCCGACTTTTTTACGGTGTTCTAAGGAGTTGATGAGTGTGTCATCACCCACCAGGCGAATGGCTCTTTTCTGGTTGGAATCTAAGAGCATCAACTAGCAAGAGCGCTCAAAGCAGTGTTGCCAACTAAACGTTATAATCGTATTTATGAAGGGTTAGTTTGTCAGATAGGAATCTATTGTTATAAGGGCAATAATACCTACCTATTTTAATAATCATTCTAGCCGGCTGTGTGTGCAGTTTAAACCTCGAACAATAAGGGTCAAACTTCGACACACAATGTTCATAAAATGAATAACAGTGGTAGATTTCGGGAGAAAAACAACTACATTACTACTGATACAAATGAATCTTTCCTGAATGCCTATTGATTTCGATTTAGCCAGGCCACGCTAGACACCTACAGACCGGTTTCGAGCTCTTTCATCAGTGCTGATGATGAGTTTATATGAAGTTATTGATTTCAATGAAAAAAACAACATATAACTTGATGAACATTTTGTGCGTTGAAGGGTTGAATAAAACCTTGAAAAAGTTGGAATGAATGACTTCTAGTCGTTGGTTTTCGCTTGTTTCGCACACAGGCAACATTTCAATCCTCGCATGATTAATTGATGTCGGGATTCGGGATCTCGTCCAATTCAGATTTCCCCAGTCTATCTTCCCCTTACCCCGCACATCCCCCTCGCCGGGCCGACTAATGGCGGCCTCCCCTACGGAGTAACGTTGAATGGTTCTGTCCGATAATGTTCAGGCACGGGCGTACCGAGTGGTCGGAATACTAGGCCGTGAATGACTTTATGAATCGAGGTTTATAGTATACGTTTTCTACGACTTTCAAGTGGATGAGATCCATTCTAACTCAAACAAATAGTCCAATAAATAAAGGGAAAAAGTTATCAATAATTACGCACTATTTTCATCTTCCGGTTGGAAGTAGCTTTTGGTACCTCATTAAAAATGAGACAAAGTTTGACTGAAAAACGCGTGCGATGGCGGAGAAAATGGCCCCAAAAGACCAGGAAAATAGGTTTTCAGCCAATATCTCCTAAAATTTGGCAGTTAGAGATTTTCGGTTCGGATAAAAACTGAAGTTCAGTTAATTTTCTGCAAAAATGATCCTTATCATTTTTCTCGAAAATTTGCCCGGTTTCGAGAAAAACGGCACGAAGCGCACCTCGAATAATGAGCTTCTGTTGTATGCCGGAGAGCACAGTCCGTGTATTTACACATCGGCGGGGGGACGAATTATTCAATAACTTTGTTAAAAATGCATATTTTCTCATGATTCGAAGTTCATGTGGAAGAGGAATTCTGCTGCTATCATACCCTGTGAATTGAGTCACGCTTGACTCTTTTGGCCATATCGGAACATGGGTCAAACTTTCTGCTCCCGGTCAATTTTGACCTCGCCAGGAATTTGTTCCTATTTTTTTTGTATTGCACTAATTTACTCAAAATTTTCTTGATTATGGGTCCTCATGAGGTCCTTTGTCATCCCTGAAATTTGTATACCCTAATTTCTTTTAATTTTCATTTAATCTTTGTTTATTGAATCCCAATTTTTTGCTGTTTTTGGAGCGCGGGGAAATTTTGTGAACAATCATCAATTGAAAATTTATACATGATCCGATTGGTTTCTATGATACATCATTTGAAAGCTAAGAAGGTCTACTTTTCGATTGGGCAATTACTTTTTTAGACGAATTCAATAAAATTAGAAAAAGCGGGGTCAAGGAAAAAACGCACTTTTTTTTCGGTGGTTTTTTTCTCCGTGCTCTTTATTTCTAACATTTTACCACCTTAACTAGTGTAACGGGGGAATTCCCACCTTTCCATCGATGTATATAAGTCATACCTTTGATATCCCGGGAAAAAAACAGTATATCTAAAGTACACGCTATAATTTATTACTTTCGTTCCTCCGTCGTTCGCCGCGTGTGTGCTCTACGTGGCGCTCGGGTTGTCTGCTACAAACCATGCGGCCACGCAGGTATGATAGCAGCAGAATTCTTCTTTCACATGAATTTTGAATCATAAAAAAATATGCATTTTTAACAAAGTTATTGAATAATTTGTCCCACCGCCGATGTGTAAATACACGGACTGTGCTCTCCGGCATACAACACAGAAGCTCATTATTCGAGGTGCGCTTCGTGCCGTTTTTCTCGAAACCGGGCAAATTTTTGAGAAAAATGATGACCATTTTTGTAGAAAATTAACTGAACTCCAATTTTTATCTGAACCGAAAATCTCTAACTGCCATATTTTAGGAGATATTGGCTGAAAACCTATTTTCCTGGTCTTTTGGGGCCATTTTCTCCGCCATCGCACGCGTTTTCCAGTCAAACTTTGTCTCATGTTTAATGAGGTACCAGAAACTACTTCCAACCAGAAGATGAAAATAGTGCGTAATTAACGTTAACTTTTCCTTTTTTTCCTCCTTCATTTATTGGACTAAAAGCCAAAAAATGAAGAACAATCATCAAAAATTGTATTTATAGTATACCTTGTGTTTGTGGAAAGTATTATACAGGTGAAACGAAAAGACCTCTCTCTAAAAGGACTAAAGAACACAAGTACAATATCAAGAAAAGACATATCGATAAATCTAAGCTAACTGAACATATCCTTGCTGAAGATGGACAGCATAAGGCAGAGTGGAATAATAGCAAAATCATAGGAAAAAAAGAAAAATCAAGGAATCTGCTTGCATTCTTCTGATCGGAGACAATAGCATTGCTTCCTGTTCAGTTGATATGGATATAACATGGTATTCACTACTGAAAACTGAACATGGTAGATTCAAGATCAATTAATGAAAACATCCTGTAACTCATTTGTAGACTAAAATCACTCATTCATATGCCAACATCAGCATGACACTGAAAACTGTCAAACTATAAGCAGCACAACTTCCAAAGAGAAATATTTTGCACTTTCATGTTGAGAACGGGAGCAGATTCGGTCCCGAAACGTCCAAAGATAAGTAAAGATTCGATATTTTCTCAATATATCTATATTTCTTTCCTTCAAACATATTTTCAAACAAATTGTCATTGACAAGCTACTGGATTTTTCTTTTAGGCTCCCTGATGGAAAAATTTGTTAAACGCACTGACATTTTGGGGCAAATCATCTGATTTGACACACTACAAATATATTGAAATAATACGAATATTTTTATTTTATAGAAACGAGGAGAGAAAATCCCAAAAAATCAAGTAAAATGAATATAATTTCATATTGTAACAATCTTGAAGTGCATGGTGGCTTGAATTCGAACGTCATCATTGGGATCTCCTAAACCGTAAGAGATACAGGGTCGGTAATATTATTGCGAAATTGCGCAATTTTATGGCTAAGAAAATGCCGTTTTAAGTATGAAAGCATTGCTGCCAAATTCTCTATTACTTTTCGGGAAATGAAACTGATAAAACGAACGTAAGTTAGCTATTTCGGTGTATATCTTATACAAAAATATTGAACTATTCGATGTATGGAAATTCTTGAGGAGGCTCAGCCTCCGGAGCCTCCTCTGAGGAGGCGCCACTGTATACAGGGTGGGACACCAGTAACGCCTTGGTGTCTAGAAGGTTAACCACTCATCTTTTTGGAATTCTTCCTCTCTAGGAAATTACATGTCAACATAGGCCATTTGAAATTCTTTCGAAACATACAGGGTGTCCCCAAAAACCGCAAAACACTAAAGTTATTCCTTTTTAATTGAATACCCTATACATTATTTCATTTTGAGATTCTCCCTGATGAGCTGATATTAACGACCGATCATACTTGGGGTCTAGCAGTAATAATTACTGAGATATAGGGCGTGAAAAATCGAGATTTTCCAAGTTCAAGAGCTTTTTGTGTCGAAATTATTCATAATTGGTCAAAGTGGTTTGCATGTCCCTATCTCAACATTTCATCCACTATCAATTGATATTCGATTAAAACAAATACTTGGTGATTCAGAATTCAGATTTTTGCCCACCCTGTATCTATTTTAATTAAATACCAATCGATAGTAAATAAAAAATTGAGACAGGGATATGTTAATCATTTTGACCAATTATGAATAGTTTCGACACAAACAATGGGCTTATATCACGAAAAAATTTTATTTCATAATTCGATAGAACTCACCCAAATTAGCTCACCACCGCAAACCGTTTCTTGCTGTGAGCTCCCTACGTTTTATAAAAAAAAATATTGAAATCCCCGATTTTTCGGACCTCTGAAAACGAGGCGATGATGTGACGTCAAAACCCTAATACTGAAACAAGACTATTCCAGACAGAGATGAATGATACATGATTTCTGACAGAGTGAATTAGCGCGAGATCACAGTTGAAAGAATTAATATATCAGTTGCCTCAGTCTCCGTCGGGCGTTTGGTATTTTTTTCAACTATGGCAAGATGAGGTTTCTACGTCATGAGAAGGATCGTTTTCAGAAGGTACTATTATTTATGTCCAAAAATAAAACATTCCAGTTAACTTTTCGTTCGAATTATGTCGTCAATCATTATTTATGTATAAAAGGATCATTTTAAACATGGTGCGAGTTAAAAGTTCTACTGAGGTGTACACGCCCATTCCTGAACTTGGAAATCTCGATTTTTCACATCCTATATCTCAGTAATTATTACTGCTAGACCTCAAGTCCGATGCGTCGTTGAAATCAGCTATTCCGAGAGAATCTCGAAATGAAATAATATACAGGGTGTTCCTTAATGACATGCTAATATGAAAGGGGGCGGTTCTTGGACCTATTTCAAGAATAAAAACTTCATATCGTGGGCGTACAAGCAGAACCCTGTGAGTCCATTTTTTTCGGAAATGAGGAATTTATCACACATAAGTCCATATTAGCGTAACGCTCCAGGCAAATGAACATTCAAGTCCATTTTGCGTTTGTTTCCGGAGATATAGTCAATGAAAATCCACTTAAGTCAATTTGGTTTTAATTTTACAGGTTGATTCGAATATTCAATTGCGTTTTTCTCCTTATATTATTTTCTGGACTTACATGATTCTGCTTGTACGCCCACGATATGAACGTATGTCGCAAACGTCCTAACTTTTGAGATACAGGGTATCAAAGTTGAAAATATACATAGATTTTTTTGTCCACCCTGTATAGCTTTTTGTGATGAAAAACTTCAGTCTGCTATGTGACTGAAACGGTGCAAAAATTTCAAAATGTGACATACTGTGGTTATCCAGTAATTGATGTCCATAAGGAGTACTAAGCTTAGCATTTACATCAAAATTTGAAGTCTGGTCTCGTTTTTCCGTTTTATCTCGAAAACGGAGCGTTCTATCGAGTAAAAACATGTCGATCTTTTTTGTACAGAATTGATTGGCCTTTCATAGGATTGTATGAAATTTGGAAATTTTCCTTCGTTGCTCACTTTTAAGTAAAATATAAACAATAGTATCCCCCAAACGGCGCCACTGGTAGGCAAAATGAAAATTTGTGGTCATTAGAAAATGCACCTTGATACACAGAAGACATGTACAAAATTTGGTAAAGATGTCTACAATATTATCTCAGTTATTATCAAAAAACTGATTTTCTTTCAAAACTTCATCGCCCTTTATCTCAAAAGTTACTGGTGGCCCACCCTGTAGATCACATCGATAATTGCCGCCGTCGGCATTTGGGGAGGGGGTGCCATTGAGCAGACATGAATGGCTGGCAGGATCTGGGTCACGTCACGTCGGGGAGAGACCGTTTTCCCTAGTTTTCCGCGTTATCTTCCATTTTCCATTTTCCATTCACGTTCCACCGCCTCCGCACACGCTGCCTGCAGATTTTTTTGTACACCTGCCAGGGTACCCCGACCAGGGCGCACAAATTCGTTTTGCCCAAACATGTCCACGAATCCAGCTCTGGATAGTATTAGTTTATCAATCTAATACCATCCAGTGACTCTAGTATTAATTATTATTCCAACTGATTCTCTAGGGTACCTACTCAAATAGTTTGTTCTTATTGTTATAATGAATGAGAATATAATCATTAAGGAATGGGCGTGTACACCTTAGTAGAACTTTTAACTCAAACCATGTTTATAATGATCCTTTTATACATAAATAATGATTGACGACATAATTCGATCGAAAAATTAACTGGAATGTTTTATTTTTGGACATAAGTAATAGTACCTTCTGAAAACGGACCCTCTTATGACGTAGAAACCTCATCTCTCCATAGTTAAAAGAAAATACCAAACGCCCGACGGAGACTGAGGCAACTGATATATTAATTCTTTCAACTGTGATCTCGCGCTAATTCACTCTGTCAGAAATCATGTGTCATTTATCTCTGTCTGGAGTAGTCTTGTTTCAGTATTAGGGTTTTGACGTCACATCATCGCCTCGTTTTCAGAGGTCCGAAAAATCGGGGATTTCAATATTTTTTTATAAAACGTAGGGAGCTCACAGCAAGAAACGGTTTGCGGTGGTGAGCTAGTTTGGGTGAATTGGAATTATGAAATATTTTTTTTTGTGATATAAGCCCATTGATTAGTGATTAACTAGATTATGTATATATTCTCTAGGGTTTGTATGCAACCATGCTTTCAATTTGCTTTTGAATAAATTCATTGGTCTTATTGACTTTATATTCTCTGATAAGTGATTATAAAACTTCGGGCTTAGATATGCAAGAGATCTTTGAAATATCGTTTTTTCAGCGTTTGTTACGGTTTTATTTTGCACTACGAATTCTCCGTTATTATTATTCTGGAATCATTGAATTTCGTGTTCTTAAGTATCAGATCGATATCACACTCGGTATCATGTTCACTGTGCTATATGATAACTTCATGTTATGCTGTATTATGAACTATCTTTCAGTATTTCGCCTCACTGTACTCACCTTTATTTCAAACAATTTCGCATACATTATATTATGTGCTCAGTAAGATATCATTTAAATATAATGATCCATCATTGTTTACTTTATTTTTATTTCAATGATTAAATCAATTGACAATCGATTTCTGACAATTATAAGTCAATATTCAATGACAGAGTTGACAGATAACATGTGAGATATTTTCTTAGTACAGATACTTTCTTTCTGACCCGAGATGGGTCCATAATACGTCAGCGATAGTTCGTCTTGAGAACACGAATGTCTGCAAGCAGTTGTGAAACCGTAACTTTTTCCTCAGCAGCAACACGAATAGTTGTTCATCAAATGTTTATCCGGATGGTGTAAGCACTGATCAGATTTTGTTTGTCGAGTATTTATTCCGGATGAATATCAGTTTAGTTCGAGATCTGAGTAAATGCCTCAGTGGTTGTTATAAACTTTAACTGAGTGTAGGATCCAAACTCACGATAAAAAGTTTCATGGATGATTTTACACTTGGAATCTGCTCGCACCATCCTTATAAATTATTCAGCGCCAGCCAACAGTCATCACGAAAATACTGTCTGCACCTTTCATTTGAGTTTAATATGTCACAGAACTATTCTCAGATTCCTGTATGATCTAAGGAATCAGTTTCGCGTATAAATCAATATAAATCGATGCAATTGACAGCAGTGACATTTCATATTTTTGATATCTGACTGACATTTCAATTTTTCACTTTTGATTCTTCCTTGGTACTTGTGGGAGTGTATGGCCGATTGAAATATCTCCATCGAATTATTCGATCATCTCTGTATGGATTTGGAGAATTTCAACATTATATGATTCATTACGTATCGGACCAATATTGGATGTTTGTATTTTTAATGAAATCATATTTTCTGCTCTGCAGGATATAAAGCCAAAGTAAGTTTTTTTTTTGAGGTTAATATTTTCAGACTTGTAAGTTTCTTTTTATAACTTCAGAGCTCCTGTCTTGTCTATTCAACAAGTACCATTGTGGAAATAACCGACACAGACAATCCACAACATCGGAATTGTTAAAATAACCCTCAGCTACAAAAGAGGTTAGTATTATCTTTGTCAGTCAGCATGATCATTATACAATCAATTGAAGTGAACTCAGACTAGTATTGTTTATTTTTAGGGTCCTAGTCCTACTCCTAGTCCTACTCCTAGTCTTAGTGCTAGTCTTAGTCCTAGTCCTAGTTCTTGCAATAGGCATAGGCTTCATCCCACTATTAGTACTATATAGTACTACTGTTCGTCCTAGTCCCTGGTCATTGTATGTCTGGACCATAGACTCGTGCTGATATCTCTTATATACACCTACACTACTTGTCCAGAGTTTTCTACATTGGTTAACAAGAATACCTGCAGTTTTTGCTGTGTCTTCGACGACGAGCAGTCTTCCAGTTGAGGCCTGATTGCCTTGACCAGAGAGAAGAGGGATTCAATCATAAGTAACGCCATAGGAGCTCCACTGAGCATTCAGATAAGTCTGTCACACCATAAAACCTAAGGGAAGGCCCCATACACCTGTATAAATTTTACATTCAATATTCAGCTGTAAGCTATCCCCGTGACGTCACATGAATAGCCCTTCTTAGGACCTTCCCTATATTTGTATCAATTTAATATACAAAACTATATATATCTGAAATCTGAATGCTCCCTTGAATGCCACTTCACTTACATAACTATATATGGTGTTATCATATGATTTGAATAGATAGTTTCAAGGTGTATGACTATTATTTCTTCATTAATCAACCCCAGGGTACTTGAAAATTTTACCAGATATTTGTAAATTGTTGACTCTACCGATAGCAGTGGTTTATCCCTTTCATCAGGGTGGTTTCTGATTTTGGCTAGCGAAAAATCAGTGGCGCACCGGAAAATTTACCCCTTCATTATATACTGTTACTCATATAATTCAAAAATACATGAACCGTACCCACACCCTAACTGAGCAGCTGGGAGGGTTAGTGGCAAGTACTTTATCTTTTGCATGAACCCTGCTTATCAAAACCTTGCCCCTAACAGATTGGCGCCCACCTTTTTTTTAAGTGAAAAACTGGTAATTATTTCATTTTTCTTTATCAGGTACCTTGGGTTGGATAATGTTTTTTTTTTTTTTGTAATTTGAAGAAAACATAGTCATAGTACCTATTTATTTTCTGAATTGGTGATAGGAAATCAATGTTTCTGATTTGATTATTTTTTTTCTGATTTGAGATCCTACATCCAATTCTTTTGAAAATTGAGATTGAAAACCTCTGATAGGTACTACCCTTGTTTTGTGTTTTGAAAATTGAAGTGTGACTTGAGAATTTTTTTTTCGCTTTAGTTTTGCACTTGACTTCTGGTAGACTATAAGTATAGATCATTTCGGCGTCTACAGAAGTGCTTGTGATTTTTTTTGGTTTGTGGAATTTTTGGTATTCTCAAGGTCACTTTTCATTTTGTCAAACATTTATTTTTGAGAATAGCTATTGCTGATTCTCCACACGATTTTTTTTATCATATTTTGAATTTTGCTTTTTTCAAGTTGGATTTTTTGAATTTTACGTCGCGACGCCTACCGACGCCCAGCGTCGATTATTAAAAAGTGACTAATTTCGATATATTTTGGGATTGTGGTCATTTCTAAACTATTTTCAACTACCGACGCTCACCGACGCTAACCGACGCCAGACGTCGTTTTTCTAATTTTTGTACTTTCTTACATTTAGGGTCATTGTGAGTAAGATTTTGTACTTTTAATTTTTTTTCGGTGATTTTTAAGATTTTTTTGAAATGACTTCGACCAAAATAAAATTAGATGTTGGTTGTTTGACTAGAGAAGAGTTGGTATATGAAGCACAAATTCGAGGTCTTGGTGATGGCACTGATTTAACTGTTGCTGATCTTAGAGTAGCATTGAGGAAAACTCTATCTTTGGAAAAAACTACCCTAGCTATCAAAAGCTCTACATATCCTTTTAAATTTTCTGAAGATTCTGCAGCTATTTCTGAAAATATTGGTACTTTACAGAATCTTATTGATGATTTCTCAGGCACGGAAAGAGATCACAGATATAAAGGTATATGTTCAAAAATTGCTCATGTCTTAGGTCGTATAAATAGGTGTAGTCCTCAAGATGATGCACAGAAGAAACTTAAGGCTGATTATCGAGTGCAATTGTTATTGTTATTGGATAAATTGCAAGAAAAGGCTCGAAAAGGTCATAAGGATCCTTCTGTCATTGATATTTCGGTTTTAAGACAATCTTTAGCAGCACCTAATGCTCATAGCTCTGTTGTTAGCTCTAGTGATTCTTCCAGTGATGAAGATGAGCCTGTGAAAGTTCGACCTGTTCCAGTTCGTGACTGGGGTCTGAAGTTTACAGGAAAGCCTGGTATGATGTCTTTTTGTACTTTTGTTGAGAAAGTAGGTGCGATGAGAAAGTCACGTGGTATAACAAAATCGGTTTTATTCAGGGATGCTGCGGATCTATTTGAGGGTGATGCATATACTTGGTATAATTTAGTTAAAGAATGGGCTACTGATTGGGAATCGTTGGTTCGATTAATGCGACAGCAGTTCTTGCCTGCTAATTTTGACAAGGATTTATTTGAAGATATTAAACGTAGGACACAAGGTCCTAAAGAGAGCATTGGTTTGTATGTTGCAAGTATGAAAAGTCTCTTTAATAAAATGCAAACTCCTGTGTCAGAAGAAGTGCAGCTCACTTTAATAGTAGAGCGGATTGATCCGTATTATCAACCATTCTTGGCTTTTAGACAAATAGGTTCAATTACTGAACTTATTGAACTTTGTCGTTCCCTTGATGAAAAACGAGACTTAGCAAGATCTTATATACCCCCACCACCTAAGAATAGATCTCTCATTCCAGAGTTAGCTTATGCGTCTTCTTCCTCAGATAATAATTGTAATTCCATATCAGACTTGGCCTCAGATTTAGCTGAAGTATCTGTGGTTAGTTGTTTTAATTGTGGTAGTGACAATCATACATTCAAGGGATGTTTGGCACTTAGAAAGAAATTTTGTTTCAAGTGTGGGAATCCTAATGTAACGGTTCGTGATTGCCCAAAATGTTCTAGACCTAGTACAAGTAGATCAAATAATAATCAGAATAGGAATCAAAACCCTAGACCAAGACCATCAAATGGTAATGTTCCGGAAAACTCTGCGAGGAGATCTTAGATGGTCAAGTAATTTCTCCTCAGTCAAATGATTTGACCATTTCTATGTTAGATTCTAGGAAGCAAATTATTCTTGATTATGTATTGTCTACTGTTTCGGGTGATGAACGTCCATACCTTGATGTTTCTATTTTAGGGTGTCCTATAACTGGATTATTGGATTCTGGAGCTTCCAGAACTATTGTTGGTTGTATTGGTTTTGAATTTCTGAAGCAACTGGGACTTAAGCTTGAAAGTTCTGTCAGTGAGTGCAGAGTTGCTAATGGTCAAATTTGTCGAAGTATTGGGTTTGTGACCACGCCTCTGTGCTTAGTTGACAAAATATGTGTTATTGATATTTTAGTTATCCCTGAGTTGCCTCAGAAATTAATTTTAGGTATCGACTTCTGGAGGTCCATGAATATAATCCCAGATTTGAGACAAAGAGTTTGGCATTTTTCTAAAGATTGTCCAGCTTCAATTGAAATTTGTGGAATAGAAGATAATTCGATGCTCTCTCTTTTTCAACAAGAACAACTTAAAGGTTTGGTTGATGAAATGACGGATTTAATGGGTACTTCCTTAGGTAGAACACACTTAGTTGCTCATAATATAGAGTTGCTCCCAAATACCAAGCCGATCAAACAACGCTATTATCAGGTGTCTCCTGTCAAACAACAAGTTATTGATGATGAAATCCGAGAAATGTTGTCACGAGATATAATAGAACCTTGTAAAAGTCCTTGGGCTTCCCCTGTGTGCATGGTGAAAAAGAAGGATGGATCATACCGTTTTTGCGTGGACTACCGTCAACTTAATTCAGTTACTGTTAAAGATGCTTACCCTTTACCATATATTTCTGCAATTTTAGACCAACTTCGGGATGCAAAATATATGAGTTCATTGGATATTAAGAGCGCATACTGGCAGGTACCTATAGAGGAGTCTTCTAGAGACTATACCGCGTTTACAGTACCTGGTGGACTCTACCGTTTTAAAGTGATGCCCTTTGGATTGACTAATGCTCCAGCGACCTGGGAACGTTTAATTGAGACTGTGTTAGGCCCAGATTTGTCCCCTTCAGTTCTAGTATATTTGGACGATATAATCGTCGTTTCTCAGGATTTTGATACTCATCTGGAAACTTTACGTAAAGTATTTGATAGATTACATTCTGCTAGGTTGACTGTTAGTTTTGATAAATGTCATTTTTGCCGTCCTGAGTTGAAGTACTTGGGCTATATAGTTGATCGTCATGGACTGCGTCCAGATCCTTCCAAGGTGGAAGCTATTTTGAATATTCGAGCCCCTACTTCACCAAAACAGGTGAGACAGTTTATTGGTACCGCTTCATGGTATAGGAGGTTTGTACCTCAATTTTCGTCAATCGTAGCACCATTATGTAATCTAACAAAGAAGAATGTCAAATATTGCTGGACTGAAGAATGCGAAAAATCTTTTCGTTTCTTGAAAGAATGTTTGGTTAGTGCACCTATTCTTACATGTCCAGATTTTAGTAGAACTTTTTATGTCCAAACTGATGCCTCAGCCTATGGAATTGGAGCTGTTTTGAGCCAAAACTTTGATGATGGTGAGAAGGTTATTGCATATTTGTCTCGATCATTAACTGCTCAGGAGCGAAAATATAGTGCCACGGAACGAGAGTGTATAGCTGTTATTTGGGCAGTGGAGAAACTCCGGCATTACCTGGAAGGCTACCATTTCATCATCATCAGTGATTGTCATTCCTTACAATGGCTTCATAGTTTGAAAGATCCTCAAGGTAGGTTAGGTCGATGGGCATTGCGTCTTCAACCATTTGATTACAAGATTATTCATCGTCGTGGATCTGAGCATGCGTGTCCTGACTTTCTGTCTAGGTCTGTTCCTATTTCTGTTGATTCTGTGGATGTCGATAATTTAAAGTTGAAAGATTCCGAGAATTTCGATTGCTCGAGTAGTACTGATCGATGGTACCAGAAGTTAGCAAATGGAATAAGGCAGAACCCGGCTCGTTATCCTTGTTTTCGTGTGAACGATGAATATCAAGTTTTCAAGTTTGTTCGTTCCCCATACCCTGAACTGTCAAGTCCAGCTGATGAGTGGAGATTAGTTGTCCCCAAGGAAAGACGCTCAGGAATAATTGAAAGACATCATGACGATCCTGTAGCAGGTCATGCTGGTATTTATAAGACAGTAGCTCGTATTGCAAACAAATATTTTTGGCCAAAACTCAAGTCTGATGTGACAAGGTACGTTCGCCGTTGTCAAGTTTGCAATTCGATCAAACCTGAGCAGAAACCATTGTCAGGGCATATGTTGAGTAAGACTCCCACTGCTGACAAACCATGGCAACTTATCAGTGCCGACTTAATGGGCCCCTTGCCTCGAAGTTCAAAGGGATTTGCATATATTTTGGCTGTATGTGATGCATTCAGTAAATTTGTTCTACTTTTTCCTTTAAGATCTGCTACCGCTAGTAATGTAGTCAAAATTATGGAAGAGCAAGTCGTGCTCATGTTTGGCGCACCCAAAACAATCATTGTAGATAACGGTGTTCAATTCAAAAGTAAACTTTTCAAAGATCTTGCAAAAACCTACAATTATGATATTGCTTATACTGCTAATTATCATCCTCAGTCTAATCCTACTGAGAGAGTGAACCGTGTTATTAAAACTATGCTCACGGCATATGTTTCGAAAAATCATAAGATGTGGGACTTGTATCTTCAGAAGATTGCTTATGCTATTCGGTCATCCAAACATGAAACGACTGGTTTAACTCCAAATTTTGTTAATTTTGGGCGTGAAGTATCTCTTGATGGGAAAAACGAAATTTACATTCCTGGTGACTCTCCTTTTCCAGTTTGTTCTGCCGAAGATAAGAAAAATGCATTCTCTCGTATTTATAAGGATGTTCAAGCCCGAATTATGAAGGCCCATCAGAAGAGTAAGCAGCATTATGATCTTCGTCGGCGACCTGTGAAATTTTCTGTAGGACAAAAGGTTTTGAGACGAAATTATGCAATCTCGGATGCATCTAAAAACTTCACGGCAAAATTATCCGCAAAATACCTTGGACCGTTCACTATTGTCAAAATTGTATCACCTTGGACATATGCGTTGAGAGACGATAAAGGGAAAACGTCTGTATGGCACGGTAAGGACTTGAAATCGCATCCACCAGATGATGAAACATCTGACTAATCCATCTTTCTTTGATCCATCCACACACTATTAGCCTATCACTCAGTATTAGCATATCACTCAGTTTCAGATTACCTTGTCGGGGTAGAAGTTGGCTATCCCTAGCTTTTGCTTAAAGATACTTGAACTATATACTGTTCCCAACTAGTGGTAGTTTGTACAGCAATGTATAAACTCGATACCACGACAGAAACACCTCTGTTTGATTTTTGTTCTCTGCAAATAGTAACCTCGGGGTAGAAGTTGGCTATCCCTAGCTTTTGCTTAAAGATACTTGAACTATATACTGTTCCCAACTAGTGGTAGTTTGTACAGCAATGTATAAACTTGAACTATATACAGTTCCCAACTAGTGGTAGTTTGTACAGCAATGTATAGACTCGATACCACGACAGAAACACCTCTGTTTGATTTTTGTTCTCTGCAAATAGTAACCTTGGGGTAGAAGTTGGCTATCCCTAGCTCTGGCTTAAAGATACTTGAACTGACACAGTTCCCAATTAGTGGTAGCTTATACAGCAATGTATAAACTCAAGACCACGACAGAAACACCTCTGTTCGATTTTTTGCTGTTTGCAGATATTGTGTCAACCTTTCGATTGTTATGTCAACTTGTCGATGGTGGCTAGGTATTCTCTAATTTTTCCATATTTAGTGAACTTTGTACGTCTGTTGCACTTTGGGTACATTCTTGAGTTACCGCTACCTGATATGAGTTGATATCCTATGATTTCAGTGTCACACAACTGGATATTTTCGTTTGCCATGTCATATTGTTGTTTGCAACTTTTTGTGTTGAGTCTACCAATAGGTTGAATGAGTATTAATCAGACTGTATAGAATTTTTGTTTCTTCATTGAAACTCCTTTTGTTGCTATTTGTTAGTCATGGGATTTATATTCTTACAGTCATCTTCAGTGCTTTTGTATTTAGGTTTTTAGCTTTGCACTGTTGCATATTTTGGAGCTATTTTTGTCAACATGAGCACTGATATCCTCCAGTGAGGGATTTGATAGATTGAATACTCATCCTCCTTTGTAGATCATTTTGTTTTGCATGGATACTTTTTCCAGGTTGTTGTCACAAGTAAATCTGAAACTGAGCTGTTTGATCTCTCCCTTCTTGCTACGTCATCACCAGAACCAAGATCCAACTTGACATAAAATCAGGCGCATTTAACTCCAATATATTTTTTTGTAACTTTGCTAATGATTTTTTTTTTGGTAGGGACCTAACCGTAACAGGCGCGGGCTGGTTGCGGACCGACTACCTTCAATGGCACGTTCTGTTGCAATTGGGTAGATGTGTCGTGAGGACTTGGCCCGGCGGAATCGCGAGTTGCCTACGGGCTCCCGCCACAGTGCTGAGGCCTCATTTCACCCTACTTTGATTCCTTCGGAACCGTTGAGCCGCAAGATTGTCCGCGGTGTTATGGTCAAGGAACAATCCCGAATATATTTTTGTTTATGGAGATTTTTTGTTTATTCCAGCGTCAGAGCTGTTTCAGGCTGGTGTGTCCTATATCACACTAGGGCTTGTTGGAGGTCCTGGGTATATATCCCAAAATTTCTAAATTAATTTTTCTTTTTTCGGTCATCCAACAACGTAGACGAGTTTTACACTCCTGTGGTTCTTTTGCAGCTGGACGTCTGCGTGTTGCGATTCGGATTGGACCAGATTCGGAGCTGATCACCGGCGCGACTCCTCATCTTTACGCGAAGACCCCTCTGAACCCGGTCCGAATCTCAACCGTGGCGACCCCTGCAGATGGACCACAGCGTAGCCTTTAACTTGAATACTTTAAAGTAGTAGAAACCGTGGAGTTCTACTACAGATTCACTACTTTCAGTAGGTTTGTTGTTGCATATAGCATTATGGCAACTTATATTTTTGTAATAAATATCTCTACTGGTCTGAGTTCAACTTGATTGAAAATGTGAAGCTAATTTTTTTTTCCTTTGATCTGTTGGCTTTCAATATTTAAAGTTTTCGTGTTTGCATTTGGAATTTCTTATCGTCATTAAAGTCCATGGAACTTTAATGCCTCCCGGAGTGGAGGGGGGATTTGTTACGGTTTTATTTTGCACTACGAATTCTCCGTTATTATTATTCTGGAATCATTGAATTTCGTGTTCTTAAGTATCAGATCGATATCACACTCGGTATCATGTTCACTGTGCTATATGATAACTTCATGTTATGCTGTATTATGAACTATCTTTCAGTATTTCGCCTCACTGTACTCACCTTTATTTCAAACAATTTCGCATACATTATATTATGTGCTCAGTAAGATATCATTTAAATATAATGATCCATCATTGTTTACTTTATTTTTATTTCAATGATTAAATCAATTGACAATCGATTTCTGACAATTATAAGTCAATATTCAATGACAGAGTTGACAGATAACATGTGAGATATTTTCTTAGTACAGATACTTTCTTTCTGACCCGAGATGGGTCCATAATACGTCAGCGATAGTTCGTCTTGAGAACACGAATGTCTGCAAGCAGTTGTGAAACCGTAACTTTTTCCTCAGCAGCAACACGAATAGTTGTTCATCAAATGTTTATCCGGATGGTGTAAGCACTGATCAGATTTTGTTTGTCGAGTATTTATTCCGGATGAATATCAGTTTAGTTCGAGATCTGAGTAAATGCCTCAGTGGTTGTTATAAACTTTAACTGAGTGTAGGATCCAAACTCACGATAAAAAGTTTCATGGATGATTTTACACTTGGAATCTGCTCGCACCATCCTTATAAATTATTCAGCGCCAGCCAACAGTCATCACGAAAATACTGTCTGCACCTTTCATTTGAGTTTAATATGTCACAGAACTATTCTCAGATTCCTGTATGATCTAAGGAATCAGTTTCGCGTATAAATCAATATAAATCGATGCAATTGACAGCAGTGACATTTCATATTTTTGATATCTGACTGACATTTCAATTTTTCACTTTTGATTCTTCCTTGGTACTTGTGGGAGTGTATGGCCGATTGAAATATCTCCATCGAATTATTCGATCATCTCTGTATGGATTTGGAGAATTTCAACATTATATGATTCATTACGTATCGGACCAATATTGGATGTTTGTATTTTTAATGAAATCATATTTTCTGCTCTGCAGGATATAAAGCCAAAGTAAGTTTTTTTTTGAGGTTAATATTTTCAGACTTGTAAGTTTCTTTTTATAACTTCAGAGCTCCTGTCTTGTCTATTCAACAAGTACCATTGTGGAAATAACCGACACAGACAATCCACAACATCGGAATTGTTAAAATAACCCTCAGCTACAAAAGAGGTTAGTATTATCTTTGTCAGTCAGCATGATCATTATACAATCAATTGAAGTGAACTCAGACTAGTATTGTTTATTTTTAGGGTCCTAGTCCTACTCCTAGTCCTACTCCTAGTCTTAGTGCTAGTCTTAGTCCTAGTCCTAGTTCTTGCAATAGGCATAGGCTTCATCCCACTATTAGTACTATATAGTACTACTGTTCGTCCTAGTCCCTGGTCATTGTATGTCTGGACCATAGACTCGTGCTGATATCTCTTATATACACCTACACTACTTGTCCAGAGTTTTCTACATTGGTTAACAAGAATACCTGCAGTTTTTGCTGTGTCTTCGACGACGAGCAGTCTTCCAGTTGAGGCCTGATTGCCTTGACCAGAGAGAAGAGGGATTCAATCATAAGTAACGCCATAGGAGCTCCACTGAGCATTCAGATAAGTCTGTCACACCATAAAACCTAAGGGAAGGCCCCATACACCTGTATAAATTTTACATTCAATATTCAGCTGTAAGCTATCCCCGTGACGTCACATGAATAGCCCTTCTTAGGACCTTCCCTATATTTGTATCAATTTAATATACAAAACTATATATATCTGAAATCTGAATGCTCCCTTGAATGCCACTTCACTTACATAACTATATATGGTGTTATCATATGATTTGAATAGATAGTTTCAAGGTGTATGACTATTATTTCTTCATTAATCAACCCCAGGGTACTTGAAAATTTTACCAGATATTTGTAAATTGTTGACTCTACCGATAGCAGTGGTTTATCCCTTTCATCAGGGTGGTTTCTGATTTTGGCTAGCGAAAAATCAGTGGCGCACCGGAAAATTTACCCCTTCATTATATACTGTTACTCATATAATTCAAAAATACATGAACCGTACCCACACCCTAACTGAGCAGCTGGGAGGGTTAGTGGCAAGTACTTTATCTTTTGCATGAACCCTGCTTATCAAAACCTTGCCCCTAACACGTTTGGTTCTAAAACTGAATTACATCGGTATCTTGTCTTATATTGATGGGTAATCTCAAACAGTTCCGATTTGTGTTTAACTAAAAGTGAATAGAAATATAGTTGCTTGAGATCAAACAAGTTTAATTCAAAGTTGACAGTAAGTAGTTTGGATGCAAACCATTCGGTAAAATCTCTCCCAGCATAACTTATCAACGTAGTCCAGCTCTGCTCCTGGTACAGAATAACTGTGTCATCAGCAAAACCCATTATGTCACCTTCTGTATCCAAACAGAAGAGATTATTGATGTAGATATTAAACAATATGGGACCCAATACCGTTCCTTGGGGGACTCCATATTCTACTACTTCGTAATCGCTGTATACATCTCCAATTTTTACACACTGATTACGATTTGGGAGATAGTTTTCCAATAGTCTCAGTGGAGTACCGCGAATGCCAATCTGCTCGATCGACACAAAGAGTCGGTTTTTTATCGTTCAATGCATTATATAGTTGTGTTGTTAATTTACCGATTGCGTCTTGTGTCGACCGGGCTTGTCTGAAACCATATAGCCTATATAAAAAAATAGTGTTGAACTGGCTTAAACATTCTGAAATAAATGATGTCTTGGATGTTTGCTCCATTGAGCAAATACGAAAATTTCAAATAGTTCACATATAATACGCGAAGTATGTACTTCGCGCATCATTTTACTTCGCGCACTGCTTCGCACATGGTGTCGTGGTAACGCAGGGAACTGAAAAAAAGTGTCACTACGCAAATTGTTATCAATTCGCGAACCTTGTCATTTTTTGAAGTTTGTAGAAAAAATTGCTTTCACTAGGCAGAAAAGTACAAGATTTAATGCCGCGGCTGGCGTTTCATAGCCTAGGCGTAGCCGAGGCTAGGAAACCAGCCAAGGCATCAAATCTTCTTTTCTGCCTTGTGAAACATATAATTTTTTCTCCAAATTCTTTTCAATTTCACGCGATGTCCAAATAATCCTTTTTTGTTCACCCAAAGTCATTGTCAATTTTGATTTCCAATTTGATTCAAATTACTTGGAACGTTGCATAGCGACAAACTTTTTCTGCCTAGGCAGTAAAAGTACACCTTTTCTGCCGGTTAAGTGTCATTAAAAATCCACTATTGATATCATTTGGAGAAAATAGTAGATTGTTTTATTAGGATCAAAAGTGACACTTTGTTTGACAAGCGAATTTTGCATTTGCGAGGCGGAGCGTTTTAGCGAAGCCGAGCGAAAGCAAAATTTGCGAGTCGATTAAAGTCACTTTTGATCCGAATGAAACATGCTATTTTTTCTGCAACCGAAACAATTAACTCAAATAAACATGTGAAGTAACCACCAATGCCGTGCCATATGTATGCAATGCAACAAATATTGACAAATAATCCATGTGGTAAGAATATTCTACCTGCATTAACAGCAGGTTAGGTTTTCAAGGATGTTCGAATTGTAGTTTCAATATAAATACAACCACAGAGTGACATATTTGTGTATGGACCAGGTGCTCTAATGGCAAATACCGCGCCAGTGCCAGCTATAGGGACAAGACGTGGAATATGTTAGGTTAGTGAGCATATCAACAATGATAATAGTGATTATTTATTCCTCTCCATACTACACTGTGTTTGACTTGATAATCAAATGAAGCTAAACAATATCGTTGTTTGAGACAAAAAAACTATTGCTTGCCGTGATTATTCAAAAACAAGTTATCCATCCCGAGAATAGCGAATGAAATACAGATCAAGCAAGTATTTGAATCTTGAAGGCTTCCCTGATCAAAACAAAAATACTTAACTGAGATGTTTATAATTCCAATACTAAACTATAATAAGGTGTATTTATATCTCCAGCATGGGTATGAAATGCCAAATCTGCTGAAATCGGAAACAAATCAGGTATGCGTCTCAACCCAAATAACCAACCGTCACAATGTTGTTTATTTTTGATGACGTCCAGTAGCTCCTAGGAGCTAAAGTTCAACTTTAGCTCCTAGGAACTAAAATTCAACTTTAGCTCCTAGGAACTAAATATGTTGCCTAGCAACATACCTATTTTTGTGTCAGTAATAGAAACGTCAATTTAAGAGCTAATTTTGGTATCAAAATGACGACTTTTGTGTCGGTTGCAGAAAAAATTATATGTTTCACACGGTAGTCAATCTACTACTTTCCTGACTACTAAAACATATAACTATATTAAAACATCTCACAGATGCTATTGTGTTATTAGGGGGCTATAGCTGCCACCCCCCTTATCGGTTACCGCCTGCCCTTGTCTCGACCGAATTTAATGCCTCCCGGCCTTTCCTCCGTATCGATTTCCGTGGAACGGCGAGCGAGCGTGGGTGCTGCTATACCGCCACGCCGGATATTTCGGCGCGATACGCCGCCTCCGCTTTTGCCGCCTCCGCTTTTGCCGCCCCCGCTCGCTTCGAGCGCGCCGCCTCCGCGTTCCCGTTCCGATGTGTATTAATGTTTCGCTCGGATGAATGAAACCGGCGGATCGTAGGAGACGATGATGATACGACATGATCTTATCCCTTTATAATAATAGCATCTATATAAGATATTGCAGAAACATTCATATGGGACAATAGGAACATCTCTGGGAAATCCTTATTTTCCTTGAGACATTCTTGGGAGACAAGACATTCTCAATATATATATTGTACATACTAAAGTGAATGGATCAAATACAAATTGGAGATATTCCCGTCTATTATTTCAAAGATCATGGAGAAAGCTATCAACATCGAGCTCATGAAATACCGGGAACATTCAGGTATTATCAACGATAGGCAATATGGCTTCCGTCATCAGAGATCAACTGGTGACCTGCTCGCTTACGTCTCACATATATGGCAGCAATCTATTGAAAAATATAGTGGAATCTTAGCCGTGGCACTTGATATCTCCAAGGCATTCGATCGAGTCTGGCACCACGTACTCCTCAGCAAGCTTCCATCTTATGGCTTACCTCCCCAGCTATGTTCTCTGCTAGCTATGTTTCTCTCAAACGGGTCTCTCCATGTAGTGGTCGACGGAATTTCATCTGACTCTCTTATCATAAATGCTGGTGTTCCGCAAGGATCAATTCTAGCACCAACACTATTTCTACTCCATATCAACGATTTGTTGGAAGCAACTTCATGTCCAGTACACAACTTCGCGGATGATAGTACCCTCCATACCGCCTTCTCTTCCAGGGCTCGAATACCAGCCAGGCAAATCAGAAACGAAAGAGGAAGAAATGTTGACAACATAAATATGGACTTGGCAACAATTCTCGAATGGGGATCCAATAACTTGGTAGATTTCAATGCGAACAAAATACAAGCATGCTTTTTCTCTAGAAAAGCCGATCTCACTGTGCCCAACATAAGCTTGTCCGGACTCCGGAGTAACCATACCTTTGAAGACATCCATTTCGATGCTTGGTATTACTATCAGCAATGCCAAATGTGCATCCCAAAAACTTGGTTTTCTGTTTCGGCCAGAAGCTATTTCACTTCCAGTCAGCTGCTTATGATCTATAAGGCACAGATCCGACCTGTCCTGGGATACTGTTCCCATATTTGGAGTACAGCACCCAAACATCGCACCCCTTCGTGGTCACTTTGGAGACAGGCAGAACATCAATTTCCAAAGATTCGTTCATCCAATGAACAGCGAGGCTCTGGAACACATTGCCAAAGCAGGTGTTTTCCGAGGCATATAACCTCCAGAAATTTGAGAAGAACAACAATTCCTACCTTATTTTCCTTGGTTCTCACGATGTTCTCTGAGCATCACAGAATATCTCTTTTCGTGGGAACCAGAACATAAAAAAAAGAGTGACGACAATAAACCTCCAAATGGCTGCCGTTTTCCGGAACGTCATTCGCGGTCGAGTCACTGAATAGCTAAAAATCTGATGTAATCAATTTGTGCCTTCGAAGTGCCTACCTGATGTTTGGTTTAAATATTTGATATTTTCATTTCATCATCTAAATAATCTGAGACTCACGAGACCCAAATGACGGATTCTAATATTTAATATACCAAAGGGACTGACGTATGGAGTTTTATGTCTGATTGTTGGATGTTTTGTGTCCAAAGAGCAGAAAACAGACGGAACATTGACAAAGTGGAATAGAATGTGTAGAACTGAATGGAGAAAACAAGGCAGGTGGATGCACCTCCATATTAGAGGTTTGACCAATCAAAAAGTTTACCACTATATCGTCGTCACTCTATAAAGTCACTCTAGTAAACACTAGTCGAATTCACGCCACATACCTATTTTATATTAGTCATTCCGAGTATAAATGGTATTCGATGCATTCATTCGTTATTTAAAATCATCACAATAGTATATTACGTGATATGTGTTGTAAGAAGCATATTACGCACGAACGGAAAAGTTCAGTGCGTAATTGCTTTATAACACGCTGTAACAATCTTACTTCGAGATTGACAAATATATCTGTCCTTTGCTGACAGAGGATATGGGCTCGCGACTGAACTGCAGTGGAGACGGAGTGGGTTCAGATCTACTCAAAATAATAGATGTTAATAAGGGCGCCAGGTAAATGTGGACTGCATACCCTCACCATGATTCAATATTAACCCCACTTACCATGGTTAATATCTTATTTCAACAGCTATCGTTATCAAATTAAAAGACAAACATTTTCCCAATACTCTATACCATTTAATAATTATATTCTTGAAACACCTGACACAATAATACTGATTCAAGATTGAAGTGCTATCGATCTGAATATTACTAGCAACTATGTTCCTCAATACTGAATATTTTAAATGTTCAAATCAAAAACCTGACTGTATATCACCCAAGTGTTACATAATATTTAAATCCCAGTTTTATCCCATACCCTTAAAATCCACATAAAAACCCACCCAGAAACTAAATGTTCATAAATTCATAGGGATACCTATGCTATATTATAAATAATGCAAAATCATATGACCTACCCAGTTTATATACCTAAATCCGTAAAACGCAAGGTTGCAACCGTGCCTGTTACGTTAACAGGTGTATATCATAAAAAAAATCATAAGATAATAATCATGAACAATATGTCAAACCAAATGAAACATGATAATTCAGAACAAGATTATGAAAAACTTGCGTGACATCCATGGTCCAATCACAGGCTACAAGACTGGCTCAACTATACAGCTGCAGCTACCAGCTACAGAACAGGATACCAGTTACAAGACAGGATACCAGTTATCGGAACTAACATCAAAAGCAGCTCAAATTGTATACCATTACTATGAGTGCTCAAAATCCAGGCAAAAGGCTGGCTCAAAAATCGAACACAAGAATCTGTCACAAAAATCTGTCACAACAATCTGTCACAACAACCCTGAAACATAAGAAAGTCCTATACTCACTGGTTCCAGACTTCTGGAAGTTCATACCTTTTTCAAGGACGCAGTATCACTCAAAACTCAGCCGTATATACAAATAATTACAGTATGATCCCGCCTGGGAGTCCTGAAAGGGGGCCATCAGACATCAACATTCCAAAAGATGGATTTCATTCAAAACTTGACTAATACTGGTCTGAAAAGTATTTTAGCCATCAGTTCACTGATCAATTAATTCAGCTATCGACTCAATTTACCTTTTTCCCTTGAAAAAGGGTTTTCTGTACATGTGTTTCCAACCTCACTTTTTGTCAATGGCTCTATAATCCCATAAAAATGGACAGTTTCCGAAAATATATACCTCAAACGATACCTAAAAATTTTCCTACATGGAAACTGGTATTTGAGAGTGAAACCTAATCCCTCATTCAGAGGATGAATTTAAATTCAATATTATTGGCTTACAGCCATATTTCACTACTCATTGCCAAAGACTTCGAAGTACAAAGTGACAGCTTTCATTGATCTCCCTGGATCCACAAAAGCATAGAAACACCTGTCAGACCCGAACAAGGACAAAACGTACAGAACATGACAAACCTTGGTGTCTAAGCACTACCTGAGTTCTATAGACCTTATTATGACAACATCAGTCTGGGCATGATAACAATAAATTGAATATTTGGAGATGCATCACAGCTCGTAATAAACCTGTAACAGCAGGAAGTCAATTATCCAACCCATGACGTCATCAACCACTCAGCTACTCCAAACTTGCACTATATGGGTACCAAGGTCCACCATTCTCACCAAGCGAACGTCCTGTATCGAGGCAGTGTGCCCGCCGCAGCCACATACAATTCACGATACTGTGGTCCTGTTCAGCACTATCGAGTGAAATATTCACATCTCTAACCACCGATCAGCTGATCAACATAATGATCTAACCTAGTCACCTAGACCAAAACAAACCATCAATTTGATTGAAATTATTTCATAACTGATTCCGCTAGTCGATTTGTTCGGAATGAAACTATGTACAATATTTACACGATCTGTACACTTTACTGTGAGTTCTCTAATTTCGACATACTAAATATAGCGTTTGATGATCTCTAATTCAAATGAGATAGTCTTAGGTATGGAAACAAACAGACCCGAGTACTAGGAATCAAATTATGGCTAGCGAAGTTTAGGCAAGTAAGTAACCTAGGTACCATTATCATCTAAACCTCAACAAAGGTCACGATATGAGGAGGTTGACCAGAAGTTGATTAAAGAGTGCGATAGGCAATAAACTTTGAATCTTAGGTCTCCGCAGAATCAGTGAATCAATTTATCAAAAACGGTACGATAGCTAAAAGTGAACGTTACAAATTCCCCTCCCACTTTAAGAAATTTGCCTGCAAATTTTTCTTGTTCTGAAGATATACGTAAAAAAAAAAATTAAAACTTGTTCCTGACTACCCTAGCCGGTAACAAGATATGTCGCCATGACATCTTAGGTTTCCAGTCATCCCACAGACGGGTGAACCGACCGATCGTCCGAACATCGACGCCTCAGGAGGGCCTCGAAGATGGCCTCGCGAAAGATGGAAAAACGCGTCGTGGTCCGCTCTCCGGGACTAGCCACTCCTGACGCATGGACACCCAGACGAACCATCCGGCCCCCCACATCCGTGTGATCCTGGTCGCCCGAGTGGAGGATTCCGAAAAAGTTAAATTTAAAATTTTGATTTAGGGCGTACCCAAGGACTGCCACGTCAACCCTAGTCGACTTGAGGGCCGACCAACCTGAAACGGCGCTGATGCCGGGAGAGATATATATAAACAAAACATTCGGGATTGTTCCTTCATCTCAATACGATGGACAAATGGCGATACCTCGGCCTAGAGAGAGTTCGACCGAATGTAGGAGAATGACCCGGCCATGTGACAGGCGCCCGTAGGCAACTCGCGATTCTGTCGACGGGGCCCCTCCTACTTTCGTTCTCCTTCTCCCGGCACGCATAATCGAAAACTCGGTTCCGTCACCTGCCCATCCCCATTGGGATTAGGTCCCTACCAAACAAAATTATCTCTAGCAAAAAGTGACGAATCACCGGTTAAAGTGACAAAAAAAAATCAAGTCCCTACCAAACAAAATTATCTCTAGCAAAATGTGACGAATCACCGGTTAAAGTGACAAAAAAATTAAGTCCCTACCAAAATTCATTGGCTCTTGAAAGAATGATAAAGTGACATACATGAGGCAAAAATGTTTATACCAAACCCCATTATCTTTAGCAAAAATGACGACAACCAACATTAACTCCAACACTAGGACCGCAAAATACCGCATTGAACTATAAACCAAAGAAGAACCAGAAACGTCATAAAGGAGCGGGACATAATGTTATTCATGATAAAATTTGCCTAAAGTGGCCAGTTATGGGACTTTTACCCACCAGCTGGTGATTCCCTGACAGGAGTATTCTTAAGCCCCTCACTGCAGAGCTTCGTCGTCCGAATACAACAAACAACATCAACATTATATAATTACTCCAAGACGTTACTCATTATCATCCGGAGGATGAGCCTTCAAGTCCTTCGCATGCCAAACTCCAAGATACCGGTTCTGGTCGTCCTTTAGCTCATAAGTCCACGGGGACAATCTCTTAGATATCATAACTGGACCAATATATTTTGGAGCCAATTTGGCCGTGAAATACTTTGAGGCATCAGACAAAACGTAGTTACGGCGCCAGACTAACTGATTGGGCAGATATTGTTCATCCCTTCTACGCAGATCATAGACCTTTTTATTCTGAGAATAGGACTTGAATAAACGTTCTTTGATATCCGAGAACAATTTTTCTTGTGCTTGTTGGCGCTGAAGGGTTACAGTTGACCGATCAAATTCAATAGGGTCTGAAATGGCTTTCTCTCCTTTCGAAGAAACTTCCCTACTGAACACTATAAAATTTGGGGTGAAACCAGTGACCTCATGCTGAGTGGAACGAATAGCAAACCCGACTTTATCTAAATTCTGATCCCAAGTTCTATGATCGTCTGAGACATACGACCGTAACATAGTTTTGATAACTCTATTTATCCTCTCACATGGATTTGCCTGGGGATGATAAAGAGCGGTATACTGAATATTTACATTATATGATTCCATCAATTTCTGAAATTCCTTAGACTTAAACTGGACCCCATTATCTACAATAATTGAGTTTGGACATCCAAACATTAAAAATACATTATTTTCCAAAATTTTTACAATTGTCGATGCGACAGCTTTTCGCAAGGGGAACAACAGGGGAAACTTACTGAAACAATCAGCTACTACAAAAATATATTGATATCCAGAACGGGACCGGGGTAAAGGACCAATCAAGTCTGCACACAGTAACTCAAATGGTCGAGATATGGATGTTTGCTTACTCAGCATCAATCCAGGTGGGCGTCTCTGCTCGGGTTTGATAGCATGGCACGTATGGCATTTGCGAACAAAACATGCCACATCAGACCGCATCTTCGGCCAATAATATTGCTGTGCGAGCTTGTGAAAGGTTTTATACACGCCTGCATGGCAAATTGACTCGTGTACAGACTGACTGAGAGGCTTGCGTTCCTTACTTGACACTACAATCTTCCAACACTCTGAAGGAGATATTAGATCGGGATATCGGGGCTTAATATTTTTATACAAAGTGTTAGTAACGACTTGCCACGCCGAAAACTTTTGGGGACACTGGAGTACTTTATTCTTCATAGTTTCATACCATTTATCGGTATCGGTAACACCTACAACTATATTCGAAGAATCAGGATTAAGGGGGACAGACAAGGCATCCACTACAGGGACTGAACGGGACAGAATATCCGGAATGACATTATCTTTCCCGGGCCTATGCTTAATAGTGTAGTCATACTGTTGCAACTTAATCGCCCAACGCGCTAGACGACCTGTGGGGGATTGAAGACGATTCAACCATACCAGACTAGCATGATCTGAATAAACAGTAAACTTAGAACCTTCAATATATGGTCTGAGTTTCTCAATCGCCCATAATACAGCGAGACATTCTCTTTCTGTAGTTGTATAGTTGCGTTCTAAACGGTTCAGAGACCTGGATAGATAACAGATGACTTTAACACCATCATCATGCTCTTGAGTCAATACAGCTCCGATTCCATAACCGGAAGCATCAGTCTCAATAGCAAAGGGAAGATCAAAATTCGGACAGGCAAGTATAGGGGACGAAATGAGATGCTCTTTTAGAGCGCGAAAAGCTTCATCACATGTGGGACTCCAAACAAAACTTTTATTTTTACGAAGCAACTCCGTAATAGGGGCCGTAATTGACGAAAAATTTGGGACAAAACGTCTATACCAAGAGGCTAGACCTAATACTCTACGAACTTCAGAAACACAAGTAGGAACAGGGAGATTTACTATTGCGCGAACTTTCTCAGGATCGACTCTCAATCCATTAGCATCAACAATATAACCGAGATACAATAATTCGGGCCTACAAAAATGACACTTTTTCTTCGAAACCGTCAAGTTAGCTACTCTCAAGCGGTCGAACACTTCCTTTAAAATTTCAATATGCTTTTCGAAAGTCTGAGTGACTATTATAATGTCATCTAAATAGACAAAAACATGAGGTTCTAACTCAGGTCCTAATACCCGATCTATCAACCTCTGGAACGTAGCAGGGGAATTTGCTAAGCCCATAGGGAGTCTGGAAAATTGAAATAGACCACGATTTGGTACGGTAAAGGCGGTAAGGGGCTTCGAAGATTCGGTCAACGGTACTTGAAAATAGGCTGATTTTATATCTAAAGATGTCAAGAATTTTGCATCTCTTAACTTATCAAGTGTGGAAGATACATACGGGATTGGATATGCATCACGTTCCGTAACCTGATTTAATTTCCTGTAATCTACACAAAATCGAAAAGTGTCATCTTTCTTTTTCACTAAGAGAATTGGTGATGACCAAGGGCTGGTGGACCGTTCAACAATACCCTCATCAAGTAATTTTTGAAGTTCTTTATCTATATGGGTTTGCATAACCGGACTGACAGGATAATATCTCTGCTTAATCGGAGCAGCGTCGGTTTTGATCTCATGTTGAACTAAACTAGTGCAACCCAAGTTATCTCCCATAGAAGTGAAAGCTTCATCAACAACTTCATGTAAAATTTTCGATTGTTCAGGATTTAAATCAGTTTCTGACCGTAACGCGATAGAATCAACCATCGCGGTTGCTTCGGAAGCAAAAACCCAATCGCCACGACGAAGATCTGGGACAATCCCCATTTTCTTCCAAAAATCTATTCCCAAAATCAAACAGTGGGGGAGAGACGGTATGATCAAAACAGAAATAATTTTAACTTTATCTTCAACACCAATCGGTAAATCCACTGATCCTATACTTGAACAAATTTGGCCATTAGCCACTCTACAAGAAACAATATTTGCATTATTTACACCTAAATTAAGTTTACTTAATAACTGCCAACCAGGGCCTCCTAAAATTGTGTTTGATGCGCCAGAATCCAATAATCCTAACATCTTAACACCCAAAATCGAAACATTCAAGAATGGCCTTTCATCATTCTGCGCATGTGCCAAAATGTATTCTAAGATAACTTTTTGTTTAACCGGTAGCAAAGATTTATTGACCGACTTCCTATCTGAATTAGAGATCACTACGCGGTCGTTTAGTGTCTCGGTCTGGCGTTTCCCTGATTACATTTAGGACAATTGCGAACTGTGAAATTGGCATTTCCACATTTGAAACAGTACCTACTCTTCACTGAAGCCTTACAATCCCGGGCCATATGACCTACAGATTTACAATTCCAACAAGTACCCAACATATCTACTTGAGCTGAGGTGGAAGGGTTATTCACGAAGTTTCCAAAAGACGTGTCCGAATTATCTGTATAAATATAAGCTAAATCAGGCTCCATGAGATTGCTTTTGTTTCTAGGAGGAGGAACAAAGGATTCTATGGCCTGCTTACGGGCCTCTAGTTGACGACCTAACTCTATCAAATGTTGAATTGAATCAACCTTAATTAAACCAAGTTGACTTTGATAAAATGGAGAAATGTTTTGTAACAAAATCTTCAACCGCATACTTTCACTGATCGGTATTGTCAAACGATTGAACATATTAATCATAAGGGCTATGTACATGCCCATAGTCTCTTGAGGACCTTGTGTTCTATGCTTGATTTCATTGAACAATTTATCATTGAAATTAGGCGGCTGAAATTCTGCTCTAAGTTCGACAACTAACTGTGGCCAAGAATGAACCTGATTTCTGATGGACCTAAACCACAACAACGCTTTTCCTGTGAATAGATCACTTGCAGATCTATACAATTGGTCTTTACTAACATTTCGGGACAAACATAATTCCTCAACATTCTCCAGAAAAGCACTTAACGAAATTTTACTATTATCTCCATCAAATTTAGTAATGTTCCACTTTGATACTGGGACACCCTGTATAGGGGGAACAGACACTGGTACTGAAGGTACATTTCCTACTACGTCATCATCAGATTCTTCACTCTCTGATGAGCTGTTAATCCCTGTAGATGACATGAGAACACTAAGTTCTGAAGGAGTTGAAATTTGCTGAGATGATCTTTTGAATTTTCTAGCACGTGATTTAAGCTCAGACTGCAAATTTAAGAATTCTACTAGGAATTTAGATTTTAATCCATGATCCTCATCCTTAGCAACAACAGCTCTCTCTGCTCGTTTAAAAGCGTGAAGAATCTTAGAATTAACTTTCAAAAAATTTGGACTTGATTCAAAATCCGCAAAGTCAGAAACTAATCCCTGTAATTCTGCAAGCTTGTCCGTTAAATAAGAAATATCAGCATCAAAAGTGAAAACATTTGTCGGATAAACAGGGGGATTTGATGAATTTTCCAATCTTATATAGCCTCGTAGGCACTTCCTCATTTCCTCAACAGTGGTTTTATCAGTTACACCCCTAATTGCCAACTCATAAGTCAACTCCTCTTTGTCGAGTCTATTTATCTCCATTTTACCCTCCATTTTCTCAAACTTCAGCAATAATTTATACCAAAAAAAATTCTACCCTGTATAGCCAGGACAGCGAGCATAAAAATTTTTCTCAAATAGCTGCGAAAAATCTACTAAAAATATACTACAAGCATAGATCCGATAATCTGTACCTGTAAATGAAATAATATTTGAACATTCAAAGTATTACCAGATTACCACTAAGGAATATAGCACTTCAAGAAAAAACAACTGAACTCACTAAAAAGGAAGTCAGAGATACTAGACGTCAACAAAAAAAATAAAAAAAAATTCAAAAAATTTTTTTTTTTTTTTGAAAATCAAAAATTCTTTTTTTATTTAATGCCCCACGTTGGGCGCCAAAATTTGTAACAATCTTACTTCGAGATTGACAAATATATCTGTCCTTTGCTGACAGAGGATATGGGCTCGCGACTGAACTGCAGTGGAGACGGAGTGGGTTCAGATCTACTCAAAATAATAGATGTTAATAAGGGCGCCAGGTAAATGTGGACTGCATACCCTCACCATGATTCAATATTAACCCCACTTACCATGGTTAATATCTTATTTCAACAGCTATCGTTATCAAATTAAAAGACAAACATTTTCCCAATACTCTATACCATTTAATAATTATATTCTTGAAACACCTGACACAATAATACTGATTCAAGATTGAAGTGCTATCGATCTGAATATTACTAGCAACTATGTTCCTCAATACTGAATATTTTAAATGTTCAAATCAAAAACCTGACTGTATATCACCCAAGTGTTACATAATATTTAAATCCCAGTTTTATCCCATACCCTTAAAATCCACATAAAAACCCACCCAGAAACTAAATGTTCATAAATTCATAGGGATACCTATGCTATATTATAAATAATGCAAAATCATATGACCGACCCAGTTTATATACCTAAATCCGTAAAACGCAAGGTTGCAACCGTGCCTGTTACGTTAACAGGTGTATATCATAAAAAAAATCATAAGATAATAATCATGAACAATATGTCAAACCAAATGAAACATGATAATTCAGAACAAGATTATGAAAAACTTGCGTGACATCCATGGTCCAATCACAGGCTACAAGACTGGCTCAACTATACAGCTGCAGCTACCAGCTACAGAACAGGATACCAGTTACAAGACAGGATACCAGTTATCGGAACTAACATCAAAAGCAGCTCAAATTGTATACCATTACTATGAGTGCTCAAAATCCAGGCAAAAGGCTGGCTCAAAAATCGAACACAAGAATCTGTCACAAAAATCTGTCACAACAATCTGTCACAACAACCCTGAAACATAAGAAAGTCCTATACTCACTGGTTCCAGACTTCTGGAAGTTCATACCTTTTTCAAGGACGCAGTATCACTCAAAACTCAGCCGTATATACAAATAATTACAGTATGATCCCGCCTGGGAGTCCTGAAAGGGGGCCATCAGACATCAACATTCCAAAAGATGGATTTCATTCAAAACTTGACTAATACTGGTCTGAAAAGTATTTTAGCCATCAGTTCACTGATCAATTAATTCAGCTATCGACTCAATTTACCTTTTTCCCTTGAAAAAGGGTTTTCTGTACATGTGTTTCCAACCTCACTTTTTGTCAATGGCTCTATAATCCCATAAAAATGGACAGTTTCCGAAAATATATACCTCAAACGATACCTAAAAATTTTCCTACATGGAAACTGGTATTTGAGAGTGAAACCTAATCCCTCATTCAGAGGATGAATTTAAATTCAATATTATTGGCTTACAGCCATATTTCACTACTCATTGCCAAAGACTTCGAAGTACAAAGTGACAGCTTTCATTGATCTCCCTGGATCCACAAAAGCATAGAAACACCTGTCAGACCCGAACAAGGACAAAACGTACAGAACATGACAAACCTTGGTGTCTAAGCACTACCTGAGTTCTATAGACCTTATTATGACAACATCAGTCTGGGCATGATAACAATAAATTGAATATTTGGAGATGCATCACAGCTCGTAATAAACCTGTAACAGCAGGAAGTCAATTATCCAACCCATGACGTCATCAACCACTCAGCTACTCCAAACTTGCACTATATGGGTACCAAGGTCCACCATTCTCACCAAGCGAACGTCCTGTATCGAGGCAGTGTGCCCGCCGCAGCCACATACAATTCACGATACTGTGGTCCTGTTCAGCACTATCGAGTGAAATATTCACATCTCTAACCACCGATCAGCTGATCAACATAATGATCTAACCTAGTCACCTAGACCAAAACAAACCATCAATTTGATTGAAATTATTTCATAACTGATTCCGCTAGTCGATTTGTTCGGAATGAAACTATGTACAATATTTACACGATCTGTACACTTTACTGTGAGTTCTCTAATTTCGACATACTAAATATAGCGTTTGATGATCTCTAATTCAAATGAGATAGTCTTAGGTATGGAAACAAACAGACCCGAGTACTAGGAATCAAATTATGGCTAGCGAAGTTTAGGCAAGTAAGTAACCTAGGTACCATTATCATCTAAACCTCAACAAAGGTCACGATATGAGGAGGTTGACCAGAAGTTGATTAAAGAGTGCGATAGGCAATAAACTTTGAATCTTAGGTCTCCGCAGAATCAGTGAATCAATTTATCAAAAACGGTACGATAGCTAAAAGTGAACGTTACAACGCATTACCTACTATACTTTACCTACTGCCATATAGTACATCAAAAAAGTTTGAAAAAACAGTCTGAATTATAATTCTTGACAGTTATGTCATCCGCTGTTGACGGCGATTACGCGATCATGAGGGGCGAAATGAACGAAAACTGTGCGATGTGTTAACCGTGCGTAAGGAGCTATTTACTGAGGCTGTATCTCGTGTGTTCTTGCCTACTTTCTGTAGTGGCCGTAGGTAAATAATTTTTTTCAATAATTAAAATCAGCACCTTCGGAATACGCCATCTCTCGTTATCGTCATACACCTTCTCACGTGGCAATAGTGATATTTGTTGATATATTCCTCTATATTCCTCAACAACCAATGCTAGAATAACCACATATTCCGTCACTGCCAAGTTTATAACTGGTAATTACCTTATGAGATTCAATATGACCAATGACAACAGTATTCATATTCACAGAAGACAATGGTTCTATCTGATGATGGTTAATAATCACTTATAGAATACTTATATACATTGCAAGACGCTTCAGTAACAATTAAAATATCCTTATACTCCTAATAATGATCTAGATTTTATTTGAACCCAAACTATTTTGTGACCCTGGCAACACCGTGACGGTTAGAGTCTGTCACCTCCATCTTTGAAACCTATCATCTAGTCAATCCAGGGTCAAATCTAACAAATACTGCGAATGTTAAAAGATAATCCTCGTATTATCTCAATTATCTGATTCTTCAGTTGTGTGTTGTATTCTATGTTATCTGCAGTAAGTATTCAGCCCATTCGTCTCACAGAACTAGAGAGTGGACACGTAAGTCGATTCTTATATGATTGCATTGGATTGTTCACTGGTGATTTCGTCACGCGTATACACAGTGCGTTTAACGTGAAATATCCACGAAATACGTGAATATCAAGATGAATGTGCGAAATGTAAAAAGCTCAGAGGAAAAAACAGTTTATGGCAATGGACTAGTTGGGGTTAGTACCTCAAGAAAATGGATTAAAAGTTTTCACTGAAACAGGCCCATTTGGATTTTAGATAACATTTTTAGGAAAAAAAATATACCTTGTCGGAATTATTGTCATCGCGATTGAAAAGAAAACGAAAATGTTTCGAGATATCACATTACTGTTCAGGATTATGATAGAGAAATCATCTCTGTTATCATCCAGACGATTGGGACATTGTCATGTTCAATGAGGGCTAATATTATTTCATTATCCACCAGATCACGCTACTCATTGGTCAGAATTGGTGAATATACATCTTATTTCTGTGTCATCTGGTCTTCTTGCGATAACTTCTCCGCGGAGCAGAGCGGAGCGGTTGTTCATTATATAGATTGTTAACGATTGTGATTTTAGATTCAGTTTCACTTACATTTTTGAATTTTAATTTGAAGTGAAATATGATATTCCATGAAGAACCACATCCTACCTAATGTTGTTGCATATTTCGACTAACATCGACATTCTCTTCCGCTTTGCAGAAGAGGCGCGCAGCCGACAGAAAGCTGTCCTCGTCCACTGCCTAGCAGGCGTCTCTCGCTCCGTTACCGTCACCGTCGCCTACTTGATGTACAAGTGCTCGCTGAACCTGAACGACGCGTTCAACGTGGTGCGCGCCCGAAAACGGAACGTGGCGCCCAACTTCCACTTCATGGAGCAGCTGCACCGCTTCGAAAGAGAGCTGAAGCTGGACGTGGCTTCGCAGAGTCCGCGGGCTGTGTTGGAGCAGGTGCGCAGGGAGCAGAAGAACCGCGGCGACAGGTGAGCAGGAGGGAGATTAGGGTTTTTGTAGATGATGGGCTTAGAAGCGGTCGTTTTCCACTACTGGACCTAGAAACGCACGAATCCGTTTTGCCGGAACATGCTAAGGCGATTCGTATAGACCAACTAGAACAATCCGAGAGAAGGGCCTGTGTGTTGACAAACGTCTATATAGACACGGTGCAGCAAATACTCTAGCGGGCAACTGGCAACTGCTTGTGTTGTCTAAATTATATAATACCATATAATGATAGTATAATTTTCAAGTACCTACGTGGATCAGTTATTGTGCGTTTGAATTCCACGCCTGCGATCCGGGTTCAATCGTTACCACCAATACAACAAGGCCTGCATGCTCCGTGGGTGACGTCACTTAGTGAGGCCTAACCAGCGGCTCGAAACGACAAGCGCTTATAGCGCTATAAGGCGACCGCGTATTTCGATTTTAGTTTTAGATCATCATTAAGCCGATTTTGCTGTTTTTTGAAGGGCTTCCGGTTAAAAAAGGATGCAGTCGTCAACTGAGCCCTTCTTCGCACCCCATTCGATTTTATTATGGAAAAACGAAGTTTTAAAGCAAAAACCAGGATAAAACACAAATATCCACCTACAGTAACCCATTCGAATTAAATATATTGGCAAAAATTGTGGTGAAGGTAAACTTCACACCTACTTATGCAGGGCCCGCAGAACATAAACTTATCGTGAGATTGATCGAAAGAAAATTGTGTAAAATGTATTTTATTTTGATTGACATGCCGTTTGTTACAATTAACTATATTTATCTTGGAGAATTCCTATTACCTGAAAAAATAAACAGTGAGTGTTTTCAATTTTCTGTTGTTCGATTTTTCACCCAAGTGGATCGTTTAACCTGGAGATGACGGAGATCAAAAATCCTCCCTTTTATATTATTCTGCGATTACTTTCGTCAAAAAGACTGGAGTTTCGTGGCTGTGGTGACTGCTTCCGCTCCGTTGAGGTTATTATTTTAGGGTGTTCTCGTGGCACGAACTTATGGTTCCAGATGAAGTGACAATCGTTATACTCTACGACTACGAGGTACCCCTATTCGAACGACAACGAAAAAATGGCCGGCAGATCTAAAAACAGTGTTTACCATTACGTTTCTTGAACGTACACATTGTTTCAACATCTCATCTAAATAGTAATATTCAGTTACAGACATACCTCCTTCAAGAGATTGGCGTTTTCGTTGGTTTCACAAATTTAAATTCAACATAAATGATAACAAACATCTCATCAAGTCTTAAAATCGAATCTTCGGTAAACCTTGCCGTGGTAGCGAGCAAGTCAGCCGCCACACTCCCACCAGTCTCATTTCCGAAAAAGTTAACTGATGTATACTGGGTGTATAATAGTCGGGATCCTCAAACTTAATAGCCAATGAACTTCTTTAGTTTGCAAGTTGTAATCCTCACGCAGTCGAATCGTTTGATCGAAGTTATCGTTATAAAATAGGAAAGATAAAATATACTAGGCAGTACTGTTCGGGAATATCGCAACATGCTCCTCTAGAAATAATCATCAGTTCTACCAACCTTGTGATTTTCATGAGTACGGTACAAAATTATGAAGGAATGTGCATTGCAGGTCGGACCAGAAGAAGGCGAAAAAGATCTGCCAGAACTGCGGCCTCAAGGACGACTGCAAGTGCCGGCAGCACAGCGACTTCCTCAGCCCGCTGGCCCAGATCGGCGTCAGCCCGGACTCGGGCATCGAGTTCGACAGGTGGGGCTCCGGCACTCCGGGCGAATGAGACGCGCAGGGGGGGTCCCGTTGGCACTTTTAAAGCGGTACTTGGAACAACCCGGGGTCTATTCTCGCACCATTCGAATTCAATTCGTATACGAATAGAAAATGATGGACTATGTTGTGTATGTTGAAGTAACAGAACTGACCGTTTTTTGTGCACTTCTCTGTATGTCAGAAGTGACATAGAAGATCGAATTTGTTTACGAATTGACTCGAGAATTGATCCCCAAGGTCGTCGATATCCTGCGTAGTGTCATTGGCATCCTCCCTCGTCGTCGAGTTGTTTTTTTGTGTGTTTTGTAAATATCATGCGTGGCTGAGTTGCTTGGACGGGTTCAGGATCTCGTTCGCATGGACTGCCAATCATACATTCTTCAAGTCATAATAAATTATTGAATTTGAATAAAAATAGTACCTATCATTCAACTCTTTTAATATTCAGGAACAAGAAACACTAAGTTATCTCGACAAATTAATTAATATCCGAATTATCTGAACATATTTCGGATTATCGTCAGTCCATCATCGGCCGAAGGGTTAGAAGAAAGTCTGTGGCCGTGAAAAGGCAATAGCATTGTTAAAATATAAAACAATGTGGTTATAAGTAATAGAGGGCAATGTGATCACATCCCAAAAGGAAAGGGAATGGGATCAATGAAATATATCTCAGATCGTTTTCACTCTCATCTCATCACAAACTCTTATCATCATAGTGTGTTATTGCTTACACTAACAGTGAGAATATGACCATGTAGAGCTCCGTTCTGTAATGATTTCTTGGTGGCATTTCAATTGCGGCAACTGTCAACTAACAGTTGAATTTTGAATTCTGATCATTCTATCAATTATTTCTTGAGCATTTCATACTCCAGGATTTTCTTGACGTGTTGACTATATCATGGAAATTGTGAGCATAGAGTTCGACAGATGGGGCTCCAGTACTCCGGGCGAATGATACGCGTAGGGGGGGTCCCGTTGGCACTTTTGAAGCGGTACTTGGAACACCCCTGGGGTCTAATGTTGAACCATTCGAATTCAATTGGTATAATAGAAAAAGATGGACTATGTTGTAACGTATGTTGAAGTTACAGAACTGACCGGTTTTTCTGCATTTCTTCGTATGTCAGAAGTGTGTTGAAGTGACATCAGAAGGTCGAATTCGTTTACGAATTGACTCGAGAATTGATCCCCAATGTCGTCGATATCCTGCGTAGTGTCATTGGCATCCTCCCTCGTCGTCGAGTTGGTTTTTTGTGTGTTTTGTAAATAACATGCGTGGCTGAGTTGCTTGGACGGGTTCAGGATCTCGTTCGCATGGACTGCCAATCATTCATTCTTCAAGTCAACAAATTATTGAATTTGAATAGAAATAGTACCTATCATTTAACTCTTTTAATATTCAGGAACAAGAAACACTAAGGTTTCTCGACAAATTAATTAATATCCGAATTATCTGAACATATTTCGGATTATCGTCAGTCCATCAGCAGCCGAAGTGTTAGAAGAAAGTTTGTGGACGTGAAAAAAAAGGCAAAAACATTGTTAGAATATAAAAAATGTGGTTATAAGTAATAGAGGGCAAAGTGGTCACAGCCCAAAGGGAAAGGGATCAATGAATTTCCACTCTTATCTCATTACAAACTCTTCAAATTCGTCAATTTACGTTAAAGGGACCCTAGTTTAGACTATCATGGACATTGTGAGCATAGAGTTCGACAGATGGTTCTCCGGTACTCCGGGCGAATGAGACGAGCGGGGGGTCCCGTTGGCACTTTTGAAGCGGTACTTGAAACACGGGGGGCCTATTCTCAGTTCGACTTCTATATCTATTAATATTTGAATTAAAAGATGATATTCGTGTACGACTGAACTGGAGAATAGATCCCCAGATCTATCCTGCGTACTGTCATTGACATCCTCCCTCGTCGTCGAGATGGTTTTTTGTGTGTTTTGTGAATAGCTTGCGTCGGTGAATTTCTTGGACTGTTCGGGCTCTCGTTTGAATAAACTGCCAATCGCACTATCGTTGAATCATAAGGGGATATTGAATTAAAGAAAATTGTGGATTGATAGTATCATTCAACCCTTTTGTGTCCTCAGGGGACAGCTTATTCTAATAGAATTTTTATTCAAACTTTTTCCAGGATAGAGTAATACTGAAAATGAACATGCTTGCATCCATGAAAATGAATATTCTTTATGACAGTGAGAATATGTTCGTGTAGAGCTCCGTTCTGTAGTTTTTCTTCGTGACTTTGTTGTGTAAAGTGTAAACAGTAAGTAATTAATACTTCAAGATTTTTTTGGTGCCTTGTGGACATTGTGAGTCAACGGTACAGGTTGTCTATGTCATTCCACTTTTCAATATAGTATGTAAAGAATGGCCAAAAGACCTCTTACTGGTGAGGAACTCTTGTAGTTGACTGAATAAGTGTTTTAAGATGAAATATGCCCATAAGGTGATTGCATTATATTTAGTATGACGGAGTTCAGAGAATTTTCATCAACACCTTGTCCTTTTTTGGGGACATGCCTTCAAGCCCAAAGGGTCATTCCGAATTCATGAATGCATACCGAACATTTGGAAAAAATCAAAGAATCTATATGAAAAATTGTTGGATTTTTGTTACCTGACCAAGTTTGAGGTTTGCAACTGCCATCGCACGCGCATTCGTCGTTACAACTTCTGCATTTGTAGAGGATGCTAATATTTTTCTATTACAACTTCTGCCTTTGTAGAGGATGCTAATATTTTCTTTTCTTTACAAATTTGCGTGTGTTTTCATTTACCACTGGCACTACTCGCAGTCCATCTGAACGAAGAGAGAGTCCTGAATCGTCTGAGCTGAGTATTCTGTTCCAAGCAAATTTATGTGAATGGATTTTGCGGCTGTTGATTTTTCCGAGCGTTACTCAATGATTTTTATTCATTAAATTCAAGCGAGGGCCACTTCTTTGTAATCCCTCGTTTTTTAATAGAAGAATAGGAAACTGCACTAAAGATGTCACTATCTGTCTGATAGTTGTTTTTATTACCCAGTTTGAAATTGGTCATTCCAATAACCAGAAGAAAATGCACCTACCTTATTCGACGATACTCATGATCCCATTGTTTGCGAACCTTCAAATGAATAAAGACTGTACCTTCTACTTGAAATGTGTTATTTCCACTCTAGTTAGATATACAGAGTGATTCTATTATTTTTCAAAAAAATTAAGTGAGTGGAAAATGTCAAAAAGACATACTAGTTTATGTACTTCCAAGTAAGGTTCGTTGAACTACAGTACGTTGAAGCCCTAGGTACGCACAATTTTCTTCGAACATTGTAGGGATTCCCTGTCGTCCGCTCCAAGCGATAAAAAAATGATTAGCGGTTATAATTATTGCAAAAACATACAGAGTGTCATCTATAATCAAGGGATGACTGCATATCTTTTCCTTTAATGTATTCCTGGCAAGAATAATAATGATGGAAAATTTTCTGACATGCTTTCCAAGATATCTTGATAAAACTGAATCGCCCTGATGCACTTCAATGTTCTGTATCTTCTCAACAAACTCTTCTTGAAAGCATATAAACTAGTATGTATATCATTCATATTTCTCAAAGTTCCATCGCTCTCTGTATTTTTTTTCAAAAAAGGAGAATTAATTTCCTGTATTATACTAATTCCTCACATTTTGCAAGGTTTATACATAAATACATTTCAGATTCTATACCTACTTTATATTGTGTTGATGTATGAAATTCAAGGTGAACGAAATTAAATTGGTGTTTCCATCAATCCTGATAATAATATCAGAAGATTTCCACAAAATGAGGTATATAGAGTGCTCTATTTAAGAAACCCTTTAAGAATTTGTTTCTTCAACTATCCATATTTGCAATAGTTCAATAATTTTCTTACATAATTCTTCCTACTTTACAGCTTCCAAAACCCTCAAGTATTATATAATACTTCTGAAAAATGCCTGGCTCCCAGTATTTTCTCAATAAGATTACTTTTCTTCCACAATTTCTATACAACGTCTATTCTATACGATATCTCTTTGATGATTAGATTGGAGAAGGATTATTTTCGTGTGCTATTGCGCTTGAATTCGGCCGTTTTGAAATTTAAAATCAAGAAAAATTGAGTTTTTTGACTTGTTGCATCTTTTTTGAAATGGCGTTTTCTTCGATAAATTTTATCTTTCCGTCGGTTTAAAATACGAATACTGTTTCATGGAAACAACAAAAAAATAGTGGATTTCTGAAAATATTGTTATTCTAGATAATTTCAAAGTTAATTGTTTTAATTGGACTGATAGGAAAGAAAAACGAAACATATCTGATAAATTGCAATGAAAATGAAAAACGTGTTGTTGCAATATCGAAGGTTTTTTCCTTTTCCATACCCAATCTATGTAGAATGGAAAAATAATTAATGTACCAGGTGGCACATTGTGAGGTACCACCCGACATTTATTTTTGACAGTAAACAAATATAAAAGAACAACCTTATCAAATCAATATGAGATGCAGAACTATACATTGATCAAGTCGGCATTCTATGAGAAAAATCTTCAATAATGATTCATTTCGAATTTCGGTTTGGGCGTCAAGTTTTGCTTCGAAAAATATGAAAATTGGTCAACTCTGTCGTAGTCACGTGACTTTCGCTGCACATGTAAAAAGTTTTTGATTTTCTTCAAATTAATCACTGAAAATAGGTTTATTTCTTTGAATTTCGAAAAAATTCACAGAAAAATAGTTGTTCCTATTTCAATTCTAAATATTTATGTGTCTCGAATTTGAACGTTATACAGGGTGGTCCGGTTTGTAATACAAAAAAATCAAAAGTGTGTTGTACCTACTCGTCGAAATAATAAAAAAAAATTATATAAACATAATACTTTCAACGCGTTGTCTTCGAGATATATGGTGTTGAAAATACGAGTCTGAATATTGTTTCTTGATGAAAAGTTCGAATCGGTTTGGGATAAATGATACATCAACAAAATTTCTCACAGATACTAAACTTTTTACGTTCTATGGGATGAAATGAAAATTATTCAATGAAGTAATTCAGTGGTGGCTGAATCTGGGGGCGGTGAAGAAAAAATCACCCCAATTTTTATATGTGCATTTCTTTCTTGATTTGTGTTTCAAAATCTGAAAATACATAGGTCTCTGCGTGAAAAAGCTCACTTGTGAGTTTTTGATGCATTTCGTCGTTTTCGAGTCAAATCGGTTCCGAAATATCGTAACATTTTCAGTTCAATAATAATATTTGATTGTAATTGAAACAAGAGTGCTATGCTCACTGTTTCATGTTCAAGGTTTAGTATCTGTGAGAAATATTGTTGATTTATCTCAAACCGTTTCGAACTTTTCATCAAAAAACAATAGTCAGACTCGTACTTTCAACACCCTATATCTCGAAAACGACGCGTTTAAGAGTATATGTTCATACGCACTTTTTCATTATTTCAACGAGCACAACATACTGTTGAATTTTTTGTATTACAAACCAGACCACCCTGTATTACAACTAGGTTTTTGATATTTTATGTCTGTAATATTAAAAAAAATGAACAACAACTAAACTATTTCATTCTAGTAGTTTCATGCTACTAACTTTCAATCACTAATTATCGACAGAAATATGATTTTCTTCAGAAAATAATAATGCCCGCTTCAAATTTCTGTTTTGTTTGATGCAAAGTTGATGTATCATTCAAGAGCTAAATTTATTTAAATTGATGTTTTCGGTACTAAAGTTTAATATTAAATACACTTAGATCTATGGTGATACAAAAGAAGAAATCAAAAAATAGCAATAACTTTTCAGCAGAGCTGGGCAGTACTCGAGTAAATTGTACTCAAAATTGTACTCGAGTACTCGAAGTACTCAGTAATCGGTACTCATGAGTACTTTTATTTTGACGTACTCAGTTCCCGAAAAAAATTGAGTACCTTTCACTTTTAGAGTTCTGAGTACTTGTGGTTCCTGCATCTGGCGAGTAACAAGTACGAGTACCAACGTTGTCTTGAATGTCGTGCCTCATTTTACATTTTATTTCGTGCAGTGGATAGGTGTGAGTTGTTATTGTCAGCATAATACGTTTACGCCTTATGGAGTGTTATTTTTGGTAAGTTGATGAGTATCTTCTACTTGGAGTCTCTAATAATTTTTTTCATTACTCATACTCGTTACTAATTTTTCACGAGTACTCTCTGAAAGTTGTAAAAGTACTCATTTGCTTCAAGTACTTCTCATATGAGTACTCATACTCAAACACTTATGAGTACTTTTCGAAGTTACTCATTGTAAAGTACTCATGAGTACTTTAGTGCAGTACTCTGCCCAGCTCTGCTTTTCAGTAAACATTTTTGAAAATGCAACAGATATGCCTGTGATTTGAAAAAATGTAACTTTTGACGTGTATCGAAACGAAAGTCAGGTGACTCCGACCGAGTAGCTCGTTTTCCATCTTTTTTTTCCATATGATGGCAACTTTATGAATGACACTGTATAGGGTGTGCTATTCAAAATTCATTTGCTGCTCTCCGTATATCCACCCAGGTAGTGAAATTGTATCTGTTGATGTGAGGAGAAAAATCTTCTGTAAAACTTTTTCAATTTTTTTACTGTCAAAAATATTATAATAGAGGGTTGTAGTTTTAACGTGTCACTTGGTACAGAACGATCTGGTTCTAATTTGTTACATGAAACTAGTATGTTTTTATACAGTGTTACTTTATATGGCATATTTTGTCACTGGAATGACATGTTAACTCCTATTTCCAATAGTGTTTGTAGATATAATACTGATGCGCCAAATGAAATATTCTAATTTTTATTTCTATGACTGAGATAAATTCTGAATAATGAATGCATGAAATGCACAAATGGTATAAATTATTTTATCCACATCTGTGGGTTCCTAATATCCAGCACAATTATAAAAACGATCGACCTGTATATAGTTCCTCATATGAATTGTTAAATTAAGCAAAATTAAAGTGAATTGAAAATATCATGATGAAACGATACAAACACTAATGATAATTGTTACTTAATGAAGAATTTTAATTGTCACGTTAATTACTAATGAGCAAATATAAGTTTTTCCGCGTTACACAACACAAAAACTTGATGAATACAGAATAATTGTTCAGTTTTCCGCAGTAAGTTAGAATGTCCAATAAGCATATCAAATTATCAAATCTGTCTTCCTACGAGCGTGCGGAAAAGTTACTTTTCCGCGCGATTTTTCGTTTTAAAAGTTGTACTTTTCCGTACGATTTTACTTTTCCGCACGATTTTTTCTTTTCCGCACAATAAGTCGATACAATCGTGCGGAAAATCTACTTTACCGCACCAGTGCTGAAGTTACTTTTCCGCGTGATATTTGTATTGTTGAAAATGAGGATATTTAGGACTAACTAAATGATCTATGTAACTATTTTGTCTTAGGTGTCATTTTGTAGCATTTTTATAAATTCCTTGTAATCGTGAAAATTACATAGGCGATAGATAATGATCTCAAAAATAAAAAGAAATGTTATTATAAACTTGTATGTTTTGAGACATAGACAAAATCTTTTTGAGGATATAGTACACTCTTTTTGAGATCATAGTACAATCCTTTTGAGAATATAGTACAATATCATAGGGTTAATATCACGGGGCTAAATTATGTTTTTTTTTTTCTGTGACGGGAAAAAAGTTTGGCATTTCATCTCTATTGGCAGGTTATAAAATGTCACATTTCATAAATTACTTTTTTCCCGTGGGAAAAAAGTGAGTACTTTTTTCCCGGATATATATCACATATATATACACTGTTGATGGCTTTTGTTGTGCTATAGTTCCGAAAAATAAGTCAAAGACCGTCTCCGAGAAAGAACTGCAAGTACTTTTATCTTCTATTCAACTTCGCGTTTACGTATATTACTAAACAACCACTAAATTCGCAAGTTTTTGAAATCAAATCACAGAATTAGACTGACAGAAGTGACATCAGATATTTGATTACTTCAAAAGAATGATAAAGATGCCTACAACGCAGGTGTCCCTATTGTTAAAAAGTTCACGTCGATAATTTTCAGATTTCAAAATAATGAAATATATTCTCAATATTGATTCGTCCTTTCTTCTGTCACAGAAAAAATAGTGTATTATACACGGGAAAAATGTTAGATTTTAGCTCACGGTTTTTTGTCAACACAACCTGGAGCTAAAATCTACTACTTTTTTCCCTTGTATAAATAACTATTTTTTTCAATGGAACATAAATTTTTTTCACGTATTTTTATTTGTCAATATCTTGTCTACACCATCATTGTCTTGTAATTGCCAAGGTAATCATATTTATTTCGAAAACTCCTATAATACACAGATGTTGATTCCGATATGCCTGCTGATCTTCATTTTCTAATTTTCCATCCAAAATTATGCACGTAGAGATCAAAATAATGTTTATTTGTAGACCACATTATATTGTACTACAATAATATTTATGTACCAAGGAAGAAAAACTCTATTGTAGTCAAATTGATAGCCGAGGCTAGCAATCAGGCCAGTTCGATTTTCATTTCATCAGTAAATACCTTGTCAACAATTCAGATCTATTTAATGCTCTAAGAATGCCAAGAAAGGATAATGAGATGAACCTATGACATCAAAATATTATGCACTATGAGTAAAATGAAAAGTGAACTAGTAATCAAGCGAGACCAGGGTTGCCAGTTCGACTTTTATTTCATCAGTCAATACCTTGTCAAAAATTCAGATTTTTTTATGCTATGCCAATTCCAAGAAATAATCATTCTCCTATTTCTCAATTTAAAAATACTCACAAATATTACAAAATACAGTTACATAGGTACTTATAAGATTTGAGTGTATAAAAAACGGGAAAAAATTTTAAAAATAAACGACAAAAATACATAACAAATATGAAAATTAAACTTAATGAACAAACTGTTATAACAGAGGTATATAAAAAATTCAATTTGATCTGAATCAGATGAAGTATTGTTCTTTTTTGGTTTATACATACATATCATTACCTAGATGTAAATGTATTACTTATTTTGTGAAATTCATTTAAACATAGCATGCCGCAATATCATGCAATTTATAAGTGTATGTGATTAACTAAAGCTTAATAATGATACAGGTAATTATAATGATGAATAGGTGTCGAAATATTCTTCAGTAGATCAATATGCAAATCAGGAGATCTACTGAAAATCCAGTAGAATCGGCAACGCTGCAGCGGAAGAAAAGTGTTTGCGGACGAAGAGTTAGTGTCTGCGGACGAAAATTTCTTGCCTTCGGAAATAGTCGGTTTTTCGTTCGGAAATTAGAACGTAAAATATGATTTTTAGTAGAGGTGAACAAAAAAAGATTTTGTCTATCTCCGAGTCTCTCTTATTGCTATAGACCTATGGAGCTTTTCCACACTACGTGGACGGACAGCCGGTATATTTTCTAGCACTGGGGCTATATTTTTCTTCATAAATAATTGCCCAGAAATAGTTATTTGTTTAACTAGGCAGCAAAGTAGTAGATTGACTGCCGTGGCTGAATTCATAGCCGAGCGTAGCGAGGCTAGGAATCCAGCTAAGGCAGTCAATCTACTTTGCTGCCGAGTTGAACATATAATTTTTTCTCCGATTGTTCATAATGATATGGGATGTATGGGAGAATATTGTATTTGCGAATTAATACAATTCCCACAATCTCTTTATTCTTCCTGTATAGTGTTCAATTAAAATAAAATTTGATATAAATCGCAGTTGTTGGTTTGACAATTCATGAAATTTCTGACAGTTGTGCGAAAAAATATCGGTATATTTAAATTATTATATAATGGACAGTGATAGCGACCTGGAAGTATACTTACACCTCCATTAATAAGGGAGGTGGCAAAAAATATAGAGTTGAATTTGTTGCCGGAGAAGTCTCGGATGGAATATGAAGGAAATCATAAACGATTTATGGATTTTTAATTTTGCTGATACATATCAATCAGCAAAGTAACCACTTTGCTGCCTAGGCAGGAAAAGTAATACTTTGCTGATCGATATGTGTCAGCAAAATTAATATTTGCTGCCAATCGGAGGAAAAATAATATTCCTGTTTTTCTTTGTTAGGAGAATAATCAAAAAAATTATAACACAAAATTCAAACAATTCATGATTTTCTCTTTTGGTTTTGAGATTTGGAACTAAGTGGAACCCAGTGAATAAGATGATTTATTTAAAATCAGTACCTAAGAATATTTTTCTAAGGAAATGCATGATAGATGAATACTTCTTTTCCTTGTATAGTATAAAAAGTAGTTTTTCAGATGGCAATGAGTTTTTGTATTCAAGGGAATACCAATATGTAAATAATCACCAGTGCCATATTATTTTTAGAGCTCCAATTATCTTGCCATATCTTTGTTTACGTTTCACCAATAAACTTGTTAATATGTAGGCTCTGATGTTAATTAAGCAGTTAATCGTTATATATAGCTAATCACATTGTTGAAAAAATGAGATACTTTCTGTATGGATAAATAGATGTTTAAAGTATATATATTTTCATGACACGTACTAAGAATATATTTTTAATTTCTGTAGAATTACTAATATTGTTACAATGAATTACGAAGAATTTTGAAAATCTGCAGGGAACTGATCATTGACAAAAAGGAAAGTTTTGAAAGTTGAAAGACACTATAAAGATGATCCCTAGAGTACTCGCCTGAGGGATACCTAAAAAATTAACTTGTTTATGCACTGAATGTTTTCGATAGTTTCGAAAATAATTTGATTATAAAATTGATGCTAAATAACATAGATCCTATGCCAGCATTTTGTATTGAAAACACAACTTGTTTCACTTTTAATGAAATAGTTATCAGTGTAGTTATAAACAACAAATAAAATAAATCGAAACCAAAAACGTGTTGTATGTTGTTAGTGATATTAATTTGTTGATTAATTAATACAGTGTTTTGAAATGAATTTGGTGATCCAGATACTCAGATTCATGTGACTCTGGTGTAACTAATGTTCATTCCAACTAAGACAGTTTTAGAAACCCTAGGGAAGTAAACATCGAATTTGCTTTGATTGGGCAATATTGGAGGCAATTTTACAACTTCACAACTTATGATGTGACGTTGAAGTTCGAGCCGTCTTTGAGGGAATTGTCCCAATGCCTTCCATGTTGTTTTTCGTATTGCTTGAACAATAATTCCTCAGAATGAACCCGAAATCTGATTGGAACTCAATAATTAGTATGACCATGAAATTGAATCGGAAGCCACATTTTAATCTCGCCAACTTCTTATAGATGCAGTGTGCCTCAATTTAAACGCCCCCCCCCCCTACATCTGACCGGTATAAATAACCATCAATTTGATCAGTTTTTCAAATACGAACATCCATTTGGATAGTGCCTTGCGTTTTTATTGAAATGAAAAGGGCCGATTTTTAATGAAATCATATTGGGATTTTTTTGGAAGGAAAACTAACTTTATATTATTGTTGTCCCCTTTGAACCCCTATATGCAAAAAATCACCTAATTCCAATTCAAGAGAATTCAATTTTTCTCATCTTCTGCCTCGAAAAAATAGTGAATTCAAATTAACTGAAAGTTTTGTAACGTTCAATAGCTCCGGTAGGTGGACAATTATTATGATGTAAAGTAAAAAACAAGATAGGGACTTTTTTGTTATACTCGCCGTTCGCAGGAAATTATTTATTTTTACAAAAATGTTGTTTAGATGTTTGTTTTCTTGAAACCCCCATAGAAATAACATGGAAATTCGCATATTGGGGTTTGAAACATTGAAGAACACTATTTCCTGTAAACAAATTGCTAATATGTGATTTCACAAAAAAAAATCCCCTTTTCATTTGAAAATGTACGGCCAAAATGTCCAAAATGATGTGCGTCTCTGAAAGACTGATCATATTGATGGTTATTAGCACTAATCCAAATTTGGTAATAATCACTAGACTAAGATATGGAGGGGGGGGGGGCATTTGAAGTGAGACACACTGTATGCTGTTGAGTTCACTAAGATTATTAAACAGCAAATCATCATGAATTAATTATTCACATACATTTTCCCTTTTTTTAGATTGAGAGTGCGATATTGGTTCTGCTTTACACCGAAAAAAAAAACTAACGGCCACCAATAAATTTTGCCAAATTGATCACCCTGTAACTTTTTTAATTCTTGTCCGATTCTGGTGAAATTGGACCAAATGGTATATTCATGTTTCGAAATGTTAGCCTGCATATTAGGTCCTTAGAAAAGCCGATGGCTTGATCATTATAAAGGGTAAAACAAAAATTACTCTTTCACCGTTAATTTCTCTCAACGCCCTGTGTCAAAAGTGAGTCGTTAACTTAGCTTCATTATGTTTTGGATTGGAGTGTGATCCCTGCTTAACACAATGGTTTTTGATTCACGTCGATAACCACTATTTAAGAGAAGATACAAGTGTTTTAAGAAAGAATGTTTTCGTTTTTATTTCAATTAATTCAGAACCATTCTCCAACCGTCTGTTTCATCATGATTTTTGAATTGAAGTGGGATCCTTTTTCGTCCCTTCAAACAAAATGGTTCTAGATTCAGGTCAATATCTTCTTCGTAACAAATGTTCAAAGAAATTATGAATTTTTTTTATTTTTATTAACAATAATTCAGAACCTATCGTATACCATTCATTCATTCACGGAGAATTCTAGGCAATACTTCAAGACTGCTTATAAGAAATTTGATCAACTCGATGCCACGGCGATTGAATGCTGTAATTCAAAGTGGAAGAGAGCATGAGGTAGGTACGGGTAATAAAGCCTGTCGGCCAATAAGGCCTAAGCTATAAAAATGCGAGTTAAAATCATCCATATCGTTCAAGGTCACACTGGTAGGTTGCTAAAATTCATAGATGGCGTCTCAAACTTTCCCCGCGATGTGTTAGTTCGCTCACTGCCACCAGAGTTGCTTCATTTATGTGAGGAGGGGTCGTGCGGCACAAATAATAAAAAATCGTTAGAATCAATCGTGAGTTTTGTTTGTAACATCACACTTATTCATATAATTTTGCGCTATAGTTTACTATTATTTAATGCTTCAGCGACTTCGATGTTCAACTAGTATATCATGGTCTGGATAAGGCTACTTTTGATTTTTCTTTACACATTGTTGAAGGTTATTAAGGCCTACTAAATATGACATGAGATGATCTAGATGCGGCAAATGGTATCTCCTCGGGTATCACGTCGGATTGTCACCGGATGATACAGATGATTTGAGGGTCCTGATGGCTGCTATACAAAGACATTTGTCTTTATTTTTGAGACCTGAGCATGATCAATGCATAATCTTTAATTATTGATTTCAATTACCAAAACTTAGGCGCCTATTTCGATTTTTTATGAATGTCAAAGTCTCAGGCCTTATTATCCTACCATAGTATAATAAGGCCTGATGACAAGGTTTTGTTAAATGTTTGATTTCGTTTTTGTTAACGGCAGAAGTTGCCATCTTCTGATTATTTTTTATAGTACTAGATCTCTGGCTATGCTTAACACTACAATTTGTTGAAGTGCGGATGAATTTCAAGTCTCCCCTAGCACTTACCGCAATTACAAAATAAGTTGGAATTGAGTGATATTAATTCTTCAAGTTGCTATTCAATAAGTTCATGTAAGTTCTGATTATCGTTAATAAAAATTGAAACATTCCAAACTTTCTTAAAACACTCGTATCTCTTCTTAAAAATGAGATATTGTGGTGAATCCAAATCTATTGTGTTAAGAAGAGATCACACTCTAATCCAAAGTATAATGAAGCAAAGTTCAACCTCTCAATTTTGCCACAGGGCGTTAAGAAATAAAGGGCGAAAGAGTAACTTTGGTGTTTCCCTGTATAATGAATCTACGATTTGATCGAATCTTCACAAATATCGGACGAGGATTGAAAAAGTTACAGTGTGAACAATTTCGGCAATTTTTTTGGTTTTGGTGGCTGGTTTTCTTGCCGGTGAGTGTAGTTTTCTCATACTAGTTTAGCTTGATCTGAAAACAGTTGAAATGCAATGTAGAGTACTTATTTAAATCTTTTAGTATGATTCCTTATAATAGTCCAGTGGGGTGATTTTTTTTATTTCCTAAATATAATCATCACTCAAATACCTTTCAATTCCATATTTTTTGAGAATTTTTTTTTAGGTTCCTTACACACAGTGGAGTAATTGAATGCCAATAATTCATTTTCAGTCCACTTGCTCATTTATGAATTGTTTGCTTCTATCAGGGTTCAGTAAACTCATAGAATCAGTACTTAACAAAAAATATGGTTACACCAGAGCTTCCCTGCCTCAGAATGTAGTGAAAAACACTCTATTGTTAAATTTCATAAGGTATCTACCTACTTTACAATTTTATATTTCAAGTAATATTCATGTTGATGTAAAGGTGTATATTTCTTTAACATTCCTACTAAATTGAATTTTATACCTAACATGTTTTGGAATGACTTGTATTTATCTTCCAATTTTTATACTTACATTTTTTTCTCTATATTATATATTATAAATATATTATTTTATATGTCAATATTGAAAAAATATATGGATTATTCTATATTACTTAAGATATTTTATTGTATCCAACCTTGAAGTTTTGATACCCCATTATTAGACCCATTCACATAGAAAAAAAAAATAGTCACAGAAGTGGTAGGTACTGATTGTGATTAATTCAAATTGACAGGAGACCCTCAAAAACTTTCGTGGGTGTTACTATTCAAATGGTAATCATCTGTCATTATAGTAATATTAGTAATGTGCTGTGGCTGTTGTGTACAGTGTGTCCAGTTTTCGATGCTTTTGCCTGATATCTCAGTTATCTTTGGAGATAGAACCTTGCGGTTTTCGCGGTCCTGTGCCACTTTTTTGGGAAACTCAAGATGGCCATATCAGATTTTGCAAGACTGTTTCCGTTTATGAGATACAGGGCGATTTTGAAAATTTATACTTTTTGGACCCCCTCTATATCCACGAAGTTTCTCAACAAAAATGTCAAATCAAAATCTTATCGCATAGAGAATTTCACGCATAATCCAGTGGCGCACTTAATTTTTTTTTCGGTGTATGGTTTTGGAAATACGACTCAAACTTATGATTTTTTAAATGGAACACCCTGTATTTCATAAGCTCATTAAATTCCTCATTTTTTTGTCTTCAAAATGAGATATAACGAATGAATATAACATTTTCAAAATTGCTCAAAATCACTAAAATATTGAATTTTGATAGTTGGTTATGGATTTTTCTTATAAAAAACGTTCCAATTGAAGAAATATTCCTTTAAATTTTTCCATGGAGAGGTCAAAATCAATATCAACACTTATTAATTAACAAAACATTAAACTTGGGTACCTGATAGCAACAAATAAATAGTAATAAAAAGTTCATAATGTAGAATAAGCACCTGATTAAAAATTTACTAAAATAATTGAATTCCGGAATTATTCAGTAACTTATTTATGGACATGTTCAAAGCGATATAAATTTTTCCTAACATACAGTTGACAAACTTTCTTAATACTACTTAATACAGTGAGTGGCCCAACATACTTGAAGAACTTTGTGCAACGAACAGAGGCAGTTTTCCAGGAATTACAAAGACACCTTTCAATGATTAATATGTATTGAGAAAGTTTGTGATGGAAAATGGACATCAATTTGAACAATTCAATGAATAAATCACTGAATAATTTCGAAATTAATTTGTTCTACTAAATATTCAATCAGGTGCTTATTCTACATTATAAACTTTTTATTACTATATATTTGTGGATATCAGGTATCTAATTAGTGTTGAAATTGTTATTTCCCCCTTCATGGAACAATCAAATATTCCTTCAATTGTAAATTTCTTTACATGAAAATCCTCGAAAAACCCATAGCCCACTATTAAAATTCAATGTTTTAGTGATTTTTGAACATTTTTGAAAATTTTATATTCATATATCATTTCGAAGGGAAAAAAATAAGGAATTCAATGAGCTTATAAAATACAGGGTGTTCAATTCAAAAAATCATAAGTTTGAGTCGTATCTTCAAAACCACACCCCGAAAAAAAAATTTTTTGTGCCCCACTGGATTCTGCATTAAATTCTCTATGGGTTAAGATTTTAATTTGACATTTTCGCTGATAAATTTCGTAGATATGGAGGGGGTCCAAAAAGTATAAATTTTCAAAATCGCCCTGTATCTCATAAACGGAAACAGTCCTGCAAAATCTGATAAGGCCATCTCGAGTTTCACAAAAAAGTGGCACAGGACCGCGAAAAAGATAACTGAGATATCATGCAAAAGCATTGAAAACTGGACACATTGTACACTGGATTTTTCCATTGTTCACATGGTTTCAGTACTGATGTTAAGCATAGAGTGTTCTAAATGACTTGTTATGTGTAGGCTTTGTAACCAACCCCACACCCTACCTTATGAGCAGCACTGTTTGTTTTGATGTAAGTGACCAATAAGCACAACCTTACATAAACCAATGTAAACAGTCAACAAACCACTATGACAGCTTAAAAAACGGGCGTATGCTTATTTTCTATCATGAATAGATAGCATGAAAATAAAAAATAGTGGAACACAAATAACAAAACACAAGTCATCTTGGCAACACTGTTTTACCATCAACATGAAGATGGTGGACAATTTTTTTCATCCCTGGTATGATTTCTGTGAAATATTATATCACCTCCCAAGAGGTTGATGAATATGAATTTTCAGTCTAAATTTTGAAATTTGATATTACCCTATGAGTTCAGCATCATTTCTTCACTGAAATGATTATAATGGAAGATGACTTTTTCATTCCAAAATTCACTTAAAAGTAGAACAAAGTTCTTCTAAGGACTGACTCAGCTTGCTTTTATGTGAATGATAAATAATTTGTAGATTGTTAATCCAGATTTTACTTTTATTTCATATATTTTTCACTCAAATACAAAATGTTCTCTGCTGCACATTTTTCTAAAGGTTCCTATTCACATTCATTTGTCTTTTCATCTCAAAAGCAATAATACCTAATGCTACACCAATATTCAAACTTTCAACATTGTTACTCAATGGTACATTCAACCTCACCCCATTTAACTGTTTAGCTAGATTGTAAGAATCTTCACTAATACCTTCAGTTTCTCCTCCAACTATGAGAACAATGTGATCTGAGGAAGTGAAATTCACTCCATAATAAGGCAAAACAGGTACACTTTGAATCAATTGTGACAAATTAGTTTTTGATGAAATGCTATCATCTCCACCAGCAGATATGGTATGATTGTCTGCTATGAATACAGATGAGTTTTCCTTCAAATCTCCTGAGATTTCCTCCCAAGTTTGTTTTCTATGTATCCTCAATCTGAAGTGAGTGCCACATGCACTTCTGAGGACTTTGGAATCCCAAACATTGACACAACCTAAGAAATTCAACAAATAAATAATTTAAAATTAAATTATCTGATCTGAAACAAAAGAATTGATTGATAACAAAGCAAATAGAAGTTACCTTTAGTCAGAATAACTTCTTGACATCCTAAACCACCACATGTTCTCAATACAGCTCCTAAATTGCTAGCCTCCCTAATATTATCACAAATTATAGTCAGAGGCAAAGAGTCTGATGAGGGTGTAAAAGAATCTACATCAGGAATTTTGAATACACCTACAAAAAACATCATACATAGGGACTGAAGAGGTATAGGTTTAATGTATTTTCAATATATTACTGTCTAGTTGTGAGTCTAGTTTGTTGGTAATTATACTTCAAGAACTTGTAAAAAAAACACTATTTCAATACCACTTACCCATTATTCCTGGATTGGTTGTCAATCCTGACCACATTTGCATTTCTCTATAGGGCATTTTATACAATTTTGCACCCATATTTGGCAAATATGGTCTCAGATATTCTACTTCTTTGAAACGGCTGAATAAGATGTACTTAAGTGTACACCCTGATTCCAAGGCATCTTTTATTAACCTTTTACCTTCCAGGAGAATCAAGTCATTTTTATTTCTTTCCTTTTTTGATTTCAGGTCAACTAATATTGACCCAATTCTAGAATCATTATTTTGCATCTTTGTGTAAATGAAGTTTCCTTCTTCATCAATGATTGTTTCCAACATATCTGTAGTAGTTATCTTAGCTTTGATATGAGCCTGATTATTCTTGGAAATGGTAAGAGGCTTCTTGGCATGAGATTTCAATGCATAATTCAGAGCAGTTTCTTTATTTTTTGTTGAGAGATTCTGTTGATCCGATAAAAGTTCTTGATGAGGATATTCATCATCAATTTGAAACTTGCTAGTTTTAGGTTTGTCTTGAATTTCATCATATTCTTCAGCTGGGATTACATTAACTGGTGATCTAAATTTCCACCTAGGTAAATGCCGAACTTGACACTGCATGAACTGGTTGCTATTACTTAAAATTGGTAAAAGTAATCTCTGAAATGATGACATAATATTCAATTGAATTACACTTAATGAAAATGGATTTGAAGGGATATTAAAAAGATAACAAAGACAAGGTTCAAAATAGTTCAAATCTAAGGCATAACCACAAAAAAACAAACATTTATAACATAACCTTTAAAGAGTTTTAAGTTTTGAGAATTTCATCACTGACTTGGCAGACTGCTGCTCTTTAAGTATGTTGTTACTTATATTCTAATAACCTACTTCCTACTTGTCACTTGTCTACAAAGGTCTAAGGACTCTAACGAGTAAGGAACAAATCGAACGATTAGTAAAAAACTGTGGTAAAAAATAAAAGATTTTAACCTAAAAAACAGGAATTATATGCAGATTTATAGAATTTTAGGAAATTTTTCAAAACATATCTTCAAAAGAAAATATTCTTCAAATACTAAATCTTTCTTTTTTCATCTACAACAAAATAACCTAATGATGGATGCAAACTTCGATAATGTACCAGGACCAGGATTTGGATTCAAAATTTTGCCTTCACCTGTGAAAAGTGCAAGTGACAAGAAGGAGTACACGTAAGACAAGTCTTCTAAAATGTATCGAAACATTCTTATGAAATTCCATATTTTCAGAGTCATTCAGCTAGATAATGGTTTGACTGCTTGTCTTATTTCTGATAAGGAACCTATTGTGAATGAAGATGAATCTTGTGAGGAATCTAGTGATGAATCTGAAGGTTCTGAAACAGAATCATCAGACTCAGATGCTGACTCCTGTCAGAGTTCTGAATCTAAACAGTGTAAATCTGGTTCTTCAGCATCTGAGTTGAAAATGGTGAGTATTTTAAGATAACAGCATCAATACTGTCTCACATGAATAAACAAGTATATATTTTGATTTTCCAGGCTGCAGCTGGACTCTGCATAGGGGTGGGAAGTTTTAGTGATCCAAAAGATGTTCCTGGTATGGCTCACTTTCTTGAACATATGGTTTTCATGGGAAGTGAAAAATTCCCAGCTGAAAATGATTTTGATTCTTTTATAAAAGTGAGTACTTACCTACCTCACACCTATATGCACAGTCAATCCATACAACTTTTGGTTCAATTAAAAAACTGTCAGGATGTTTTTATATTTTCAGAAAGGTGGTGGAAGTGACAATGCTTCTACAGACTCTGAAACAACTTGCTTTTACTTTGAGTGCCTTGAAAAACATTTACATGAGGCATTAGATAAATTTGCACAATTTTTTATAGCACCTTTGATGAAAAAAGGTGCCATGACACGTGAACGTGAAGCTATTGAATCAGGTTGGTCACTGAAGAAGGTACTTTAGTACCTGAATGAGAATCTCACTAGTAGTTTTTAGAGTTTCAGATGGCCTTGCCTTCTGATTGGTCCAGAAAAGAACAGCTCTTATGTAGCTTCTCCAAGAAAGATTCTCCAGTGAACTCATTTGCATGGGGAAATCTGATAACATTGAAAGAGAACATAGATGATGACAAACTTTATGAAGGTGTTCATGAGTTCAGAAAAAGACATTATTCTGCACACCGCATGACCCTGGCTATACAGGTACATATTATTTTCAATTCAGATAAGTAATAGTAGTAATACCCAGATAGAGGATAAGTATACAAAAATAAGAGACCAAAAAATATCAAAACATGATGGGTTTAGCACAAAAAATATTAGGCAAGTGAATTAATTTCTTTTTATTCCTTAAATAGAATCAGCACTGAAACACCTTTCAATCTCATATTTTTTTAGAATTTTTCAGTGTATTTGAAGGTCTCAAAATCATCAATAATGCCATGGTAATTTTCAAAGGGCTAGAAATTAACCACCAGAAAATGTCAGGATTTCCTTAGTAGGGGTCAGTGTTGCCAACAGGAACCCAGTTCATTATAGTACAATGATGTCAAAATTATAGTACAATCAGAATATAGTACAATTTGATGAATCCCAATCTCAACTAATTCCCGAGAAATATCAACATATTCAATGCAAAAATCAAGGAAAAGTTTCCTATAGAACACCACTGCAATGAATAAAGTGTCCTAATATTGTAGGATGATAATGATAATTTAAATTCGAATTTACCGCCATATATGCATAGGTTCAGTGTGGCAACACTGAATATTTGTGTCAATGAAAGACGGACTGTCATTACTGTCAAATGTCATATAGGAGATTTTTCACTTCATGGCTTTGGAGAATAAATGAAAGATGGTATCTAGTCTGATTGAAATTTTAATTTTTGAATCTACATCCATCTGAAAGAGTAGGCCACCCTACAATATAATGTATTATGAACCTTAAATAATAAAATAATTGAGGAAGGGGATTGAATGAAAAATCTTTATTAAAAAAAACAAAAAACGAAAATCTTCCATAAGTAATATGGCAGAGCAGAACAAACGAAAATATTTTCTTATACATCAGTCTTTGTCAGTAGTCAAACTTGATTTTCTTGGATGTAGTCGTTTTTCCTTTGGATGCTTTAAAATCATACATATTTTGATTATGACATCTTATCATAGTTTTACTAGGCTGAAATTTGATAATAAGACTTTTTTATTCACAATTTTTTCAGATTCGATTTGGATAATTTAGTATCCCATGATATGATCCGATTATTCTACAATTTTAGTATGCTTTGCTCAATTATAGTACAATTCCCATACTATAATTACTCTAAAATTGAGTAGTACATAAATTCGAAATTATTATACATGTACTATAATTATAGTATGGTTGCCAACACTACTAGGGGCAGCCATAGCACAGTTGCCATATGTTAAAATAAGATTGGGTACCTCAGAAATATAATTTATACAATAATCCATAAATTCTCAATTATGTAATGGTAATATTCCTAATTAACATTAAAAAATCAGTTGTCTCAAATTGTTCCCTCATGTCTTGTGGCCCATTGATTATAAAACATGTGTGTGAATAATAATCATATCAACTCACACTAAAGGACATTTGAACTGTTAAACGCTCAAGTAAACGTGACAACAGCGCACGAATTGTGGGCGTGGTCTTGTCAGTTCTCTAATAAAAATAACTAAAAAAGGCGAGTGGACGATCTTGAACTCATTTAATAAACTGCTTGGGAAAATATAATATAAAAAAGTATAGATAATGAAGACAACTGACTGTTACACTGTGACATATGACTGAAGTATTAGCACAAACATAAAACATCCTGACGACTGAAGTTTGACAGATAAAGCGCCAGTGGCGGCGGTTATGGTTTCATAGAAGGACAATCAATAGCTCACACAAGCTCAACAATAAGCATAGAGCATAGAACACAGAGAAATACTTTTTGGGATTCAGCACAATGTTGCCAAGTCTCCAACATTTACATGATATTTTAATATGGAGTATAAGAAATATTTGGACATGCTGGTTGCTTGAAAAAGTCAAGAAGAAGGACTCAATCAACGTTTTGATAACATGATTATAATTGGTGACTTGGCAACTGCTTCATGAGTGGGTATTAAAGATTATCCGACCAATTATTATGAAACAGCATAAAAACTGAGGTAACCATTTATTTGTCGTATCACCAAATGGTGGCCTACCTTTGAAATGACCAATGAATTAATTTAGGTCCCTAATGATACAGTGGAGTAATGGAATGCCAATAAGTCCACTAGTCTATTCAAATTCCAAACAAATTAAAGATAAAATGGTTGAATAACTTTTGGTTTCAAAACTTTCTGATATTAATTCAGACGTTTTTTTTAACACTTATGTTTGTTATAGAGAATTTAGAAATAGAATTGAGTTTTGTTGTTTGTAACTTATTAGTAATTTTACCCAAAATTAAGTGTGACAAGTTGGAGCTGGTGGTCCACTCATCTAAAAATGTTGATTATCATAAAAAATACAGGACACATAATTTTTTAGGATTCAAATGATGAATCATATTGCTTCCAATGTGTTATCACTAGGTAGGTTTTTAGAGTGAATAGAATCATTTCATTGCCCATAAAACCTCATGGTTTCAATTCAAACATTTCAATTCATTAGGTATAATGAGTCAGTTAAATTGATTCCATTATGAAATATGATTGTTTTCAATTAACTGATTTATTTTATATGCACTTTGTTTCTATTAAAGATCACTTTATTGTCTTATTTTGTGAATATTTATTTTGTGAATATTTATTTATAAAGACCATGTTTTTAATTTTCCTCCAACATAAATAATGAAATTTTAATGGAAACAAATTCAATATTTTCTCGATATATACATCAACTACGTAAGACAACATGATATTCATTTATCATTCATAGGCAAGGCTTCCAACAGAAACACTCCAAAAATATGTTGTGGAGTGTTTTTCCAAGGTACCAAATAATGAACTTCCTGCCAATGATTTCACAGTATTCAGCAATGGATTATTTGAAACACCTGAATTCAATAGACTGTATTATATGAAACCTACAAAGGATTCATGTCAGGTGAGATGCATACATTTTCATTGTGAACCCATGATTTGTGACTTCTTTGGCCAGTAGGCATGAATGTTGTGTCAATCTATTGAACTAAATCTAGTCGAATTCAATGATAATATTTTATTGTTCAATAATTTAGGTTGATCTGACTTGGAGTTTACCACCATTGCGAGAGAAATATAAAAGTAAACCAGTTCAATATGTTTCATTTTTGATGGGAGATGAAGGCAAAGGAAGTTTGCTATCATACTTGAAAAAGAAGTAAGCACCACATATATAGGTAGTGTATAACAATCAAGGTTATCAGTACATTATTATTGTTCATTTAATTATTTATTCCTACTGCCACCAATCATCCAAACATCTTCATTTTGCAGAATTTTTTCATTACTATGATACAAGAATAATTTCAGGTGATTCATTGATTAAATTGGAATAATGAAATTTCCAAGATTTTATTCTTACTCTTACCACTTCATCATGAGGTAGAGGTACTTATCTTCAAAGTTGAAATTTGTCAAATTCCACTGTTTTTTTCAAGATTTTTTCGAGAATTTGTAGACACCAAAGTGTTTCCTAAGTAAAGAAGTAAAACCTACTTGGTTAATTCCTATGTTAATGTTCTCTTTACATAAAGTTTCTAAATTCACATTTTTTTATATTCTCTCACATTAGTACAAAAGAAGAAGTAGTCAGTAGAAGCGGCGTTAGTAGCATTCTCTTGGTATTAATCAAAACCTGTTAGCTCTCATTATGATACCTGTTGCTTATTAAGTGAAAGTGGTACATTGAAAACTGCAAAACCTCAGGGGCAACGGGTGAGGCAGAGGTATAAAATTGACTACTGGTGGGTGGAGCTTAAACACTACGCCGATGACCCAAAAACCATTACTCGTTTGTGAATCCGTTCCTAGATCAAATTACGAGGGGGAGTCTAAAAATTCAGTACGACGCGGCGGCGACCGCGGCGTGCTGACTTGTCGTACATTGTGAAGAACGCTCCAAACGTTGTACTGTCGACTAGTGGTGCTAGTCGTTATAAGCTTGAAAAAAGTTGTCATCTGGGTAATGGATGCGTACATTTAAATCCAGCAAGGTGAATTCATTTCGGATAGCGAGAAAAATCACTCCGATTTTCGAAGTTGATGCAATTTCTTTTTTTATTTTCAAGAGCTTGGTTGTTAGTATATTCCGAGGTATCTTCCAATGATTTTCACACGACTGGAAAGCTGTTGTTTTTGTATTCTCTGGATACTAATTTCTCCTCGAATTATATTTACAAATGCAACATCATTTGTTAAATTTCTTTCAAATTGTTATTTGCTTATTGATTGATTTGAAGTTGTTATAGTGTAAAACAAGAAATAATATTGAAAGAAGAAATGGAATAACAATAGGTCAATAATATTAGTTGGGACGATTCCTTGCGCCAGGAGTACTAAAATTTTGTAAATACAAAAAAAAACAGGAGATTTTTTCAATTTTCATATCGGGTCCAAACACATAATGAACAGATATTTGTTTTGGTACTCCTCAGTTGACCCTGGATTTGGAAGTATTTATTATGGCATTGGTTGATGGTCCTGTTTTTTTCCAGAATGTTATTTTACTCTCGATTATCACTTCATCCACAGTCATAGTTCTGGCTCCATATGGACATTTTATTTCCACAATGGAGTTTTTTCTTTCCGAAATTCCGTCAGGACTGGCAGCTATGTAACTAAATTCTTCATCGAATAGTCCACATTTTCAACCTAATTTTGTGCTTTATATACTACACAGCTTGATAGAAGTGTGCGAGAGTATGTGTCAGAATATGGCGAGTTATTGTCAAGATATCCGGTTAGTAGGTTTAATAAGATCGTGAGGTACTATTCCAGTTCAACTCACCTTATTTCTTCGTCGAATTTTGGATCGAGATGACACTCTCCACGATGACATCGATAATCGCTTTCTCGAACTTTTACGTGTACGCGACATTGTTGAAAATTTTTCGAAATCGCAATACTTCCACTGTGCACAAATCATTAATGATTGCTCCAGCAATACATGGACATACAGAATTATCTCACCCCGCATGCTGAAAGGTTTCCACGCTTCTTTTCTATTGGTAGCTTTGAAGTTACGAGAACAGCAAACAGCAGTACCTATTTTTTATAAAAGGTGAGGATCAAAAGACTGTAGACGCGTGTCAAACCGCAGCGCTAATGAGTCGTCGTGGAAGAAACTGTGATATCGACAAATAAGTGCATCCTTTTTTATTGTGTTTAATATTTTCTTGATATGCCTAGAACTGGATGGCAGTAGATTTTCTATCGTTTCCACAATTGTTTATGATTCAACCGTCCTAGTTATTCCAGAGGTAATCGTAATTCAAATTATACGTGTAAATAAACCCTTATAACGGGTTATTTTTCAAAATATTTCATAATTCTTCGACTCAACAAATATTATCGTTAATTGTGAGAACCTCACCATAACATTGCCGTATATTCTTGATTTTCTAGCTATATTGGAGCAGTCTGAAATGATATGAAATACTGATAATTTGATATTGCTCTGGAAATATGAAATATTAATTTTTTACACATGCCAGACCCTCGTAATCATTGCAAATGAAGAATGTATCGGGAATGTATTTCATCTCTATTCATAAATGTTAATTCCTTTCAATTCTGAGAGCGGCGCCACTTTCTAGATACAAATTGTTGCCATGCAAGGGTTTCGTAGCCTCTAACTTTTTAGGTTCATTTTTCATTTTGAGTGGATGAAAAAATTAGTACATATTTGTCAATATATGTTCCTGTCGACTCACTTTTTCGATATTTGATTCAGTTTCTTCTAAAAAAAACGCAAAATAACGTATTTTATGATGATTTTCCCTTTTTTTTTTTTTTAAGAACTGAATCAAATTTCGAAAAAGTAAGACGACAGGAACATAGATACGATCTTCACGAATACGTACAAATTTTTTCATTCACTCAAAATGAAAAATGACCCTGAAAAGTTAGGGAATACGAAACCCTTGCATCATTGCTTTATATCATATTACAACTTCCTCTTGAGGGCACAGATTGGTTTTAGGAAAAATATGTGGAAGAATCATGAAGAAAAAAATTTCTCAATATTTTATTCTTTCTTGATAAAACATTTAGCTCATATTCATTGTGATGAAATTGTTTCAGTCCATTGCTAAACAGATTATTTTTTCAGAATGTGGGCCATTTCAACTTCCATCGGGAATGGAGAAGGTGGTTCTGAGGATAATTCCATGTACACTCTGTACACTGTATCTATAGTTCTAACTGAGGAAGGTCTGAAGAATATTTCTGAAGTGAGTAACAGAAATATATCTGCACAATGTGAAGTTGATTGTTAGGAAACGTCGTATACAGTGTGTCCCACTTACCATGCTCACCATGGGTATCTTTTTAACGGTGAGAGATACGAGGTCGGTTAAATGACACCAAATGTGGAGTTTGTCAAGGCCAACTATAATGTGAAAAAATATTTTGATAAAATCTATTCGTTTTTGTTTTATATGCAAAGAACAGATTTTGATCATTTTCATGTCTCCTCCGTAACTTCTTTATTTATGAAAATATTCAAATAGGAATTTCATATTCTCATGGCAGTTTTTCAAAGTGATTTTGGAAAAAATATGAAATTTATACCAACTCTTCTAGAATTTGAGATATCAGCACCAACTTTAGTTTTACAAATGTAGGTCATAGCTCACTATGACTTAGTTACAAATAACTTTTTTTCCTCTTTCCGATGATATGTTGCAGTAATAGTTTTGTGTTGATAACAACGGAGTTATCGTCATTTATACAAAAACAAAAATTATTTGGAAGCCGCCATCTTGAATTTATAAATTTTAACAAGAAGATCATGATCTCCGACCTCAAAAACCCCTACTTATCAATTTTGAATGGAATCGGACCAAATCTTGTCCGCCATCTTGGAGCAGCCATTTTTTTTAATTTCAACAAAAATTCCATAATGTATTGTCACCGAAATTATGAACACCTGCCGAATTCAAAGTTAATCAGAGAGAACTTTTGTTGAAATTAAAAAAAAATGGCTGCTCCAAGATGGCGGACAAGATTTGGTCCGAATCCATTCAAAATTGGTAAGTGAGGGTTTTTGAGGTCGGAGATCATGATTTTCTTGTTGAAATTTATAAATTCAAGATGGCGGCTTACAAATAATTTTTTGTTTTTGTATAAATGACGATAACTCCGTTGTTATCAACACAAAACTATTACTACAACACATCATCTGAAAGAGGAAAACAAGTTATTCGTAACTAAGTCATAGTGAGGTATGACCTACATTTGGAAAACTAAAGTTGGTGCTGATATCTCAAATTCTAGAAGAGTTGGTATAAATTTAATATTTTTTTCGAAATCACTTCGGAAAACTGCCATGAGAATGTGAAATTCCTATTTGAATATTTTCATAAATAAAGAAGTTACGGAGGAGACATGAAAATGATCAAAATCTGTTTTTTGCGTATAAAACAAAAACGAATAGATTTTATCAAAATATTTTTTCACATCATAGTTGGCCTTGACAAACTTCACATTTGGTGTCATTTAACCGACCTCGTATCTCTCACCGTTAAAAAGATACCCATGGTGAGCATGGTAAGTGGGACACACTGTATATGATCAAATTTACACAAAATTCTTCATAACAAGACATATTTCAACTTCTAATTCGAAATTTAGACTTTGATATCTCATTTTTAGTACTCACCTACCTAAAACGTTTCATTCATTTTGATTGAATTGATTTAACAGGTAAACAGGTTATCCACATATGGGTAATCAGTTGCCAATCACTGTATATCCCTTCAATATTGATATTGAATGAATAACCAGGCCTTGTTTGTGCCTTTGTCTTGACATCATTTTAGGTAATAGGCGTTGTCTTTTCTTATATTAATTTGATGAAACGCTTAGGACCACAGAAAAGGATATTTGATGAGTTAAAATCAATAGGGGATACTGCGTTTCAATTTGCCACAGAGGAGCCTGCTTCTGACATGGTAGAAAATTTGTGCGAGGACATGCAGTTTTATCCCCCGGAAGATTATATTGCGGGCTCCGAACTTTATTACGAGTTCGATCCTCAGGTAGGTAATGGAACATCCTGTATTTTTTCACATATTTCAATTTGTCATTATTATCTTGTCTACAGGACCATATAATATTTTTGTAATAGTTTTGCGGCGTTGTCATCAAATTAGAATTATTTCGAAAAATTATTAGACAAGAATAATGTTGATTTCAATACTTGCTGATTTTAGTTTTCAAAATTTTCATCTAAAATTTTGCATGGACTTTGATATATCGAAGACTGGAACCATTGGCACGATAATACACTACATACTGTTTTACCACTAACCAAACCGTTTTTTTACACCTCGACATGTGTTTTGCTTACTATGTTAGCATCTTCAGGAGAAGATAAAAACTAAATGCTCTATCCTAGTGTGCTACTTATATACTAAATATATGTTCACCCAACCGTGTATAGACAATAACCGCCAAGACAATGTTATTCATGGTTGAGTTCACATGTTATATTACTAAACTATACAGAGGGCTAAATGGGGTAGGTCCATTATCCTTATTCATTACTCTAGTACTATTCTTAGCTTTCATATGCATCTAATTTTCTAACATTATTAAATTGCTTAACTAATTTAAGGTTATTAATATGTGTGTTATGATTGTGATAGAACATGTGTTCGGCTACACACGATTTATCTAACCTGCCATATTTCAAAGGTGCTAAGTGTTCTTTGCACCTTGTTTTTATGGGACGCCTGGTTTGGCCTATATATGTTTCATCGCAATCATTACAACTAATTTCATATATTCCTGACTTTTCAAGTGTGTGCACCTTATCTTACGGATTACCTAATAAATTGCCTAACTTTGACAAAAACTGATAAAAGCTTTCAAAACCTAAGTCTTGGAAAACCTTATCAAGTCCTCTTGTGTAATTGGGATTGAAGGGGATTGTGCTTTTTCTCGAATTGTTTTCATCCGCTTGAAAAGTCGAAGAATTCCTGAGTGATAACTTAAATTTATGTCTACGTATCTACTATTTTGATATCATAACCATTGACTTTGATGATATTTCGATTAGCGCTCCAATGAAGTCATAATAGTTGGGAGTGATCTTACAGTTTGTAATGATATAATAAACTGTCAATGTTGACTTCCTTCAAATGGTCATAACTTTATATTTGAGTAGGAATCCAAATGTAACCTTTCGTGAATAAGTCAATCACTTATCTTAAAGCATGCAATTTGTCATTGCATGTTTTTTTATTGATGATAATAAAATATAGACAAATATTTCGATAACTTGAAGAAAATTTATGATTAATTTTTTCAATTATTCGATTTTCCATTCTTGCGATTTAACTGATAAACTGAAGTACAAAGACAAAAATTGAAATTCAACATAATTTTTAGGCAATAGAAATGGTTGTTGATAATCTCCGACCTAGAAATATGAACGTCATGATACTAACAAAAAACTCCCCAAATGGAGAAAAATTTGACAAAGTTGAAAAATGGTTCGGCACCGAATATACTGATAAAGGTGAGGGTTCAGATTTCCTTGTTCACCAAATGAATCATGTTTATACTCTACATTATTTAATAAAATTGAATAGCACAATTTTTTTAGATATACCGGAGGAATGGTTGATTAAATGGGAAAATACAGAACCTTACCCGGACCTAGCTTTTCCACCGCCTAACCCATATTTAACGAGCGATTTTTCCCTATTACCGGAAACTGTTGATCATCCAGATTATCCCGTGAAAGTAACTGGTACCCCTCTTGTCGAGATGTGGTACAGGAAAGATCAAAAATTCAAATTGCCAATAGCTTATTATAATTTCTATCTCATCAGTCCCAAATCTGTGGAGTCTCCTGCTAGGTAAGTCATGCCTGTGAGAAGAAAATCATGCAATGCGATTATTATTTGTCATATCAAAAATTTATTTCTTGAGAGCTACAGAAGAGCTACCTTATGGATTCGGTTTTTCTCTTTTCAACCATACAAACACAGTCGAAGACATTTTGAATGATTGAACTTCCCGTGATTGTGCCTTTGGCACAAAAATTTCTAAGCGGTGACATCAAAATAGGCGAGTGGACTTATAATTGTTGAGGGGGGACAACTGAGAAGCTGCTTAAATAATATCCACGTCTTCAAATATCAAGTTTGTATTCTAGGACAATAACACCTTCACAGCTCTCTAGTCTCAACTCTACTAGTCATCCTCACTATTCCCTGTCACCCTCTCTTATCTAGCTTATGTAACTCCTTAATAATGCATTCAATATCTCTTAGTCATAAAACCAGCACCCGTCGATATTCTAAACATAATACGGGGTGATGGTACTGAATCACACAACGTATATAATAATGATGATAATATAATACTAGTGATTAATGTAATTTGGTGGGTATCTCTGGAGTGTTTCTAACATAATGAATTACTGGCATTCAATTACTCCACTTTGTCGTTAGGGACCTAAATTAATTTTTGCAACACTTCTCGCACTTCTTTATGTACATAATGAGTGTATGCGTTGTTCGAAATGGGCTTATATCACAAAAAAAATTATTTCATAATTCGATAGACATCACCCAAACTAGCTCACCACCGCAAACCGTTTCTTGCTGTGAACTCCCTACGTTTTATGAAAAAATATTGAAATCCCCGATTTTTCGGACCTCTGAAAACGAGGCGATGGTGTGACGTCAAAACCCTAATACTGAAACGAGACTATTCCAGGCAGAGATGAATGATACATGATTTCTGACTGAGTGAATTAGCGCGAGATCACAGTTGAAAGAATTAATATATCAGTTGCCTCAGTCTCCGTCGGGCGTTTGGTATTTTCTTTTAACTATGGCGAGATGAGGTTCCTACGTCATAAGAGGGTCCGTCTTCAGAAGGTACTCTTATTTATGTCCAAAAATAAAACATTCCAGTTAATTTTTCGATCGAATTATGTCGTCAATCATTATTTATGTATAAAAGGATCATCATAAACATGGTTTGAGTTGAAAGTTCTACTAAGGTGTACACGCCCATTGTTGAATTTCGGAGCGCATTTCAAACGTACCGTCATGGCCACCATTTGACGATTTGTCAAATAAATGGCGACGTCAGCTTTTATGCTATTTTGTTATTGGTCATATAATCTCTCATTCCCACTCACGAAGCAAGGTTGTCAATTCACCAGTTATAATCAAGTTAGAAAAAAGATGTAAGAGTCCTGTCGTTGATTAAAATATTATAGGAGGAACCCGTGATATTATAGTTCATTCTCGACTTTTTCAAGCAATCAGCATGTCCAAATAGTCCTTATACTCCATAACAAAATATCATGTAAATGTTGGATACTTAGCAAGACCACGCCCACAAGTCGTGCGCGTCGTGTTGTCACGTTCACCGCTTCAAATGTACTCTAGTGTGAATCAATATGATTACTACTTACACAAATGTATTGTATGCAATAATATTTCTTGAGTTCCCAATCGTATTTCAAGACATGGCAACTGTGCAATGGTCTGCCCCTACTTACGAAATCGTGACGTCAGCTTTTACTCGCAGTAAAGGACCCCGCACATTTAGTACGGAAAATGGCTTTCAGCTAATTTATCTGAAAATTTGATATGTTACAGATATTAGCATCCCTGCTACACAGTCCAATTTACAGATCGATCATATGACCAGTTTTCGAGCTACCGAGTGTCAATCATTTGAAATGGTCTGTTCAGAATATTCTGCATCGATTTAAATTATCTGCTCTAAGCCATGATAAATCTTCAGTAGAAATGAACCCTCCACGTCTAATTTCTACCTCATGAATCCCTCTATTCGAATAGATAATAATATCACATACAGAGTATTGAATTCCATCATGACAAGGTAATATTCATATGAATAGACATATTGAAAATATCAGAATTTCGATTTTTACTCAATCACTGAAGACTTGAAAACAAACGGCAAGAATCGACCAATTATTCAACACACTATATATGATTTCCTCTGATACAATGTCCGGTTTGCCATATATGCGTTGATGACAATTTGAAAGCTTAGAATTGATGTAACTAAAATGTCCATGAACCATTCATGATATGTATCTCATTTTGTACATGGGTTACATCAAATCTAAGCTTTCAAATTGCCATCACCCTATGTATGGCAAAGCGGACATTGTATCAGAGGAAATCATATGAATCCTCATGTTGATGATCAAGATCCATAGTGTGTCAAATAATTGGCCGATTTTAGCCGTTTGTTTTCAAGTTTTCAGTGATTGAGTAAAAATCGAGATTCTGATATTTTCAATATTTGTTTATTACCATGAATATTACCTTGTCATGATGGAATACCATGTATGTGATATTATTATCTATTCGAATAGAGCGATTTATGAGGTTGAAGTTAGACATGGAGCGTTAATTTCTACTGAAGATTTATCACGACTTAGAGCACATCATTCAAATCGATGCAAAATATTCTAAACAGCCAAAATCAAATAATCGACACCCTGTTACTCGAAAACTGGTCATAGGATCGATTTATGAGTTGGACTGTGTAATAAGGACGCTAATATCTGAAACATATCAAATTTTCAGAAAAATTTGCCGAAAGCCATTTTCCGTACTAAATGTGCGGGGTCCTTTCTATCCGTTTGAAAATTAACGTGGCATTATTGATGATTTTAGAACCTAAAAATCGACCAAAAAATTCTAAAAAATATGAAATTGAAAGATATCCGAGTGATGATTCTATTTAAGAAATAAAAAAAATAGTCCACTCACCTGTTATACAGTGTAGAAGTTTGGGTGAAGAAAGGGGTCTATTTCTTACTTAGGGTTTGGAATATCTGAATTTATTTCAATGTCACCTTGTATACGTGTTCTAGTGTTGAAACATTTTCAATTTCCAATTTAACCGAATCATAACATTGTGGAACATTTTTTTAACTGAAGATAATATGACTCTTGCAGCATTTCAATGTCAGATATGTTCATGAATCTTCTTGCTTTTTCCATTGCTGAAGAGGCTTATCCAGCCTCCAGTGCTGATCTCATGTACAGCTTCAATTCCTATGAAAAAGGGATCATCATCAAAGTGAATGGATATAATGAGAAATTGCCGGTAAGTTTGTTTTCTCTAAATGTCTTTGGGATTTTTCCACCTCGTTTTTACAAGGCGATAAAAATATGGCGAATAAGAAAGTGCCAACAAACTGATTTATATTAATTGATCATGATCTTCCATCTTTTTATAATTTAATGGATAGTTGCTCTTGGGATTTCATTGATAACAAAGCTTCGGATCTGAATCACAAGTTTGAATTATTTATACAAACTCTGATAAAAGCATATGAAACATCCTTTCCTGAAAAAAAAAACACTTGTGGGTCTAATAAAATACCAAGCAATAACTGGTTCAATGATGAATTACGTAGCATGAGAGAAAGATTACATTTTCTGAATGAAATATGCAAAAAAATAACACACTTGACAATGGCACAATAAAAAATAATTATCGTATACGTTACAGAAAAGCTATTAAAGAAGCAAAGATAAGGGTGAATGATCGTCTCATAAATTCTTCAACTAACCCCTCAAAAACAGTCTGGGACTTGATCAACGCAAATAATACAAAGATGAAACCTAAAAAATGCCAACTTACTAGCGATCATCAGGCTCAATGAATTCCCAGAGTTATTGAAAGTTGCAACTCTGATTCCAATTTTCAAGGAAGGAGACGTTAACGAAGCGTCCAACTACATACCCATATCCCTCCTCCGATCGAAAATTTACGAAAAAATATTAAAAATGCAACTAGTATCATATCTTGACACAAATATTATTTTGAATCAAAACCAGTATGGATTCAGAGAGAACTTTGGAACCACTGACGCGATTCTCAACCTCATTAATGTGATTTTGCAGTCTTTCGAGAGAGGAACATACTCAGTTTCTGTCTTTTTTGACCTTAGTGAAGCCTTCGACTGTGTATCTGAAAGAATATTTGTTGAAAAGTTGCCTAATCATGGTTTTGGCACCAACTGCATAATGTTATTAGAAAATTACCTCAAGAATCGTAAACAATCTGTCTTACTTAATGAAAATATATCACACCAATTAGTAATCAAAAATGGAGTACCACAAGGCTCTATTTTAGGACCTGTGCTATTCCTCATATATATTAACGACTTTCCAATGGCGATGCATAACTTAAGATGTACTCTCTACGTGGATGATACCACTATCTCTACAAGTGGAGCCGAACTAGACAATCTTCTGATACAATGTGAAGATATACAGTCGAAGGCTGCCGCATGGTTTGCAACAAACAAACTAGCTCTGAATCAGACAAAGACAGTAACGATGATATCATCAGCGAAAGATGTGACCCACCAATCTGAAAACCCGAATTTTGTGAAGTTCCTGGGAATATACATGGATTCAAAACAACTATGGGATGTCCAGGGGAATAACCTAGCAACATCATTAACCAGAACTATATATGCTCTGTGACAACTTACATTCAAAAAGTCAAAACATATATCCTACTAACAGCATATTTTGCGCTACTCCACTCCAGAATGATATACGGAATACTCGCTTGGGGACATGCGACAATCTGGCATAGAATCTACAGCTCCAAAAAAGAGCTCTTAGAATCGTGGGAGGAGTGGACTATCGTGATGATGTTAAGAATATATTCATACAGCAAAAAATACTCACTTTACCTTGTGTTTATATTTTTGGAATGTCTAACATTTGTAAAAAATAACCCTGATTTACGTTGCATAAAAAAATCATGATTACAATACTAGATATAGAAATCACATTTATCCAAATTTATTACGCCTGAACAGATCAAAGACTGTAACCTCTTACTTTGGTCCTCGTTTCCGATCTGTAATAAAATCGTTTTTGATTGATTGTCTTTATTACCCCAAGAAACATAGTTGTTTATAATAGGGATACATAAACAATATACATAGTGTTATACATACAATTATGAAATTATAATAAGATATAACAAGTAAAAAAAAATGCAAATAATCATGCAATATCAACCTAGTATTTTATAAGTAGGTATTCAAATAGGAAATGGAATTATCAAAGTCTCTGAAGCAGATATTTTTTTAAGTTAATTTTGAATCTAGTTGCTGAAGAATGCTTTTCAAAATATTCAAGATATTATTGATTCCATTAGAAATTTGAAAACCTGATACTAGTTCTGTATAGTGTACTATTTGTTATACACTTTTATCTTTTTACAATATTTTGTGCTGTGTCTTAAACTATTGCAAGATTTCTTGTAAATCTTTAAACAGAATCTATACTACTACTACTACTTCTACTACTTTCATAAGTCAACCATTTGTACATTTTATTTTACAGATTTTGGTAGACCTTGTAGCGAATTATTTAGTGACGTTTGATAATCATGTAACTGAAGGAATGTTCAATGCTGTGAAGGATAAATTACTCAAAAGTTATCATAACAGGTTGCTCAAACCATCGGCTTTTGCAAAGTAAGTGTAGACTTTCTGATGTAATGATGAACAAGTTTCCATGTTTCCAATAACAAAATACGAATATTTTTCATTTGATTCCTTCCAGAGATATTCGTTTGAATTTATTGTTGAATAATTATTGGAAACCCACGGACAGATATTTGGGACTGTCGAATACCACTTACGGCGATATGAAGAACTTCATCAAGGACTATACGAAATCATTGTATATCAAATCTCTTGTTCAAGGAAATGTGTCGCAAGAAGTTGCTTGTGAAGTTGTCAATAAATTCGTGGAAACTCTGAAGTCGAATCATCTGTCAGAAGAACAATATCCACTGGTTAGTAATGATAACTCCCACGAATTTTCTGCAGAAAAAACTTCATTTCTCTTTTCTCTTCAGTTTAGGGTTGCTCAAGTTCCGATAGGTGAGAAGTGTTGCCGGATAGAAGGATTCAATAAAACAGATGCAAATTCAGTGATTGTTAATTACTATCAATCCTCACCTTTTTCGATGGAAACCAGTGTCATTATAGATATAATCATGGTGAGTCATTCGATAGAATGTAATGTGAATTGATTACAATTAATTTTTCATGAGTTAACACGATCTATACAGAGTGGGTCACGGTACCTTTGACGTTTACGGAGATCGGGACATAAAATCATTCTGAAAATTTGTTTACTCAAGTAGTTGCTTCTGGTCTATCGATCTAAAATTTGTTCAGCAATGCAGCGTTGCGCTTATACTAGAAAATAGTAGCAACTTTCATGTTGAAAATTTGTTTATTGAAGTAGTTTCTTTTGGTCTATCGATCTTAAATATTTTCAGCAATGCAGCATTGCCGCTTATACCAGAAAATAGTAGCAACTTTGATGTTATAAATAGAACACCCTGAATTCCATTGCATTTTTAGATTCTCCCTGAAGAGCTGATTTCATAAACTCATCACACTTGGGGTCTAGCGGGAATGATTACAGAGATAGGGTGTTCAGAATCGAGATTTTTCAACTTGAGTTTTTTTTGGGTCAAAACTATCCATTATCCGTCAAAACGGCTTTCATGTCCCTACTGAAATGGTTGTAATAATTGATGTATCGTCCTAATATCGTGAGTTAATTTCGGATGATTTTTTTGAACTCAATGAAATTATTGGCAATCTTCTGGGACCGATTAGGGTATGGAAAATATTCTGATAATATCGTCTAAGTGATGATCTTTGGATTTCTAAACCTATCAAGCATCAAAATTTCATTGTATTCGGGCCACAGCCAACCTCATGTATTTCAATAAAATGCAATTTAACAGCCAATTGTCGACGAATGTCAAATTGTGATACATAGTTGAATGAAGAATCTCAAGGCGAATAAGATAGAGTACAGAAATATACGGGGTGTCATTTGAAAAAAGAAGTTGGGACTACTTCCAATCAAACAGGTGGTTGAAAAAAATTGTCATTGGGTTCGAAGAAAGCGCCATCATCGATGATATAACCCTTGTGAATTTAAAATTTGCATTTCTCCAACTAAAAATACTAACGTGTAACTTAATAATAAGAACAACATTTATTGAGAAGAAACAAAAAACATACAATTTTCATAGAGGGAAAAAATTATAATAAATAAATCAAATATTGAATATCAATGAATAACAATCAGAATTAATTGATACAAGGAGAGAGTTGAATTGAAAAAAATATATTTCTTCAGTTCACACTTGAATTTCGTGACGAACCTAATAGATTTTATTCTGTTGGGTAGACTATTATGAATATTTGTTCCAAAAAAATACAATGATTTTTTTCCCGAATTGGGTAGGTTTTTATTCAGTCAGTTTTCAAATGTTCACTTTGTCTGGTGTCATGCTCATGGGTATCAGAATTAATATTGAAAGTAAGATTCGAATGCTTTCTCTAATTTTCAGTGAAATGGATGAAAATGCATACGTTCATTTTGAAGAGAGAGTCTCTAGCAGATCCCTTGGTTTGTATAGTCTAGATGTTGATTCCGGATATGGTAGTTTATTAATACATTTTATGGCTTTATAAGTATTTAAGAGGTATAAAGGACCTCAATTTGTATAATATACCAACCATGGAAGGTATATTTTTCTTGAGCAAATGAATATGCGATGACCAAGATAAAGATTGGTCTGTTAGTTAGTACAAAAAAGGATCTATTTGGTTATCAGGTATAGGTAACTCTTTTCGAGATAACATAAAAGAAGATTTATCGAAACTGATTGTCAATTTATGATCTTGTAACCATAATGTAATTATCTTCGGCAAATAATTTTAAATTGCCTTGTAAATTCAAACTTGTGACTTCGCATTCTGTTTCGTTTGTTCGTTGTTAAATTCGGATATTAATATTCTATGAAATCATGTTATGCTATGGAATGATGTTTCTCGAGTAGTAGGAAAGATAATGGAGCGAATTCAAAAAAGAAGTTTTGAAGAATGATTAGGCTAAGGTCGATGGAATATGGTGTAATCACAAACAGTGTTTTGTTCCTCCTGAAACGCTTGACCGCAGATTCCGCAATAATGGCATATTAATTCTCAGTTGTCCGCAAGATGGCGACACTTTTTAAAGATTTCTTTCATGCCAGAAAACAGGAAACGGCGCTTACATACCGCTTGCACCAGAAATAATAATATCGTAACATTCATAACATAACCTCAAATCAAATGAGATTAAATTTTAAAGCACGAAACTGTAATTTTGGTGAATTTTTATTATCATCAGTTCTACCAACCTTGAATTTTGGTTATGATTTCGCCATCTAACGGGTAAAATGCGACCTATATTCCGCGATATTGAAAAGATTCCTTCTGCCAAGTAGACCATAGGTCAAGAACTTTGACCGAAAAACAGTAGATAGATAGTAGATTTGATGGGACACCATCATCTGTTCATCCTAGATTAGGCAAAGTATAATTTAACTTTTAACTTTATAATGTAACTGTTATACACTACAGAGTATTACAAATTCCATGAAAAAAAAACACGCCATAATAGCTGCAAGGGTATGTATAAAAAAGTGATTTTCATGTAAATACAGTTTACACTTACATTTACCAATGTTCAGAAGAAGATAACCTGCAATACCTTGCCTGCAATTCAATCAAAAAACGTCCAAAGGGGACAAGTAGTTTTGACGAAAACGTATATATCTTGAGCTTTTACTGACAGATATTTTGGCTCATGCATTCCAGATGATGATAGAAGAACCGTTATTCGACATCTTGCGAACGAAAGAACAACTCGGGTACCACGTGTTCTGTTCGACCAGAGACACGTTCGGCATCTTGGGCTTCACCATAACCGTCAACACCCAAGCCACCAAGTACTCCACCAGCCATGTCGATCAGCGTATCGAAGAGTTCCTGAGGCACACCAGGTAGGGGTGGGCGATAGTGATTTTGGATTATAGATAATCCCAATGTTTCGATATTATCGATTGACTGTATCGAACATAACATTTTACTGGATATAAATATGGTATACGCGGTAACTCCCACAACTGGTTCAAATCATACCTCAAAAATAGAAAAGAAATAGTCCAACTATCATCTGAGCAAGGTGAAGTTAGGTCAAGTGCCTTGGGTGTCCCGCAGGGTAGTATCCTAGGTCCAATACTTTTTATAATATACGTGAATGACATAAAAAACGTAGTAACAGATTGTTCCACCAAAATTTTGAATAATGCTGATGACATTAACTTCTTACTAAGTGGTCCCAATTTCATTGATGTCATTGAAAAAGGAACTTTAATAATGAGGAGGACGAAAAATTATTTCAATGAGAATGAGTTACTTATCAACAATGAAAAAACGGATTGTATGTGACTGAGAATCAACAATATTATTGAAATGCCACGTTCTATCAACATCGGCAATAAAAATATCACATGTAATAACACTGTTGAATTTTTAGGGGTTTATATAAATGATAAAATGACATGGACAAATCATTTACTTATGCGATAAGAGTACTGAAACACAATGTTGATCAGAGCACATTAATCACAGTCATTACGCCAATCCTTATTCATAAATGAAATTTGGGATTAGGACATGGGGAGGATGTTTCGACTTGAATAAAGTTTTTATATGCCAGAAAAAGTAGTGAGGATAATTTTTTATCTGAAAAGGGACGACTCATGCCGGGGAATTTAAAAAAAATAACATCTTAACGGTACCAGCTTTGTTTATTTATGGAGCTATTAAGTTCCGGACCACACATCAATATCACTTCAACAGTCACAAAACGAATCATGAACGTAGCACGAGACTAAAAAACAATTATAATCACCCAATTCACAAAAAATTATTTTTGAAACAAGTTCACTGTATAATGCAATAAAATTCTATAACAATCTTCCACTTGAGATAAAAGCTATGCAAAATACCAAAAGATTCCTTGGCTTGGTACGGAATAGGGAATTTCACCATGATTTTTTGATTTTTTTTTTTCACGATTTAGAACATACTGGGTGAATTCAGCAATTTTTTCAATTTCAATTTATATTATTGACTTTACCTATGACTTCCACCTCCCAAGTTTCGAAGTTCATCAATAATGAAACGATAATGCGATTTTTCCGTTGGGCTTAAATGGTCAATTCATAACAGGTTGATTCTTCAATCTAAAACATAGTTGGTATTAAATCTCGAATTATTAATGAATTGAGGGTTGAAATTGTAGAAGTTACATGGAATAAGAAACTGAAATGCATACGAAAACTTTTTTCAAATTCCGGTGCTGAAATGCGACATATTGTTCTTAAATGAACGAAACTTATCACCGATTGCTGATTTTATGTCTGGGTTCCTCTTCTGTGCGATTTTTCCGTTGGGCTTAAATGGTCAATTCATAACAGGTTGATTCTTCAATCTAAAACATAGTTGGTATTAAATCTCGAATTATAAATGAATTGAGGGTTGAAATTGTAGAAGTTACATGGAATAAGAAACTGAAATGTATACGAAAACTTTTTCGAATTCCGGTGCTGAAATGCGACATATTCTTCTTGAATGAACGAAACAGATAGCCAACAGTTTTCTCCTTAATGAAAAACACTGTATATACCTAACCCACCAGGCGCCTACCTCGGTTGCAATGAGGGTTTACCGACGCCAAGGGTTGATACTCTCCCCTCGTAAGGGTACCTGTCGTGTCTCCATAGAGACATAAAGGTGACTACTGAAACATTTTCTATGATATATCGCCTTCCATAACAAATAAATAATTAATTTTGAAAAAATATTCTATATGAATTGAATACGACACAGGAATGGGAAACTTATCACCGATTGCTGATCTTATGTCTGGGTTCCTCTTATGTGCGATTTTTCCGTTGGGCTTGAATGGTCAATTCATAACACGTTGATTCTCCAATCTAAAACATAGTTGGTATTTGATCTCGAATTATAAATAAATTGGGAGTTGAAATTGTAGAAGTTACATGGAATAAGAACTTGAAATGTATTCGAAAACTGTTTTCAAATTCCGGTGCTGAAATGCGACATATACTTCTTGAATGAACGAAACAGATAGCCAACAGTTTTCTCCTTAATGAGAAACACTGTGAAACTTATCACCGGTTGCTGATTTTATGTCTGGATTTCTTTTCTGTGCGATTTTTCCTTTGGGCTTAGATGGTCAATCCATAACACGTTGATTCTTTAATCTAAAACATAGTTGGTGTTAAATCTCGAATTATAAATGAATTAAGGGTTGAAATTGAAGAAGTTACATGAAATTAGAAACTGAAATGTATACGAAAACTGTTTTTAAATTCCTGTGCTGAAATGCGACATATTCTTCTTAAATGAACGAAACAGAGAGCCAACAGTTTTCTCCTGAATGAGAAACTCTGTGAAACTTATCACCGGTTGCTGATTTTATGTCTGGGTACCTTTTTTTTGCGATTTTTTCGTTGGGCTTAAATGGTCAATTCATAACACGTTGATTCTTCAATCTGAAACATAGTTGGTATTAAATCTTGAATCGTAAATTCATTGAGGGTTGAAATTGTAGAAGTTACATGGAATAAGAAACTAAAATGTATACGAAAACTGTTTTCAAATTCCGGTGCTGAAATGCGACATATTCTTCTTGAATGAACGAAACAGATAGCCAACAGGTTTCTCCTTAATGAAAAACACTGTATATACCTAACCCACCAGACGCCTACCTCGGTTGCAATGAGGGTTTACCGACGCCAAGGGTTGAAACTCTCCCCTCGTAAGGGTACCTGTCGTGTCTCCATGGAGACATAAAGGTGACTACTGAAACATTTTCTATGATATATCGCCTTCCATAACAAATAATTAATTTTGAAAATATATTCCTTATGAATTGAATACGAAATGTATACGAGAACTGTTTTTAAATTCATGTGCTGAAATGCGACATATTCTTCTTAAATGAACGAAACAGAGAGCCAACAGTTTTCTCCTGAATGAGAAACTTCGTGAAACTTATCACCGGTTGCTGATTTTATGTCTGGGTTCCTCTTCAGTGCGATTTTTCCGTTGGGCTGAAATGGTCAATACATAACACGTTGATTCTCCAATCTAAAACATAGTTGGTATGTAATCTCGAATTATAAATAAATTGGGGGTTGAAATTGTAGAAGTTACATGGAATAAAAATCTGAAATGTATACGAAAACTGTTTTCAAAATTCCGGTGCTGAAATGCGACATATTCTTCTTAAACGAACGAAACAGATAACCAACAGTTTTCTCCTCAATGAAAAACACTGTGAAACTTATCACCGGTTGCTGATTTTATATCTGGGTTCCTCTTCTGTGCAATTTTTCCGTTATGCTTGAATGGTCAATTCATAAAAACGTTAATTCCTCAACCTAAAACATAGTTGGCATTAAATCTCGATTTGAAAATAAATTGGGGGTTGAAATTTTGAAGTAACATGGAATAAGAAATTGAAATGTATACGAAAACTGTTTTCAAATTCCGGTGCTGAAATGCGACATATTCTTCTTGAATGAACGAAACAGATAGTCAACAGTTTTCTCCTTAATGAAAAACACTGTATATACCTAACCCACCAGGCGCCTACCTCGGTTGCAATGAGGGTTTACCGACGCCAAGGGTTGATACTCTCCCCTCGTAAGGGTACCTGTCGTGTCTCCATGGAGACATAAAGGTTACTACTGAAACATTTTCTATGATATATCGCCTTCCATAACAAATAATTAATTTTGAAAAAATATTTCATATGAATTGAATACGACACAGGACTGGGAAACTTATCACCGGTTGCTGATCTTATGTCTGGGTTCCTCTTCTGTGCGATTTTTCCGTTGGGCTCAAATGGTCAATCCATAACACGTTGATTCTTTAATCTAAAACATATTTGGTGTTAAATCTCGAATTATAAATGAATTGAGGGTTGAAATTGAAGAAGTTACATGGAATTAGAAACTGAAATGTATACGAAAACTGTTTTCGAATTCTTGTGCTAAAATACGACATATTCTTCTTGAATGAACGAAACAGAGAGCCAACACTTTTCTCCTGAATGAGAAACACTGTGAACTTATCACCGGTTGCTGATTTTATGTCTGGGTACCTTTTCTGTGCATTTTTCCGTTGGGCTCAAATGGTCAATTCATAACACGTCAATTCTTCAACCTAAAATATAGTTGGTATTAAATCTCGAATCCTAAATGAATTGAGGGTTGAAATTGTAGAAGTTACATGGAATAAGAAACTGAAATGTATACGAGAACTGTTTTCAAATTCCGGTGCTGAAATGCGACATATTCTTCTTGAATGAACGAAACAGATAGCCAACAATTTTCTCCTTAATGAAAAATACTGTGAAACTCATCACCGGTTGCTGATTTTATATCTGGGTTCCTCTTCTGTGCGAGTTTTTCGTTGGGCTTGAATGATCAATTCATAACAGTTAATTCTTCAACCTAAAACATAGTTGACATTAAATCTCGACTTGAAAATAAATTGGGGGTCGAAATTTCGAAGTAACATGGAATAAGAAACTAAAATGTATACTAAAACTGTTTTCAAATTCCGGTGCTGAAATGCGACATATTCTTCTTAAATGAACGAAACAGATAGCCAACAGTTTTCTCCCTAATGAAAAACACTGTGAAACTTTTCACCGGTTGCTGATTTTATATCTGGGTTCCTCTTTGTGCGATTTTTCTGTTAGGCTTGAATGGTCAATTCATAACACGTTGATTCTTCAATCAAAAACATAGTTGGTATTTAATCTCAAATTATAAATAACTTGGGGGTTGAAATTGTAGAAGTTACATGGAATAAGAAACTGGAATGTATACGGAAACTGTTTTCAAATTCCGGTGCTGAAGTGCGACATATTCATCTTAAATGAACGAAACTTATCACCGGTTGCTGATTTTATGTCTGGGTTCCTTTTCTGTGCGATTTTTCCGTTGGGCTCAAATGGTCAATTCATAACTCGAAAACGGAGCAAGTTAGGACATATGTTCATATGAACTTTATATTCTGAAATATCACAAGGAATCGCCCCTTGAATTTTTTCGGTGTTATTCAGATACATTCTGTATAATGAAACTAGATTCAGCAAGTCTCCAGGATTGTATAGATTCACAGTTGATTCTAAAAAAGGTAAATCAAAAATGCATTTCATTGTTTCATTTTGTAATTTCATGAGTGGCTTCAAACGTGAAATATTTGTACTTCCCCGAATAGATATTAGATATTGTGAATTTGAATAAAAAAGACAAAAATAAATACTGTCTAGGTATTTAACAGGAATGACATTTCGAATTTTATATACAGTGTGTCCACCTTAAGGACTTACCACCCCTGTAAAATTGTTATTACCTGACCGATTTCAAAAAACTTTTTTTTGTTGGATAGGTATTTGAAATATCCATCCAACAAGAGAGTGATTATACTCATGAACTGTAATCGTGGCCAACTGCGACCAACTTTATTGACCCATATTTGAGAAAGTACTATTAGGGATTTTTTTACAAAAAACAATGATGGATTCTGAATCACGATCACTTGAAAAACACCTTCACTGATTTTTATCATCATAAAACACAGGGTGTACGAAAAAACGAATTATGCTTTCTTTTAATAGGTGATCAGAAAATGTAGTATTGTGGTAAGAATTGATGACACATTATTATTGAGGAGCACTTTGAACATATCTGTACCGATTTTCATCATCCAAAAATACGATGTGTATGAGAAAACAATTAAAAAGAAAAAGTAGGCAATATTTTTTCATCAACTCAAAAAAAATATTAATTTGATTTTTCGAACACCCTATGTTTAATGATGATGGAAATCGGTACAGGTATGTTCTAAGTGATCCTGATTCATCTTTTTATTTTGAGTGAAGAATTATCAGGATAAAAAATATTGCTTACCTATCATTTTTAATTTTTTTCTCAGACACATTGTATATTCAAATGACGAAAATTGGTACAGGTATATTTGAAATAATCCTCAATGATAATTTGTGATTATTTCTTTCTAGAAAAACCACAGAACTACATTTGCTGATCACCTATTTGAAGAAAATGATGATTCGTTTTTTCGGACACCCTGTGTTGTATGATGATGAAAATTGGTACAGCTATATTTCAAGTGGTTCTGATTCAGAATCCATCATCAAGTCTCGTGGAAAAAAATCCCTAATAGTACTTTCTGGAATTTGGGTCATTGAAATTTGTCGCAGTTGGCCACGATAACAGTCCAAGAATTAGATCACTCTCTTGTTGGATGGGCATTTCAAATACCTATCCAACAAAAAAAGATTTTTTGAAATTGGTCAGATAATAACGATTTTACAGGGGTGGTAAGTCCTTAAGGTGGACACACTGTATAACTAGCTGACCCGGCAAACGATGTTTTGCCATAAACACTATTTCTAGAAAATATTTTTTTAGTTAAATATTCATCATCACACTTTTGTTATTTTCTACTTCTTTTTAGTTTGACTATCCATAAAATCAAATTCTTTCAGTTTTTCAAACTACTATCCATTTTCTACTTCTTTTTGGTTCGACAATCTATCTCTTCAGTTTTCAACTTTACTATCAAATTTCTACTTCTTTTCAGTTTGGCCTCGAGTTTGACTATCTATTGAAGCGGGTTTCATAATAGTTTCTCGAACTAATAGTTATTACAAAGCTAGTTCGTCATATTGGATCCGCCATCTCGAATTTCCCAATTTTGAAGAAAAAGATCATAATCTCCGACCCCGAAAACCCCCAGATTCAAATTTTGAATACGTATCATAATCACAAAACTCGGCCGCCATATTGGATCCGCCATCTTTGATCGCCTAATTGTTGTGTCGGAATCATAATCTCCAACCCCGAAAATCCCAGATACCAATTTTGAATAGAATTGGATCATAATAACAACTTTTTCGCTATATCGGTTCCGCTATCTTGAATTTCTTAATTTTGATGAAAGAATCATAATTTCCTACCACGAAAACACCCATACACTAATTTTGAATAGAAGTGGAACATAGTTACAAAACTCGTCCGCCGTATTGGCTTCGCCATCTTGAATTCCCAAATTTTGATGAAAGAATTATAATTTGCGACCCCAAAATCCCCCACATACAAATTTTGAATAGAATAGGATCATAATTACAAAAAACTTGCCCGCCATATTGGATCTCCCATCTTGGATTTCCAAATTTTGATAGAAGAATCATTATATCCAAGTCCTAAAACCTTCAGATACCAATTCTGAAAAGAATCTGATCATAATTGAAAACTGGTCTGTTATATTACATCCGCCATTTTGAATTCCTAATTTCGACGAAGAAATCATAATCTTCGATCTCGAAAAGCCCCAGTTACCAATTTTGATTGAATCTGACCATAATACAAAATTCGTCTGCCATATTGGATCCTCCAACTTGATTTTCAAAATGTTGACGAAAGAATTATAATCTCCGATCCCGAAAACCCCTAGATGCCAATTTTGAATAGAGTCGGATCATAATTACAAAACTCGTCCGCCATATTGGATCTGCCATCTTGGATTTCCTATTTTTGACGAACAAATCATGATCTTCGACCCAGAAAATGCCCAGATACCGATTTTGAATATAATAGGACCATAAAAAAAACTCGTCCGCCACCTAACTTGCTTCGTTTTCGAGATACAGGGTATCAAAATTTCCATGGAAGATCGTTTTTTATTCATTACTCAATTATCTTTTCATTAATTTCAATGAAACGTTGTGGTTTTGTTAATAGTAATATGAAGCTTCGTCTGGTGCAATTTGATTCGAAATAATATTTCTAGTGGCGTCACAGTGGGTAAATTTATCGATATTTATGGTGAATGTCATTGTACGCCTCGGGTTTTTCATATTTTTATTAGATTGAACTATTGAAATAACACCTTTTTCATCCCTTGTGTGATTTTAGTATCTAGCTTATTTTTTGAGGAAAGAATAAAAATTCGATTTGACTCCAAATTCTACTGTAGGTGTTTTCAAGACTTTACGCAATAACCCCAATCACAATCATTTTGAAATTTTAGGGCTTCCTCAGTTTCCAACCATACTCAATTTTGGCACCATGAAAGCTTATACAGGGAAGTTATAAATAAAAACAATTGATACTTCCAACTTCAACATCCTGTATCTCAAAAACGGAGCAAGTTAGGATACATGTTTATATGAACTTTATTTGCTAGAATATCACAAGGAATCACTCCTTGATTTTTTTCGGTGTTATTTAGATACACCCTGTATAAACTCTCAATTTGTTGTTTTATTCATTTCGTCAGGAAGGAATTGAAAATATCAAATTTGAATTTTAATGAAGTTAATACGATTCACGCCCATGGAACAAGGCAATTTAATTTATTAATAGCAAATAATTATAAGTCAAATTTTGGTAAAAAATCAATATTCCATAATGGAATAATTTTATATATCTCCTTACCTAATGAGTTGAAAAATATAGAAGAAGCAGAAAATTTTAAAATCAACTCAAAGAAATATCTGCTCAGTACACTTTAATTCCATATCTACTAATCATTCACAATTTGATCACTTGTAATGGATTATAATATTTTCATTTTATATTTTATTATATTTTTTTTTATGAAAAACACTAATTATTGTGCAATTATTATTGTTTCGATTTATTATGTTATATGTACGTTTTGTTGTATATATCCCTATTATAAAAAATTATGTTTCTTGGGGTAATAAAGACAATCAATAAACACACTTACCATGTTGAGAAGAGACAACTTCCATGCACTCAAATGAAAATAAAATCACTACACCGGAGGTAATTTTTAGTTTTTCACTTTTAAAACTCGAGTTCTTTTTTATTTATCACTCGAATAAACCGTACTTCTTGAAATCTAATACGAGACTGATGGCCGATTGGTTTGATTCTAATGACTAATTAGTTACGTCATCCTTTCATCCGGTTGATTCCCAAACTAGTATGACTAATTTCGATATCGATAGGAGGTATACAGTGTGGGGTGAAAAGAACTTCAATATACATTGTCACCGTTGAAGTCCGCATCATATAGAACTTGTTTTCTATTTAGTTTGTGCAAATCAGGATTTCATGGACTGTTCTTAATTTGGAAATAGTGCAAAATGAAATTGATGATTTTTGCAAATCAATAACTGTCAAATTAGACATTTTCTGTCATAAAATCACAAAGTCAAAAAATCAATCTTTCGAACAAAAAAGATTTTGAAGTGTCACATGAATTCATTATTAGTAGAAGGAAAATACCTATTGAAAATTCCTGATACATGTCGATCTTCGGTTTAAATTTTCATAAATTTTCGTATTTTTGTTCACCTGTACAAATTTCAAGTAACTTTTGATACTTTTTTGTAATCAGCTCAGCAGAAAAAAAAAGTTACTCATGAAGTCATCACACGAAGTTAGTTCACCATGTATATTAGATTATTATTTTTAAAAATGATAAATTGAAATCAGTATTAATTTAGAAAATTTCGGTAGTACCGATAGTAGAAATCGGATTTTACTTTATTCAATTTCATATTTAACCGTATTATACGAAATTTTATAAGATCTTTACAGGGTTTTCAAATATAAGTCGGCACTATTGCGAACTTGGTTATTATTGGAGTTATCAAGTCAGGTAAATGGACAAAGTAGTAGTATTTTGGCAAAAATTAAACAGGAATCTAACAGCGTTAACGAGTTACGTAAAAAAGTTCAATGTCTTTAAATGGGACACCCAGTATACAATATTCTCAATCAATAGGAAATTCGATTGTGAATTATGTATTGATTTAAAAGCAAGTGCAGTGTCCTCCAGACTATTGAGATGCGATCGAAAACCTTTTGCAAATAATTTGTCCTACAGTCTTCACAAAATGGAAAATAATTTTGCACCTTGTTCTATTGATTTCTATTCAATCACTCCGTATATGAATAGAAAGAAAATAATAAAAAAATCACTCACCATATCTAAAAAGAAGAACAACAACAACAATACAAAACATCCCAGTATTTTTATTGCACACACACACACACACACACACACACACACACACACACACACACACACACACACACACACACACACACACACACACACACACACACACACACACACACACACACACACACACACACACACACACACACACACACACACACACACACACACACACACACACACACACACACACACACACACACACACACACACACACACACACACACACACACACACACACACACACACACACACACACACACACACACACACACACACACACACACACACACACACACACACACACACACACACACACCTATACGTAGAAGGGGGGGTTTATGAGGACTTTGAACCAAATGCCCTGTAGCGAGGACCCTGTGAAGGAATCATTTTAAGCACATGAAATATGCGTGGTGGACGATTATCATGTATATGGTATCTAAATTTGATAATACACTCAATGAATTCTCTTATTTTCACTTCACACTTTGCAGTTTTGCCCGTTGCGAGGACTCCATACTTACAATGTATTGCGAGGACTCTCTTTACGAGGACGCTATTTCCCGCTGTTTTCAATAGTTTTTGTGTGAGGTTGAGAGGACACAGTAAAGTTATGAGGACAGTGTATAGTATTTTATTCTTATTATATCTCGAATAGTATCTGCATTCTTCATTCGGAAAATTTCAACTCTTTTGTGTGGATGAATTTCGATGGAAGTAATATGGAAATCTATTGACATTATTCGTATTGTGAATATAACTTCATAGAATTTCTGTTCTGAAATTATTGTACAGGCGATCTCTCGTAATTATTCGTTTAGTTTCATCGCTGGGCCCGAACTGAAGAAAAATAATTATTTTTTGAATATTTGATGGTGCGTATAAATTGACATGATTTGCACTTCTAAAATAAACTACGCAACACTAATTTCGTCGCACCCCAAAATGTTGCTCATATTAAAATATCAATAACTTTTTTCTGCGTTGAACAATTCGAATTCGGATCACACTGTTCGCTATAGCTCATTCCTTCAGCTATAATCTCGTACTTCTTCAGAACATAAGGTTCTTCACATAAAATCGCTACAGGGTGTTACCTGATTCTGTGCAAAATTTCGGAATTTTCAAAATGGTCCCAAATGAAGAAAAATTTATTTTTTACAACTTTGACAGCAGAATCATGAAGATGACCTCATTATCTTGGGACAGTTCTTGAATCGTCTTCTTATTTAATTCATATACAGAGTGATTTCAAAAAAATAACTTTTCGGTTTTGCAGTCATAACTTTTTTCCTCGTCGACCGATTTTCCAAATCTCAGGCTCATTTTGGATCTGAAACTTCAGATGAAGAGATATGTACAGGGTGACCCACTCGGTGGCCGATTAGTGCGAGGAAGTGAGATAATGACTCCGCTGTTTAAGACAGATGAACAAAGTTTTCTGAGATATGGTCTAAGCACATGAGCAGCACATTTCTAAAATATTTTGCGTTATACAGGGTGGCTCAAAAATGCGTGACGTATCAAAGTTACCTATATTTCTTCTTATGGAATATCCTGTATTGTATTGTATTTTCAGATTCTTCCTTATGAGCTGATGTCATCGATCTATCACACTTTAGGTTGAAGGAAAGTTATGACAGAGATATAGGGTGTGAAAAATTTAGATTTTTCAATTTTCGATACTTTTGGTTCTAAGAAGTGATGACAGAGATAAGGAGTGTAGAAAATCGAGATTTTTCATCTTTCGAGATTCCTTGTGTCAAAAGTACTCATTATTGATCGGAACGGCTTGAACGAATACAGGGTGGTTAATAATATATGACAGAGATATAGGGTGTGAAAAATTTAGATTTTTCAATTTTCGATACTTTTGGTTCTAAGAAGTGATGACAGAGATAAGGAGTGTAGAAAATCGAGATTTTTCATCTTTTGAGATTCCTTGTGTCAAAAGTACTCATTATTGATCGGAACGGCTTGAACGAATACAGGGTGGTTAATAATTCAGTATAATCATGAATCACTCTGTATCCATCAAAATTAAATGACAGTAGATAGTAAATCGAAAGTTGAAATGGGGAAATTGATGCCGTTTTGACCAATAATGGGTACTTTTGACAAAAAAAAATCCGAATGTTGAAAAATCTAGATTTTTCACACCCCCAAAATCTGTCATAACATCCCCCAAACCTAAAGTGTGATAGATCGATGAAATCAGCTCATGGAGAACCTGAAAATACAATACAATACATGGTGTTCTATAAGAAGAAGTATAGGTAGCTTTTATACTTCACGTATTTTTGAGTCACCCTGTTCAACGCAAAATATTATAGGAATGTGCTGCTCATGAGCTTGAACCATCTCAGAAATTTTTGTTTATTTGTCTCAAACAGCGAAGCCGTTATCTCACTTTCTCACAATGATGGGCCACCCTGTACATACCTCTTCATCATAAGTTTCAGGTTCGAAATGAGCCTGAGATTCGGATAATCGGTTAACGAGGAAAAAAGTTATGACTGCAAAACAGAAAAGTTGCGTTTTTGGAGATCACTCTGTGAATAGAAGAAATAAAATGACAATTCCAAAACTGTAGCAAGATAATGAGGTCATCTTCATGCCTTTGCTTTCAAAGTTAGAAAAAACATTTTTCTCTTCATTTGAGACCCTTTCGAAAATTCGGTAATTTTGCACAGTTTCAGGTAACACCCTGTAGTGATTTAATGTGAAAAACCTCAGGTTTATAGCTGAAGCACTGAGCTAGCGAACAGTGTGATCCGAATTCGAATTGTTCAAAGCAGAAAAAGGTTATTCATATTTCAATATGGTCAACATTTTGGGGTGCGACGAAATTAGTGTTGCGTAGTTTATTTGAAACGATGCGGCGTTGCCGCTCCTACTAGAAAGTAGCAGCAACTTTGTGTTTTCAAACGGAACACCCTGTATTTCATTGCATTTTTAGAGTCTCCCTGGAAAGCTGATTTCGTGAATGTATCACACTTGGTTTCTACAGATATATATAGGGTGTTGAAAATCAAGATTTTTCAATTTTAGGATTTTTATGTGTCGAAACTAGGTATTCATTATTGGTCAAAATGGCTTACATGGAACAAATATAGGGTATATAGTTTGAAATTCAGAATTCTGACCACCCTGTATCTGTATGAATAGAGGGCCCGAAAGACCAGGCCTTGTCACACTTCGGATCCTTTCATAAATCAAATACGTTAAGTAATAAAAAGTGTCAATATGATTAAGTGTCATGGTCTACCTATAGTTAGGTTAGCATTGGGGTAGAACCAGGTCCATTCATGTAGTTGTGCTACATCGGAATTTCCCAACATCCAAAGCAAAACAAAAACACTCAGAGATTTTCTAATAGCTGAAAATGCTCTGAGATTCATAAAAAGACATTATAACACATTACACGAAATGCACTCTACCTTCATTCGATTAGTATCTGACCAGTGGTTTCTTAAAGTTACAGTGGTCAACTCTCCCTCTAAATCTCTTCAAGGAAACAAAAATAACTGTTTCAACCATTGTAACAGTCATGCGGAACAGTACCAAAATGCATCTTCATTTTATATGATTGATTACTTGTTTAAGGTTTTTTGTTGAAATACCACTAAAAAAGCGAAGAACATCGAATAATAGCAATGGTTATGATGCTCTTGGAAAAAATTATGTTTGTGTGTAGTTCATCTGAAATTCTGTCCTCTCAACGTAGTAATTCATTCAACAATAATACTCCGTGGTAGTCCTCATAACGTGGGAAAATGTTGGAACTTATGTATAAAAATTGGATAACGCTTTCTTCGATAAACTAATCAAGATGCATGATAACATTTCAATAAATCAATATAAAACAGTTTCGATCTTGGTAAGGCTATCTTAACATTCTAGTAAAATAATTTGAGAATTCATTCTCATACAAACATTTCGCGATGAACAAAATTTTTCAAAAAACATCATTTTTGATAATTCAAGTAACAAAAAAATAACGAGGTCACTTCGTTAATGGCACAAGAATGTTATCGTGAAATTTTTGAGTTTCAGTAATAAAACTTCAATATCATAAATACTTTGTTCAATCTCATCATATTATGAGATAATTCAGCTCATAGCTTTGAAAGGGTCTTGGTTGAGGATGAAGAAATCAGAGAAAATATCTCCTGGGTAGGTACATTTTAATACATACAAAAAACATAAAATGCCAAATATTTTCACAGAGACTAACATTCCATCTATAATATTTTTTAAAAACACATTCAACTCAAAAGTATCACAAAAGCGAAAATGAATCGTAACTACTACTAATATTTGGTAAAATAGCTGAGACAAAGAAAACAATAATTCTTAGTAACCTTGAGTCGCAACATTAATCGACATAATACCGAACATCTCTAATATATTGAAACAGTCGGTATAGTGTGCACCGACTATCACTCAGTTTAGTCAAATTAGATTGAGAAAACATCAATCAGTATTCACAATAGTGAATTGAAATTCATGGTCAACGGGTATTGAGAAAAGTGAAGCATTAATTATTTAGTGTCAGAAAACTTAATTTCTTAACGTCAGGTTATTTCAAATTTGTCTTAAATACGTCTAATTAATATTCCCTGTGAAGTAAATTTCATTGAAAATTATGATTTTTCTGAAAATTCCAACGTATTCTACATGTAATTTGAAGGGATTTGATTACCGTGAAAAAGTATTTCAAGAACTCGATATTTCCTATATAGGTTATTTGATGATGTGGACGTAATCAGTAGGTACTCTGTGGATTGAAGATATAAAATTAATGGAGATTCAGAATGTAATTACATACAAGTTGATTCATATTGAATGGGTAATATTTCACTTGTAGATTTTATACCGACAAATAATATTTATGTTTGATAACTGGGCGTCAAATATCAATACTTACTGAGATAGGAGGTTCAATATATATTTATTTCAGTCATGCTGTTATATTTCATTGATTTCAAAGAGGTGAAATGATTATTTCAGATTCTTTGGGAATTTCTTTTCCCGTTTTTATAAAATAAAAATATAAGTATTATTTCAATATACGTGTACCAAGAACAAACCAGATGGTTTGCATATTTTTATTTTATAGAAACGAGGAGTGAAAATCCCAAAAAATCTGGAATATCATTCATTCCTTTTTCTCATTGAACCATAATTTTTTCAAACGGAAGGGTGAGACTTGTACAATGAAAACTTATTCGATTTTCTCGATTAGGAAAACCTAATTGCCCAAACTTTCATGATAATTTGTGAAGTAGTCACTGTAACGCCATTACAGAATAATTCACTCTCAATTATCAAAAATATACCTAATATTGTTGTCAATACAATCTGCAGATGAAATATTTCCAATGCATAATGTGTTTGTAGGTATATATCAGTATAATAGTGAAAAATTGAAGTACTTAATGGTCTCAGAAAGAAAATTATCCATCGAAGTTTTCTGAATTTTAATCATTGACTAATCTGAATTACAATAATGATTGATGTTTCCATATCAGTTGATATAAATTCCATTGAATTAGCAGGAATCTTCAATGACGTTCATTCAATTTCATATATCAATGGACTGATCTGAATAGAACCAATCATGGAAACAGTGTGAAATCTGCGCCGCTTCATCATCGAACATCAATCACAAGAAACAGTAGAAACACACACAATCAGTAAATTTAAGACGCACGAAGTTCCTCGCAGGAGGAATGATTCAACCAAACTGAGAATATTATTATCTCTGTAAATGTAAAAACTTCACAAACGATAAGATTTCCACAAAATTTATTAAACACACGACATGTTTCGCTAACACAGTAGCTTCGTCAGGTGATATACTGGTACAATGAACTAAACTAACGTTGGCTTGCTTAACTTTTATATATCTTACCTTCCCAAACTGAAGGATTAGTTACCTGTGGACAGGTACGATAAACCTTCATTTTCGGAAATTAGGTACAATATCTACATTAAATTACGGTATACCGGATTAACTTGAAAGAGTTGATATCAAATACATATTATTACTTACTAAGGAAACAAATTCAACAGTGGTGAACTATTAAGGTCCAATTGATCATTAAGTAAAATGTCAAAATTTTTGAAATCAACAAACTCAAAAATTTTGACATTTTACTTAATGATCAATTAGACCTTAATAGTTCACCACTGTTGAATTTGTTTTCTTAGTAAGTAATAATATGTATTCGATATCAACTCTTTCAAGTTAATCCGGTATACCGTAATTTAATGTAGATATTGTACCTAATTTCCGAAAATGAAGGTTTATCGTACCTGTCCACAGGTAACTAATCCTTCAGTTTGGGAAGGTAAGATATATAAAAGTTAAGCAAGCCAACGTTAGTTTAGTTCATTGTACCAGTATATCACCTGACGAAGCTACTGTGTTAGCGAAACATGTCGTGTGTTTAATAAATTTTGTGGAAATCTTATCGTTTGTGAAGTTTTTACATTTATCATGGATTTCCATCAAGTAACGGCCGAGTCAATTCAAAAAATTATTATCTCTGTTCTTGATTTTCCAGGAAAGGTACGAAAACAATAGTATTCGCTGTAAGACTTATCGATATCACTTGTTACGAGGACTCCAATTTTTAATGTAAGGGTACGAGGACAAAAAAAGGACCTCGCATGAATAACTAATACACAGAGTCGTATTAGTAATAGTAAGTCAAGGAATGTCTAGAAAACACCAAGACCTAACTATACTGGGTAAATGAAAAATATTGATATTATTATAATTCACAAAGTAGCACAACAATAGTGGCTTTTAGAGGGATCACATTTTTTCTCGCCAGTAATTAGATCATCAAGGAGTTCTGAAATGTTGACAATTGGAGATGCATGAATTGGCAAGAAACATTGCAATCAATAAGAGTATATTCCCGTCATTTCAGCCAGTGTGCCTTTCGGTTTTTAATAAATATGAAATAGTTATTTGTTATACAAGGCAGGAAAGTAGAGCAGATTGACTGCCGCGACTGATAGTTCATAGCCGTGCGTAGCGAAGCTAGGAATTCGGCCAAGGCAGTCAATCTACATTTACTGCCGTGTGAAACATATAATATTTTCTCCGAATGTTATGACACCAATTTTGTGTTATCATTTATTGATAACTCCATCATTTTGTGTTCACCCAATGTCAGTGTCGATTTTGATTACCAATTTCATTCACATTTCTTGGAAAGTTGCATAGCAACAAACTTTTCCTGTCTGGGCAGAGAAAGTACACCTTTCCTGCCTGTCAAGTGTCAGGAAAAAGCCACTTCCCCTGCCGCTTGGAGAAAATAAAATAAATGTCGAGTGGTATAAGATTCGAGAAGGGTTATCATGTAGAAAATCCGAAATATCAGTGATGTTTTGATCTATACATAGTGAATCACGAGTACGAGATGGACTCTGACGGGGAAACGGGAACATGTCATATTCCCGTTTTTGTCATCGTAATGAAATTTCATCATTCCAGTTTCGTAAAGGGCTCTGGAAATTACGTATTGAGAATATTCACCAATGTACAGGGTGCTCTGCAAGGGTGTGGAATACCAAAGTTGCGATTTCTCTCATGGAACACTATGTATTTTACTCCTTTTCAGTTTGTTTCTGAATAAGCTCGATCTATCATACACTTGGAGTCTTGCGGGAATGATGAAATATAGGTTTTTCAACTTCAGAGAAATTTTTGGTGTTAAAACTATTCATTATTGGTCGAAATGGCTTGTATCTTCCTATCTTCACTTTTGATTTACTACATAATAACATTTAATCAAAACAAACACAGGGTGTTGAAAAAGAATATTCTCATCAGATTTATTATGAACATAAAAAAATGGAAAATGGTACATATCAAGAAGAATTAAAATTCGCATTATCTATCTGATAAAAATATAAATTCTTTCTCGGTATACTCAACAGATAATAACTACTTTCCAGGCTATATGCCACGATGAACATTGAATTATATCTACTGAACACAAACGAATTCTCAGTATATTTCTTAATATTTTCTTCATGTTCCTAATATGTCTGAGAATATTCCTTTTCAATACTTCTATACCCAATCAAGGGGTTCAAACTTGAACGATGGAAATTTGTTTTGACATACCTCTAATCACAGAAACGTTATTGGGTTTTCTCAATTCTGAATTTCTTTCCACGACCTGTACGATGAATACCAATTCATCATACACTATAAACAAATACGAAGTGGTTCACGAATCAAAAATGTAAACCACCCTGCATTTGTTTGGTGGTTCAGGAATCTAAATTGCAAACCATCCTGCATTTGTATGGTAGTTCAGAAATCTAAATTATGAATCACTCTATATTTGCTTCAGTTAAATGTCAGTAGACAGTGAATAAAAAGTCAAGATGTGTGTCATATAAGCCGTTATGATCAATAATGAATAGTTTCGAGATAAAAAATTCCTAAACAATAAAAATATATATTTTTCACACCCCTATATCTCCGTCATCATGCCCGCTAAACCGCGAGTGTGCTATGTTGTGATAGATCGATGAAATCAACTCTCCAAGTAGAACCTCGAAATACAATAAAATACAGGATGTTCCGTGAAAAATCGAAACTTTGGTATGCCGAATATTTTCGAAACGTATATAGAATTCAGAGCCCGCTACGAAACTGATGGTGTACTGAAATTTCATAATATGTTCCCATTTAGTCAGAGTCCGCCATGTTGCTCGTGACTAACCCTGTATATAAAAATATTTCGAACACTGTAGCGTTGTCGCTTCTACTAGGAAGTAGTTGCCACTCAGAAATTTTAAATTGAACACGTTGTATATTTTATCATTTTGAGAAACTCTATCACTTTGTTGTGAACTTCACCAGATATTTTCCTAATAGTTTGGCCGGTAATGACAGATTTTGTTCAACGTTTTTTCAATGTATGCATCTTCCAATACCTACCTCCTTTTCCTATTCTCCCTAGGAACGCACGATGTTCTTTGAACATTATAGGGATTTCCTTTCGTGCGCTCCAAGCGATAAAAAAATGTGCATGCAGCGTCATTACCACTCAAATTCGAATTGGCATTGGATTTTGATGATTCTGAACGATTATTCAATGCTTGCAAATTGGTCTTCGTTGAAATTTGAAAAAAATATCCCGCAGAAAAATAATTGCATACGCTGCCTTCGTGTAAGAAGTCCTGAAATTATTGAGTGAACATGTAACAAAGAAGGGGTATTGTTGAACTATTATTTAACGTATGCTTTTTCACAGACCTATTTTTAGTGTAACTTGTATCACGATAAACTACTTTGCATACAATCGTGGCGTGCACATGCGCTGTGAAAATTTTTTGCACATACACTTTTTGTATTCACTAGGAAAAATCATTTAATGTATGCACACCACATAATTCAATTGCATTGAGTGAAAAAGCATACGTTGAATAATTGTTCCGGAATACCCCCTCTTTTTCACATGTTCACTTAATAATTTCAGGACTTGCTATACGAAGGCAGCTTATGCAAATGTTTTCAGCAAGATATTTCGTGTGTGTGATAGAAATAGAAGTTTCGATGTTGCGCCGTCACACCCATTGATCATATGGAAACTCCGAACTCAAATATCTTCGTGGTCATTTGAAATAACCCAATCAAACCTGGTATCGTAGAATCCGTTATAATAATCTCTAACCAATTATGAAATGAAATATAGGGTGTTTCGTTTGTGAATCGAAAGTTGAAGTCATTTCCTGGAAAACGAGAAGGTGAGAAGGTGAGAAAATGTGTAAAAGTGTCCTCTAGAGAGCATATGCGATGTTCCGAATTCCAGAAATATAGCTAGAAAAACAAATGAGAAAATGGGAGTATACCATGTGTCTGTGTCACCCGGTATATCTGAACGTTTATCTTCGGTTCATGAGTAAGAAAACTAATGAGTCCTCCGTTTGGACATTCCGTAATAAATAGATGAAATTATTTATTAGACATCACATCATATTCCATCTTGATACTATAAGTTATGTGGTAGGAAAACTGAGCATTAGCTCTTGAAATATATAGACAATAAAAAATTAATACTTCGAGCTACCTAGTACAAAACCACAAATTATAAAACGATTTCGCTAAACTACCGTATTACTGAAAACAACTGTCGGGATATTATGTATTTTACTGGATTCAGTGCCCTCGCTAGGAGTGTTGTGTATAGTTTCCGTCAGCCTCATTCAAATTTTGAATGGGAGCATTCCATTGGTGTTCATTATACACACAGTGTGTATCGATTGTCCTCGCATTAGGCCTAGATGGTGGATACTCTGTGTATATAGTTTTTTCGATGCGCTACCTATCGGTGTGTGACGGAACTGGGCGTCCGTTGAGGATCCGTCTTACGAGGACACATCAAATTTTCATGATATAGGTATAGAAATGATCGGAATAAGCTGAATAAGGCGATAGCAAGGACAGATATCTGCGAGGACATTTTTTCGGTCCTCGCATGCCAAAATGTTCTCGCTACCTAGTATTTGAACTTGCTATTGTCCTCGTAAACCCCGTCTTACAAACACACACACACACACACACACACACACACACACACACACACACACACACACACACACACACACACACTTTGAACCAAATGCCCTGTAGCGAGGACCCTGTGAAGGAATCATTTTAAGCACATGAAATATGCGTGGTGGACGATTATCATGTATATGGTATCTAAATTTGATAATACACTCGATGAATTCTCTTATTTTCACTTCACACTCTGCAGTTTTGCCTGTTGCGAGGACTCCATACTTACAATGTATTGCGAGGACTCTCTTCACGAGGACGCTATTTCCCGCTATTTTCAATAGTTTTTGTGTGAGGTTGAGAGGACACAGTGAAGTTATGAGGACAGTGTATAGTATTTTATTCTTATTATATCTCGAATAGTATCTGCATTCTTCATTTGGAAAATTTCAACTCTTTTGTGTGGATGAATTTCGATGGAAGTAATATGGAAATCTATTGACATTATTCGTATTGTGAATATAACTTCATAGAATTTCTGTTCTGAAATTATTGTACAGGCGATCTATCGTAATTATTCGTTTCGTTTCATCGCTGGGCCCGAACTGAAGAAAAATAATTATTTTTTGAATATTTGATGGTACGTATAAATTGACATGATTTGCACTTCTGAAATAAACTACGCAACACTAATTTCGTCGCACCCCAAAATGTTGCTCATATTAAAATATCAATAACTTTTTTCTGCGTTGAACAATTCGAATTCGGATCACACTGTTCGCTATAGCTCAGTCCTTCAGCTATAATCTCGTACTTCTTCAGAACATAAGGTTCTTCACATAAAATCGCTACAGGGTGTTACCTGATTCTGTGCAAAATTTCGGAATTTTCAAAATGGTCCCAAATGAAGAAAAATTTTTTTTTTAGAACTTTGACAGCAGAATCATGAAGATGACCTCATTATCTTGGGACAGTTCTTGAATCGTCTTCTTATTTAATTCATTTACAGAGTGATTTCAAAAAAATAACTTTTCGGTTTTGCAGTCATAACTTTTTTCCTTGTCGACCGATTTTCCAAATCTCAGGCTCATTTTGGATCTGAAACTTCAGATGAAGAGATATGTACAGGGTGACCCACTCGGTGGCCGATTAGTGCGAGGAAGTGAGATAATGACTCCGCTGTTTAAGACAGATGAACAAAGTATTCTGAGATATGGTCTAAGCACATGAGCAGCACATTTCTAAAATATTTTGCGTTATACAGGGTGGCTCAAAAATGCGTGACGTATCAATGTTACCTATATTTCTTCTTATGGAATATCCTGTATTGTATTGTATTGTATTTTCAGATTCTTCCTTATGAGCTGATGTCATCGATCTATCACACTTTAGGTTGAAGGAAAGTTATGACAGAGATATAGGGTGTGAAAAATTTAGATTTTTCAATTTTCGATACTTTTGGTTTTAAGAAGTGATGACAGAGATAAGGAGTGTAGAAAATCGAGATTTTTCATCTTTCGAGATTCCTTGTGTCAAAAGTACTTATTATTGATCGGAACGGCTTGAACGAATACAGGGTGGTTAATAATTCAGTATAATCATGAATCACTCTGTATCCATCAAAATTAAATGACAGTAGATAGTAGTAAATCGAAAGTTGAAATGGGGAAATTGATGCCGTTTTGACCAATAATGGGTACTTTTGACAAAAAAAAATCCGAATGTTGAAAAATCTAGATTTTTCACACCCCCAAAATCTGTCATAACATCCCCCAAACCTAAAGTGTGATAGATCGATGAAATCAGCTCATGGAGAATCTGAAAATACAATTCAATACATGGTGTTCTATAAGAAGAAGTATAGGTAGCTTTTATACTTCACGTATTTTTGAGTCACCCTGTTCAACGCAAAATATTATAGGAATGTGCTGCTCATGAGCTTGAACCATCTCAGAAATTTTTGTTTATTTGTCTCAAACAGCGAAGCCGTTATCTCACTTTCTCACAATAATGGGCCACCCTGTACATACCTCTTCATCATAAGTTTTAGGTTCGAAATGAGCCTGAGATTCGGAAAATCGGTTAACGAGGAAAAAAGTTATGACTGCAAAACAGAAAAGTTGTGTTTTTGGAGATCACTCTGTGAATAGAAGAAATAAGATGACAATTCCAAAACTGTAGCAAGATAATGAGGTCATCTTCATGCCTTTGCTTTCAAAGTTAGAAAAAACATTTTTCTCTTCATTTGAGACCCTTTCGAAAATTCGGTAATTTTGCAGTTTCAGGTAACACCCTGTAGCGATTTAATGTGAAAAACCTCAGGTTTATAGCTGAAGCACTGAGCTAGCGAACAGTGTGATCCGAATTGTTCAAAGCAGAAGAAGGTTATTCATATTTCAATATGGTCAACATTTTGGGGTGCGACGAAATTAGTGTTGCGTAGTTTATTTGAAACGATGCGGCGTTGCCGCTCCTACTAGAAAGTAGCAGCAACTTTGTGTTTTCAAACGGAACACCCTGTATTTCATTGCATTTTTAGAGTCTCCCTGGGAAGCTGATTTCGTGAATGTATCACACTTGGTTTCTACAGATATATATAGGGTGTTGAAAATCAAGATTTTTCAATTTTAGGATTTTTATGTGTCGAAACTAGGTATTCATTATTGGTCAAAATGGCTTACATGGAACAAATATAGGGTATAGTTTGAAATTCAGAATTCTGACCACCCTGTATCTGTATGAATAGAGGGCCCGAAAGACCAGGCCTTGTCACTCTTCGGATCCTTTCATAAATCAAATACGTTAAGTAATAAAAAGGGTCAATATGATTAAGTGTCATGGTCTACCTAGTTAGGTTAGCATTGGGGTAGAACCAGGTCCATTCATGAAGTTGTGCTACATCGGAATTCCCCAACATCCAAAGCAAAACAAAAACACTCAGAGATTTTCTAATAGCTGAAAATGCTCTGAGATTCATGAAAAGACATTATAACACATTACACGAAATGCACTCTACCTTCATTCGATTAGTATCTGACCAGGTTAACTTTGGGACAGCACGTGGTGGGCGTTGCATGCGAGGCGGCCCTACGTTGAATCACGTGGTTTCTTAAAGTTACAGTGGTCAACTCTCCCTCTAAATCTCTTCAAGGAAACAAAAATAACTGTTTCAACCATTGTAACAGTCATGCGGAACAATACCAAAATGCGCAATCTTCATTTTATATGATTGATTACTTGTTTAAGGTTTTTTGTTGAAATATCACTAAAAAAGCGAAGAACATCAAATAATAGCAATGGTTATGATGCCCTTGGAAAAAATTATGTTTGTGTGTAGTTTATCTGAAATTCTGTCCTCTCAACGTAGTAATTCATTCAACAATAATACTCCGTGGTAGTCCTCATAACGTGAGAAAATGTTGGAACTTATGTATAAAAATTGGATAACGCTTTCTTCGATAAACTTATCAAGATGCATGATAACATTTCAATAAATCAATAAAAAACAGTTTCGATCTTGGTAAGGCTATCTTAACATTCTAGTAAAATAATTTGAGAATTCATTCTCATACAAACATTTCTCGATGAACAAAATTTTTCAAAAAACATCATTTTTGATAATTCAAGTAACAAAAAAATAACGAGGTCACTTCGTTAATGGCACAAGAATGTTATCGTGAAATTTTTGAGTTTCAGTAATAAAACTTCAATATCATAAATACTTTGTTCAATCTCATCATATTATGAGATAATTCAGCTTATAGCTTTGAAAGGGTCTTGGTTGAGGATGAAGAAATTAGAGAAAATATCTCCTGGGTAGGTACATTTTAATACATACAAAAAACATAAAATGCCAAATATTTTCACAGAGACTAACATTCCATCTCTAATATTTTTTAAAAACACATTCAACTCAAAAGTATCACAAAAGCGAAAATAAATCGTAACTACTACTAATTTTTGGTAAAATAGCTGAGACAAAGAAAACAATAATTCTTAGTAACCTTGAGTCGCAACATTAATCGACATAATACCGAACATCTCTAATATATTGAAACAGTCGGAATAGTGTGCACCGACTATCACTCAGTTTAGTCAAATTAGATTGAGAAAACATCAATCAGTATTCACAATAGTGAATTGAAATTCATGGTCAACGGGTATTGAGAAAAGTGAAGCATTAATTATTTAGTGTCAGAAAACTTAATTTCTTAACGTCAGGTTATTTCAAATTTGTCTTAAATACGTCTAATTAATATTCCCTGTGAAGTAAATTTCATTGAAAATTATGATTTTTCTGAAAATTCCAACGTATTCTACATGTAATTTGAAGGGATTTGATTACCGTGAAAAAGTATTCCAAGAACTCGATATTTTCTATATAGGTTATTTGATGATGTGGACGTAATCAGTAGGTACTCTGTGGATTGAAGATATAAAATTAATGGAGATTCAGAATGTAATTACATACAAGTTGATTCATATTGAATGGGTAATATTTCACTTGTAGATTTTATACCGACAAATAATATTTATGTTTGATAACTGGGCGTCAAATATCAATACTTACTGAGATAGGAGGTTCAATATATATTTCAGTCATGCTGTTATATTTCATTGATTTCAAAGAGGTGAAATGATTATTTCGGATTCTTTGGGAATTTCTTTCTCCGTTTTTATAAAATGAAAATATAAGTATTATTTCAATATACGTGTACCAAGAACAAACCAGATGGTTTGCATATATTTATTTTATAGAAACGAGGAGTGAAAATCCCAAAAAATCTGGAATATCATTCATTCCTTTTTCTCATTGAACCATAATTTTTTCAAACGGAAAGGTGAGACTTGTACAATGAAAACTTATTCGATTTTCTCGATTAGGAAAACCTAATTGCCCAAACTTTCATGATAATTTGTGAAGTAGTCACTGTAACCCCATTACAGAATAATTCACTCTCAATTATCAAAAATATACCTAATATTGTTGTCAATACAATCTGCAGATGAAATATTTCCAATGCATAATGTGTTTGTAGGTATATATCAGTATAATAGTGAAAAATTGAAGTACTTAATGGTCTCAGAAAGAAAATTATCCATCGAAGTTTTCTGAATTTTAATCATTGACTAATCTGAATTACAATAATGATTGATGTTTCCATATCAGTTGATATAAATTCCATTGAATTAGCAGGAATCTTCAATGACGTTTATTCAATTTCATATATCAATGGACTGATCTGAATAGAACCAATCATGGAAACAGTGTGAAATCTGCGCCGCTTCATCATCGAACATCAATCACAAGAAACAGTAGAAACAAACACAATCAGTAAATTTAAGACGCACGAAGTTCCTCGCAGGAGGAATGATTCAACCAAACTGAGAATATTATTATCTCTGTTCTTAATTTTCCAGGAAAGGTACGAAAACAATAGTATTCGCTGTAAGACTTATCGATATCACTTGTTACGAGGACTCCAATTTTTAATGTAAGGGTACGAGGACAAAAAAAGGACCTCGCATGAATAACTAATACACAGAGTCGTATCAGTAATAGTAAGTCAAGGAATGTCTAGAAAACACCAAGACCTAACTATACTGGGTAAATGAAAAATATTGATATTATTATAATTCACAAAGTAGCACAACAATAGTGGCTTTTAGAGGGATCACATTTTTTCTCGCCAGTAATTAGATCATCAAGGAGTTCTGAAATGTTGACAATTGAAGATGCATGAATTGGCAAGAAACATTGCAATCAATAAGAGTATATTCCCGTCATTTCAGCCAGTGTGCCTTTCGGTTTTTAATAAATATGAAATAGTTATTTGTTATACAAGGCAGGAAAGTAGAGCAGATTGACTGCCGCGACTGATAGTTCATAGCCGTGCGTAGCGAAGCTAGGAATTCAGCCAAGGCAGTCAATCTACATTTACTGCCGTGTGAAACATATAATATTTTCTCCGAATGTTATGACACCAATTTTGTGTTATCATTTATTGATAACTCCATCATTTTGTGTTCACCCAATGTCAGTGTCGATTTTGATTACCAATTTCATTCACATTTCTTGGAAAGTTGCATAGCAACAAACTTTTCCTGTCTGGGCAGAGAAAGTACACTTTTCCTGCCTGTCAAGTGTCAGGAAAAAGCCACTTTCCCTGCCGCTTGGAGAAAATAAAATAAATGTCGAGTGGTATAAGATTCGAGAAGGGTTATCATGTAGAAAATCCGAAATATCAGTGATGTTTTGATCTATACATAGTGAATCACGACTACGAGATGGACTCTGACGGGGAAACGGGAACATGTCATATTCCCGTTTTTGCCATCGTAATGAAATTTCATCATTCCGGTTTCGTAAAGGGCTCTGGAAATTACGTATTGAGAATATTCACCAATGTACAGGGTGCTCTGCAAGGGTGTGGAATACCAAAGTTGCGATTTCTCTCATGGAACACTATGTATTTTACTCCTTTCCAGTTTGTTTCTGAAGAAGCTCGATCTATCACACACTAGGAGTCTTGCGGGAATGATGAAATATAGGTTTTTCAACTTTAGAGAAATTTTTGGTGTTAAAACTATTCATTATTGGTCGAAATGGCTTGTATCTTCTTATCTTCACTTTTGATTTACTACATAATAACATTCAATCAAAACAAATACAGGGTGTTGAAAAAGAATATTCTCATCAGATTTATTATGAACATAAAAAAATGGAAAATGGTACATATCAAGAAGAATTAAAATTCGCATTATCTATCTGATGAAAATATAAATTCTTTCTCGGTATACTCAACAGATAATAACTACTTTCCAGGCTATATGCCACAATGAACATTGAATTATATCTACTGAACACAAACGAATTCTCAGTATATTTCTTAATATTTTCTTCATGTTCCTAATATGTCTGAGAATATTCCTTTTCAATACTTCTATACCCAATCAAGGGGTTCAAACTTGAACGATGGAAATTTGTTTTGACATACCTCTAATCACAGAAACGTTATTGGGTTTTCTCAAATCTGAATTTCTTTCCACGACCTGTACGATGAATACCAATTCATCATACACTATAAACAAATACGGGGTGGTTCACAAATCAAAAATGTAAACCACCCTGCATTTGTGGTGGTTCAGGAATCTAAATTGCAAACCATCCTGCATTTGTATGGTAGTTCAGAAATCTAAATTATGAATCACTCTATATTTGCTTCAGTTAAATGTCAGTAGACAGTGAATAAAAAGTCAAGATGTGTGTCATATAAGCCGTTATGTTCAATAATGAATAGTTTCGAGACAAAAAATTCCTAAACAATAAAAATATATATTTTTCACACCCCTATATCTCCGTCATCATGCCCAATAAACCGCGAGTGTGCTATGTTGTGATAGATCGATGAAATCAACTCTCCAAGTAGAACCTCGAAATACAATAAAATACAGGATGTTCCGTGAAAAATCGAAACTTTGGTATGCCGAATATTTTCGAAACGTATATAGAATTCAGAGCCCGCTACGAAACTGATGGTGTACTGAAATTTCATAATATGTTCCCATTTAGTCAGAGTCCGCCATGTTGCTCGTGACTAACCCTGTATATAAAAATATTTCAAACACTGTAGCGTTGTCGCTTCTACTAGGAAGTAGTTGCCACTCAGAAATATTAAATTGAACACGTTGTATATTTTATCATTTTGAGAAACTCTATCACTTTGTTGTGAACTTCACCAGATATTTTCCTAATAGTTTGGCCGGTAATGACAGATTTTGTTCAACGTTTTTTCAATGTATGCATCTTCCAATACCTACCTCCTTCTCCTATTCTCCCTAGGAACGCACGATGTTCTTTGAACATTATAGGGATTTCCTTTCGTGCGCTCCAAGCGATGAAAAAATGTACTAGACAGGTATCTAAGTGTGCTCGCATGCAGCGTCATTACCACTCAAATTCGAATTGGCATTGGATTTTGATGATTCTGAACGATTATTCAATGCTTGCAAATTGGTCTTCGTTGAAATTTGAAAAAAATATCCAGCAGAAAAATAATTGCATACGCTGCCTTCGTGTAAGAAGTCCTGAAATTATTGAGTGAATATGTAACAAAGAAGGGGTATTGTTGAACTATTATTTAACGTATGCTTTTTCACAGACCTATTTTTAGTGTAACTTGTATCACGATAAACTACTTTGCATACAATCGTGGCGTGCACATGCGCTGTGAAAATTTTTTGCACATGCACTTTTTGTATTCACTAGGAAAAATCATTTAATGTATGCACACCACATAATTCAATTGCATTGAGTGAAAAAGCATACGTTGAATAATTGTTCCGGAATACCCCCTCTTTTTCACATGTTCACTTAATAATTTCAGGACTTGCTACACGAAGGCAGCTTATGCAAATGTTTTCTGCAAGATATTTCGTGTGTGTGACAGATATAGAAGTTTCGATGTTGCGCCGTCACACCCATTGATCATATGGAAACTCCGAACTCAAATATCTTCGTGGTCATTTGAAATAACCCAATCAAACCTGGTATCGTAGAATCCGTTATAATAATCTCTAACCAATTATGAAATGAAATATAGGGTGTTTCGTTTGTGAATCGAAAGTTGAAGTCATTTCCTGGAAAACGAGAAGGTGAGAAGGTGAGAAAATGTGTAAAAGTGTCCTCTAGGTAGCACATGACGACTATATGACGTCTAATTGACGGCATCACATTCGACCAAAAGACGTCTTCATTTTAACAAATGCGACGTCCAAATGACGTAAGTAAGACACATCCAAATGACGTCATATTTGAAAGACTTTTAGACGTCAGTATGTGTTTTCAAATTGGACCTTGAACTGACACTACTTACCAATTTCCGACGTCAATAGGACGTCTGTTTTTTTATAAAAATTTTTGAGGTTAATGGTTATAATCTGGTGAGGAAGGTAATCATTTGTGCTATAAAATAAATTTGCTACGAATGAAGATTTTATTAACAAGATAGTAATGTGAGGTATTACATATAGTTGGAAATTTCAGCGTCGATGGCTGCCCCTTCACCAGAGAGCTCTTTTGTATGTTTTGCTGTCCATAAATGGCGGCCAAAACACTTCCTTTTTCAACGGCGTCAGCCAAGTTTCGTGAACAACAGCAACACTGTTTCTTCTACTGTCATCAAATTGTAGCACACAATACATCCTGAATACTTTCACGTGAACAACAGACTGTATAGAAATACCACTCAAACACTCAACATTTTAACATTCTCAACAAATCCAATGGCACAGACGCCGTTCACAAACAACACCCATTCGGACATGGACGATGGACAATGAACATGAACGAGAACGCAGCTGAACGGCAGTAACGCCACTAACGGCAGTCGCGAGATGGTCGCGAGTCGCATACACAATCTCTTCGCGTAATTACTTGATCGCCATTGGCCATCTGATCGGTAATGTGAGAATTGTCTTTGGCGCTAAATTTAAACATTGAAAATCAAGGGAAGCCTATGGAATAAAATCCATTTTTATTATACATTTATACAGTTAATTGGATAGATTAATTGATTTATTTCATAACTTCGTTTCCCTATACATACATAATAATAATAATAACAATAATAATAATAATAATGATAATTATATTAATAATGCGTGACGTCGGAGGCCGCAGGGTCGTGACTGGAATTACATAAATTCAAATCATAATAATGATAATAGTTATAATAATAATAGTAATAATAATGATAATGATAATAATACCCAAAAAAAAGAAGACCATAGATTGACGTCTATACGACGTCAAACAGTGGCTGTCCATAAGACGTCAAATTAATGACGTCCGCATGACGTCATAATTTGGTCAAAAGACGTATGAGACCAAAAAAGACCTTAGATAGCGGTCCTATAGACGTCACATTCGTCAGTCTGGCTACCTGGGGAGCATATGCGATGTTCCGAATTCCAGAAATATAGCTAGAAAAACAAATGAGAAAATGGGAGTATACCATGTGTCTGTGTCACCCGGTATATCTGAACGTTTATCTTCGGTTCATGAGTAAGAAAACTAATGAGTCCTCCGTTTGGACATTCCGTAATAAATAGATGAAATTATTTATTAGACATCACATCATATTCCATCTTGATACTATAAGTTATGTGGTAGGAAAACTGAGCATTAGCTCTTGAAATATATAGACAATAACAAATTAATACTTCGAGCTACCTAGTACAAAACCACAAATTATAAAACGATTCCGCTAAACTACCGTATTACTGAAAACAACTGTCGGGATATTATGTATTTTACTGGATTCAGTGCCCTCGCTAGGAGTGTTGTGTATAGTTTCCGTCAGCCTCATTCAAATTTTGAATGGGAGCATTCCATTGGTGTTCATTATACACACAGTGTGTATCGATTGTCCTCGCATTAGGCCTAGATGGTGGATACTCTGTGTATATAGTTTTTTCGATGCGCTACCTATCGGTGTGTGACGGAACTGGGCGTCCGTTGAGGATCCGTCTTACGAGGACACATCAAATTTTCATGATATAGGTATAGAAATGATCGGAATAAGCTGAATAAGGCGATAGCAAGGACAGATATCTGCGAGGACATTTTTTCGGTCCTCGCATGCCAAAATGTCCTCGCTACCTAGTATTTGAACTTGCTATTGTCCTCGTAAACCCCGTCTCACACACACGTTTCACTATAATCACATACACCATACATTTTGATTCCTACGTGTAAACAATATGAGTTATTTTTTTCATATCAATCAGATCGACTGCACGCGATGAAATCTAATACAATACTGCGTCGCCACCGGTATCGGATGCATGATTAACCTACATAGTGATTCATCAGTTACGTCATCATTCTAACCGAATAATTCTCGAACAGGAATTGTATTTCTGACTGATCACATCTGAAATATTGTATATCAGGGGTTTACAAAGGAATTCAATATACAGTGTAATTATCAAAGTCCGTATCATTATGATATGATTTTTTTTCATTCATGCAAATTTGGAGTTCATCAAAGGTTTTTGCTCTGAAAATAATGCGAAATTAACCTGAATTGTTTTTCAATTTCATCGGTTGATTACAATGTTTTGTGAGGTTATAGTGTGTTTCCTTTTTGAAACATTTCACATGATGGCTTCCACGGTTATATTCCCCATAAGAAATTGGAGCATAAGACTCAGCCACACATCAAAACAGGGTGACCAAACTGATGATCACACAGATGATTTCCTTTATCATAATCCTGGAAAGTTATGTTATTTCTCGAAAAAAAAAAACCCGATTTGGAAATGAATTCCCAATTCTACTATATTCTTTCATCCATTAGGATATTCTTCTCTTTCAGTAGATACAGGACAAATTATGTTGCATTACGTGAAATCTATTTCATCATTGCACATGCACACCTTATAGAACACCCAATTCATTAGATAGATAATAAAATAATAATACTTTTTGATAATTTATGAACGAACCGTAGTTGTCTTTCTATTCCTCTTGTTCACGAATTGATAGCTTCAATATTAAAAACCTAAGAATGTTGTATACAGATTCTTTGATTTTTTACATTTTTTTTATGACATTTTTGAATTTGGAATGACCCTTTGGGCACAAAGGTATGTCCCCTAAAAATGATAAGGTGCAAGAGATCCTCACCACTCAACAGTAAGAGATCATTTGGCAATTCAACCACACACTATAATAAATTGAAATAGGGTTATGTGCACCTTGATAGCCTGTGCCGTTAACTCACAATGTCCGCAAAAGAGTATTCAATGAGCCGAAAAAATCCTGGAGTATGAAATACTCAGAAAATAATAATTAATAGATTCATCAGTCTACATAAGTAAATAATTTTGACAGTTCCACAACTGAGAAGAACTACAGAAATAGGGTCCCTTGATGTAAATTGACGTATTTGTTGGTAATGGTGACGTCAACGTCAAACTCTCAGTCACACTAGGGTCAAGAGACAGAACGCAACAAATAACTATCAGGAATCTTGAGCATTTATTACCTATCTTTCTTAAGACAACATTATGCTCATTGCTATTGATTGAATCAACGAAAACGTAACATTTTGACATGTGAACAAAATAATCGATAATAATTAAAGATCAATTGTAAAATTTGACCGTCCCTAACACCAGGAGCCTGCTGAAGAAGACGTCGGAGGCGGAGCTTGAGGAAATAAAGGAGGACCTGATCAAGACCAAGCAGTGCACGGACATACATCTGAAGGAGGAGGTCGATCGCAATTGGTCGGAAATTGTTAGTGATGATTACATATTCGATAGGATCAAGCGGGAGGTGGAGATGATTCGAAAAATCAAGATAGGCGAGATAAGAAGTTGGTGGAGTCGGCATAATAGATTTGGGAAGCAGGAAAATTTCAGGAAGATCAGCATTCAGGTGGGTGATTGCATTATACAATGTGTTTTACTTTTGATACTATGAAAACTTTCATTCCGTTATTTTGAAGTTATAACTCTAACTAGTCCACTGTATCGTGAACAGTTTTTTCCTCAGAGCTCACATTTTTCAAATGATTATTGAAATTCACGATATTTCATAACATGAAAAACGTGAGAAAACGCGTGACGTAATCACCTGTGAACGATCCAATGCAATCATGTAAGATTCGACTTACGTATGCATTTTCTATTTCTGTAAGACGAGGGCAGGACCTTTTTTGATTGTCATTTTCATCAAAAAAAGAAATGCATTTTTTATACTGATCACTTACTGAAGATAACAGAGAAAACGACACACAACTGAAGAATCAGATAATCTGAGGATTATCTTTGAATATTCGCATCTTGACTAGATGAAACCATTGGATGTAACAAGGATTAGAAGATGAAGGTGACAGACGATATTGACGTTAGGTAGTTAGGTTGACAATGTAGTTCGTCTTCTTCAGTTCTTGTATTTTTGAGAACTCTAGGCATTACGATATTGCCAGTTACATAAAATAATTTGGTTTTAAATAAAATGTAGGGCAAATGAATGCTGGTATACCGATGGCTCTAAAACTTAGGAAGGCGTCGGAGCCGGAATATACGGGATGAACCCATTAGTGAAACGCTCATTCAGTATAGGTAAACTAGCTACGATATTCCAGGCAGAGGTATATGGCATTGAAATGTGTGCAAGGGAGCTGGAAAATCAACACCACACACAAAAACAATAAAGATATTCTCAGATAGTCAAGCAACACTGAAAGCACTTGAATCCAACTGCTTCAAATCCAGAGTAGTATGGAACTGCAGGGAAACCTTAAACCGACTGGCACAATGCAATAACGTTAAGTCTGGATATCAGGTCACATAGGCCTAGAAGGGAACGAAATAGCAGATGTCCTAGCAAAAGGGGGGGCCGAAACATCGTTCACTGGGCCAGAACTGGTAATCGGTATAGCACATAGCACGGCAAGGAACAAACAGGATTCTGACAAACTACTAGAACTCAGTAGAGCACATCTCAGAGTTATAGTAGGTTTGCTCACTGGCCACTGCAAACCCAAACACCACATGCACAAAATCGGACACAAGATGCAGAGTGCCGTCTATGCATGGAGGAGGATGAAACGGCTAAAAAATTTTTAAGTACATTCCCTGCAGCGGCCAGAATCAGATTTTCAACATTTGGCATTACAACAGTAGGGCCAGAAAACCTGATAAATTGTTCTCCCAACGTACTCCTCAATTTCGCCAAGAGATTAGATATATTGGGAGAAATATAACCATAGGGTGAGCCACAATAGGCCATAGGCTGCAGTGGAGGGCCTGATATGGACCCACTCACGTGTGTAACCTAACCTAAATATAGTCTCGATCATTATTAGAAATACTAGGATATTTTTATCGGTACTGAACCATCTTGCAAGTACATAAGTAATCAATAAGTGATTATTAGGGACCAGGTCGAACTATTGTCTTTTGTGGATGTGAATACTGTTGAATCTCAAGAGGTAATCACTACTCACAAATCTGGCAGCGTCGAAATATGTCGTCCTACTTTTTATGCGAGCCAGAATTCAGATAAGAATGACTTTCACTTCGGTTCATGATGTCATCAAAACTGGCGTTTTTCGAAGGTGCCAAATTTCATTATTGAAAAAAATATATTTGCGATGATTTAAAAAAACGAATGATTGCATCAAATACCATTTATACACTGAATGATCAATATAAAATAGGTATTTGTCGTAAATTCGACTAGTGTGAACAACCTCATTGTTCATAGAAGTGTGGTAGGTTTCTGACTTGGAAACATAATGAGTGATAACAATCTTAGCCAAATTGCCATGGTAAAATATTGCTAATAAGACAAATATACATACATAAAAAATTTTGAAACGATGGTATTTTGCGTTTGAGAAATCATGGTTTTGTACCTACTTCTATGTATTTTCGAGAGGGCGCCACATAATGCACTTTTGTGCTCTACCTTGAAAAAAATTAAAGAATATCCTATATCGAAATCAATTGGAAGTTAATTGAGATTACAAAAATTGAATTATTTTGTTGCCTTAATTGAGTGCCCGCAGCCATTACTAACCTTGTTCCGGGGATTTTGTGACAAAAATGTATTCTTAGTTCATACTCGATTGTTTTTTATTTCTCATTCTTCCATCTTAAGGAGCGTTGGAAGGTTCAATGTATTGCTATGTTGCATTTTTATTCGTAATCTGATACCCACTACACTTGGTGTAATTCATGGAAATGTACTTCCTTATCCAATAATAAATATTGCTCTAGGTTGTGGGACATGAAGCAAAGGATCCTGATGAGAATTCTGTTGCAAAAATAAATGAAGATGAAGGTATAGTTAATTAAAATTGTTAATGGTTAACTGTTATCTGATTTTCTGTATTATTGATTTTAGATGGGAAAACAAAAGAATTAGTTATCAATATTTTGGGCAATGGTGAGACTCACAAGATAGAAAAAAGAAATTCAGACTACTTCATACAAAATATCGACGAATTTAGGAAAAATCTATTTATATATCCTGGAATACCTAGGAAACACTAAATTCTATATTATCATCCACGCAGATTTTGTTTCTGCAATTTTGAGTCACCTATGAAAATGTATATATACAATAAATTAAAAGTTTTATACAGAGCATGTGATGTACGAAAATTGTTTCAAACATCTTAATCTGAGGGAATCGAAAAGACAAACAAAAATTCTAAATGAAATATACGATTTTTATAATGAGTTATTTCTGTAACTAGTGCTGAAAGTTATATTTTCCTGCACGCTATTGCGGTTGCAGAGCGGAGTGCGGAAAAAATACTTTTCTTGGTAGGAATGGAGTTTTAATGGATCTCAATTGAGTATCAATTATTTATATGACTATTTAAATGTTTCATTTGTCTCAGTAAAATTGAAACAATAAGAATTTTGGTTCGATAACAAATAGCCCATAGAGGAAATATACATGTTGAGTCAGTTTTTTATAGCAGAACTTCAAGTGAGTTATTTTTTCGTACCTCAGTTTTTTTTTCGAAAACTGTATAAACGAGATAAATGCCAAAATTAATTTACTTGTAATGCATTTTTTTTCTCGCACACCTCATTTGGCATTTCTCAATATTGATTAGAAGACATTGGATGATCGAAAGCTTTCATAATTCAGCGACAAAACATGAAAAAAATAATACAAATTAAAAACTTTCAACACTGTATGTTTACATGACATTTCCATCTGGAAAAATGTCGTCTTCAAGCTATTCAGTTCTTGCTATGAAAAATTAACTCACCCTGTATATTTCAGCGGGTATCTATTAGGTTTCATGATATTTGCAATACATTCGAATTCGACGTGGAATTAACATGATTTTATCTGAAATTCTCCCGCATTTGACCCACATATTGTCCACAAATCAATACCATGTATATGCGGTAACTTAGTAACCACTACCAACAATGAATGTATGCAAATATTCAACCTACTTAGGTCCCGTTGGAAAGATCAAACGTCTATGTGACGTTAATTTTGTGAGTCTATTTTTGTTGAATATTTTTTCAAAAAATAAATCACTATGTGTGGAAGTTGATGTTGGAAAATGTACAAAAAATGTTTTTTGGTGAAAGTCGAGCTCAACATAGAAAAGGTAAGCTCGGTACATTATTTCTAGATGTCTAAATTAATCTTCAAAATTCAAAAATATGAAATAACTTGAGAATAAGGAAGCAGACATAATTTGTTATTAACATGTTACATGTTTCATACTTTCAAATCCATCATCAGCTGTAGAAGGAGGTTATATTCTTCAGACCTGAATTTAGCTTGAAAATTATCACTTCAATTACAAAAATATCAGGCCTATTTGTATCTTCGAATTCAAATTCCGAAATTTTAAATAGGCCGACTAATTTTAGACTAGACTTTATCATTTTCAAAGTTATGATTATGAACAGTTTCATTATGATATGCGAAATTAATAAATGATTATAAAAGATTGGAATTCGGAATCTTTATCAATAATTTTTAGTACCTATTACACATTTATTTATTTTTCTTTAATGTGAAAAATTAGATAAGATTTATAGATACTTTATGACTGCAGATTACCTGTCCTGGAGTATGGTTATGTTCAAATGGAAAAGTTTCCCTGCAAATTCATATGCTGGGTTCTTCTACACAAACAAGGACCTGCAAACCAATTTTTCCCATGCTATGTCATGAAAAATTCGTTTTCTCGAAGACATTTTACAACGAAACCTGTCTCAATGAGCTACAAAGGAGTTTGAGTACGTATGGTAAAAATCCAAAATAATCTAATATACCAAGGGACTGGGCATACTTTAGTCCCGAAAATTCAAGAAACGTTTTCACCTAGTTTCCTTTTCGAGTCATGAAGGATAGGATTTTTTGTGATTTTCGAGTAAACAGCTTATCTGTTGATTACTTTTTGGTGTTCGTTAGGAGTTCTAATTTTCACAGAAAAATTGCGATGTAGAAGACCTAAATATATTCATCTCAGATTTGGGGTAGTTCAATAAAATTATTAAGAGTCCATTTCACTCATTCTGCTAGGGGATCACCTGAGGAATGAGGTGCGAGAGGGTGACGGCGGTAGGCGGAGACATCACAACCCCTTCCACGGCGATTTTGCAAGCATGTATTCAGGTGATAATTTCGCCCGCTGGCCACTGCCAGTACTGCCACAGAATACTCAAACATTTCATTATTTTCATTTTACTTGTCTCATCTTATCTATTTTTAGAACAGCTTGGCGCAGTACGGTTATAAAATTGAAAGCATAGGGCATTTTAGGATGAAATGAATGAAACGTTATTTATATTCATTTGGATATTGGATACAAGTGTATTATTTCAGAAACTCAGCCATTCATTAGAATATAATTTATAGCTGACACGGCAAACGTTCGAATGAGCAATGTTTCTCAGAATTCTATTACTATCTCAGAATTGCCATCACATTTTTTCGATCGTTTTATGTTTTTGAAATAATTGCGAAAAACCAAAATGGTGCGTTTTAGACAATCCCCTGTATCTCCGTTATTTGAAAACTTACGGCATTCTGGCTTTGATATTTCCTGAGCACTTTTTCAAGAACTTTTGAATAAAAAATAGAACAATGAAATATATCTTCCTACGTTTTCGAGATAATTTGAATAACTTTGTTTTTTCTTATGGAAATTTTTAGATTTTAGAAAAATATTAGGAATCATTATTTTTTCGATTATTTGTTGTATAACTCAGAAAGGCTATAGTGTGCACAAGGTTTTCTTTCTCAAATCGGTCAAGGAGGGGATAGAGAATATCTTTATTGAATCGAAACTCATTGGCCCCCCGTCAAAATGATGAAAAAATATTAAAAATCATAATTTTTTCGATTATTTGTTGTATAACTCAGAAAGGCTATCGTGTGCACAAAGTTTTCTTTCCCAAATCGGTCAAGGAGGGGATAGAGAATATTTTTATCAAATCGAAACTCATTGGCCCCCCGTCAAAATGATGAAAAAATATTAAAAATCATTATTTTTTCGATTATTTGTTGTATAACTCAGAAATGCTATCGCGTGCACAATTTTTTTTTTCTCAAATCGGTCAAGGAGAGGATAGAGAATATATTTCTTGATTCCAAACCCATCGGCCCCCCGTCAAAATGATGAAAAAATATTGAAAATCATTATTTTTTCGATTATTTGTTATATAACACCAGAAAGGCTATCGTGTGCACAAAGTTTCCTTTCTCAAATCGATCAAGGATGGAATAGAGAATATATTTTTTGAATCGAAACTCTGGCCCCCCGTCAAAATGATGAAAAAATATAAAAAATCATTATTGTTGCGAATATTTGTTGTATAACTCAGAAAGGCTATCGTGTGCACGAAGTTTTCTTAATAATAATAATGAAAAATAATGATTTCTAATATTTTTACATCATTTTGACGGGGGGCCAATGATTTTCGATTCAAAAAATATATTCTCTATCCCCTCCCTGATCGATTTGAGAAAGGAAACTTTATGCACAAGATAGCCTTTCTGAGATATGCAACAAATATTCGCATAAATAATGATTTTCAATATTTTTTCATCATTTTGACAGGGGGCCAATGAGTTTCGAATCAAATAATATATTCTCTATCCCATCCTTGATCGATTTGAGAAAGAGAACTTTGTGCACACGATAGCCTTTCTGAGTTATACAACAAATTATAGAAAAAATTATGATTTTTAATATTTTCTCATCATTCTGATGGGGGGCCAATGAGTTTCGGATCAGGAAATATAGTTCTCATCCTTTCCCTGATCGATTTGAGAAAGAAAACTCCTTTCCGAGTTATACAACAAATAATCGAAAAAGTAATGATTTTCAATATTTTTTCATCATTTTGACGGGGGGTTAATGAGTTCATAATCAGGCAGTATATCACATTTTGTCTCTCCGATCGATATGTATTGTAATTCGATATAATATGGTTGAAAATATTACAAGAATTCTCGTGTATACGATCGTTTTTATAGGATTAAAATGGCTGCTATCATTCCTTCGTGCATCTTCTTTCTTTGGGCGTGAGGTATATAATCGCGCATCTATGCCCTATGGCGAAGTGGCTGCCAACTGCGGCTGCTGTTTTCACACTAATCACAAAAGTTCGAAAAAATCCAACACCTACATCCTCTCCCTATCCTCCCTAGATACGCACGATGTTCCACGAGTATTATATTATTCCTTTCGTGCGCTCCAAAAGATGAAAAAAAATCTCCGATCCCGAAAACCACAGGTACAAATTTTGAATAGAACAGGATCATGATTACATAACTCGTCCGCCATATTGGTTCCGTCTGTCCGCCATTTTGAATTGATATCTGAGGGTTTCGGGGACGGAGATTATGATTCTCTCGTCAAACATTGAAAATTCAAGATGGCGGACGAGTTTTGTAATTATGGTCCGATTCTATTCAAAATCCGTATCTGATGGAGGTTTTCGAAGTCGGAGATTAGGATTCATTTGTCAAAATTAGGAAACTCAAGATAGCGGATCCAATATGGCGGACCAGTTTTGTAATTATGATACGATTTCATTCAAAATGTTTACCTGTAGCTTTTTGGGGTCGGAGGTTATGATCCTTTCGTCAAAATTTGGGAATTCAAGCAAACTAAAGAGGAGTAGAAAATGAATAGTGGTTTGAAAAACTGCAGAAACACGCTTTTATTATGATACGATATATTAAACATTTTCAGTCATACTGAGGAAGGCAACTCATTTGTTGAAATATCTTTCAGGCTTTACTAAATATTGATGTGGTATTCTGGATATATTTTGTATTTGGTTGAATTGATGAAGTACTATTTCGCCAATAGAGAAGCCAATAAAATTAATCAATTTTATATCCATCACGTTCTTTTACTCATCAATTGGCTAGATGTTGCCGGTTCAATAATCACGTTGTCAATTATATCTTCGTAATCCTTGCTATTCGAAGGACTGATAAAGGAAAGTCAATTTTTTATTTTATTTGAAAAATATTATTCTAGAAAAAGCGAAAAAATTAAATAACAATAGAAGGTGGATATAAAATGGATGAATTTTATAGGCTTTTTTATAGGCGAAATAGAACTTCATCAATTCAACCAAATAAAAAATATATCCAAAATACCACATCTATATTTAGTAAAGCCTAAAACATATTCCGGCAACTAGGTTGCCAACCTCAGTATAACTGAAAATGTTCAATATATCGTATTATAATAAAAGCGTGTTTCTGCAGTTTTCCAAACTTCTATTTATTTTCTATTTCAACATGTTTTTTTTGTGTTCTCTGTCGGTCAGATAATTTTTTTATCATTATTATTTTCATTATTATTATTATTATTATTATTATTATAATCAAAAATGGCATTTCTGTGCCTTTCTACTTTCCATTTTCACTTATCACAATAATTGTCCACTTTTCTCAAGGAGAACTATAAACACGAGCTATGCACAACTATCTACTTTGGAAGAAACTGTCTCTTAGTGATATTAGGTAACCATGGAATAATGGATGAAGGAATTCATACCTGGATACCGATTAGGCGCGTTCGACCCTGTCTATTCAATTTTGCTTGTGGTGGGACAGCTAATACTTGAAATTACCGCGGCGGCAGCACTCCCCAATGCCGTTCTGAAGTCATTTAGGAAGCTGCAGGGCTTTTTCATTCAACATAGATTCAAAAGCATCCTTCGTCCAATTTCAATGATTATGGTATCAAATGAAAGATAAAAGTCCAATCTACGTACGTGCTGTAAGGCTTTTTTGAAATTTCCTACCCAAATTTCAAAAATCGGCCTCGAAGTAGCTTGATTTTGGTGGAATGTTTCGAATCATAATGGAAAAAATTTGAGGAAATTCAAAATTCCATTACAGGACGTACATAGATTCAGGTGTGATCTAATGGCCTGTTTTTGTTTCAAATCGATATGTTCAACCGTTTTCGAGAAATTTCGAATTTGCGTGACCGTGTTATACGTATAAATGCCAGTGCGGTGATGGACTCTTAAGTTCTTGAATATTATGAAAAATTATTGCAGCTGAACCAACAAAAATATGTACTTTCTAAAATTATACAGGGTGTTTCATAATTTAATGTCAATATTCGAGGAGGCGATTCTTGTACCCATTCTAAGAAGAAAGTATGACCTAAACGTCCTAACTTTTCAAATACAGGGTGGTTAAGTTCTCAAAAATTGATATAGCCTACTCGATGAGAAGTTATAATTCCAAAATACCAAATACGAATACGAAGTTCATAAACTATGAATTGTATTTCTGAAATTTGATCTGAAAAATGGAATCTATTTCTCTGCAGTGTGATATTGTCGTATGTAGTGAAAAGCTTTTAATTTTTTTGAGCGAAAACCGTGCATCTGATTGAAAAAATTTTAGTGATTCATATGAAACTTTCTTCTTAGAATGCGCCCAAGTATCGCCTCCCCAAATATTGACATTCAATTATGAAACACCCTGTATAGGTGATGGGTACAAAAATGTCCAAAAACTATACCTTTTCTACTTTAGAATAAAACGCCTATGAGTGTGGCCATTCGCAGAATTTTCGCCTAAGGAATTTGCTGTTTTACTGTGTTCCATATACTCAGTCGTATTACCTATATGATAAACGTTTGGGGATCTTGTTCAAAAAATTATTTCAGTAAAATATCTGCACTTTATAAGAAAGCACTGAAAGTATTGTATCGCCTCTCATTTGATATTCCAACAAATGATCTGTATGCGATAACAAAAAAATTTTCATTGGATGAATTATATAAAATAGATTCTCTTAAAGTTTCATATAATATAATAAACAATAATCTGAAATCCAATTTTATTTTGATAAGAAACTCAGAAATTCATGGTCATCACACGAGACAATTAAACTTATTTCATCTTGATTCTGCTACTTCTATAATTGGCCAAAAAAAATATACTCACGCTGCTCTAGCTGAATTTAATAAATAAATTCAATAATAACAAGTTGTAAAGGTGTATAGTTTTTATAACCTCCGAAATATTTCGTAACAATTTTTATGTATGTTTCCCTATGATCATCCTGTAGATAACCAGTGGTTCTACACTGAACTGATACAATGGAAATCCTGCGACGAGGGATGTGTCTTGTCAACTTTTCGTACCACCCTCGATGACCTGTTATATCCCTCCTCGTTTGCTGGATCGATCACAGGAATGGAAATGGATTTATTGATGGACCCGACACCTTTATTTCCTGTAACTAGTACCTACTCTATTTCTTGCTATAAGTACATAATGAACAGGGTGATTCATTAAGAATGGGAAATCTCTGAACTACAGATAGAAAACACAAAAATAATGAGATTTAGCCCAATATGCCTGATGAGAATCTTATAATTGGAACATGAATCTCCTCAAGAGCGAATAACACAAAAACCGTTGAAGTTAGACAGTTTGATAAAAAGTACATTTTTCATGTGAAATTGAACGAGCTTTCAGATTTTCCACTTATTCTGATCATCAATGAATTGACATAGAAGATATGATGTGAATAATCGAAGTAACAGAGTGTCACTAGAGCCCTCTGTGAGCACTCACAAAATAAGTTGCAAATTCATATTCCTCATGTCAGAAAACCTAGAAATACAAGATTTCTTGTTAATGCTGTTGAAACTAACAAAGTTATTTTGCAATAAAATTCCCCCCTAGAACACTCTGTATCTCCTAAACCAGCAACATTCTTATCAGGCATATTGGGCTAAATCTCATTATTTTTGTGTTTACTATCTGTAGTTCAGACATTTTCCATTCTTGATGAACCACCCTGTATTTCTAAAGATCCAGAAAATTTTAGATCCATTGCCTTATTTAGCATTATTTCCAAAAATGTTGACAAACTTAAAATACGCATTGTAGATCTCATAAATAAAGAATATAGCTCAACATAAATCAATTTGGTTCTCAAGAAAATAGTGGCACACAAGTGGTATTGTTACAAAAAATACAAGCAATTCAAAATGGACTTCATACAGGAAATCATATAATAGCAATTTTTATTGATGTTAAATTGTTTTATCACTATGTGATTGGTTTTATGATTACGAAATTTGAAAATCGGTTTTATGACGAAATTTTAATCAAATCTTTTCTACAATATTTTCACAAAAAAATTACTAATTTTCCACAACTTGCTATGAAACCTACCATTATTCTCTCCTGTTGGAGGCGTAAAGTGTGTTTTTAACACCAAGGTAGATTTCTCCATTGAACCACTAGTCAATAAAGACATAGCCACCTCTGTTAACCCAAATCAACTGTTCCCATGCGACATTCACAGGAATGACACCCGAATCTAGTAGGTATTCATCAATAACGACTTGTCATATGCTGTCATGATCATGACTACTAGATTTTGATTAGAAATGAAAAGAAATGCCTTCATAGTGACAATAGGTCCATATTTCCGTTCCATAGAACTCAAATGATCGAAATGTATTGCTAGTGGTGATAAAAATGTAATATACACCTTGATAGTAATGAATATTATCACCACGAGACCTTATACCCCTCGTCTGAAGCCTCGGAATATAATCTTGGTCCCTGGGTAATACTGATATTCTTTACTACCTTGCTGTATATACAGGGTCGCTGATATGTATGGAAACAGGTGAAAATATCGGTAACCTGTTGTTGGATTTTCTTGAATTTGTGTACTGTATGATTTTGAAACGTGGTAGATTTGAAAATGTTATAGCCAATGTTGCCACTTTTTCAGTTATTCCGGATTTTTTATTATAATAATAATAATAATAACATTTATTGATCCCAAGAAACATACAATGTTTATAGAGGGAAACAACAAAGAAATAAAAATAAAATCAAATATGCAATACAATGAAAGATAAACAGTTCAATCAGAATTAATTGATACAAGGGGAGAGTTAAATTGATAAAATATATTTCTTCAGTTCATACTTAAATTTTGTGACGAATCTAATAGATTTTATTCTGTTGGGTAGACTATTATTAGTATATTATTAAACGAGCGTTAATGTAGGTCATAACTCACGCAGATGAAGTTTGCAGCACGAGCCACAGGCGAGTGCTGTAATTCATCAAGTGAGTTATGACCATTACCGCAAGTTGAATACTATACTTTATCTACGACTATTACAATAAATCCTAAGTTACAAGTACAGAGAAAGAACTTTATTGACAAATCTTGATATACTTAATACAAATTTTAGATTCAATCACTCGCATATTGTTTATTGAAAAAATTAACTGTGAAGTTAACAGTAAACTGAATATGTTGGAACTGAATTATGGAAGTTTATTGTTTCTTTTTGTGTTTGTTGCATATATGTTGTTGATGTACTAACTGATATTGAGCTGTAATAGAACTGTATATTTTATTTGCAGTATCTGTCTTATTCTTTTCGGAATCATCAACGTACCCCTCAGCCACAGTAGTTGATTGCCAACCGCCAAGGCGTTTCAGTGCCGTATGGCATCAATTAATAAAGTTGCCGACGAGCGGCGAAAACAATGCCCTGTATATAAATTACAGTCTGGTAATTTCAGAAATGTGGCAATGTCTTTCCCCATTGCTCAAAATTTTTCAATGCCATTCTTTGTGAGTGATATTTTCCATATGGAAATTCAAATGATAATCCATCTTCACTATCTGAATTCATCAAAAAAATCACAATAATTGTATCAGCCTAGTTTGAAAACGTCAAAATTATTCAATTGACATCACTCTCCTCAATAACAATAATGGACTGTTCCTTTTCGGCCAACTGGCTTGTACAAAAGTACTGAGCCATCTTGATTCTCGGTTCGTAAATAATTCCAAGAGCCTTTCTCGATGTAAGTATTATAGTGAGTTATAGTAGCGAGAGTTATTATAACTCACGCTGTTTGTTTATAGATACTATTAATTGTACAAAGGCAGTTGAATCATTGATATATAATTTAATAGGAGTAGATAAAAATATTTATTCCATAAAAATACAATGATTTTTTCCCGAATTGGGTTTTTATTTTAACAGTTTTCAAATTTTCACTTTGTCTGGTGTGATGCTCATGGGTATCAGAATTGATATTGAAAGTAAGATTCGAGTGCTTTTTCTTATTTTTAGTGAAATGAATGAAAATGCATACTTTCATTTTGAAGAGAGAGTCAATATCTAGTAGATCTCTTGGTTATTTTGAATAGAACAACCTGTACTTTATTGGAATTTCAGATCCTCCTTGAAGAGCTGATTACATCGATTTATCACACTTGGGGTATATCGGGAATGATTACATAGGTATAGGGTGTTCAAAATCTAGATTTTTCAACTTTAGGAATTTTTTTGTGTCGAAACTATCCATTGTCGATCAAAACCGCTCCAATGTTCCTATATAACTTTTGATTCACTATCTGCTGACATTTAATTGAAACAAATACATGGTTGTTCAAGATTCAGAATTCTGATCACCCTTAGTTACAAAAAAATCCAAAATTGACAACATTGACTATAACATTTTCAAATCCGCCACGTTTTGAAATCACATTGTAGATAAATTCGAAAAAATCTAACAACAGGTTACCGAGATATTCACCTGTTTCCATACATATCAGCGACCCTGTATAACTATTACCATCCAATACGCATAGTGTTCCAAAAATTAATTTAGTTTCCTAACGAGACAGTGGAGTAATTGAATGCCAATTATTCAATATCAGTCCACTCCCACTCGCCCATTGAATTCGCTTGCAGGTGAATTTTTGTCAATTATTTGTCTTTAAATTGTAGGAAAATACATATTCATAAAAAGTTGTGATCCATGATATCGTCAAAATAATCTTCCTAAAATTTCTTAGGGTACTATCTCGCCAAAACTCCAAATCAGTACGAAAACAACAATAGAAGAAACCTTGTACGATGCAGACCCTATTAATCCGAACAACACCCTTGTGAAGCCGAAAAGCACCCTATATAAACAACCCTCGCAGAAAGGGTGTTCGAGAAAAGTCTGCCACTCGATCGCATTCAGTAGGTAAGGTAAGATTAGGCAAATTTCAGCAAACAGAATTGTCAGAATTGTCCTTGTTTTAGAGCGCAAAAGAACGTGCCGCTCAGAAAAACCAATTCGAAGCCTCCGTTCAAATATTCGAAGGTTTCAGACGATTTGATTCTGAGAAGTAATCCGAACATCGTTTTGAGAAATGATACTGATCATGGGGACCGAATTACTTCTGAACCTTCTTGTTATTGCATGTAAGTGTCCATCTTATAAGTAGTTGATTTCAACAAAGACGACAACTAAGTATGTGCGGAAGCTGCTGAGAGGTCTTATCATTCAGACATTGAACTCATAGTCTAAGATCCCAAGTAAGATCGACCTCCACTCATCTGCTTGCCGAATTAAAATTATATTCTATCGAATTATAGTTATTTTTGTATCTATTGCGCGGAATGCTACTTTGGTGATCGAGATTTGATGAACATATTTTGTCACTGAGAAAAAAGCTAGCGTCAGGTTGCTATGCTGTTAGAATTGTGTCAAATGAGCTTGGTTCTGATATTGCTAGAAATACATATTTTTCCCTCGTAGAATCTCATATTAGATATGGTATAGCTACCTGGGGCTTTTGTAGTCAACAGTCACTATCCACGGTATGTGTTCTACAGAAAAGAGCAGTGAGATACCTTTGTAAAGCTAGATCTAGTGACCATTGTATACCCCTTTTCATTCATTGTAAAATTTTGACACGTGCCTATTCATCTTGGAAACTGTTTGTTTCATTCACAAAAATCAGCCTCTAATTAGTGGAATCTCTCTGGACTTAAATGTATGTACTAGGAATGAAAATGATATTAAACTACCAATACCAAAGACAACGCTCACCAAAAATTCTGTGATACGAAAGCAAAAAAATTTACAATCATCTGCCACAGCATTTTAAAGCAATCAAGAATTTGAAAAAATTCAGAAAAAGTGTTGCGGATTTTTTTTACCATGAGCATATATCGCCTACAGGAATATTACGATGAGAGATTCTAGGTTGCAACTCTGTCATAAGTTCCATTCTGATATACAGCGTGTTTTATTTCAAACGGCCTCCCTCTATATCTCAGCTATCAGTCGTGCGATCTCTACCAAATTTGTATCGGTATGAATAATCATCAATATGACCAGTTCTTCAAAGACAAACATCATTTTAGACAGTGCCGTGCATTTTTATTGAAATGAATAAGGGTCAGTTTTGTATTAAATCATATTATGCATTTTTTCATAGGAAAACTGACCTCATATTATTGTTCTTCATGGTTTCAAACCCACATATGTGGATTTTCATAAGATTCCTATAAAGGGTTTCAGAAAAACAGGCACATCTAAACAGTATTTTTGCGAACGTAATCATTATTTACTCGGAAACGGTGAGTTCAACATAAAAAAGTATTACTCGTTTTTTCTTCCAAATCATGATTTTCCACCACCGGAGCCATTAAACGTTCCAAAAGTCACCATTTATTCGATACTGAAAATGTAAAAAAGGGAGCCAATCCTGTTAATTCGGAATTAGGTGATTTTTTGCATTAGGAGGTTCTAAAGCATGATGAACAATAATATGAGGTTATATTTCCTGTAAAAAAAATGCCTAATATGATTTTATGAGAAATCGACCCCTTTTTAGTTCAATAAAAACGCACAGCACTGTCCAAAATAATGTGCATCTCTGTAAAACTGATCATATTGATGGTTATTTATAGCACGCCAGATTTGGTTGGAATCGCATGACTAATAACTGAGATATAGAGGGGGGCCGTTTAAGGTGAGACACGCTGTATATGTATCATATATAGCTATTTCAGCAAGATTATTATGATTTAACTACTTTTATTCGATGGTTGTGTTCAAATTTACATAATGTACCTAATTACATTTTTTCGTATGTTTTTACAATGTTGACTTCATTTGTTTTTATATATGTATACATATTATTATATTACTTCCTACTGGACACAGTGGAAATCCACTAGAATAATATCAAACCATGCTTTGTCAATAAGAAATGATATTCTTGGACAATAAAGCTCAGTATTGATTGATTGATTGAGATCTGATTTTTTTAACGAGGCGTAGCCGAGAAACTCATCTGGAAATTGGCTAGGTATATGATTAACTAGCAACAGATACCTATAAAAAAGTGAAACAAATATTCATGATTCTTTATTATAGCCTATAAATTTAGTAGAAAGCCATAGAGACTGAACAATTATGAGAACTAGATTCATGTGATATCTGATTCTTCAGAAAACTGCGTTTGTTGCTAGTTAAGTAAAGCATGTTGATCACTAAATATTTTTCCATTATTAGGACTAAATACCCAAAAAACGCATGGTCAGAAACAGGAGACGATAATTTATCAAGAAGTAATGAAGATTTGGGTAAGTGTCGTTGTTGGTTATTTTGACAAACCATCGAAAAGCATAACAAAACTTTTAAACACAACTATTTTCATTTCGCCAGTGTGAACATTCTTTCACAGGCAGCGCCACCTACTTTCTTCTTTTTGGAATATAGTATAGGAGATTTTAGTCATCGTAATTATAGAAGGCATTTAACCTCCAACCCTCAAAGGTTGAGGAGCACATAAACATACAACATGGCTTCCTAGACTGCGCATGTCTCCTCAAGCCGGTTGAAAAAAAAACAATGACTACGTTCCCGGATCCCGGATGACCTACTCATAGAGGCGTATGCTCCTTCCTCACAGAATATCATCAAAAAATCTATAACATGTCAAGCTGGTTGAAGAAGAAAAACGTTTCCGGATGACCTACTCATAGAGGTGTACTTGCGAAGTTCAATTCTTCTTTAAGAAATGGGTTGCGTGCAAGAACTGTCAGATCCGACCCTGGACTTTTCTTATTTGTTTACAAATGATTGAAATAGGTTTTCACAATTATTATGGCCAGCGAGAGACGAAGGAATCCGGTTGATACATTATGATTTAAGAGTAAGTACCTACATATATAGTTTTCATCTTGAAATTTGGTAATTTCTCTGATTTCTCATCGGAATTCCTTCTGCAATAGGAGCTAATAGAAATACTCGTGAAATTTTTCAAATAATACAAGAAGATTGGATTCATGCAATCAAACGGAAGGACTGGTCTGACATGCTGACGAAATATGATCGTGTGTGTTGTAGACATTTTAATTCATTAGCAGTATTAGCTTCTATTGCAGAATTGGCAGAAGAAATTTTAATAGGGAATGACAACATTTCATAATGAAAACTATGTGAGATCACCATTTACCTGAAAAATCATATTCCTTCGTCTCTCACTGCATTTTTTGTGCATAACAGCACAATGCGAAGGCATGCTGAATTAATGAATAGCGCAAAAAACTCGATTCCTATGCCAACATACTGTGAAAAACTATTTCAATCCTTTGATTCCTCTGTAAACAAGTTTAAAAAAGTGAGGTTATGTTTCAATGTTTTACAGAAAAGTGAGGTTGTGTTTCAATATTTAACTCCAGGGTCGGTCATCGTGCACGCGAACTATAGAAAACATTCATAACCTCATTGTCAATTCACGGACGAAGACGGAAGACATGCGCAGTAGATGGAGCCGTGTTGTATGTTTACGTGCTCCTAAAGGTTGTAGCTGGTAACCACTATAGTACCTTGATGAATTTATTTCATATTTCAGTTCAGTCACTCAAAAACTAGTCATATCCACAAATGATTTTGAAGCAGGTCATATACTGTGTATGCGATTTCAACCCACAACACCCTTCTAATTTGGAACCCTTCGATGCCGATTTACAAAAACATAAATTCCTCGATAAATTCTATAATACAGGGGGCCCGTTTTTCGAGCTCCACCATGGGGATCTCGGTTATTATAAGAGATACGGGGTCGGATGAATTAGGGCAAAGTATTTTCATGCTGAACAATAATCTGCAAGGAAATTTGATGTGTCGTTTTTAGTTTTTGAATCATTGGAAGAAAACGAAAATTTGTCATTTTCATTTTTTCAAGCGAAAACTGAATGACCTAGATTTTTCTGAACACTTGTTTACAAGGAATCTGAATCTATCATCGTATTTTTCATGTTGTTATTCTTGATTTTACTTGATTTTTTGGGATTTTCTATCCTCGTTTCTATAAAATAAAAATATGCGTATTATTTCAATATATTTGTAGTGGGACAAATCAGATGATTTGCCCCAAAATGTCACCACGTTAAACAAATTTTTCTATCAGAGAGCCTAAAAGAAAAATCCAGTAGCTTGTCAGTGACAATTTGTTTGAAAAATGTGTGGAGGAAAGAAATACAGATATATTGAAAAAATATCGAAGTTTTACTTATCTTCGGACGTTTCGGGACCGAATCTGCCCCCGTTCTCAACATAAAAATGCAAAATATTTCTTTTTGGAAGTTGCTGCTTATAGTTTGACAGTTTTCAGTGTCATACTGATGTTGGCATATGAATGAGTGATTTTTGTCCACAAATGAGTTACAGGATGTTTTCATAATTGATCTTGAATCTATCATTTTCTTGCGACGTTTCCATATTTAGTGAAAAGAAGGAAGAATATCATTCGAAATAATGGCGTGTATAATGTCATCAAGAGCAATCTGTTGACATTAGACATCTCGTATTTGGATTGACTATTGATTGAATGGCTGTCATCTGGTATGATTGTTCACTAAATATAAAATACTCGACATAAAAATCATATTTCCTGTTGAAATTTTTATATAAAAATGTGTCATTGAAGTACATCATGAGTATATGAAGTGTCCAATGACAAAATAAGAAGAGCAAGTAGCTGTAAATGCGTCCAACACAGGGGGAAAAAGAAGGCGAAATTTCGAACTTTTTCTTGAAATATCTCGATAAATAATGGTTTGTTCACATTTTCATTATCAAATTCGTGTTTTTCAGACAAAAATACCTAAGTACAAAAAGAACCATCGCATGATAAGTGCACTTTTACCGAATTAAATTTTGCATATTCAGAAGCAAACCCTGAAATAATTTTCCAACCGAGCTAAGAATAACGCTCAAACTTGACAAGAATGTATTTTATTTTGTAGGAAACATCAGTACAAAAGGTCTAATCCATTCGAATAAGTGCTCCCTTTGTTCTCTATACGAAGGATATTTCCCCTCCAAAAGTTCCAAAATGGTAAGCCCGTCCCTGTTGAAAATGAAACCTCCTTACTCAAATTTTGAAATGACTCGGCCGTTACTTGATGGAAATCCATGGCAAATGTAAAAACTTCACAAACGATAAGATTTTCGCAAAATTGTCAAACACACGGCATGTTTCGTTAACACATAAGTAGCTTCGTCGGGTGATGTACTGGTACGATGAACTAAACTAATCTTGGCTTGCTTATATATCCTACTTTCCCAAACCTGAAGAATTAGTTACCTGTGGACAGGTTCGATAAACCTCAATTTTTGAAAATTAGCCTAATGATTCAAAATGATTGAGTTTCATTCCTTTATTCTCTACGTGTAGAATTTCGAAATTATCATCAAAACTATGATCTTCTTCTAATATATGGTAGGCGTATGTTGAATTTGTTCTCTTTTTCATAAAATTCATCTTATGTTCATGAATGCGCTGATTAAACGTACGACCTGTCTGACCGATATATACCTTAGGACAAGATCCACATTTGAGTTTGTATACCCCTGATTGTTCGAATTTAAAAGTTTTGTCTTTATTATTCTTGATAAACCGTCCCAACGCTAACTTCTTAGTAGATGATCCGAGGTAGGTTAAAGTTCTATAATTTTGATTATTATTCTTGATGGTAGGATAAACTTCTTGAATAGCTTTATGATGAAGTTTTTTAGAAAAAATACTGTCTATCAAATTAACGTTGTATCCGTTGTTGACTGCAATCTGTTTTATGACATTGAGTTCTTTATTGAAATTTACTTCCGATAGAGGGACATTCCCTAGCCTGTGTATCATACTATATTATATGCTGCAATTTCATGTTGATAAGGGTGTGTTGAATTATTATGAATAGTGATATCAGTGTGGAAAGGTTTATGGAAAATTGAAAAATCATATTTATCATTAATTTTACTTATTTTCAATTCTAAGTTTTTCTCCTTTCTTGTTCACTATAATATGACTGATATTTTGAGATATCTTGATGATATGTAAGTTTTGTTCACTATTTGTAATTTCAATTATGCAACAGTCGATAATACTTCATGAATGATCTTATACCAGGAATTTTCGGTTTCTATTTCTATTGTGAATTTTATGTTTGGATGAATAGTATTTATATAATGGTGAAAAGTGTATAATTGTGTATTGGTTCCCTTGAAGCATACATAACGTCATCTACGTATCTATACCAATAGAAACATTATTATATTAATGAATGTTTATGTTCAAGTTATCCATAAAAATTTCAGCAAGTAAAGGGCTCAGTGGATTCCCCATAATCAACCCTTTTGTCGCGGAATATATTCTGTTGTCAAATTGAAAGTAATTTTGTTTGAGATATATCGACAGAAGGTCTAAGATCTCTTGTTTGGTAATCGGATTAACATGGTTTTTATCTAATAACTCCTCAACAAAAATTATAGCATCTTCAGGAGGTATACTTGGAAAAAAGTTTTGTACATCAAATGAGATGAGTTTTTTGTTGTCAGGTAGAGTAAAACTTTTTAATTCGAAAAATCAGGGGTATACAAACTCAACTGTGGTTCATGTCCTAAGGTAAGGTATATATCGGTCAGACAGGTCGCACGTTTAATCAGCGCATTCATGAACATAAGATGAATTTTTTGAAAAGGGAAACAAATTCAGCATACGCGCACCATATATTAGATAGTTTCGAAATTCTACACGTAGGAAATGAAGGAATGAAACTCAATCATTTTGAATAATTAGAAATCAACAAACTCAAAAATTCTGACATTTTACTTAACGATCAATTAGACCTCAATAGTTCACCACTGTTGAATTCGATTTCTTAGTAGGTAATAATATATTTTTTCTACTCACATAACTAAAATGGCATTTATCGTACGGATATGTACCACGCTAAATGATCGATTAATCACGGATTGTCGGTCTGTGATTTATTCAAAATATTAAACACGTTACCATGGCAACACGATTCCTTAAACACATTACCATGGCAACGTAGTTCATTAAACACAGCTTCAGGAATTCGAGACATGTCTGGCCTGTCAATTGTATTAACTGTCAACTGTTATTTTCATATTTTGTATCAGAATTATTCAAACAATATTCGTTTGTATCAGAATTCTTCATTGAAAATATATGCGAAATGTAGACGAAAGTGAAATCGAAGAGAATGTTCTGGTACTTGCATATCTCCAAGAAGTGTAAAAATGCAGCATCCATCTTTGAGAACAATTTATTTATTCTGCGCTAACCATGACAATAAACGTGAAACAAAGGTTAGTAAGCAATGGACTGATGGACACATCTACAACCAATATCACTTATACGTGTCTCGCTGGTTGCATGCAGTTGCATGTATTATGTTCTCAATTCCCATTCCTTTCGAATTATTTTGTAGGTTAGCAGGAATAGCAGTTATGTTAATGTAATTTTCGGAGTTCGTAGAAAAATCATAGTATGTAACGCGTTTATAAACTCTTCTAGACACTCGTTTATTAAACACTCGCTCCGCTCGTCCTTAAACTACTCGTTACTAAAAGGACGTTTATAACACTTGTTACATAATATACTATATTTGCAATCAACCCTTTCAAGTTTTTAATGTATATATTGTGCCTAATTTCCAAAAATGGAGGTTTATCGAGCCTGTCAACAGGTAACTAATCCTTCAGGTTGGGAAAGTAGGATATATAAGCAAGCCAAGGTTAGTTTAGTTCATCGTACCAGTATATCACCTGACGAAACTACTGTGTTAGCGAAACATGTCATGTGTTTGAGAATTTTGTGAAAATCTTATCGTTTGTGAAGTTTTTACATTTCTCCTTACCCAATTTCCGAATTTTCCAGAAATCATCCTGCAACTCTCTTCTTGCTCACAGAACGAAACCCAGATTGTGCGCTTACTGCGAACAAAATTATATAAGGAAACAGCCGAGATCCAGAAGCGGTTCCCCGTGTCGGTCTGACGTCACTGACAGTTCCAGGAGGAGGGTTTGCTTCTGTCTGTCTGCCGAGAGGGCAACCTCGTTGTCCCGGCAATTGCATAAGAAATTATCGAACGCCTTGGACACCAATAGTAGGCTCTTTCAAAACTGCATCGATTGCGAGGATTGAAAGCGTCATAATGAAGTGGGGATATAATCTAAGGATTCTAAGGTATACCTACAGAATAGATGTATAGAAAGTCAAATGGTCTCATCACTTTCTATTGAAAGGAGTTTCGAAATCTCTGGATATTGCCTACTTTGTAAAACTAGCGAGGCGTGGGAGAATCTTGCTAAATTTCCGAAGTTTCAAACTGAATTTACAGGCAGCGATATTACTAAATATACTGTACGCTAGCACAAACCACTCCCACCGTAATATCTCATCTTCGAAGTACTTAGGCAAAACTCAGAGACTATTTATCCTTAACGAACTAACCTATCCCTGATTGCAATATTTTTGAGGAAGGAAAACCGAATGGAGTGTAGAAACACATTGATTAATAATATATTTCAAAAGTTGAGTTCTTCAACAAAATTGAATAAAATGAGACTGTTTATCCTAAACGCACTAACCTATTTGACTTCAAATATTTTATGAAAAAGGAAAACCAGAATGAAGTAAAAAAAACATTGGTGAAAAAAAAAGTTCAAGTTCACAGCGATTCGAACCATGGACCTTCAGCCTGAAAGTCGACAGCGCTAACCAGTAGACCATTTGGGTATATGAATTTACTGCGTACAAGAGATTGACAACGATAGAGCTTGAGTCGAATTCGTGTCAAAATCATAAAAAGTGTATTCTTGTGTTGGAGCACAGTATATTTAGTGCGATGTGCTGACTCCGAGTATATCGGTAATGTTTGGAGATATGACGTATTATGGTGGGCGTGGTTTGTGCTAGCGTGCAGTATATTTAGTAAAATCGCTTACAGGCATCATGACATATTCATTCGAGTTCACATTGTCATTTTCACAATTTTTTGTTTAAATGGAAACGGTGCGTCATATTTTCGACTTTCAATGGTGAATTCATGAACGGCACAAAGTCCTGACTGAATAAAATCTCGTGATTATAATTTTTTGATACATATAATGAAACGAATGTTCGAATTTTCAAATAATCCTCACACATTGCAGCAGTCAGTCCATGACGAAAGCACAATACACTCACTCAACTAATAATTTTAAATCAATACTTGCTCAATAAACTACTCATGCTCTTGATTTATAATATATTTGAAATTCGAACAAAATCTTGATAATGCCGAAAACATGACACTCGTGTCTCTTTTGCGTCCTGCCTCTAGATGCTTTTTATCAGCTGTTATTGATTTCGTGCATCATCAACAGGAATCTTCAGGTCCCGAAATGAGGAAAACACATCCTTGAAAGTCTAGTTCAACTTCATAATAAGATTCGAAACGCATTTTGAAATTTTTAAAGGAATTTTCCAAGAATTTTTCATCGTTCATCGTTCAATATGAGAACCCCACGTTCCAAACTCGCATTCAATTGTTCATATCGAGAGCTAGTCTGACGAAACAATTGAAGAGTGGGCACACCAGAGGAATTATAAACATTCCACCTACAAAGGTGTCTTACAAAAAATAACACAAGCCCCAATAGACGAGTTCAGCAATTCATTGCCAACCTTGAAAATAGACAAAAACGTCTGCGACTGAAAACAGATTATTTCCATAAAATATTAATACCATTTTTGTCCTTATCGATTTTTGTATCATCCAGGAAGTCCTCGGCGTCCGAATCGCTGGGAATTATAAAAACTTTGATATAAAGTTATTTTGAGATTATTTCTGTTATCATATTGGCTGCTTGTAAGATGAATGACACATTTTCATTTTGTTCTGTGACCCCTGTGACCGTTTTTAGGTTAATTGAAAACAAAACTATTTGAAAAAAAGCATTCAAGAATTCAAGTAGGTAATGAGTAGTTGAGTGGTTTCTAGTAAGTACATTTTGGAAAAAGGGGTTATATTTATGATGATCCTTTCTTTCTTATCTAATAGTCTAAGATCCCAAGTAAGGTCGACCTTCACTCATCTGATGAACATGTACCTAGTGCACTAGTGCGGTAAAGTATCTCATAACGATACTAAAATCAGTGTCGTAATGTTTCACATTACATATATTGGTAGTAGGTAATAGTATATTATTCAACGAGCGCATAATGATGGCTATTACCCACGAAGGCGAGTGCTGTAATCATCTGAGTGGGTAATAGTCATTATGGGCAAGTAGAATACTATACTTTATCTACAACTATTCAAATATCAAGCAACTCTGAGAGTTCAGAAATATTGCAAAATCATACTAAATCTGATTTGAAATACTTACATCGAAAACTTATTGACAAAAATTTCATTCAACGAAATGCTTATAACTTATTTCAATAATTTTGCTTGTGAAAATATGAAAAACAATGTTGGATATGAATTTTATTAACAGGAAAAAAGTCGTGCAATCACATATCAGTCAATCTTAGCAGGTATTATATGCCATTTCACTTTTCGGTTGTAAAATGAATCATACTATTGCAGATTATTCATTAACTTGCTTCCGCTGTAGCGTTCCCCCACCGCGATGATTAATTGTAGCACCCTGTCTCTAGAAGCTAGTTATCAACAATTAAATACCATGGTTCTGATTGGTCTGTACCATGTGCAAGTGTCAAGTCGTGTCAAGTCCTATTTTATGGTTATGGTTACTCATGATGTTAGTCACTGTTGAGGATGGAAAACATTGAATTCTCATTTTTCCCTGTATTTTTAGAATTAATAAGGTGATTAAAACTATGAGAACCATGTAAGGTGAGTCTTTTGAATTTGCAAACTAGTAGAAAGAATACCTACCTAGTTGAATTTGACAAGAAGATGGGATGTCAGATTATTACGCCACCCTACTGTCATATTATTCTTATTACTCGATTCATCACAATAATGTCATTAAGTGTCGAAAATCGAGTAAGCAATGTATGAATGACTCAATAGTTGTAGATAAACGGTATTTATTTACAACCATATATGTAATGTTGTCATTACTAACGTCATTGAAGGTTGGGAAGTGTCACATTACACACCTCTACTTCCCGCCCTCACTTTCCGCCCCTCACTACTTCCCGCCCTATGTTCAGGACGAAACTGAGATTTATTAATTTTGATCGAAATATGATGGTTGTAAATAAAATAGTATACAAACTTCGGTAGGAAGTTTCATTCCTGTCTCAAAATTATAACTAACTAATCTCACGACAGGAATGAATCACTTCCCGCCTCGGTGTGTAATATACTATTACGTTTGTTGCGCTTACCAAGGTCATACAGTCTGTCCAAGATAAGGTTGAACAAACAGCATGGGGATCTCGGAAACGGTTGGAGATACGAAGTCGCTTAAATTGGGAAAAAGTTGCGCATTCGGAGGCTCATATCAAGAGCCTTCGAAAATTTCGAAAATTATTTTTAGTTTTTGAGTTATATCGAAAAAAGTGAATTTTTGGAATTTCTATTTTATTCTTTTTCTCCGTTATTATTAGAGATACAGAAAAACTGAAAATACTTTTTTATAGCAACTTTTGATGACGTTTAACGTGGTGATACCGATTTTTTCATGCAACGTTTCGTATTCGTGGAACCATCATCAACTTTTGTTTTTTAAATACGGTCCTGATAATATTTTCACAGATTCTGAAAGGTTTTTTTATTCAGAATTCAACCATGTACTATACAAGGTGATTCGAATGTGTTTCGACCTATTTCTATCCATCATCAATGTTTTTTCGAACTTCCAAAGGAAAAAAGCCATCAGTTCCACTTATTTCTGATCATTTAGTGTCAAACTTGATGGATTAGTTATTCAATACTGAAAAGTGAATAAATAGTATTTCACTACATCATTCGATCAATGCAGCGTTTAAAATTGTTGATGAATTCTTACACGAATTACTTCAACAACTCAACTTTGACAATACCTACAGAGACATTCATAACAAATGTTCAAAATGATAACCATTATTTTCTCACAATTGCTTCTAAGACATTGCTAAGCTTTTCGGGGGTTATTCTATTGAATGCTTCGAAGACACTGTCCCTTAGTTCTTCTTCATCATCAAAGTTATTTGCGTGTACAAGGTTCGATATATCCTCTAAGAAAAAATCCAGCTGTGTCAAATATAATATTAAAGCCGAAACGGTGTTGGTGTCTCGCTGTAATGTATAAATGTTCATTTTCTCGTGAACAATAATGTGTATTTTTTATATCGAAGCTACCATGATTAGTGACCATGCTTTCATCAGTCCAGATGATTGTTAGAGGGAAATCTGCAAAATTCTAACATTTCCTGGTATACCACTCACAGAATGTCCTGCGCCTTTCGTCATCGCCTGGTTTTAGCGCTTGACATATTCTGAATTTTTATGGACGGAATTTATGTTTCCGCAAAATGAAATGGGTTGTTGATTGAAACCAGTTGATGAGGTATTAGTGTGTTGACTAATTTTCCTTCAAAATAAGTGGAACTGATGGCCTTTTTCTTTGGAATTTCGAAAAAACATTGATGAAGGCTGAAAATAGGTCGAAACACACATAAACCACTTTGTATAATACATGGTTGAATTAAGAATAAAAAAACCTTTCAGAATCTGTGAAAAAATTATCAGGACCGTATTTAAAAAACAAAAGTTGATGATGGTTCCACGAATACGAAACATCGCATGAAAAAATCGGTATCACCACGTTGAACGTCATCAAAAGTTGATACAAAAAAGTATTCTCAGTTTTGCTGTATCTCTAATAATAACGGAGAAAAATAAAATAAAATAGATATTCCAAAAATTCACTTTTTTCGATATAACTCAAAAACTAAAAATAATTTTTAAAATTTTCGAAAGCTCTTGAATGCGCAACTTTTTCCCCATTTAACCGACTTCGTATCTCTTACCGTTTTCGAGATCCCCATGCTGTTCAACCTTATCTTGGACAGACTGTATTTTGATATTCTGGTCAGTCATGAGCTAACCTCAGTCGTCGCCAAGGAATGACGTTGACTTGGTGGTGTTTTTTATGAGTTGAACAAAATCATCTCAAACTGTGATCACAAAATGTCGACAAGGTGAGGATGTATATAAATCTAGTTTGTTTTGTTTCAGGACACATATAGTATTCGAGAAAATGCATCTACCATGGAGAAAAACACCCAAATCAAATTGTTGAGTCTGTAAAAGTGCAATAAAACATAAACAATGTATCTTCAATGGGTTATTATTCATTATAGCCCTATCAGGTACCTTAAAAAAATATATATCATCCAAAATGGTGACACCAGTTTGAATTCAAAAAATTAAAATATGCGTATTGCTAGGCATGACTAGGTGACCTTTTGGTTCCTAGGATTTTAATGATTTTTTTGTCATGACTTGATATATCATAATATATAGAAGTGAATAAGCTTCTATGTTATATACAAATTTCAACCACAACTACGATATTACATAAGAAGTCTATCACAAAAAAAAATTATAGAAGTAAAACGAGATGAAAAATAAAATTTGTAACACTTTATATCCACTAAAACTATTCTAAAAGGGCTCTATTGGCGAAATATGACATTATTGAATTCTTCAGCATTATGAAGATCCAACTAGAAAGTCCTATATCCTAAATTTCAGTACTTGGTAGGCCTCCCCGATTCAACAAAACCTCATGAAATCGGTTTGGCATAGATTTTATGAGGTTGTTGATGAAGTCTATTGATATTGCCGCCCATTCTGGATAAGGTTGTCATTATTTTGGGGTGCCTCGCCTTCTCGATAGGTCAAGTTTCATTCGGCTCCACACATGTTCAATCAAATTCAGATCTGGAGATAATGCTGGTCACCACATTCTTCTAACATTATTGTTTTCTAGAGTTCGTAATTTGTCAGATGAGTTGTGGAACACTCAATATATTGAACAACAATGCTCTGTCTCATACTTGGGCAATTAATATTGGAAATCCGTTGATAAAATGATGAGAATCATCGATATCAGGAAACAAGTTTGAATTGAAAATTTTCACCCTGTATTGTCCTATTTTCTTATCACCCTTTTCGAATAGTTTTAGTTGATATAAAGTGTTACAAATTTTATTTTCCATCGCGTTTCACTTCTATTAAATTTTTTTGTGATAGACTTCTCATGTAATATCGTAGTTGTAAAACACTCAGTATATTGAACAACAATTCTCTGTTTCTCATACTTGAGCAATAGATATTGAAAATCATCGATATTTGGAAACAAGTTTGAATTGAAAAATTTCATCCTGTATTTCACTTAGAGGCGAATTTTCGAAAACATCTGGAGTTAGTAGTCTAATATAAATAATGGATATCGAGAAGGCCGTTTCTGAATATACTGGATCGAATGGGCCATAGTTTTAGTCACCATTTTTGATTTTTTTCACTGAAATGAGATTTTGTCCTAGTTTCTTATCATCCTGTATAATCCAAAAAAGTGCTTTTTTCGTCTTTCATTATCCTCCATAAAACATGAGAACAGTTCTTCCCAATAGTCAGCTCAAGTGGAGTTCTAGAGGAAAAAATCAAGAAATGCAAGACTTTCGAAAAAAAATCGAATTTTTGTTCCAATGGCCAATTAAGGAGAAATCACGAAAACGTCCCGAGATGAGGTCCCAGTGTATCATAATATGACTGACTTTTGATCAGAAAAAAATTTCTCGAGTTCTGGCAGCATTGGAAATGTAGACCATAGTGTAATGGTTCCACTTTACACCCTGTGTGAGTTTTGTTTTGCGGACTTTTTCAGATTGTTCTAGCTCTCTTTGAAGTCGATGAAACATCACATCTGATATCGAAAACCGCATGAAGATCGGTCAATTTTTTAAAAAAATACAGGTCTTCGAAATAGAGTCAAATTATGAGTGGTCCATTTGGTGTGTTGAGAACTGTATATAGAAATTTTTCACTTCGGAGACGGTTGCATGCGATATATTATTTCCACAATAATTTGTAATTATCTCGAATAAGGGTCTTCCGAATACCCGCATAACATAGATTATTTTCTTCCTATGATTTTTAACCAATCAGAACGTTCAATTGAGTCAAGCTACCTTGTATAATTTCGAATATACGCCGATATAGATAGAGTAACTCCGCCAATCAGAAATTCAGAATTATTTCCATAGTAACTAATTCATATTGTTACATACGAACAAAGCGCATCGAAAAATGTTGACGTTCGTTCAGAACTACTAACAAAAAATAATCGCATTGAATACATTTCGAACTTCAGAAACTTCAAGCAGGTCATACATCTCGAAGTTCCTGCACAATTACAAATCGTGTTAGTTCAACATAATAATTTCATCTGTTAAACTGGCACTCTTTGTAATTATGCAACAAGTTAACGATGTAGGTATTGGCGGTTGCCAAGGTCATTATACAGTGTGACCCATTTTTAATGGAAACACCCCCCTATAATTTGAAGTTGTGAACCGATTTTAATAATTTTTTGTCGAAATGTCAAGTACTAAAAGGTCTACCTTGGGACGAAATTTGGAATGGTTATTCCAATTTTCAGGGCATACTACGATATTTTTTCTAAGTGGAAAATCGGAATTTTTTATTAGCGATTTTTTGATTGAAAAAATCACTACACCACTGGATTCAGAGTGCCTCTAAACAGGTGTGATCAAAATCTCATGCATAAATATTCATTAGTAATAATTAATAATTTAAGTTAATTTTCTTGAAAACTTGAAACTAATTCCGTTATTTTCATTAAAACAATTTACGCTATCAGTTTTTTTGTTCATCTGGTAGCACTTTATAGTTGAAATTATAAAAAAAAATATTCTCATGGCCAAATCTGTTGATATGGGGTGTTTTTTGTGACTGTTAGCTGTGTGAGTTCGAATTTTTGAGGTGTCATAACTTTTTTATTAGTGAATATTTTTCCATGAAATTTTGATCACACCTGTTCAAAGGCACTCTGAATCCAGTGGCGTAGTGAGTTTTTCAATGAAAAAATCGCTAATTAAAAATCCTGATTTTCGACTAAGAATAAAGATCCGTAGTATACTCTGGAAGTTGGAATGAACATTCCAAATTTTGTCCCAAGGTAGACCTTTTAGTACTTGACATTTCAAAAAAAAATTATCAAAATCGGTTCACAACTTCATATTTTAGGGGGGTGTTTCCATTGAAAATGGGCCACACTGTAGATAACGTTGCGATGACATTAAAAACTACGGAACGGGAAAACCTAATCCTAATCCCTGGCATATATTGAAAGTTAGATATGTATTCCCGTAGTTTTAAATGTCATCAGAACGTCATCTAATGACCTTGTCCACCGCGAATAGCCCGAATATTTTGAAGTACTTAGTATATTATACTGATGAGGCACTAAGGCCATGCAATTTAGAGTCCATGTCCGGTTGAGATGAAGTTCCTGGTTCAGCTGGATTACATTAGTATTCATTATTGTTAGGAACCATAAAAATGTTCTTTGTTCTTTGCAACAAATCGGTGAACTCGTTATTTTTCATGTTGAAAAATAGAAAAGATCATGGATCAAATTCCGAACTTGAATGATTCAGATTTAGCACTTATCTGTATACAGGGTGTCCCGTAAAGACCACGTCAAACCTAGGGAGAATGTAGATAAAAAATATCCCACCTGCATATGACGAAATTGCCATTATAAAAGTCTTACCGTTTTCAAGATTTCTATTCTTTGAAAATATCCACTACCAAAGTTTTCAATAAAAATATTTCTCACAGCCCCCATGTTCGGAGAATGTTGTTACTGTACACGTTAAAATCATTCTTTAGCAATATTTACTGAAAAAATGGACCAAAAAGGTGTTGAATTGTACCAACTGTACAGAAAAAACTATTGAAAGGGGCAAAAATTCGATATTAAAAAAAATATCTCGAAAACGGTGAGACTTTTCCTTTGATCTACATTCTCCCTAGGTTTGACGTGGTATTTACGGGACACCCTGTATAATATAACATAAAGGCAAGAACATTAAAATATTTTTAAAATGTAGCGTTAATAGGTCACAATACTTCATAACCCGGTATAACTAACTAAATTACGCAACAGACGCTGGCAACAGTAATTTTGTCGCACCCCAAAATTTTGTCCCTGCTAAAATATGATTTTTTTTCTGCTTCGAACAATTTGAGTTTGGATTACACTGTTCGCTAGCCTAGTCCTTCAGCTATAATCTCGTACTTCTCTAAAACATGATATTCGTCATGTAAAATCGCTACAGGGTGTCACCTGAAACTGTGAAAAATTTCAGAATTTTCATAAGTATTCCAAATGAACGAAAACTTTTTTTTTCAACTTGGACAGCAGAGGCATGAAGATCATCCCATTACCTAGGAACATTTTTCAAATTGTTGACTGATCTCTTTTATTCACAGAGTGAACTCAAAAAATTAACTTTCTGGTTTTGCAGTCATAACTTTTTTCCTTGTCACCCCGTTTTCAAAATCTCATTTTGAAACTGAAACTTCCGATGGAGAGATATGAAGATCGGAATTGACTCAAGATGAACATTATACAGTGTGTCTCACTTCTAATGGAATTACCCCTGTATGTTTCGTAATTGTTGAGTTAGGATTCTGAAACCCACAGGAGCGGAAAATATACTGATAATAAACACCATGACCAAGTGGAGTCATCTCCAGTGATAACACTGCTCGCCAACAGCCATGGAACCACCCAAATTTCCGAAAAATGTTATTAGGAGCCAAGATAGGTAGAAAAACACTTCGGATTCGAAATCAGGACGTCCAATTCACTGACTATACATATTTTTCCCAGAAAATTTTCAGTTCAGAAAATTCAAATTTTCTCTCACTTCTCATGGAAGCACCCCCGTATCTCACGTAATTATTGAGATAAGGTTCTGAAATTTGCAGGAGGAAGCGAATGAGACGTCCTGATTTTGAATCCGAAGTGATTTTCAACCTATCTTGCCTCCTCATATCATTTTTGTGGGTGGTTTCATGGCTATTTGCGAGCAGTGTATATCACTGGAGACGACTCCACTTGGTCATAGTGTGTATTTTCAGTATCTACCGCTCTTGCAAATTTCAGAATCGTAACAAAAATCGCGAAAGATACAGGGGTTCTTCCATTATAAGTGAGACACACTGTATAATGTTCATCTTGAGTCAAGTCTGATATTCTCATCTCTTCATCTGAAGTTCAATCTTCGAAATGAGCCTGATATTTCAAAACTCGGTTGACAAGGGAAAAAGTTATTACTGCAAAACCTCAGTCAATTTTTTGAGATCACTTTATAAATAAAATAGATAAGGAGACAATCCGAGAAGTGTCCCAAGATAATGAGATCATCTACATGTCTCTACTGTCAAAGTTGAAAAAAAAAAAGTTTTTCTTCATTTGGGATACTTTTGAAATTTACAAAATTTTGCACAGTTTCACGTAACACCCTGTAGCGATTTTATGTGAAGAACCTTATGTTTTGAAGAATTACGAGATAATAGCTGAAGGGCTGGGCTAGCGAACAGTGTGATCTGAATTCAAATCGTTCAAAGCAGAAAAGAGTTATTCATATTTCAACAGAGGCAAAATTTTGGGGTGCGACGAAATTAGTATTGCGTAGTTTATTTGACAGAAAACCTATTAATATGATTATTTTATCGTATGATTTTGAACCAATCAGAACGTTTAATTGAGTTGAGCTACCTTGTATAATTTCGAATAAACGTGAATATACATATATAGAGTAGTTCCACCAATCAGAAATTTAGAATTATTTCCATTTCCATAGTTACCAATATCAATAGCAGGTCAGCAGAAGACCATTCTAACCTCTTTTATAATGAAGTTATATGATATTCTTCTCCATTTTTTTCTATTTCCAATGTTACCAACATAAAATTCACATTATTTCACGTTGGAACACTGAAGACATGAACAAATGGGAAAGATTTTTTTTTTATTTTTCACGTCGTCAATTTTTGACGTTCGCTCAGAACTACTCAAAAAATAATCGCATCGAATGCAATTCGAACTTCAAAATCTTCAAAGTTATACATCTCTATCTTCCTACACAATTACAAATCGTGTCTGTTTAACAGAATAATCTTAACGCTTCGCGTTTGGATTGTCTATCTCCTAAACGTTAAGTACTGTTTGTAATTATGCAACAAGATGTCTATGTATAACCCGAATATTTTGTAGTACTACTGATTATGCCACGAAAATATATGGAATTGAAGAACATCCTGAATAGAACATTCAATCACCCCTCCCATTCTAACAGACAAAATTTACAAAATGCCCCTTATATTTATTTGTATGACAGTGAAGTATGTGATGTGGTTTTGACATCATTCTCAACATCTGCCAATTTCCATTAAAATCAAATCACAAAATTTTCGTATAGTACATTGAGTAAACATGTATTATAAAGAAGAGCATCCATACATATTACATCATGGATGAATTGAATCATTGGGCTACCATGGTAAAATGCAGCCTATGTGGAGAGATACCAGATTGTGCACCGTTATACCAATGCCCTTTTCAACACCAATATTGTGTCAACTGCATTACAGATTTGAAAAAACTATACAGAGGTAAGTTTCATATCTTCTTCCTTAGCTTTTTTCATTCGCAAGACCATACTTAGACTTAGTCCAACAATTATCTGATTCATCCTTCTCTTCAGAGTCTTTCTCAAAAATTGTTTGGTATAAAATGTTCCTTATGATAATGTAAAATAGAATTAAGTTGTAACGCAAAACCAAAACTTCAAATTTATATAATTTCAAATTCAATTTAGCCCAGAATCGCGAGGTCCGACTAAGATATATATTTTTTCAACTGTAGGTACAAGATTTGTAAAACTTAGGTAATATTAATATGCCTCTCATTCCAATTGAAAAATTTCGGAAAAGCATAGTAAGGAAAATTGAAATAGCTATTTTCAATGTGGATTTTTATGGCCCAAATAATTGGTCGCGTGCACTATGACCGACCCTGAAGGTGAAATATTGAAACACAACCTCACTTTTCTGTAAAACATCATACGAATCGCGTTTTTGCGATATCCATTAATTCAAGCATGCAATACACAAAAAATGCAGCGAGTGACGAAGGAATATGATGTTTCAGGTAAATAGTAATCTCACATAGTTTTCATTATGAAATTTTGTAATTTCTTATTAAAATTCCTTCTGCCGCTTCTGCAATAGAAGCTAATACTGCTAATAGATTGAAAATGTCTACAGCACACAAGATATATTTCGTCAGCATGTCCGACCAGTCCTCCCGTTTGATTGCATGAATCCAATATTCTTTTAGAAATTTCACAAGTATTTCTATCAGCTCCCATTGCAGAAGGAATCCCGATGAGAAATCTGAGAAATTACGAAATTTCAAAATGAAAACTATATGTAGTGCAGCGGAACACAGGGTAAAAGTTATCAAAAAAATTTTTGAGAGTAGAAAGATATCAGACCCTCACTATCCTATCTAGAAACTATTGACTCATTAGAATCCAGATTGACTACTTTTCTATGGTACCGAAAAAAGTTATAAACGAACAAACACAAAAATTACAAAAAAAAATCTACTTCGCACGTAAATGTATAAAACTTTGTAACTTGTAGACCACATAACTTATATAGATGCCTCAACTTCTCATCATTTTGTTGAGGACATTATGAAGATTCGATTCATGGTATATAAACTGCCCAAATGAGGTTTTTTATAAGTAAAAATAAATTTTTTGTCATGCATTACATGAATAATTTAGCATTAACACCCCTTCAATTGATAATAACTTTCTTTTTCACGATATGAATTCCAATTTTTTTCTTCCATCTAGATAGATTGAAGTATAACAAACAATTTGTTTCGAATAAACTTTTCGCACGTTTCAAAAATAAACTTTTTATAGCGCTTTGAATGACAACGTGCAACTTTAGATAGGCTATGCACAGTGAGTGAGACAGAGTGCGATAGATACTGGTGCATGAGTGCGGAGCGAAGATGAAATAATATCAAGAGCTCCATCCACAGATATGATGAATATACTAGATTTATATCGATAAATTTACATATTTGCTTGCTTAGAATGTCAATTTTTATATAAAATATTGAATCTAACTGAAATTTATCACATATTCCCCTGAAAAACTAGTGAAAAGTTTGTTATCATGAATCTGAGACCCGATGATGCAACACAGTATCTGGAAGAAAATAACACGATTACCTATATGTACTGGAAGATTTGGATTCTTCTTGTAAAATGTAACATATAATTATAGTGTATCTGCAACCTCATGAATGCACTTTAAGGATAAATTGTTAGTTACAGAATTATTCATTATTATGAGGAATTATAATTTTGTCAATAAAATATTTCGATGGATTGTATATCAAATTATTTCAATGTTCGCAAAATATATAAACAATTCAATCGATTCACTAATTATTTATACATATATCATTGTTATTTAAGTAGTTGAAGTCGATCATCATGTACTTATTTGCATTTGCATTTCAAATTATCGTCTCTATGGCATTGTCTTTTTTTTCAAAATTGCATGATTTGTCAGAGCAAGAAATATTAAGCATTTCTTGTATATCTCTGGATGGATAGGTGGTAGAGTTGAAAATACTGATGATTTCAGTAAAATTCCATCATGATCATTGCAGTTTTACTCTTGCAATATATTTTATATTGTATTGCACAGTCAGGAATGAATTAACTACCTATACAATTTGGGTGCATTTCATGAATCAACAAAGTTATACTTTAGTACGCACCTCGATACGAACTGTGTGAATGTATTTCCTGTAGAAATAAGTTCGACAGAAGACTTGAAAGTATTGACAGTGAATTTGTGTCTTATTAGCTGATCTAAGGTCGTAGCATTGGCATCTTCGTTTCCTATATGTATATAATTCCATTACTTACATAATTCCTTGCTATGTCCACATAATCCAATAATTTTGATGAAGTAAACTCTCAATGTCGTCTTTTTTTTTCCTAGCAATATCTAATGCAAAATCTTTCCATTTTTGAAAATAGTATCACTTCAATCAGATCCAGTAAGGGCATGTAGAGCCGGTAGTTTCTTGCAAAATTCTATTCCTATAGCCATTAGGTACTGATAGAATTAACATAAATCAAGTATATGAGAAGTTTGACTGCATGGCCATTTTGGAAATAGAAATTTGTATTTCAAATAATAGAATCATAACTAATCATACTGGAAGATTCGGATTCTTCCAGTGAATGTAACATAATTATCTGCAACCTCATGGATGCATTTCAGAGATACCTACATTGTTTGTAACAGAATTATCCATATTATTATCCTACATTCACCCTTCCGATACCTCGATCCAGCGATGGTTTATTTCGGAATACTAAATGTCTGAATATTATCAAAAATTAATATTTTCGCTAGAAATATTACCAGGTTATGTTTATTCCTGGACGCCTTTGAAAACCACTGAGATTTAGGAATGGAGCAATTTCCTTTTTTCGAAAACTTTTATAATTTGTATCTCCACGTCTTTATTGCTCTATTAGCTGGTAGAGATTCTACGATCATATCTGTCGAATACAATAATCACATAATTCGTCTGGAAATTTTTCATTTTGATATTCATAAACAGAGAGCTGACCTAATTCAATGAATGTTCCTTTCAACTCTTTCATCTCTTGAACTAATGAAAAAATAAGAAAAGAAACACTTATATCAACTCATATGAAACAAATGTCTACTAGATTTCTGTTTTTTCAAACGGCTATTGAACATACCATCTGATCCTATTACTATATAATATGTATCTATATAGACTCACCTTCTTTATTCATTGCATTCTTCTGATAATCGGAAAATGTTCAAACTTTTTTGACGTTGCCTCCGTTCAAAAACTTCATCCACTATCATTGTTTGAGCAGCATTCAAACATGTCATAAAAATTCTTCAATATATTTTGGTATACTATTATTTGTCCAGCTGCAATGTTCATTAATTTTTTTGGGGACTCATGTTTAGAAAATTCTAACATCTCCCAATATCTTCTTGGTCTTTTTTTTATACCATTTTCACTTCGTTGCCTTTGAAGTGAATTATTTTGGGACAATATATGTAACTGAAGTTATTTACCTACATATTCAACCGTAAAATGACTCGTTTCAATCCATTGTAAGAATGTTACTAGCAAAAGAATCATCAAGAAAGCTCCATTCGCAAATGAGACAGTTATCCTCCCCGAATCTTTACTGTTTGTTCTTGTCTAGAACACGTAAACGCCGCTGTATCGTTCTCACTCGTGCGCTCGGACGGCCTCTTACGTATAAGACAATAAACGCTTCTACAAAGTTTATTTTTGAAACGTGCGAAAAGTTTATAGGAAACAATTTGTTGCTCACATTTCAATATATCAAAAGATATCATAAAAATCGAAATTCATATCGTGAACTAAAAAGTTATGATAAACTGAAGCGATGACATTGGAATTTTTTTCGCGAATTCTGTACAAAATGATACATTTTGGATCGAAAAATACTCCAATTTCCCAACATATTATATATGAATCGAATCTCCAGAATATGCTTAATCATTCTATGAAAAGACTGCGTATACAAGTGCTATAATTGTGAAGTTACAAAGGATTTAATATTCACGCGCGAAGTTATTTTTTTCTTAAATTTTCGAGTTTGGCCGCTTATAACTTTTTTCGGTACCATAGAAAAAAGTAGTCAAGCTGGAATATTATGTAGTAATCATTTATATTCAAGGTGGTGAAGGTCCCATATCTTTCTACTCCGAAAAAAAAAAGTCTATAAGGAAGAGGATTTTGCCTCGTTCTCCTCTGCACTAATGTGACTATAGTAGGTAATCACTTTTAAATCATAATGTACCAACCGGACTCCTTCGTCTCGCTGCATTTTTTGTGCATTGTACAACAGCACAATGTAAAGGCATGCGCGAATTAATGAATAGCCGAAAAACACGATTCGTATGCCAAAATAGTTGTGAAAAACTATTTCAATCATTTGTAAAGAAATAAGAAAAGTGAGGTTGTGTTTCAGTGTTTCACCTCCAGGGTCGGTTATCTGACAACGCAACCATTTAGTTGTTTTATTACAAAAAACATGCTCTAGCAAAAAATGTTTCTTTCATGATGCAGTAAGTTTGCAGCTCAGTACAACGAATGTGCTTTTTGTAGAATCATGTTGAACACATTTTCTTCTACTATTGAATTCAATTTATTTTTAATTCAAATATTATTGAAGACCAATCATCAGATTAAACTTCTAGTCGGTTACGAATCAACGTATTTTTTTTACTAGCGTGCGGAAAAGCAATTTTCTGCACTCATTTTAGTGTTTGAAGAGTCACTTTTACTAACATGAGTGCAGAAAAAGGAACTTGGAAAATAGTGTACCTTACATGTGCGTAAACTGACTTTTCCGGACGCGAACTAACGCGCAGAACTATAACTAAGAAACTCAGAAGTACCCTTTTAAAATTTTTTAAGATATTGTCAGTAGACATTTAATAATCATGTTTTATAACACTCTCTTCCAATCTATATTATCGTATGGAATAATTGGATTGGTTGGTATGTATGAAACTCATCTAAAATCTTCATTATGTATTCAAAAATATGTTTTGAAAATAATATTACGTAAATCATTTGAGTATCCATCAGCATCATTTTTTTCAAGACAAAAATATATTGAATGCAAGGCAATTATTCTATAAGGCGTCAATAATCATTATTAAAATGAATCCGGCAACAACCAATAAAATCAATCATAGTTATGATACAAGAAAACAAAATCAACAATGTACGACTTGAAAAACATAAGCCTAGAATTTAAGAAAAACATTCCAGTTTCATTAGATCTAAAATTTAACATTAAATACCATCAACATTAAAATGCCTGAATATCATAACTTTCAAAAAAGAAGTTAGTTGGCTAGAAAATCCGAAAAAAATCGATGATCTTTTTTAATCAACTCTATTTTTCTTTATTTCAATTTATTCTCATTATTGTATGAGTTCATTATTTGTTTCCAGTTTAAGTATTTATATAGTGGAAAAACCATTTTATATGTGAAATGTGAAGGACATACAATATATAATTGATACTCGATGACAAAATGTAGATTTCACTTGATTCAATAAATGAATGAATAAATATCCAGTAATCCAGTTTGGAATTAATGTAAACTCCGAAAATTTTTAAAACACATAGCTTTTAATCCAGATCATCAAGAAGTTGAGATGTTTATATTTTTTTTTGCTTTAACTATATAGAAAAATAATCCAGTACTTTATCCATTACAGGAAACGTCAAAGGTGGTTCGACCTGTGTAATTTGCAAAGTAACCAGCGTATTCACTCAGAGTAAAATCAACACAGACTTCCTCAACAAAATCAAAACGAAACCGGGAATCGGGAGACCATGCAGATATAACGCGAACCCGCTAGCAACCAACGGCAACAATAACTCAGCCATGCAAAAGAAAAACGGACTGCGGGAACCTAACCTAGTAACCGTAGAAGGCTTGTTTCGACTCCCATCAGCCGAAGTGCGAAAACTGCTCCACAAAAACGACTCCACGTACGTCATCTCTCCGAAAGAGTCATCGCATTTCAACGAAAAACATCACAACACTCCTCCACACGCCATTGTCACATCGCAGTCCAGAATCCCCATAAAATGTCCGCACAAGCCTTGCAAAAAAACCGTAGCAGCGTCGTCATTCGTAAGCCACTTCAAACACGAACATCCAGACATACCCAAATACTACATCGAAAGAGGAAAAGAACTCTGTCTGCCGTGTGATTTGTTTTGCATCGAACATAGTTCGCATTTTTGCCTAGCAATGATAACCGTTTACGAAATCAACAAAATAGACGTGAGGAAATCGAAGAGTTGCCAAAGCGTCATCAAAACTTGCGGCAGGTTCACCCAACAAGTTCCCATCAACTCCTTCTGGCTGATGACCAGCGGGTCCAACGAGAAGAGACCGAACCTGTCCTGCGCCCTCTATTGGCTGTTCAGTACCACTGAGGAGCAGTACCAGACCACTTTGGAGCTGTCCTCGAAATACGATTCGGTTACTTTTTCCACGTACTGCGGAGTTAATGTGTCGCCGCATTTGTTCAAGTCTCACGAGATTTCCGAAGCTTTGAACTGCCTCATTATCAGTAGAGCTTCTTTGTGTGCCCTGCTGAAAGAAGGGTCAGACATAAATTTAAGGGTAACTGTACACTGACTGCTATAAATAAAATTAGAAATTATTGTAATTATAAATGAAAGACGAATTTTCTTCAACAATAATAGTTTTTTGTTTATATTTTGAATGTTTAATGGCAAAGTACAAATTTGACACCAGTTGGAGACTTTAAAAGACGACTTTAGGTCTGCATGCTTCAGCCTAACTTCAAACAAATCATTTTGATGAAGAAAGTTCCAAAAGGGACTTAGGCAAGATCAAAAGGGTTAGCGCATTTTCAAAATTAATGAGCATTTCATCACAGAGGCTCAGATTAGTGCCCACTTATTAGAAATCTGTGTATTAGTGCTTCTTACTTAGCAAAGATCATGTCAGTAATCTCAAACAATTTATCTCCAAGTCAATATCTCATCGCATCCCAGAATCTCGATAAAATGTTCACTCAAGCCTTGCAAAAAAACCGTAGCAGCGTCGTCATTCGTGAGCCACTTTAAACACGAACATCCAGACATACCCAAATACTATATCGAAAGAGGAAAAGAACTCTGTCTGCCGTGTGATTTGTTTTGCATCGAACATAGTTCGCATTTTTGCCTAGCAATGATAACCGTTTACGAAATCAACAAAATAGACGTGAGGAAATCGAAGAGTTACCAAAGCGTTATCAAAACTTGTTCAACTCCTTCTGGCTGATGGCCAGCGGGTCCAACGAGAAGAGACCGAACCTGTCCTGCGCCCTCTATTGGCTGTTCAGTACCACTGAGGAGCAGTACCAGACCACTTTGGAGCTGTCCTCGAAATACGATTCGGTTACTTTTTCCACGTACTGCGGAGTTAATGTGTCGCCGCATTTGTTCAAGTCTCACGAGATTTCCGAAGCTTTGAACTGCCTCATTATCAGTAGAGCTTCTTTGTGTGCCCTGCTGAAAGAAGGGTCAGACATAAATTTAAGGGTAACTGTACACTGACTGCTATAAATAAAATTAGAAATTATTGTAATTATAAATGAAAGACGAATTTTCTTCAACAATAATAGTTTTTTGTTTATATTTTGAATGTTTAATGGCAAAGTACAAATTTGACACCAGTTGGAGACTTTAAAAGACGACTTTAGGTCTGCATGCTTCAGCCTAACTTCAAACAAATCATTTTGATGAAGAAAGTTCCAAAAGGGACTTAGGCAAGATCAAAAGGGTTAGCGCATTTTCAAAATTAATGAGCATTTCATCACAGAGGCTCAGATTAGTGCCCACTTATTAGAAATCTGTGTATTAGTGCTTCTTACTTAGCAAAGATCATGTCAGTAATCTCAAACAATTTATCTCCAAGTCAATATCTCATCGCATCCCAGAATCTCGATAAAATGTTCACTCAAGCCTTGCAAAAAAACCGTAGCAGCGTCGTCATTCGTGAGCCACTTTAAACACGAACATCCAGACATACCCAAATACTATATCGAAAGAGGAAAATAACTCTGTCTGCCGTGTGATTTGTTTTGCATCGAACATAGTTCGCATTTTTGCCTAGCAATGATAACCGTTTACGAAATCAACAAAATAGACGTGAGGAAATCGAAGAGTTACCAAAGCGTTATCAAAACTTGTTCAACTCCTTCTGGCTGATGGCCAGCGGGTCCAACGAGAAGAGACCGAACCTGTCATGCGCCCTCTATTGGCTGTTCAGTACCACTGAGGAGCAGTACCAGACCACTTTGGAGCTGTCCTCGAAATATGATTCGGTTACTTTTTCCACGTACTGCGGAGTTAATGTGTCGCCGCATTTGTTCAAGTCTCACGAGATTTCCGAAGCTTTGAACTGCCTCATCATCAGTAGAGCTTCTTTGTGTGCCCTGCTGAAAGAATAAGGGTCGGACATAAATTTAAGGGTAACTGTACACTGACTGCTATAAATAAAATTAGAAATTATTGTAATTATAAATGAAAGACGAATTTTCTTCAACAATAATAGTTTTTTGTTTATATTTTGAATCTTTAATGGAAAAGTACAAATTTGACACCAGTTGGAGACTTTAAATGACGACTTTAGGTCTTCATGCTTCAGCCTCAGCCTAACTTTAAACAAATCATTTTGATGAAGAAAGTTTCAAAAGGAACTCAGGCAAGATCAAAAGGGTTAGCGAATTTTCAAAATTAATGAGCATTTCATCACAGAGGCTCAGATTAGTGCCCACTTATTAGAAATCTGTGTATTAGTGCTTCTTATATAGCAAAGATCATGTCAGTAATCTCAAACAATTTATCTCCAAGTCAATATCTCATCGCATCCCAGAATCTCGATAAAATGTTCACTCAAGCCTTGCAAAAAAACCGTAGCAGCGTCGTCATTCGTGAGTCACTTCAAACATGAACATCCAGACATACCCAAATACTACATCGAAAGAGGAAAAGAACTCTGTCTGCCGTGTGATTTGTTTTGCATCGAACATAGTTCGCATTTTTGCCTAGCAATGATAACCGTATACGAAATCAACAAAATAGACGTGAGGAAATCGAAGAGTTACCAAAGCGTTATCAAAACTTGTTCAACTCCTTTTGACTGTTGGAAAGCGGGTCCAACGAGAAGAGACCGAACTTGTCATGCGCCCTCTATTGGCTGTTCAGTACCACTGAGGAGCAGTACCAGACCACTTTGGAGCTGTCCTCGAAATACGATTCGGTTACTTTTTCCACGTACTGCGGAGTTAATGTGTCGCCGCATTTGTTCAAGTCTCACGAGATTTCCGAAGCTTTGAACTGCCTCATTTTCAGTAGAGCTTCTTTGTGTGCCCTGCTGAAAGAAGGGTCAGACATAAATTTAAGGGTAACTGTACACTGACTGCTATAAATAAAATTAGAAATTATTGTAATTATAAATGAAAGACGAATTTTCTATAACAATGATAGTTTTTTGTTTGTAGTTTAAATCTTTAATGGCAAAGTATAAATTTGACACCAGTTGGAGACTTTAGGACAAAACATATGTTGTTTTGCTTTCCAAATAACGACTTTAGGTATGCATGCTTCAGCCTAACTTTGAACAAATAATTTTGATAAAGAAAGCTTCAAAAGGAACTTAGGCAAGATCAAAGGGGTTAGCGAACTTTCAAAATTAATGAGCATTTCATCACAGAGGCTTAGATTAGTGCCCACTAATTAGAAATTTGTGTATTAGTGCTTCTTACATAGTGAAGATCATGTCAGTGATCTCAAACAATATCTCGAAGTCAATATCTCATCGAATTCCAGAATCTCGATAAAATGTTCACTTAAGCCTTGCCAAAAACCGTAGAAGCATCGTCATTCGTAAACCAAAACACGAACATCTAGTCTAGATATGCCTTCTGCCCTAGACGGCGTTATGTTCATTCTACTGCCTCATTATCACTGTCAGTGAACTCAAACAATCTATCTCGAAGGCAATATCTCATCGCATCCCAGAATCTCGATAAAATGTTCACTCAAGCCTTGCCAAAAACCGTAGAAGCATCGTCATTCGTAAACCAAAACACGAACATCGAGTCTAGATATGCCTTCTGCCCTAGACGGCGTTATGTCCATTGTGTCCATTTCACAGTGGTCGAACGCCTCGTGGGTATCAAACGCTGAGAGGTGTTTACTTTGGGTCAGGTTCACACCTCACGAAGGTAACGACAGATGGCGGCCATGAATGCCACCTGGGGACACATTTGCACTGATGAGAGCCAAAAGCTCGAAACTGGTTTGAAGTTAGTCAAGCGTTCCTGAACAATTCAAGCACACCACGGCATTTAGGAAAGAAACTGCAACTGAATTCGTCTATACGAATCGTTGCATAGATTTGCACCTATAAATAAAACACACACATTCGCCAAAGCGCCATTAAAACTTGTGGCAGGTTCACCCAACAAGTTCCCATCAACTCCTTTTGGCTGATGGCCAGCGGGTCGAACGAGAAGAGACCGAACTTGTCATGCGCCCTCTATTGGCTGTTCAGTACCACTGAGGAGCAGGACCAGACCACTTTGGAGCTGTCCTCGAAATACGATTCGGTTACATTTTCCACGTACTGCGGAGTTAATGTGTCGCCGCATTTGTTCAAGTCTCACGAGATTTCCGAAGCTTTGAACTGCCTCATCATCAGTAGAGCTTCTTTGTGTGCCCTGCTGAAAGAAGGGTCAGACATAAATTTAAGGGTAACTGTACACTGACTGCTATAAATAAAATTAGAAATTATTGTAATTATAAATGAAAGACGAATTTTCTATAACAATGATAGTTTTTTGTTTGTATTTTAGATCTTTAAGGGAAAAGTATAAATTTGACACCAGTTGGAGACTTTAGGACAATACATATATGTTGTTTTGCTTTCCAAATGAAGACTTTAGGTCTGCATGCTTCAGCCTAACTTTGAACAAATCATTTTGATAAAGAAAGCTTCAAAAGGAACTTAGGCAAAATCAAAAGGGCTGGGAAATTTCCCAAATTAATGAGCATTTCATCACAGAGGTTTAGATTAGTTCCCACTAATTAGTGTATTAGTGCTTCTTACATAGTAAAGATCATGTCAGTGATCTCAACAATCTCTCGAAGTCAATATCTCATCGCATTCCAGAATCTCAAGCCTTGCCAAAAACCGTAGAAGCATCGTCATTCGTAAACCAAAACACGAACATCTAGTCTAGACATGCCTTCTGCCCTAGTCGGCGTTGTATCCATTTCGCAGTAGTCGAACACCTCGTGGGTATTAAATGCTGAGGTTTTTAAGTTGGGTCAAGTTCGCATCTCACGAAGGTAACGACCAGATGGCGGTCATGGATGCCATCTGGGGACACCTCTCGACTGATGAGAGTCAAAAGCTCGAAACCGGTCTGAGGGTAATCGAGCGTTCCTGAACAACTTAAGTACAACTCGGCATTTAGGAAAGAAACACTTGCAACTGAATTCATCCATACGAATCGTTGCATAGATTACGGGAGGATGTAATTCAACATTATGCGTGTCATAGCCAGGAAAGTAGTTGTTTATCTCTCTTTATCTACCATTTTCGTTCATTTTATGAACTATCGTGGTAATGTCTTTTACACACACATTCGCCAAAGCGTCATTATAACTTGTGGCAGGTTCACCTAACAAATTCCCATCAACTCCCTCTGGCTGATGGCAAGCGGGTCCAACGAGAAGAGACCGAACCTGTCCTGCGCCCTCTATTGGCTGTTCAGTACCACTGAGGAACAGTACCAGACCGCTTTGGAGCTGTCCTCGAAATACTATTCGGTTACTTTTTTCACGTAGTGCGGCATATGTTCAAGTCTCACGAGATTTCCGAAGCTTTGAACTGCCTCAACATCAGTAGGGCTTCTTTATGTGACCTACTCAAGAACTCAAGAGGGGTCGGACATAAATTTAAGGGTAACTGTACAATGAACGCGGTAAGTAAAATTAGGAATTATCTCGGAAATTATTGTAATTATTAATGAAACAATTTTCTGCAACCATCATAGTATTTTTGTAGCTAAAGTTTAACTTAAGATACCTTAATTTGATTACCGAGCCAAACACAGTGAAATATGGAGAGAAATAAATAATCGATTTCATTTTTGTCGATATGCCTAACATTTTCCACCTCTTTTTCCTATACCTGGCACTGGCGCGGTATTCATGTCATCGATTCAATAGAATACACAAATGGGTCAGTCTGTGGTTGTATTTATATTGAAACTACGATTCCAACAACCATCAAAATCGAATAAACCTGATCTGTAAATGCAGATAGAATATTCTCACCACACGGATTATTTGTTGCATTGCATGCATGTGGCACCGCATCCACGTTTCGAGTATAGTATTGAACTCGATCCTGTAGTATCTGTTGATGCAAGTCAACACAAATTGTAACCAAAGTAAAGTCATCAATATACTAATGTAACGTAGTCTGAGGTCTTGCTTCTATCTACTTACCCATATCATTATAATAAAGGTATTATAATAATCTGTCAAGTAAGTCACATTGGTGGTTACTTCACATATGTAAGTTAATTCTTTCGGTAGCAGAAAAAATAGCATGTTTCATTCGGATCAAAAGTGACATTGTTTGACAAGCTAATTTTGCATTTGCGAGGCGGTTTTTCAAAAAGACACCGATATAACATTAATTCAACTTTAATACTTGATTTTTTCAGCTTCCAATGATATCAAAGCATTCAGCTCGAAATAATAATAAAAAAGATACCTATGTAGTCAGACTCATCCAACTTGGATGAAAGAAAATGGCAATTTGTTTTTTCAAGCTAAATACTAACTTGTTTTCATCTTCAAAATGGGAAATAATACACAATATTGTATACAACGTTGCACAAACAAACCAAAATCGAAAGGCACCTATTATAGTGATACCATCTCTTCGATTTGATGAAATTATGTGAGCAAAACTCGATTCCTAGCTGATTGTAAGGAAAGAAAAAACGATAGCAAAAAAATGAAGGAAGCTTCTTGAATGGGATTGAGTAAGGTCCATTTCAAGCCTAATTTGCAATTTACCATTTTACCTTTAAGTCATGACATTATCGAATTCTTGTTTCCTAGAAACATCTATATTTTGATATAGTGAGGGCTAACATTTTCACTCTCACCAGTTGTCGAAATCAAAACCAGCTTACATTTTTTCAATGTCAATGTGGAACTTTACGACCAATTCTTACATTGACGGAGAAGAAGATGATATCAAAGCAAAAGGCCAAATGACACTAAAATAATGAGAATATTCATATATCTATTACTCATATACGAAGCATAGCTGTCCTCAAAGCGGGACCGACTTCTGTTTCTATAGGTAACGAAATCGACCAATAGGCGTTGATGCCGACGTAGGAAAAAAATAATACGAAACTTGTAAAACCAATATGGCTACGAATTTCAAATTTTCAAGTTGGTTTTAGTGCGTATTTGATTGATTGTGATTGAAATTCGAATATTTGCGCTTTTAGTTGTACAATACTTTAGTGTTTGTGTTTTCGTTTATTTTTCATGGACTGAACTTTTTTAACCATGTCTAATGGAATGAAATGCAGTATTTGCGGGGTAAAGAATAGAAAGGAATCCTCTTTTCATAGGTAAGTTTGAATTTTCAAAATCTTGGGCTTGCAAATAAATAGGTAGATCTGAAACTGAAAATCATAGATCTGAAGTTAGGATTTAGGAGAAAGCTTTCGATAAAAATATCTTGTCTGATGCATAAGTAGTATGGTATTAATAAAGGCTATTTTATCTGTTAATAAAAAAACATGATCCTATCACCCTAAACAGATTTGAGATCACTTTCACCACATTGAAAAAGAATACATATACCTAAAGGTTAACCTTGACCTATATTCAATATTCAATGCCAAGATCTGAAGCAATAATGTTGGATTGAAGGGTGAGAGTTTCGAGATTCCACCGAACTGAATGAAATCATTATCGCAGTGCATTTCATCATCATCTGCAATGCATATGCTTTGATTTTAACCACATTATAAAGGTAAAAATCGAAGTTGACGGTATTATACTGTGGTATTGATGATTTTTAATATTTTATCATGATCAAATAATTATTAACGAACCTAACTCAACTTTTAATCTGATCCTCACGTCAGCAGTTTCCTTCCTTCACTTTCCGTCCTTATAGATTCAAAAAGTACCTCTCAATTTGGTCCCTTTTTTGTTGATTTATCATATAGGCGATGCGCCATATATAGAAATAGTAGATATATGAGTATATTTATCAGGTCTACCAACGCCGACCTCATGTTTAGGTGGCGCGATTTGGTGGACCATTAATAATGTTAGCCCTCTATAGGAAAGAATAAAAAAAATTACGAATTCTTCTTCCTTCCATCATTTCCATTTGTGCTTACCAAGATTTTATCATCAAATTTTTGATTCCTCTATAACAAGAAGGTTATTAATTTATATTGCAAATTTTTGATCCTGTTTTTTGTATAAAATCATACATAATTTTCCAACGGATGTAGAAAATTGAATCTTTTCAAATGTAAAAATATAGGTACATATCTTTCCAAGAAAAAATCTATGATGTCATTAGTTCAGTTTCGAAGCATAGACAAATATGCAAATTTGACTTGAAAGTTACTTCATCGTCATCAAGAACCTCTTTCCAGTATTTTTCTAGTATTTTTCAATTTCTCATAGAGCTAAGACATCAAGTGTTTACTCTGTCACATTGTAAATTTGTTTACCTGCTGAGCGGAATTTTCGAGAAGAAACCTAATAAGTTAAAAAATATATGTTTTTCATGAACTTTTTTGTTGAGACTGCCAGGTTTTTCGGTTTTTATTGAAGTTTTCACGTTCCTGTTCTAGTTTTTTGTGAAACTCGAAATGGCCTAATCAGATTTTGCAAAAGTTCTTTTCGGGGTTCGGTTTTGAAGATCCGACACAAACTTATATATTTTCCAATGGAACACTATATTTTATTAGTTCTTCAAAGTCGCTATATTTTTCTCTTCAAAATAATGTATAATAATTTATACATAGGTTCTCCAGAGAAGTTGAAAAAACACTAAAACATTAATAATGACGAATGTCTGCTAGTGGACCATGGTTTTTTTCAAGTTCAACTTGAAGGATTATTATGTGTGATTTATTACTCAGGGTGATTCAGGTTTCAAGGTACAAACTGGAATGGGTGATCTCATCATTTTAATCAAGAAAATGTATACAAACATGAGTCCGATCTCGATGAGAAGCAGAGCTACAGAGGTTCGAAGTTTAATTATTTTTTTCTATTAATTAAAATATCTCGTTCACTTATGGAGATATCAATTTGAAATTTGGTATGGTTGATACCACAGTCCTAGAATATCATCGTTTAAAGCATTTTAGAGATTTTCTATATCAATCGCCTCTGCAATCTTCCAGATACTAAATTGGGTAGTTCGTTCAATTTACAGGCTTTTTTTAATTTCCATTTTTTTTTTTAGAAACGAAGCGTTTTCGAGATAAATAAGTATATCCTTTCAAAAAAAGCCTCTGAATTGAATGTTCCACCAAATTTGGTAACTGGAAGATATCAGAGGCGTACTAGGAAAATATTTAGGGGTGGGGGAATAAGCCTCTACCCCCGAAAACGCATAGCCCTGTAGATATTGAAACATTTTTAAATGATTGAAATGATGGTCTTCTAGACAGTATTGAAGACACCAAATTTCAGATTGATGTCTTCGAAACAAAGCGAGATATTTTAATCAATAGAAAAAAATAATTCAGCTCTGACCCCCTGTAGCTCCGCTACTGATAGAGATCGGACTCTAAATATTATACTTTATATTATACTCTTTATACGGAAAGCCATAGCTCACTAGCAAAATTTCATGATAATTTTGTGTTTTACTGTTTTTTTGCTATGTATAAAGTATTATGTAGCATTTTGAAGAAAAAAAAAACGAATTCAACGAAGAAAAAAAAAAGAAATACAGGGTGTGCGCCACTGGATTCAGAGCAAAATTATGTGTCAGACGTAGTTCTCACCGCAACATTATTCCTTATAACTTCGTTAAGATAGAGTAGAAGTATGAATTTTCAAACTCGCCCTGTATCTCATAAACGGAAACAGTTATGCAATAAATGATTCGGCCATCATAAGTTTCACAAAAAAGTAGGACAGCAACGGGAGAACCGCAATGCTCTATCTTCTATAACAACCCAGAAACCTGACAGTCTCAACCAACATAGGATATACTGTTGTACATGCAATAAAAATCATCTTCTTTTACTTCAGCATAAAAATTGTTGTGAAGTTCTGATTTTCTCATTTCCAAGAATTGCCGAAACAGATTTCAGGGTGTTCAATAGAAATACGAAGTCAAGTCAAGTAATAATTGGCTAGAGGTCACCAAGGCAATATTGAATTACTTGATGGTCATGTTTTGACTGTATTTCCGTTTTCCAGTGAAACATCCTGTATAGATAAATATGGTGAAATTTTTGGGTTGGATAGAAGAGCGTTCCGAAGGATTTTGCTTTGTTTATACCACGCAAGGATGGAGTCATGAAAATCCACCAATTTGAAATTCCAATATATGACAAACATACTGGTAAAAAAGTATTGTTTATTATTTACAATTTGTACAAATGTCCATGTATTCACCTTTGTTTAATAATTATCTCGTATGCATAGTTCAACAGTTCTATTTACTTAGTTAAAGGCTACATTAAAATGTTCATGATCCTAGGACCTTGGTCCTAGGTATACCTAGCTAAGGGACGACTTCCACGCAAACTTTATTGCAAAATAATATTCAACTTTGGAAATGTTTCGAAGATGTAAAAAGTGGTCAAAGCCTAAAACGAGACAACTGAAAAACATATCCATTGGATTTTGAACTGTTTTAGCTTTCACATTATGTGAACCCTTCAGAGCTATTCCACTAGCCTTATATCGTTACAGGGTTGACCAGTACACTCAACAAAAAAAAAATCAAGCTTTGTTAACAGCAATGATGTTTTTCTCGAGTTCTGACTCTTCTGTCAGAATCCATATACAGAATGACATTTTGAAAACATCCCACCCTCAATATCTTCCTTCCAGTAAATTATACAAAAAATCGAGAAGACACTTCAATTTTATTTCCAAGGGGGACACTAAAAATGAATACTTTCAGCCCTCTTGGTAGATGTTATGCTTAGAATCTTAAATGAGAAGGGGGTCAATTATCTTTCCAACGGTACCCTACTTTATCATTTATTTTTCTGTTGAACAGTTTCCAAAAATTTCGTGTCCATTAGGAAACCCCACCCTTAATATCTTCTTTCCAGTAAATAATATGAAAAAAAAACGAGAAGACAGGTCAATTTTATTTTCAAGGGGGATACTTAAAATGAATACTTTTAGATCTCTTGGTTCAACCCCCTAGGAGGGGTAGATGTTACCCTTAGAACCTTATATCAAAAGGGGGTCAAGATACACATTATTTCAAAGGACGTTCAATTCTCTTTCCAACAATGCTCTAGTTTATCATTTCTTGATGAGCAGTTTCCGAAAAATGCCGTGATAAACTCACAGAAGTAAGTAGATCATTCCTGTTGATGAGATGCTGAGATGCATTCAAAATATTCCTACCATTTGGACTAATAGGAGAGTCAATACAATAATACTTACCTGAAAACTACGCATCTCAGTGCAGACATGTTCTAATTACTTCTGTATGTTTAGAACGACATTTTTCGGAAACTACCCATTAGAAATTAAAAAACTAGGGTATTGTTGAAAAGATACTTGAACGCCTTACAAAATAAAATGCATCTTGACCCCAGGGTTGGAATAAGTCATGACTTTTAAAAAAAGTCATCAAAGTCCGACTTTTTGAATTAAGTCAGACTTTTTTGAATCAATTCATTTGAAAAAAAAACAAACAAATTTCATTTACCCAATGCGAAATAGAAAAAAGAAACAAAGAACTATTTTCTTATTCCCTTCAGAAATCTTGTAGAATAACATCATAATATAACATGTAAAAAATTAAAAGTGATGATAGAATACAAAATAATAGATACATATAGATCCAGTGTCATCCATAAAGTTCGTAACACATGGAGATAAAGTTTATTAGTTGAATATAGAAACATTTTTTCTCGGGGATCTATTATGCATGTCTGACTACTTAAAAGTCGATTTTGACACATGTCACCTGATCACTGGTATGGCGGTAAATTCATAAAATTACGATGGTAAAAAGTGGGGTTAGATGGGAAGATGAAGTTATTTAAAAAAAATAAAAATAGGTATTTTCAGTTTTCTCAAATAATGGCTGGAAACTCCATATGTGAGCATGAAATTGAATTCTATTCAACTTGTACATCATCAACATCACTACTGTCAGAAAAAAAAGAGAATTGTAACAAAATTGAAGAATATTTGAAAAAATATAGCTATTTCCAATTCTCCTTGAAAAATTGCTCGAAACTGAATGTGGAATAGCAACTTAATAAGAAATGTTCATGGATATTTTGTTATCTAACCCCACTTTTCGTCGCTTTATAGTATTATTTTCATTTATCACCATACCAGTGATCACGTGACATGTGTCAAAATCGATTTTCAAGTTATCGGATATGCATAATGGATCGCCGAGAGAAAAAAATTCGATGCTGTGATAATAAAACTGTTCTCATATTTTATGGACTTTATGGATGATACTTGATACTGTATAATAATATATCTGTTAGTAAAAATCTCTGTCATGCTTGAAATAACAAAGTCTTGCCAAAATACGATCGAATTTTTCAGTTCAAACTTTTTCGAAAAAAATCAATGGAATTAATTCACGAATTAAATCACTGATTTAATTCATATGAATTAATTCATGCCAACCCTGCCAACATCTATCCCTCCTAGGGGGTTGAACTAAGGGGGATAAAAATATATATTTCAAGTGTCTTCCTTGGGAATTAAATTGACGTGTCCTTTCGATTTTTCATACAATTTACTGAAAGGGAGATATTAAATGGGGGAATTTTCTAAGTGACACGGCATTTTTCGGAAACTGCTCAACAGAAAATGATGAACTAGGGAACCATTGGAAAGAGAATTGAACGCCCTTCGAAATGATGTGCCGACCCCCTTCTCATTTGGGATTCTAAAGGTAACATCTACCCCTCCTTGGGGGTTGAACTAAGAGGACTAAAACTTAATTTTGAGTGTCCCCCTTGAAAATAAAATCGACCTATTTTTTCGATTTCTCATATTATTCACTGGAAGGAAGATATTGAGGGTGGGAAATTTTTTTAAAGTGTCACCCTGTATGTTGTTTTACTACCCAGTGGAAAAAACGAATTGGTGTACTTGAGCTAGAATAATTGATTTATCGATAGGAAGCTTTTTCCGGTTTTTCCATTCTACTCACTAAATCGAAATTAACCCTCACGGGAGGTGAAATAAATTGGATTCAGCATGCTTACTTGGCGTCGATATAACTATAAGATCCGTGCCTTCTTCGATAAATAAATAAAATAACAATTTCATTTTTAAATTCCAATTATCTCATACGCTTCCTCATATTCCAAATGAACTTGACAGACACTCACACAATATGCAATTTCATAGTGACAGAAGTATCAAATTGATTTATCTTCAGTTTCGAATATGGTTAATTGTCCATGGCATACTAAATCTTTGTAACTTCAGACTTCGTCGGTAGGTTCCTTATCGTCATCTATTTTATAACCATTCAAATCCCGTTTATCATCTTCCAATGATTTTTCCCAAACAATAGTAGAACGGATTCACAGTCGGTTCCATTTATAATTTTATGAATATTTTCTTATATGAATCAATAATCACCACAGCAAAACGATATATAATTCGTTTTTATGTCAAATCCGAGACAAATCACTTTGACAGTGACATCAATGCATTATCATTTTATATATATTTTGCAATCTCTGATAAATATTATGCAATTGAAATTTCTGTTTATATCAACGTTGATACTTCTATTCAAATATTCAATATAATCTAGAAAACTAGATAATATGAAAGATTCAAACCTTCAACTCCTATGAAGATGTATTAGAAAATGCCAGACTTGAAAATGTTTAATTGGCAACACTGAACTTCTTACTCTCTCAGAAGTCTCAGATGGAGAAAAAGTAGACTTGATTGGTATATTGAAAAAAAAAAAAAAACATTTTTCTACAAACGCTTAACAAAGAAGCCGTTGACGCTTTCAAATTCCAACACAAAGTTGACGTTTTCCCAGAAATGTCATTCTTTGACAGCATTTGCGCTCGTGAGCGGAAATATTGGAAAAACGCTCGCACATCTCTGTAATCTATACTTATCTATTCTTGAAAACCCATTATTCTTTCATGATGGAAAATAGTGACAGTGAACCATCAAACACGCCTCCTGACATAGCAGAAAGCGCAAAAGTTTGAATCTCTTACCGGAGAAATCAAGGAAGAAATATGAATTACAATATGATACATTCATAAATTGGTGCCACTCCAATAAGAAGGTGAATAAGTATTCGGAAAATGTTTTACTGGCTCATTTTGGTGAAAAATCAAAGACTTCGAAAGTTATCGCATTTCTCAAGAAACAATCCATTGGATGTAAACCGAAAAAAAAACCAAAACATTCACTGGTGAAGATATATACCAACAAATTTCTACAAGAAGCTGCCGATGAAGAATGTCTGTCAAAAAAGGTGAATTATACTTTATATTCAAACTCTTTGTTATCATCAGAAAGACATTGTATCTTTATATAATTGCATCAATGAGTTATGTTCAATTTGATTGCAGAGTTTGAGTTTATTGTACTATGGGCTCAGAGGTCTGAAGCTAAGGTTGCCACGCGGGTGGTCCGATTTCAATTCTCGGTAGGCCCCACATTCTTTTTTTTCTGGCTTGTCAGTTATTTCAATTTTTTTTTTGTTTCCTTTGGACATATCGGATAATATGGATAAGAACTATTTCAATCGCTCATACTTTCCGGGCAGTTATTTACAAAAGCTGCGTTTGTAAAACAAATCTTGTGTGTATTTCGAGCACAAAGTGTCATTGCCGCTCTCCAAAGATAGTAACTTTCTTTGTCGAGCGGCAATCTATCACTTTGCGCTCTAAATACACAAATAGCTATTATCACATGTTATGCCAGTGGAATATGATTTTTTTCAAATCAAAAGGAAATTATTAATCAAATGAGATGATTTCTTAGTTGGCAAAGGCAAAAAATACTACTCAAAACTGTTTCTGTAGTTCTGATGTACGGATTTGAATTTATTTCACTTGTTAATAAAAATCAGGGATCTTCAAATTCGTGACTTTTTTGGCGAATTTCAATACATTTTTCTGTTCAAGTAATGAAGCTCTCATTCCCAGTAAAAAAAATTGAAATCGGTTCACATTAACAAAAAGTTAAAACTAAAAAATCGAATAAAATTTTCAGTCGTCCCGTTTCCATTGCTAACCACTTCAGTAATATTTTTTTATATACATTTCAAGCGACTCAATAATATTTACATGGCCTATACATGCTGAGGTTTTTTGAGAGACTACAGTAATTAATATAGAATTGTATACTGAAAATAAACCAATATTGGTTGTGTAATTCCGATGTAAATCAAAAACAAGAACAATATCAATTAAAAGTATCACATCATCATGAAAAGCTTATCTGCTAAAGCTACAGAATTCAAATTGATTTGTCAAAAATAAGTCAAAAAAAGGTTTCAAATTAGATCGACAATAATATCAAATAAAATCGTTCTTATTATAAATTCAACAACATGCAGATCGATCATAAAATTCCTCGAATTGTCCATGACATGGCAAAAAATATCAGAAAGTACATATGGCCTAACCAAGGTATTTTATAACTGATCTTCCGATACAAAAAAGTTTTAATAGTTCAGTAAAATAAGGTAAAATAACGCTGTAAAACAACAGAATCCAAACTAATGAACACCAACATGTATCACTTCAGAAGCAAACAATCCTGTATACAATAGCTCATACAATCTAAAAAACCCAAAGAAAATGCGAACATTTCTTTGTTCATATCCTGGAGTTGGCATTTAGATATTTTGGATTCTAAAACTAAAATGAGTCAACTAAACATTGATTTCTTCTAAATTTTTTGTATTTTTTTCAAGGAATGTTCTTATGATTATTGTCTTGACCACAAAAAGTGGGATATATCTTGTTCATTCTGAATCTGAATAGGTAGAGACTAACGAAAATTAGACCAGGGCCATCAGTATTGCTAGTCAAAAAGTGGGTTCCACTAAAGGCTTACAAGAATATTTCAAATTTTGCCAATATCAAAGGTGGGGGCCTGCTTGGTTGTCCATTGGAGTGTGAACTGAGTCTTGGTTGATTATTATTGATAGCGCCACAGCTGGCTCTATAACAAGCCGCAGTGAGAGAAATGCAACACCGCAAAGAGATGGTCCGAAATCCTACTCTAAACTGGCGACCACGGCGACATACGCAAACATTGCTAACCGCGCTAATGTAACGTCAGTTCCAGGCTTTGAACTAATTGAACCATAATAAAATAATAGCGAGGAATAATGGGGTTAGGTCACAGGTCAGGTTTTGTTTCCTAGATAGAGAATTCCATTTTACATCGACCCTTAGTGGAAGGAGAAGATGGTGTGCTCGACAGAAAGTTTAAACTCGTGACGCATGAAGTCAACTGAGATATAACTGTCATTGTTATTATTTGTTTTTGTGATTGATGTGCCAATTAAAATATGTTCGAAAATTAAATGAAATACTTTCAAAATGTTCACTTGTGTTGTTTCTGGTTATGAAAATTCCAACAAATATAAAATGAATGGCACAGATATTGAATATTTCTGTTTGTCCAAGGATAGAGACCTAATGAAAAGATGATGGGAAGCTTGCTGTCGACCGAAAATAATGGTACCTTATATTCCTTATATCCTCATTCCACAGTATTTACCGATCATATCATCACATTCATATTCCAGCAAGTATTTCTTCGCAACATTTCCATGCAAAACTTTTTCGAAAAAAAAAAACACAAATATACAAATATTTGAAACAAGAAGCCATTCCTACAGAACATCCCTCGTCGAATATTAAGTTAGAAATAAAAGAAAATTGATTAAAAAACTCAATTTCTCACAACATGATATTTGCAGCAAAGATTTGAATAACGAAACGGCAAAAAATTATACTTCTGAATTTGAATCTGTCAGAATTGACACAATGGCAGATCATTCGATGGGATTGGCAATGTATAATAATTCTTATGTATTTGCTATTTGCCATTGCGAATTACCACAATATAATGGTTCAAAAGATTTAGGCACTTCTCATGGATAGCAATGATGCACAATATTTTACAGCAATGTTTTTCAAGTCCTCTTGGAAAACAAAACACTCTGACCTGACCTGAAGTCCTTAAGTAAGTTTACGTCTGATCATGACCACCTAGATGCAAAAAAATGAAGTAGGCGTGAAAACTTCTGTAACAGTCATATCCTAACCCAGAATTGTCTTGGAAATTAGAAAATGATTCAAAACCGGAGCTATTTACTCTTGAAAACTGAACAAATTCACTCCATTGCATTAACAGGCCGTGAATCATGTGTGCAAATGGCCGGCATGAGACCTTTCGTACAGTGTTGCCTATACTGCTCACCGCGGCTTTCATGATACCACCATAATTTATACTGACATGGCTTGCGTTAACACAACAGAAAATGAAAAAGGGAGTAGTGGAATAACTTCTCAAGATGTAATCGACGACTCACCATTCTAATGAATGTTAACGCAAAATAATCAATTTATAACCTTCACAGGTCAGTAGTGTTATTGAAATTTGAGAATTACAAATCAGACATTTTCGTTCCACTTTTTCAAATGGCACGCACTCAAAAAAACAAGCTAGATAGTCCTAAACTGTTTTTCCTATGACCGCCTTTGAAATCAATTCAAAATATTTTTGACAAATGTGAGTGGTTCTTTTGGATATTACACAAGGAGGCAATGGTGAAACGAGTTTCTTCCTGATGAAAAACACAAGATAATCAGATTTCATAGATTGTAGCAAAATGTTTTTCAAATGTTGATACCAGTGTCCATAACCGTGGAATAGCCCCATACCTAATTTTTTTCAACATATTGTAGAATGAAGATGGTAAGTAGTCCACCTATACCACTTCCATTTCAACCAGTCCCTTCCTCTTTAGGGTGATGTATGCATAAAAAATATGAAACAATCGTCTCATGAGATTTCAAAATATTTTCAGGTTAGGTTTTAAGTCATACATCACAATTTTCCACGATCTCAAACTTTTGACACTGTTTTCAGGTTTTCCAAACATCTGTGCTATATTCTTCGGGCATACATGCTTTTAGAGATTCAAATTTTGTTGAACTTTTTTATAGCGGTTTCCATTGGGCATGAACTGGTGCGGTATTTATGCACTCAGTGTATATCTATCTTTCTTTTTGACGTGTAGCAGAAAGATACATGTATACACTGAGTGTGCACTGGTTTTACCAATGAAACATGCATTTATCACGCTATTTCAACGATTTTGATGCTTATAAGTCGCTTTTTCAGATTTGAGGAACACGTGTGACTGCAATTTTCATGTTTTCCACGTCCACTTCAGGTTTCTGACAATGTGAATTGTTTTCATGTTTTCACTTTCTTGGCGTATATGTGACATTCATTCACGTTTTCGAAAAATGCGTGATGCGTATGTTGAGTTTTATTCGTTCACGGTTTTTTTTTAGTTTTTGAGGCATGCGACACGCTCAGTTCACGATTTAGGAACAAGTGTGAGGCATATGTTACGCTTTTTTCGGCATTCTTACATTTTTGGCGTACGCGTGACTTTTTGTCAAGATTCTCACAAGTTTTTTACGCTTTGTCAACATTTTCCACAATTTCATCAAGCATGCCTTACGATTTTTCTGTTTTTCGCATTTTCAAGGCACGCGTGATGATTTTTTCACGTATTTTACATGTTTTTGACGTATGCAAGACGCTTTTTTCACGTTATTTCACGTTTGCATGCTTGTATCAAGGGGAAGATAGGGCTGATTGAGATGAGTGTAGAATAGGTGCACTAATACCCATTTGAGCTTGCCACTATGACTGATGGCAATACTGGTCTCGGTAATATGGCACAGCATGTTAACTTCTAAAATGTCACACTGCCGATCATCAAACAAAGATCGAACATACAAAGGAACCGATATTCTCAATAATAATAATAATTAGCCTAGTACTTATCTTGGAAAAGAAATAAGTTATTGGTCGCCGCCACCGCGATGATGTTCTCCGCGGGGTGCCAGGCCGTGTGCAAAATTTTCTTGTTGAAATCTAGACAGTCCACACTGATCTCGTCCTTTTTCCGCTTGCCCTGCGAGCACACTTTGCGCGGCTTGAGCACCGTGCGAGGCTTGGCAACGTCGCGCGATGCTTCCAAGGTTACTTCGCGCTTCGTCGAGCGGTCGAACGTCCGGAAGAAGTTGTTGTAGGAGCCGGTCATGATGGCGGTGTCGGTGCCGTTCCAACAGCACTCGAACTTGTCGAAGATGCAGTCGTTCTCGTAGAGCGAGCAGAGTTTGGCGCGCAGGTATTCGTGCACCTGGAATGGGGAAGTTTCCTTCAGATGAATTTTTGTAAAATAAGTTCGGGACTCTCCAGTTTCATGTCCATGCTGAAAAGAATGGCGACCGATAAAGTCCAAGTTGTTTTCATGAGACGTACATTCTGAACCTAGTCTGAAAATAGCTGATTGAAGAATATAGCTAGGAAGAACCAGAAACACCCCATCACATACTGATGGAGTGTGACGCTGTACATAACAAAAGATTGAGCATACTGGGAACACACCAGCTGACTGTGGAAGAAATACCACAGCTAAACCCCCTCAAAATCCTCAAATTCCTGAAGGAATTGAATCTCGAGGGGCTGCTATGAACAGGAAATCCTTGATATAGCAGGAGCAGACGGGGCACAATAGATCTAATTAGGTCGCAGCGCATCTGTCACCATCCAACCTACCAATACCAATACCAAATATAGCTAGCGAATAGCTAACAAATGAAAAACGAATAGAAAGAGAAGAAGAAGTAAGATGAACCAGCGTACATTAGACGGATGAACAAAAACATCCATAACCACAAATGCACTAGGAGCAGGAATAGGTCGCGTGCACGATGACCGACCCTGGAGGAAAAATATTGAAACATAACCTCACTCTTCTGTAAAACATTGAAACAAAACCTCACTTTTTTTATTTGTTCACAGAGGAATCAAAGGATTGAACTAGTTTTTCACGATATTTTGGCGTATGAATCGTGTTTTTGCATTCCTTCTCATTGTGCTGTTGTACAATACACAAAAAATGCAGCGAGATGAAGGGATATGATTTTTCAGGTAAATAGTTATCCTACATAGTTTTCATTACGAAATTTCTTATTAGAATTCCATCTGCCACTTCTGCAGTTGAAGCTAATGCTGCTAATAGATTGAAAATGTCTACAACACACACGATTATATTTCGTCAGCATGTCAGACCAGTCCTTCCGTTCGATTTCGTGAATCCAATCTTCTTGCATTCTTTTAGAAATTTCACGCAATTAGTGCCGATTATTCAATTATAAAGATGGCTGATAGAGAGTAGAGTTCCTAAATGTACTTGACACTGCTGTTTTGACGTTTTTTTGTATATTAGAGTACGGACACTAGACAAGCAGTGACAATCAAACATAACCACAAACGATTTTGAAGCAAATCATATGTTTTGCCACACAAGAACAAGAATATGTTTTTCGCTTGGCGAAAGGATCCTCGCATCTTCCTTCCTCCACAAGTCCTAGGAAGAGTACATCCATATATCTTTATCTGTCTTTGATTTTTGTATGAGAGTTCATAGACTCTCCTCGAGTGGGTAAAAGGGTACGATAAATTGATTAGAAAATGATTTCTTCTTGAAATATTGAATGATAAGGCTGAAGGACATGGCATTAAATTGGAATTTTACTAACTCTGACTTTTGTATCTAAATCTTTTTGCCTTAACTTATTTTCCAACTCTCTATTTTTATCTTCTATTTGTTTCCTGAATTCCTCACTCTCTTCCACTTGTAAACCTTGGATTTTTGAATATTTCTGATCTAAAAATTCAATTATCAAGTCTTTTTCTTTCAAAATATGTTCAAAATGTATTTCATTATCTGCAAGTTTTTCGTTTCTTGTTGGTTCTAAATTAGAATAAGGTTCTTTTCGATACTTGCTCAGTTTATAAATTGTGGGTTCGGCTCTTTCTCTCAATACGATCCTATTCTTCAACATCAAATCTTCCGTTCTGAAGTGTACATGATGAAAATGCGTTGAAAAATGTTCTATATCCTACCAAGAAATTTGAATACCTCGCAAATTTTGTGGCCTGAACCTATATTCCAATCTGGCGGCATCATATTCTGTTTCCATTTTTGTAGAATTACGTTATCCCATGGAAATTCGAATGAAGTGAATTGATTTCCCGTGTTCTCACAGTTGGAAACTGCACAAACTTGCATCTTTCTCTTAATCCTCTCAATTTGTCAAATCTTTGAAATTTATGCCATGTACGTCCGTGTACTGTCAGCTCCCGCTTTTTCCTTCAATTTATTTGTGGTTATGTCTGATTGTCAGTGCTTGTCTAGTGTCCGTACTCTAATAGGTCGCGTGCAAGAACTGTCAGATGACCGACCCTGGAGGCAAAATATATTTGTTTACAAGTGATGGAAATAGTTTTCCACAATTATTTTGGCATATTCATCAATTCGCAAATGCCATCACATTCTGCTGTTGTAAAATGCACAAAAACTGCAGCGGAAGATGAAGAAATCCGGATGGTACATTATGATTCAAAAGTAAGTACCTACTATAGTCATTCACATAGTTTTCATTTTTGAAAATTTGGATATTTCTCTGATTTCTCATCGGAATTCCTTCTGCAATAGGATCAGCTAATAGAAATATACCTGAAATTTCTAGAATAATGCAAGAAGATTGGATTCATGCAATCAATCGGTAGGACTGGTCTGACATGCTGACGATCGTGTGTGTTGTAGACATTTTCAATCTATTAGCAGCATTAGCTTGTGTTGCAGAAGTGGCAGAAGGCAGAAGGAATTTTAATAAGGAATGACAACATTTCATAATGCTAACTATGTGAGATTACTATTTACCTGAAAAATCATATTCCCTAGTCTCTTGCTGCATTTTTTGTGCATTGTACAACAGCACAATGCGAAGGCATACTTGAATTAATGAATAACGCAAGAAACACGATTCGTATGCCAAAATATTGTGAAAAACTATTTCAACCTTCTGATTCCTCTGTAACCAAATAAAAAAGTGAGGTTGTGTTTCAATAATTCACAGAAGAATGAGGTTGTGTTTCAATATTTTGCCTCCAGGGTCGGTCTTCGTGCACGCGACCTATATACAAAAAACCTCAAAACAGCAGTGTCAAATACATTTAGGAACTCTGACAGAGAGTAGTGTCTGAAGTGTGTTCCTGAAAAATACTGTAATATAGTGATCAAAAGTGGTTTATTAATCGCTAAACTATCGCAAATAGATCATGATAGTTGTATGGTGAATGAAGCTGTTACCAAACTGATGTAACATGTGAGTGATTAGCTATTTTGCTAAATTACCTACTTGTTTATAGAAATCTAAACCCGTGTTTTGCGAACATTATCGGAAAGCGGTCCTGGACTTACCGGATAGGTTTCAATCGGTTTGGATTCCATGTGCAAGTCCCACACTTTGACGGACAAATAATCCCTCGAAATCATGTACCGACCGTTGTTCGACAACTTGACGTCGGAAATACTGGAAATAATTTCTGAGAAGAAGCTCCTAGTGGTCGGGCTTTCCGGCTCCTCGAACAGCTTCGCATGCCTATCACAGAGGGCGGCCGCTCTCATATCACACAATCGAATTGTTCCTTTACTACTACTATAAACAAACAGGTTGCACTCGACAGGATGGAACTCAGCTGCCGTTATAACCTGCAAAATATCAACTTTGCTGAATTCATCAATTAATGGATTGAAATCATCACAAATATTGTTTTCTATAATCACTTATAATAATAATAATAATAATCTTTATTTGAAAAAACAGCCAAGTACAAACACTAGACCTGTAAAAGGTTGTAGAAAGAACGGGCGTCACACAATATAGGCTTCTAAAACAATCACAAAAATGTATAGTACAAATAGAAACATAAAAATAATGACTGAAAAATTTTTTCAAAGTTTGCCTCAAGGTAATCACTTATGCAATAGGGCTCCAGGTTTATTAGAAGTTTCCATATATTTTTTTTCAAACGTTTGGAGAAGAAAGAGGTTCAATTCTTTCTGGTAACTTGTTGAAAACTTTTATTGAATAATATAGAGATTTTTTTTCTATTACCGCCAATCTATGTGCAGGGAAATTATAGTTTATGTTTTCAGTATTATAGACAATTTGGGGTACATAATCGGAAAAAAATATTGAGAAAATTAAGATAGAAATTCAGATGTTTTCATTTGACTACTTGTGAAGAAACTATTTGTCTTTCATTTTTGCCATGTAGAAATAATATGATCATCCATTTGGATACATGAAACTGAAATTGTTGTAATAATTGATGTATCGTCCTAATATCGTGAGTTATTTTTGGATGAAATTATTGGCAATCTTCTGGGACCTATTAAAGTATGGAAAATATTCTTTCTAAGCCTATCAAGCATCGAAATACCATTGTATTACTGTAACTTCATGTATTTCAATAAAATTCAATTTAAGAGCCAATTCATGAACGAATATCAAATTGTAATACGTTGTTGAATAGAGAATTTTAAGGCGCATAAGATAGACTACAGAAATATACACGGTGCCATTTGGGAAAAAAAAGTTGGGTCTACTTCCAATCAAACAGGTGGTTGAAAAGAACTGTCATTGGGTTCAAGGAAAGCGCCATCATCGATTATATAACCCTAGGGAATTTCAATTTTTTATCTCTCCAAATAAAAAAACTACGGGCTGTTACATGTCTCCTGTGTCACCAGGTATATGCCATGGGAGCAAAGAGTCATTTCCTCCCATGTATATTCAATCAAACTTCGCACTCGGGAGGAAACAATTAACTCTATATAAACAACTGGAAGGGACCCTCTGTGAACGACGAGTGAGGCAAAAATATTGTTCAGGCAACCCGCAGTGTTTACGGATACCTATCTCTCTCTATCTTATGATCGCTAATGGGAAGCGCTCGCATTATTTGAAATATTTTCTCGTTTTTTGCTTTTATTTAGAAGTAAACGTGATTAAATATAAACATGCATTTGAAAAAAAGTATAATGTTGCAATCAATTATCATTGAACAATTATTATTGAATTTTTTGTCGACTTAAAAAAGAAATTTCATTGTTATTCTTACAGGATTAGGAAGTCAAATGAATACAAAATTAAAATTATATATTTTTAGTCAAATGTCACAATATATTGTATAGGGTGAGAGAAGCACAATGTCTCAGCACTATCAGAAGAATCCAAAGGTTCCTATTTATCTATGACCTATTATTAGAATTTGAAAAATAGTATATTACACACAGAGGTGGGAAATGATTCATTCCTGTCGTGATATTAGTTAGTTAACCAAGACGCAAAGCTGGAAGTTGTAGGCAAATCAAAGTCCATAATATGAAAAACATCTTCCTTAGGACCCAAGTCATGAACGTCCACAGATGCATCCTGAAAATAAATTACTAGCAAGATTTTCATTTCAAAGAGGTGCAAACATACTTTTTTTTCATTATTAATCAACTAGTTATGAGTATTCTTATTTTCCTAGTTTTCCTATTTTCCTGCGAGGATCAGCATTTTTTGGTAACAAATGCTTATAGGAAATGAAAATATACTGAGTAAGAACAGCACCTGGGTTCAATAACCTAGCAGTACCTGGTATGTCTAAGGTAAATAATCAGTTGGCAGGAAATGCTATCCACAAAGCTTGCTGGTTTTAGATGGAGCCCAATTCTCTCTATGAACTGCCTTAATCCATAACTCGAGAATGTCTGCTCTTTTGAATGGAAAACTGCATCAAACAATATTACTCAATATGTTTATGGAAAAGTCATGGAAGTATTCAACTTTGACAAATAATATAGGTATAGCTTTTGAACATATTATTCTGAGACTGGGAACATTGTATACCTAACTGATGATCATTTCAAGAACTATATTTTCAAAAAATCTGAACAATATTCAACTTACCCATGGAATGACAATTTCCTTTTGTCTTGCTCGTTCTTGCATCCAAAGGCGACACAATAAATCACCACTGTTTATCAATATGTAATCACAAACCTTCTCAATAATCAGTTCAGTCCTTTTGATGAAACAAAACACGCTAAACGAATAGATATTTCAGATAACCAAAGACAATGAACTTATGTCTTCACGTTCTTGCCTGTTTAGATGAGAGAAAAAAATCTAAAGTACCTTATATATAAGATAAAAGAAAACGTAAACACCAATCCACCATTAAACAACACGAGTAGAAAAGAGACAGGTTACCGTAAAACATGGATCTTTGTTGCAGCTGCCCCTGACACACTTTGTGCTATTCGAGAGAACGGCCGTCTCTCTTCCAGGTGTTTATATTGAGTTCATTGGGAGGAAATGGATACCTTTGCCACCTTGAAATACAAATCTATTACCTCCGTTAGTTCCTCCATATTCGTCGGTTTGATGTCGACGATATTGAAGCTCTGATCGGTGATCTCTAGATGCCACAAGTTGATCCGCAGATCGTCCGCCGACAGATACGTCTCCTGGTCCGAGTTAACGGAGATGGAGTTGATGTGGTAGGTGTGGGCATTGGCGAATATCCTTCGGGGCGAGGCCTCCACCATCAGCTCCATGGGCTTGATGATGGGCACTCGCAGGGCGCTGACTGTGACCGGGTCGATCAGAGAACCGCTCTCCGATTTCGTGTTGTAACCTGCAATCGCCAGAACGGCAAATACAGAATAGTGATTTGTTCTTCGTGTTATAACCTGCAATCGCCAGAATGGCAAATACAGAATAAATATTATTTGAATATCGTGTTATAACCTGCAATCGCCAGAACGGCATATACAGAACAGTTAATTCTTTTTCGTGTTATAACATGCAATCGCCAGAACGGCAAATGCAGAATAAATATTATTTGAATATCGTGTTATAACCTGCAATCGCTAGAACGGCATATACAGAATAGTTGATTGTTTTTCATGTTATAACATGCAATCGCCAGAACGGCATATACAGAACAGTTAATTGTCTTTCGTGTTATAACATGCAATCGCCAGAACGGCAAATACAGAATAAATATTATTTGAATATCGTGTTATAACCTGCAATCGCCAGAACGGCATATACAGAACAGTTAATTGTTTTTCGTGTTATAACCTGCAATCGCCTGAGCGGCAAATACAGAATAAATATTATTTGAATATAGTGTTATAACCTGCAATCGTTAGAACGCCATATACAGAACATTTAATTGTTTTTCGTGTTATAACATACAATCGCCAGAACGGCAAATACAGAATAAATATTATTTGAATATCGTGTTATAACCTGCAATCGCTAGAACGGCATATACAGAATAGTAAATTGTTTTTCGTGTTATAACATGCAATCGCCAGAACGGCATATACAGAACAGTTAATTCTTTTTCGTGTTATAACATGCAATCGCCAGAACGGCAAATGCAGAATAAATATTATTTGAATATCGTGTTATAACCTGCAATCGCTAGAACGGCATATACAGAATAGTTGATTGTTTTTCATGTTATAACATGCAATCGCCAGAACGGCATATACAGAACAGTTAATTGTCTTTCGTGTTATAACATGCAATCGCCAGAACGGCAAATACAGAATAAATATTATTTGAATATCGTGTTATAACCTGCAATCGCCAGAACGGCATATACAGAACAGTTAATTGTTTTTCGTGTTATAACCTGCAATCGCCTGAGCGGCAAATACAGAATAAATATTATTTGAATATAGTGTTATAACCTGCAATCGTTAGAACGGCATATACAGAACATTTAATTGTTTTTCGTGTTATAACATACAATCGCCAGAACGGCAAATACAGAATAAATATTATTTGAATATCGTGTTATAACCTGCAATCGCTAGAACGGCATATACAGAATAGTAAATTGTTTTTCGTGTTATAACATGCAATCGCCAGAACGGCAAATACAGAATAAATATTATTTGAATATCGTGTTATAACCTGCAATCGCTAGAACGGCATATACAGAATAGTAAATTGTTTTTCGTGTTATAACATGCAATCGCCAGAACGGCAAATACAGAATAAATATTATTTGAATATCGTGTTATAACCTGCAATCGCTAGAACGGCATATACAGAATAGTTAATTGTTTTTCGTGTTATAACATGCAATCGCCAGAACGGCAAATACAGAATAGATATTATTTGAATATCGTGTTATAACCTGCAATCGCTAGAACGGCATATACAGAATAGTAAATTGTTTTTCGTGTTATAACATGCAATCGCCAGAACGGCATATACAGAACAGTTAATTCTTTTTCGTGTTATAACATGCAATCGCCAGAACGGCAAATGCAGAATAAATATTATTTGAATATCGTGTTATAACCTGCAATCGCTAGAACGGCATATACAGAATAGTTGATTGTTTTTCATGTTATAACATGCAATCGCCAGAACGGCATATACAGAACAGTTAATTGTCTTTCGTGTTATAACATGCAATCGCCAGAACGGCAAATACAGAATAAATATTATTTGAATATCGTGTTATAACCTGCAATCGCCAGAACGGCATATACAGAACAGTTAATTGTTTTTCGTGTTATAACCTGCAATCGCCTGAGCGGCAAATACAGAATAAATATTATTTGAATATAGTGTTATAACCTGCAATCGTTAGAACGGCATATACAGAACATTTAATTGTTTTTCGTGTTATAACATACAATCGCCAGAACGGCAAATACAGAATAAATATTATTTGAATATCGTGTTATAACCTGCAATCGCTAGAACGGCATATACAGAATAGTAAATTGTTTTTCGTGTTATAACATGCAATCGCCAGAACGGCAAATACAGAATAAATATTATTTGAATATCGTGTTATAACCTGCAATCGCTAGAACGGCATATACAGAATAGTAAATTGTTTTTCGTGTTATAACATGCAATCGCCAGAACGGCAAATACAGAATAAATATTATTTGAATATCGTGTTATAACCTGCAATCGCTAGAACGGCATATACAGAATAGTTAATTGTTTTTCGTGTTATAACATGCAATCGCCAGAACGGCAAATACAGAATAGATATTATTTGAATATCGTGTTATAACCTGCAATCGCTAGAACGGCATATACAGAATAGTAAATTGTTTTTCGTGTTATAACATGCAATCGCCAGAACGGCAAATACAGAATAGATATTATTTGAATATCGTGTTATAACCTCCAATCGCTAGAACGGCATATACAGAATAGTTAATTGTTTTTCGTGTTATAACATGCAATCGCCAGAACGGCAAATACAGAATAGATATTATTTGAATATCGTGTTATAACCTCCAATCGCTAGAACGGCATATACAGAATAGTTAATTGTTTTTCGTGTTATAACATGCAATCGCCAGAACGGCAAATACAGAATAAATATTATTTGAATATCGTGTTATAACCTGCAATCGCTAGAACGGCATATACAGAATAGTTAATTGTTTTTCGTGTTATAACATGCAATCGCCAGAACGGCAAATACAGAATAGATATTATTTGAATATCGTGTTATAACCTGCAATCGCTAGAACGGCATATACAGAATAGTAAATTGTTTTTCGTGTTATAACATGCAATCGCCAGAACGGCAAATACAGAATAGATATTATTTGAATATCGTGTTATAACCTCCAATCGCTAGAACGGCATATACAGAATAGTTAATTGTTTTTCGTGTTATAACATGCAATCGCCAGAACGGCAAATACAGAATAGATATTATTTGAATATCGTGTTATATCCTGCAATCGCCAGAACGGCAAATACAGAATAGTGATTTGTTCTTCGTGTTATAACCTGCAATCGCCAGAACGGCAAATACAGAATAGATATTATTTGAATATCGTGTTATAACCTCCAATCGCTAGAACGGCAGATACAGAATAGTTAATTGTTTTTCGTGTTATAACCTGCAATCGCCTGAGCGGCAAATACAGAATAAATATTAGTTGAATATCGTGTTATAACCTGCAATCGCTAGAACGGCATATACAGAATAGTTACTTGTTTTTCGTGTTATAACATGCAATCGCCAGAACGGCAAATACAGAATAAATATTATTTGAATATCGTGTTATAACCTGCAATCGCTAGAACGGCATATACAGAATAGTAAATTGTTTTTCGTGTTATAACATGCAATCGCCAGAACGGCAAATACAGAATGAATATTATTTGAATATCGTGTTGTTATAACCTGCAATCGTCAGAACGGCATGTACAGAATAGTTATTTGTTTTTCGTGTTATAACCTGCAAACGCCAGAACGGCATATGGGTTGCGTGCAAGAACTGTCAGATGACCGACCCTGGAGGTAAAACATTGAAACACATCCTCACTGTTCTTGTTTGTTTACAAGTGATTGAAGTTTTTCACAATTATGTTGGCATACAAATCATGTTCTTCGACTATTCATTGATTCGTGCATGCCATCACATTGTGATGTTGTACAATGCACAAAAATTGCAGCGTAAGACGAAGGAATCCGGTTGGTACATTATGATTTGAAAGTAAGTACCTACTATAATCACTCACATATATTTTCATTTTTGAAATCTAGTTATTTCTCTGATTTCTCATCGGAATTCCTTCTGCAATAGGAGCTAATAGAAATACTCGTGAAATTTCTGAAATAATGCAAGACTGGATTCATGCAATCAAACGGGAGGACTGGTCTGACATGCTGACGAAATATGATCGTGTGTGTTGTTGACATTTTCAATCTATTAGCAGTATTACTAGCTTCTATTGCAGAAGTGACAGAAGGAATGCTAATGAGAAATGACAAAATTTCATAATGAAAGCTATGTGAGATCACTATTTACCTGAAAAATCATATTCCTTCGTCTCTCGCTGCATTTTTTGTGCACTGTACAACAGCACAATGAGAAGGCATGCAAAAAACACGATTCATATGCCAAAATATCGTGAAAAACTATTTCAATCCTTTGATTCCTCTGTGAACAAATAAAAAAAGTGAGGTTGTGTTTCAATGTTTCACAGAAGAACTTGTCTTCACATCACGGAAGTATGTCCGGAATAATATTTATTTCTTTATTTCAACGGTTGCACCATTTTTATATAAAAAAAACAAAAGATGAATAATAATAGGAGCAATGAAAATAGCACTCAAGTTATATTTATTACATCTACTAGGTATTCATAATTATTTTCGTTATCAGATGACGGTCGAAATTTTCAGACGACTCTTGGACTATAGATAGATAGATAGATAGATAGAGTTTATTTAACTATGTTACATACAAGTATGTTTATAGCAGGTCAGCAGGGCAAGGAAAAGTAGCACAGTAAAGTATCAATACTAACATATTAAAATACAATATAGTGGTAATTTTGAAAATGTGATAAAAATAATTAGTATCTGTAATATATATCAATATATATGACAAACGTATATGATATGATAAAAAATGACAAGTATCAATAAAATAATTTGAAAAAATCACATAAATAAATAGATAAATAATAAGATCAATTAAAAAGTTATAAAAACATTGGCAAACATAAAAGCTATGTTGCCCTATATAAGTCTAAGCTCTAAAAGATTTCGATTTTTGGAGGTCAGGATGGTCACGCGACCTGGTGCCAATGACAATGTTTAATTAACATGTTTTCAAGTTCTCGTTACCTGCTTCATTACCTTCAACTCTTTTATCCCTCTCCGACACCTTCCACAGCTTTATCGTCTTGTCATTGGTGGAGAGCAGGAAGTGGGCGGGGTTCTTTCGCCTGAGCCATCTTATCTTGTTGATTTTTTCTTCGATCTCCAGGCTCTTAAATAATAATAATAATAATAATAGTAATGAAAATAATCAGTCTTCATTTTAGGATTTCTCCTAATATAGAAAAATATTTATTTGTCTGTAAGTACTCACTATTTTCCCACGGGAAAAAAGTAAAGTGACATGATATAACCTGTCAACAGAGATGAAGTGTAAAACTTTTTTCTCGTCACAAAAAAAAATGGTAATAATAGTAATTGGTCTGTTGAGATTCAGTTTCTATATTACATCGTGAAATGATATGCATACCATTGGATTTATTCTATCTCAAACTTGTATTATTATTCGTTGCTGAGATATGGCCGACAGCCGTTCATAGTTGTTCACCCTGTACATGAATTTTGAAGGCGGTAAACGAATCTACTGATCGAATTTGATAGGAAGGTGGTCAACTAATAGTTTGTTAGGCCGTCTAAGGGGGAAGAAAAGGGGTTGAAAAACAAAAAAAAATTATCTCAGTCAATACTCGATGTACATGGATTTTGAAGGCGACAAAACGAATTTCCTGATCGAATTTGACAGTTGCGTAGTGAAACAATAGTTTGTCAGGCCGTCTAAGGGGGAAGAAAAGGAATTGAAAAACAAAAAAAAAACATCATGTTTTATTGTTTTTCAACCCATTTTCTTCCCTCTTGGACGGCCTGACGAACAATTAGTTGACCACCTTCCTATCAAACTAGATCAGTAGATTCGTTTACCGCCTTCAAAATTAATGTTCAACGAGTATTAACGGAGATAATGATTTTTTGTTCTTCGACCCCTTTTCTTCCCCCTTAGACGGCCTTTTTTTATGTTCTGGTTCCCACGAAAAGGGATATCCTGTAATGTTCAGAGAGAGAATCAAGGAAAGTATCATTTTCAACCTATATTCTGCCTCTTTATAGCATTTTCCATAGCTGCTGGCGAGCAGTGGTATCACTGGAGATGATCACTCATTGGCATCTCTCTCACAGCTGCGAATGTCGGAATCCTACCTCAATGATTATTACGGAAGATACAGAGGTGCAACCATGAGAAATGTGACACATTGAGTATATTTTTGCGAATATTTTTCAAGTTGTCGAAGAAAGGGGTAGGTTAATATATATATTTGAATATGGAATGCCAAGGACTATCCAACTGTGCTAAAATATACGGGGTGTTCCATTGGAAAAAAATAATTGACTCCCGTATCTTCTTGATGTCACCCTGTATGAAATTTCTGATGATGCCAATGGCTTACGCATCATTCTATATGGATAAAAATTTGAAATTTTTCAATATCTCTCTTCATAAAGTACTCAGAAAATAAAAACGAAATCGGCAATTTTTCAATTTCCCCCTGTACCTCTGAAACGAATGGAGATATCAAAACTCCAATTGTACCATTCCAGGTTTCTCTAAAATCGTACCCGTAACATGTATATCGATTTTTTGATAACTCCTTCAGTTACTGAGATAGCCTATGAAAACGCCCAATTTTGCCCAACCGTACATCCTGAATCTAGTCTCAATATATAGCTGATGATAAGGATTACATAGGAGAGTATAGCTAAAGAATAGCTAAAGAAACAAATAGATGACAACATAACTAGCCATTGAAAACAAAATTATCAAGGATCATTACATTGCAATAGAACTGAATTAATGGGATTCAGTATTTAAAAATTACTAGATACAATGAAATTTCAAAAACTGAAAACATGCTCCATTGATATTATTTACTACAACAAAAGTTCAAATGATGTATTCCACTACAACAAAAATAAGTTCTTCCATATACCAGAACTTGATTCTGACTGGAAGTCACATTTTCAATGAACAAATAAATAATAGTTATTTATGTATCAAGGGCGTAAAGTAGGCGTTTATGGCCTGTGGCGTGAATAATGGCCCGATGGCGCTAGCCGACGGCCATTACACGCTGAAGGCCATAAACGCATTTCACGCACGAGATACATACAAAATTTTATGCACTAGTGGTTTATTTTCTGACTCATAAGTAATGACTATAGATTCCTATAAACTAATATTCCCCAGGATTTAATTTGTTACATATAAATTCAGTAATCAAGAGAAGCGTAATGTTCATGGATGATTTACATATGAAAATTATCATACGAATATTGCAATTATCGTAATAGTAAAACTCTTTCAGCTCTAGAAGAGATTCATTCTTCAGAATTTTACAATATGCATACCCAGTATATAAACCTAACTTATTTTGACGTTGTCAATCAATCTGATGGTTGTTGTCTATAGCAATACATCCAATAAACGAGCTGAATTGTCATACTTTGATTGAAAAGTAAAATCAGTGATAATAATAATATTAGCGAGACTATGGAATCGGATGAAGAAGAAGTTTATGATATACCGCTCGATATATCAGAATCTAGGAATATGATCATAGGTTTTTCATAAATTGATATGTGGATATAAAGTGACTGAGAACAGCGGGCGGTAAAGTGTACTTTACGGCCCGTGGTCCATAATGAGCCCGCGGGCGGTAAAGTGCGACTTAACGCCCGCAAAACCGGGCGGTAAAGTGAACTTTACGGCCCGCTAGTGCATAAATAAATAAAAAGTGATTCTGCTAGCTTAATGGTGGTCCCGTTACCTTGAGGTAGTCGAACTCGGGCTCGTGCGACTGGAAGGTCGAATAGACGTTGTACTCGCCCCGTTTGGGCAGCGCCGTCTTCGAGACGGGGTCGCGCTGAAAGATGACCACCCGGCCGCCCTTGTCGCCCGTCGCGAGCAGCTCGCCGTCGTGGTTGAACTCCACGCACGATATTATGTCGGCCTCGGTGACGTCATCGTCCAACGTGCCCTTCACTTGGGAAAAACTCCACTGGACATCCCCATTACCTGCAGGAGAATGGTCGATTGATTTACTCTGTCTAGGGCTACTACAGTCTAGGGTCCCTTGATAGAAATTGACGTTAAAGTCATCTAACAGGATACAGACAGATCAAAGCTCCTTTCTCTTTTAATCATCTAGTGACTTTGGTTTCGTGTATTGGCGTCCCTGACATGACATTGCTGTCACGTCACATTCACAGGCGTTAAAGGAGATCTTACAAAATTTTAATTTCATACTTCATCTTAATACGACATTATTCAATTCTGTTTTGGAATGATGGTAAATGGTGCTGCGTTAGGCTGTATCTCGGGCTGTATCAATCTGCTGGATGGATGACAAATACGTCAATTAACATCAAGGGACCCTACTACAGTCTAGGGTCCCTTGATGGAAATTGACGTTAAAGTCATCTTAACAGGGTACGGACAGATCCTCGTCTCCTCTCACTTTAAAGTGTTTGTGAAACAATCATATAGTTCCATCCTTATTCAATTCTGGGGATAAACACTAGATTTCTGACATTCGTTGTTTTTTAGGTTACATTGAGGTCACTGGCGTATCATAAGTAATTTCCATATAGAATTCCTGATTCAACTATACGAAGATATAGATGAACAATCCTCTAGTTTTAGAGTTTACTAATCCAGCATGATCTCTGCGAGGTAGGAAACATATAAATTGTACTAAAAGCTCAATATATTTCAGCAAAAGAGACTGTTATTAGACTGTATACCAGGGTTGACTGAATTGACTAAATGAATTCTGATTTCAAGCTGAGCAGAAGTTTATCTATGAGCTGAATGAACTGAGCCTTATGATTGAGAAATGGTGGAAACCTTGATGTGGGTATCTTAACTACTGTACTCATGTCTCATGTCATATGTGCTGAATATATTTTCGGAAATCCAATTCGGAGAAGAATTTATGGAGTGACTAATATCACATTATGTATAAAACTTCGTCTGGGACGTAAAGTAGGCTGATGAAAAGTGATACGTAAAATGTGCAGGGAAATAAAGAATACAATATACTGGATCCGTCATCTTGAATTTTTTTATTTTGACGAAACAATCATTATCTCCTACCCCGAAAACCCCCAGATACCAATTTTGAATAGAATCAGATCTTCGTTACAAAACTCGTTCACCATATTGGATCCGCCATTTTGAATATCCCGATTTTGACGAAATAATTATAATCTCCGATCCCGGAAATCCCCAGATACCAATTTTGATTTTTGAACAGAATCGGATCATAATTACAAAATTCGTTCGCCATATTGGATCATCATGAAGTTCGACCCCGAAAACCCTCAGATACCAATCTTAAATAGAATCTGATCATAATTAGAAATTTCTTTCGCTATATATTGGATCCGTCATCTTGAATTTTCCAAGTTCGACGAAACAATCATTATCTCCAACTCCGGAAAACCCCAGATACCTTCCAATTTTGAATAGAATCGGATCATAATGACAAAACTCGTTCGCCATATGATCTGAGATCTTCCTCAACAACTAAATACCCTGTACATACCTATTATTAAAATTTTGAATGATTTCCTGTAACGCCCATGGATGTGACGTGACAGCAATGTCAGGGATGCCAGTAGACAAAACTAAAGTCTCTAGATCATTAAAAAAGAATGCAGCTATGATCTGTCCGTACCCTGTTATGATGACTTTTACGTCAATTTCCATCAAGGGACCCTACTACAGTCTAGAGTGAGACTTGTCATGTCTAGAGTCACTAGATGGTATTAGTTGGATAAGAGTTCGGACACAGCTGCACTTCTGTCCTTTTTTATTTTCTATATTACAATAATCTTTGTCTTTTCAATTTCCACTGTAGCGCCTGATAGGTCGCGTGCACGATGACTGACCCTGGAGGTAAAATATTGAAACACAACACACAACCTCACTTTTCTGTAAAACATTGAAACACAACTTTTTTATTTGTTTACAGAGGAATCAAAGGATTGAAATAGTTTTTCACAATACTTTGGCATGAGAATCGTGTTTTTTACGCTATTCGCGAAAATCAATGTTACCAGGTGGCACTCGGTTTTCATCGTTCCATGTCAAAGCCAACTCAAAACTGGGGGAAAACAAACTCAATCCTCACTCAATCCCATTAGTGCCATTAGCTTGTGTACTGTGTGCTGATAAGAGTGATAAGTTTTCAAATTGCTTGATATAAATTGTCAATATTCGATCGAAAACGCATGTTGCAGATGTTCTTTTGGCAGATATTTTGCTCTATTTAGATCGAAAAAGCCGACCAGTAGTGCAAGGAGAAGCAGTTCTCCGTGCTAATCATGTAATTTTGTGTGAGGCAGAAGACTTCAACAAAAGGCATATTTTTGCACTTTGTCTACAAACTTCGGCGATGAAATCTTCCCCACATGAAGTAAAATTGAAGTTGGGGTCCAGAGGAACTCCTGTAGAACAATGAATTTGTATTTGTTCCTGCAAAGCAGGACAATCTGGGTATTGTAAACATGTTGTAGCTGTTCTTTTATATGTCAATTTATTTGCTCGTCATAATTAGTTTGAATTGTTTAAACTATCTCCAATTCTTCACCCGTTCACTGTTCACTAATAAAAATGTAATAATGTAAAAAAATTAACCAACTCAACCATCATCACTACCAACAGTGCCAACACTTTATGTCATTGACAAGTTTGACTACAGCTACAGCAAGCTGAATGCAATGTAGTCTATGCACTTTATCCATAGACAACAGTTTGTTTTCCCCCAGTTTGAAGTTCGTACTATGTAACCTAGATGTCGCCCACTTCGTGAATTTCGCGAATTCATTAATTCAAGCATGCATTCTCATTGTGCTGTTGTGCAATACACAAAAAATGCAGCGAGAGACGGAGGAATATGATTTTTCAAGTATATATGGCAGAAAAGGGGTTTGAGAATGAAATTTGGATTGGGTACTCATTAACTACAAAAAAGTACCCTTGATACCACTCGATTTACTCTCATGGTTTTGACAAAGTTTGTATTTTAATAATTATGTTCTAAAATTACTAAAATGTAAATTTCGTCAAAACCATGAGAGCAATCGAGTCTTACCAAGAGTACTTTTTTTAAAGTAAATGAGTTGCGCAATCTAAATTCCATACTCAAACTCCTCTTCTTCCATTGGCGTAGAATTTTAAAGGTGCAATTATTTAAAAAATCAAGTTCTACGCCTATGTATTATTATCGTACAAAATTTTAACACCATTTTTTTGCCACATAAAACTCTATCAATATACCAAATTTCAGCAAAATCGCATATGCCGTTTTGAATTCATATGGGAAAAACGATTTAAAAATTGTAACTTCAAGGCTCTCTGGAGCCCAAACGACGCAACTTTGTACTAAGGTAATTTTAATTAAATCGACTTATTTTGGTCTAGGGAATATGTGGTATGTTGTTGTAAGGACTTTTACAGACACCCTGTATTATTACCTACTGAGAAAACAAATTCAACAGTGGTGAACTATTGAGGTGTAATTGATCGTTAAGTAAAATACATCTTTATGGCCCTTCAATGGATAGGGAAATGTAAGCCGTTTTGATCGATAATGAATAGGTTCCACATAAAAAAATACTAACATTGAAAAACCTCGATTTTGAACACATATCACTGTAATCATTCCTGCTAGACACCAAGTGTGATGCATTGATGAAATCAGCTCTTCAGGAAGAATCTTAAAATGTAATGAAATACAGGGCGCTCCATTTAAAATAACGAAGTTGCTAGTTGTTTCTGCTAGAAGTGGCAACACTGTATCGACGAAAATATTTTAGAGGGATAGAGAATGTTCAATTATCACAGCATCTCGATTTTCAGAATGTCTTGTCTTTTCGTTCTCCAGATACTTCTAATAGGCCATCCACCGTGGATCACCCTGTATATCACATATCACATATAAACACTGTTGATGACTTTTGGTGTGCTATATTACCGAAAAATAAGTCAATAACACCGTCTCCGAGAAATAACTGCAAGTCCTTTTATCTTCCATTCAACTTCCAGGTTACCTAAATTACCAAGTAGGCCCTGACTACATTCACTATTTTTACTAAGCACAGAACTAGACTGATAGATATTTACGAGGATATTTATTTTGATTACTTCAAAAGAATGATCAAGGTGTCTTCAAAAAGATGCCTGAAAAGCAAGTGTCATTCCTGTTGAAAAACTTCAAATTTCACGTTAGATAATTTTCTGATTTTATTATAATATAGTATCTTCTCAATATTGATTCCTCCTTTTTTCTGTCACAGAAAAAATAGTGTATTATACACGGGAAAAATATTGCATTTTGGACATAATTACTACGGGAAAACAATGAAAACATGTCTAACTTTCAATCTAAGCCAGGCAGGGTTGACATGAATTTGTTCTAAAATTTTGTTCTAAAATTTGTTCTATCCGTCATTCGGTTGCCCCCCTTCATATGAATTAAATCAGTGATTTAATTCGTGAATTAATTCCATTGACTTTTTTCGAAAAAGTCATGAATTAATTCAAATTTTTAAAAATGAGACAATTTGCACTATTACCTTTGATTTTAACTAGTTCAAATCAAATTCGATCGTAATTTAGCAAGACCTTGTTATTTCAAGCATGACAGAGATTTTTACTAACAGATATATACAGTATCAAGTATCATCAATAATGTCCATAACATATGAGAACAGGTTTATTATCACAGCATCGAATTTTTTTCTCTCGGCGATCCATTATGCATATCCGATATTTTGAAAATCGATTTTGACACATGTCACGTGATCACTGGTATAGTGATAAATAAAAATAATACTATAAAGCGACGAAAGGTGGGGTTAGATAACGAAATATCCATAAACATTTCTAGTTTGAGCAATTTCATGCTTACATATTATGGAGTTTCCAGCCATTATTTGAGAATACTGAAAATAGCTATTTTTATTTTTTTTAAATAACTTCATCTTCCCATCTAACCCCACTTTTTGCCATCGTAATTTTTTGAATTCACCGCCATACCAGTGATCAAGTGACATGTGTCAAAATCGACTTTTAAGTAGTCAGACATGCATAATAGATCCCCGAGAAAAAATGTTTCCATATTCAACTAATAAACTTTTTCTCCATGTGTTACGAACTTTTACGGATGATACTGGATCTATATGTATCTATTATTTTGTATTCTTTCATCACTTTTAATTTTGTTTTGAAAAAATGACATGTTATACCTATTATGATGTTATTATTCTACAAGATTTCTGAAGGGAATAAAAACATAGTTTTTTTGTTTATTTCTTTCTATTTTGCTTTGGGTAAATGAAATTTGTTTGTTTTACCTTTTCCAATGAATTAATTCAAAAAAGTCTGACTTAATTCAAAAAGTCGGACTTTGATGACTTTTTTATAAAAGTCATGACTTATTCCAACCCTGAAGCCAGGAGCTCCAGCAGGAGTTAGGAATGTTTTTCCATAGTTTTCATATCATCACAAAGGTCAGATGATGAATTTGGCTACCGTGACGTGAATAATAAATAACTATTTTATAGGTTATGTCCACCCTGGAGGTAAAACAATGAAACACAACCACACTTTTCTGTAAAACATTGAAACACAACCTCACTTTTCTTTATTTGAATCCTTTTCCCAAATAAAGGCCCTTTTCACCCCCTGCAACATCGCACGCCAATGGTAAATAAAAATGTTCACTATGCCAAATTCTTCATTAGCCATAACATTCAATCGCCACAAAAGTTTTAAGAAAATCGCATCATTCATAAACTCCTTCATAACTACAATTTTAGGGTGTATTCATAAAAGGCAGGACATACAGCATTTTTTAATTCAGTTTTCCTCGGAGATTCCAAAAATTGAATAATATATAGGGTGTTCCTTTTAAAAAAATTGTCATGAACATTAGAACTCCGTGAATGGCCCTGTATAATTAATTTTCATTAATAAATGTGGACATTTTAAAATAAAAATCGACCTGTTTCTCCTGGTTGTCATTCAACTTATCAGCAGGTTATAAATTATCATCCCACTGCATATACCCTGTGCTCAATATTTTGAAATCACCCCCAGTAACATTTTTATCAATTGCAGGCATAGAAATCCTATACAGGGTGATTCCTCTGATTCCATGGGAAATTACCTGGGAAATTATCAAGAGAACATCAAGACAATCAAGATTCCTAAACATGTCAAAATTGGTAAGTACTAGAGGAGTGTTAAACATTAAAAAAATATATTTTCTTGAAATCAATTTTGAACACTTGTTGCTAATTTCTCAAGATTTCGCAGTTACTTATGGCATATCATATGGGCATATCTATATATAAGCCAAGTTGTAATGTACTTATACCTATGAATTTCTCGGAATTTTTATATTTCCATATTATGTAGGTAGGAAATAAAAGTCAAAATCAATTCAACTTCAGAAGGAATTATTTAGGGTTCATGCAAAATGGTGAATTAATTATGGAATATTTGACAGATTTCAACAGGATGATAGGAAAATCTGAGGGAAAATCTATGAAAACTCAGCTGAAGTCAGGAGTCAGTCAACTCTCCATGGGAAGTAGAAAAATGTTACCCATCTATTGTTTATTACTCCAGATAAATAAATTAGTGAAGGCAGTTTGAGTATTTAATTTTACTTAATATTCATTCTTCTAAAAGGTACATGTGAATAATGATATGACAAATCTACATGGTGATGATATTAGTGGATTCACCAGAATAACATGATATTCATCTCATCAGATTTGATATCTACCTCTACCTAGTACCTAGGAATGCAAGTCAGAAAATCTTTGAAGGATTTTGGGAACAGAAAAACGTTATACCTACCTACAACAGGTGTAGATACTTTTACATTTTTTTTATTTATGAATTGTTTCATTCCAATTGAATGGTGAATATAAGGTCAATATGTAGATCTTGATATACTTAGATGATTGAGATGATGTTGAGCATCTCAAGTGAGATGTAATCACATATTTCTTGTGTTCATATCAATAATGGCACTTCCTCAGGCACTTCTGGTATGAGAACATGCTTGTGACCCATCCAAAATACAAAGGATTTGAAATTTGAATGGATAGCAAGAGTGGTACTACTGAACAACAAAATAATGAATGATATGAAAGAATTTATATTGGGATATTTGGGATGAGAAACAAAATGAATTTGAGTGGAAATGGCAGTGGTTAAGCAATTTTTATGCAAACAAAACAACAAAAAAACACATGAGTGGATGTAGTTTGATAAACTCCAGGCAATCGTGATGCATTGCCATCACTATCGAAAAACAAAATTACCTTCCATGATTTCTCTAAAATAAACAGTTGTTTTGCACAAGAAATATTCACAAATCCCCTCATCGGGGTCACAGTAGGCGAGAAACGGCGATGTTGCAACACAACTTACCGGCCATAACACGATTTACGAGCGGGCTATTCGAAATTCGCGAACGTTTTGGAGAATTGAATGTCGATTTCCCGTTGAAAATATGCTTTTCTTGATACTTCATTAGATGAATAATTAGGGAATCCAAAAAAATATATTAATAATAAAGTCCTCTATCATTCAAATACGCGTCATGAAGTCACCTACAAAAAGTACGACAAAATGGCACAACCGCACAACTCATGAAACATAAAACTCATAAAAGTCATATCACATGAAATGATAAATTGGCAAAGAATAACAAGAAACAACAAAACAACCACCTGACTGAATTGACAGATGCCACACATCACAGAACCTAGATTAGTTATGACAGGTACATTTGACATTTAAAGGTGAGTTCCCAATGCAGCGTTTTTGCTTTACGCGTCATGCAACCTAATTGGTGACGCTGAATTCGAAAAATATTTGACGCGATGAAGTTGAAATACTTCCAACTTTTTGGCGTTGCTACTTTGTGTTGCGGTTATGTTCCAGAAAACCTTGATTTTCGATATTCATCAAAGCAATATAAATTCTATCAACACAAGATTTTTCATGAAAATGTAGAAATTTTGAACGCAACTTTATTAAACCCTCATTTCAGAAAGTGATCTCATGATAAGTAAATCATTGCAGTATCCCTGCTTGAAGTAGGTTATCTCATTTTCACTATGCTATTTTCGGTTTTCGATGAATCACTCATCTGATGCAGCTTTGTATATCTTGCAAGCATTATCTCATATTTTCAGTCTTCTCTGAGATTCTCATGATTTTTCAATGCAAACTTCGATCACTTCAATCCTTGGACTACATCGACAAGGATAGGTAATTCCATTAGGAACTGAACAAATAACTGAACAAATAATAAAAAACAGTGCAGCAATCTCCATTTACGCGTCACCAATTATAGTGCTTGACGCGCGACGCGAAAAGCAAAAAAGCTGCATTGGGAATTCACCTTAACATGAAACTCGGTTACCCTGAAGTTTACAGTGCAGAACAGAGAAGTTCAGCAGCTCGTTCAACTAGTTTCGAGAGAGAGAAAATATGTCTTTCCGAGGTCTTTCCCTATGTTTTTCGTATGGTCTATCCTAGTCTTCAGTGTTCCAACGCGAACCAATGAAAATTGTATGTTGACAACACTGGAAATGAGAAGGAGATCATATTAACCTGAATATAAAAAAGGTTAATGGTCTTCTTCTCCTCTTCTTCTCATTTCCAGTGTTGCCAACATAAAATTTTAATTATTTCACGTTGAGGCGTTGATGTATACAGGGTGTCCCTGAAAGGTCTGTACGAAATCTCAACACAAATTCCTTAGGTCAAAATAAGCCGATTTAAAGTAACTTACCTCAGTCTGAAATTGCTTCATTCACGAGATACAGGGTGCTAAAGTTAAAAATTGAAATTCGGATTTTTCGGACTGTATGAACATTTTTAAACGTATCACTCCAAAAATTAGTAGCTGAGGGCTTTTTGGGATGCGAAACCCGAATACGACACCCTTTTACTATAGCCAATAGAGGGCGCTTATAAATACCCTTCTTATGGTTTGGTATGGTCATAACTTTTTTCTCAGTGTATTTTTTACTTTTTTCATTCCATTCATCATTTCATTGTGAAAATTCGCCAAATTGTGCCATTTTCGAGATATCTTTGTTTTTAGAGTTTGATGCCGCACCGGAATATTTGAATTGATAAAAAATGTCAGCTGTTATCTTCGTGGATGTAATTTGGTCAATGAATGAGCAGTGCGAAAATAATTGATTTTTCATAACAGGTTTTTGGAGTATGTTTGCAAATTTTTATCTTTAAATTTGACCATACACCCTGTATCTCGAAAACAGGGCAATGTCGGACTGAAGTAAGCTGCTTTGAATCGACGTATTTTGACCTCAGGACTATGTGCTGAGATTTTGTACACACCATTCAGGGACATATCACCCTGTATAGACATGCTTGCTTATTACGCTGGGAGCGTAATGTTCGACAGTTCGACTCGCTAAAGAAGACCGATAGCCATTACGAAGGCCACTGTTGTGTGTATTTTATTTTATTACTTTATTCATACTTTTTTCTCTGAATTCAGACTTCATATTCTCTGAATTCAGACTGTTTGCATTGAATGCATTGATTACACATTCACATTAGGTAATACCGAGGGTAATAAACTGATTTCAGGAAGTACCTTTTATGTCATTTAGTTTTCATGGGGTTGATGATTAATTTTTTTATTACATGCAGGTCAGTAAGTCAAATCGTCTAAAATGAATGATGTGATGCTTATTCAAATATATTTATACCCTATATAAAAACGAGAATATAATAATATATAGTTTATACAGGGTCCTCTGCATCTCACCTCCCGTCTTCTACCTCGCAGTTATCAGTTGCGTTAGGATTTTAATATTTTACAGACTTCAATTGTACAATAGGGCGCATACCAAGAAGTTAATTTCGATTATACAGGGTGTCCCATCGGAAGTGGTAATAACTTTCGAATTTCAAATGGAACACCCTGTATATCATTTTGCATTTTCAAATTCTGCATCATTTTCTGAATCAAATGATACCATATAAGTGACATTTCAAACTTCAATATTGATTTTAATTTCATTTTTGAATTTCCATTTGATTGAGTCATGACTATTCTGATCGAGTCTGATGTACTAATATTGTCAGGTGTAATGCTAAAAATATTGAATCCTGTCAAAAATGTAAAAATTTTTAATTTATCACAAATTTAAGTTCATCAAAATGGTTTGGTGGTTCATGATCCTGGTATATAATAATATGGTGTGTAGTATGAGTCTGAATTCAGAGAAAAAAGTCTGAATTCGAGAAGAAAGTCTGAATTTAGAGAAAAAAATCTGAATTCAGAGAAAACAGTCTTAATTCAGACTTTAAAGTCCGAATGAAGAAATAATAGTTATTTATGTATTAAGGGAATTATGAGGGCCTTAATTACCGATGGCAAAGTTTGCGTCCCGAGGGCCTCTGGTCCGAGGGACAGCAATTGCCAGAGGTTATTAAGGCTCTATAATTCCCGTGATACATAGATAATTTTATTTCTGACTGATTTCATTCATAAGATACCTTCCCGATTGGAAGTTAGACATGTTTTTCCGTATAGTTTCAATGTCATCAGAACGTCAGATGATGATCTTGACTACCGCGAATAGGAGATTCCTTATTGCTACGTTATTGCGTGGTTGTTGCTATGCATTTCTTATTTAATTTTAGCTAGAGGGAATTATAGCATCTATAACATCCCAAGGGAGTTATGACCCTCATTATAGATATCGTAACTATGACGATATAAGCTTATAATGTCACTGTCAGAAATAAAATAAAATACACACAACAGTGGCCTTTCTACGCTTTTGTACTGAAGCGGACTGGACTTTGTTTATGATTAATTTCACGCCGACACAACAAACCAAAGTTCCAGTACGTTTCAGAGCACATAATACGTTCATTCTCATACCTATAAGCCCAAAGCTCCACGCAGGAATTATTCATTATTCACAACCTCCCCTCCTTGCAGAATATATATTTTTTTGTACTTATGTGAGGAATATGCAATTTGGAGTGTAAGTATATGCAGTATGGACCCTGAATAATTCCAGTTTCCACAACTCGAAATTTTCATCAGCTGTGTTGAAATCATTCAGCAAGCAATTCATATCATTCTAAATTAATTTCCGTCAATCCACATCATCTGCTTAGGTTAAACGCGCCAAAAGTTTGTAGTTCAAGTCGTACATGAGAATTTTTGGTTCGAAAGTCATTGGGGCAGAGATAAGTTTACCCTATAATCGTTTTTAAGAAGAAAACTGTGACACACCCTACACCAAAGTGATCTCGTACTTTGGCCATGCACTTTTATAAATTGAAATCTCATTTCCCATCATTATATTTCAACTGGATAATTTTTTCAAGGCACATTATATTTTTGAAATCAAAATAAGATTAAATTCTGATGTTCGTGAAGTGTACGTTTACGTTAATCATCCCGTATAGTGTAAATTTCACTGGTAGTAGTGGTAGTGAGTATATTAAATATGTCAAGTCATATATAGCAATAACCTGTAGGCACAGATATTTTTCCAAGATCAATACATTTTTGTTCATTCATTCTGGGACAGAGAACTATGAAGAAAGAAACATGTCATGTCTTTATTAAAAAATGTATAAAAGGATTAACATTGAATTTGTGCATATAAATTTAAAGACGGACGGATTTTTCAAAAATCAATTATATAAAAAAAATACTCATTGTCAAGTCAGCTATATACAGCCAAACATTTTAAATACCTAAAACAACCAATAAAAAAATATGCATTCCAAAAAATTGATGTAAATTATCATGTAATAAAAAAATGGAATGTTCAATATCATTTTCAATAGAGATTCGAATTGTACATATCTTAAAAGGACTAATAAATCATGGACGGATTTTTCATTTTTAGAGTGTGTCCACGTCAACAACTTACCGCACCTGTTGAATCCTTATATTTTTTATGGATCTTGATAAACTTCATTGTTATGTAGGCATTCAAACTGCAGATTCAAAAAGAGGGTGGAGTGCTCATGAATAAGAATCCATCTGGTTTAAAAAAACACAGTAGCACTCTTTCGATCAATCATTTAAACAACATTATTCTCTCAAACACATTACCTACCTATATACTATACCCTGTGTGTCACGACGAGCTTACACTATCTCTATATCGAGAATCAGTCGGGAGAAATCCATGAAAATATGCATGCTTATATTTTCATATATAATTCAGCGTTGCCGCTTATATCAAAAAGTAGCAACAACTTTGTTATTTCAAATAGAATACCCTGTACTTTATTGCATTTTTACATGCTCCCTGATTTCATCGATGCATCACACTTGGGGTCTATCGGAAATAACTACAGAGATATAGGGTGTTCAAAATCGAGATTTTTCAAATTTAGGATTTTTTTGTGCCGAAACTATTCATTATCGGTCAAAACGGCTCACATGTCCCTATCTCAACTTTTGATTCACTCTGAAATCTTTTTGGATAGACCCCAGTGTGATGCATAGATGAAATCAGCTGTTCAGGGAGAATCTACAAATGCGATAGAATACAGGGTATTCCATTTGAAATATCATTATTGCTACTACTTTCTAGTAGAAGCGGCAACACTGCATTGTCGAAAATATTTTAAATGAGGAGAGCGTATTCTAAATTATAAGCACGCATGCATATTTTCATGGATTTCTCCCGACTGATTCTCGATATAAAGATAGTGTAAGATCGTCGTGACATACCCTGTATGAATGATAAAAATCGGCATAGATGTAACGAGTCTTCAACAATGATTGAAAATGAGAATACATTCATATCTCTTTAACGTGGGTAGAAAAGAGACGACGCATCAAAAATGGTCACGAGGCAATCAATCATTGTTAAAGACCCGGTATAATAATTGATTCGAAATGAGAATCCGTCGTTTGTTAATTTTTTTGGACAATCCCTAATATGTAGTACTTTTTGAAATTATTTTGAATGTGCACTTCAAATGCCTTCCTAAGGAAATAGAGCTTATCAAGATGGATGAAAAATGCAGGTTTCACAGGGGTGGTAAGTTATTAAGATAAGATACATACTGTATAAAACCTACTCATTGATAAAAAATTGCCAAAATGCTAAAAAACTTTTTCCCACAGGAAAATCAATAACAATCAATAAGAATTGTGTCCCCAACAAGGATCCATGACAGTCACTGTTGGTTTTTAAAAATTAGACGAATAAAAAATAGAAAATTGGAATGGTCAATAAAACTAGAGAGGCACTTATTCTATCACTACTCGCGTGGCAATCGACTATTCGTCTCGCCCTCATAAAATCACTTCCCAGATAATCCGAATAATGCCTTTTATTCGGTTCGATCACTTTGAGCTGCGTAGTCGCATCTTGGAATATGAGATCGGCGAAAGGAGGCTCAGATGAAAACATGCTAAAACTGAAGGAAAAACACTGAAAACTCAACTCACAAACATCAGGAACAGAAATATTATTTATACAACATGGTAGTATATAATATCATTATTACCCAGTAAACCATTTTATGTTGCTGAAACATTCCACCTATATACTACGAAACATTCATGAGACATTCTAGAGACCATAAATGACCTAGGATGTGTAATGTTTCAACCCAAATCTCTATGAAAAATTTAATAAACAGTATACATAAACATCTTTGATATATTTCACTATTGCATTTCATGAAACGTTTCACAAATAGTGTCTTTGGAACATTTCCTTCTTGCACTATTCGCAACATTTCCAACATGACTTTTTTGAAACATTTCCGATACATCTCACTTCTGCTGATACTGGAACATTTCGAATATGAAACCATTTTCAGTTCATACCAAGACTACATTATCACAGCAGTTAATTGAGATCACTTACTCATAATGGAAGTGAACCCTAATTAACATCATGTGTAATAGAGTCAATTGGTATTAATATAGGTATATGAAAAAAAAGCAGGGTGAATAAAATAAAACTGCAGTTTTGGTGTATTCAATACTATGAAAAAAAAATATGAAATTATAATAAAAAACCATTTCTTTTAATATTCTCCTTATCTCTGGCTAACCTGAGATCTGATTGGCGAAACCAAGCTGCTACATATTTTTCAAATTCCATATCCGTAATAGGAAACCTTTTCTTGACAGCACCTGAAAAAATGTTAAGACCGACAAAACAATGTACAAAAAAGTTGAGGTTATTTTTGCCACAACCGCCCTACCTTTTATGTATTCAATTTTGGGCTGATTTTCATTCCATTCAATCAAGCACCGAATCTTTAGTGAATGTAAAGGTAAACCTAGGCTTCACCTCTTCACCTTAACTATTTCACAGAAAAGAAACAGAACAACGAAAGGAAGAATGGCAGAATGGCTTCGTCTTCGTGTTCACTGTTCACCCACTCTCTTCCAATGAACTCAATATATTGAGTTCATTGCTCTCTTCTAGGACCGGATAGTCGGAGCCGGCCGTGCTTGGTTCGGACTGTCACATGCCGATGTTGCCAGATTAACCACCCGTCTTCATTGGTCACACTCGAGCATGTGATTCATTATAGCCAATAAAACGGAATCATGAACCTGGCAACGTCAGCACACGAAGTTTCAAAATATGTGGTTAACGTTTCACACTCGATAGTTTTATATCATTTCTGAAATGTTTTCTAGAGGTTAATTTAGAGATATTATCGTTGACCCGTATTAGAGTACAATGCAAACGTTTCGAACATATTACACATACCTACGTAAACATGGCGATGTTTCAGATGGAACGTCTAGAGATTCACGTGAGACATTCCAAGCAGAGAATTTTTGTTATGAATATGAAACGTATGTACTGACATATTTCTGAAATATTTCACATAACATGGAGAACTTTAGAAATGTTTCCATTATGTCAACATTGGAATGTTTCAGATGACACGTCTAGAGATTCACGTGAGACATTTCAAGCAGAGAATTTTCGTAACGAATATGGAACGTATGTATTGACATATTTCTGAAATATTACACATAGCATGGAGAGCTTCAGAAATGTTTCCTTTATGTTAACATTGGAATGTTTCAGATGACATGTATTAGGGAACTTTTGAAATGTTTCTGAAACGCGTTGTGTTTACTGGGTACTCGGGGATCAAAATTATATCCCTAGGATTCAACCGAATATTATTATTCTTATTCAACACGAACTCCGCCATACAGGATTTCCAATATATTTGAACTATATTTCCTCTAACTAGTCGACCAGCACAAAGTTCAAAAGATATACGTGATCACAGCCAGCTCTATAACAAGCCGCGGTGAGACAAATGCAACACTGCATCGCCGTGATCCGGAAGGTCTACTCTCTACTGACGACCACGGCTAGTTCTATCGACCATTCAAGTTCAAAAATTGTGAGGCAGGATCTTATAGGTATTTGTATTTGTTGCCGACGAGTTTCTGATAAACAGATAAACAGCAGATATGTTGGACAAGTAATTATTATTATGAACCTTATTGCTTGGAGAAATATTCAAGTAGAAGATAGTTGATGCAATTATCGTTTGTTAGCTTGAATGAAAGTAACCTCAATGTTTATACGAAGAACTTGTTTCAAGTGATCGATTTGAATGATTTCAAGATTTCAAAATTATATAAGCAATTTTTACAAGATACTGATGTGAGGGTTTTCTCAGATATATCAAGCTTTTCTCTATTTAGTAATCAAATGAGATAATCTTTTGTTCTTTGGTCTGATTCTCAGTGAAATCTGAGCTGTTTCTGTATCTTGCTAGAATATTATTCTGAAATTGTGACCACCTACTCAATTTCATATCATCAGGAAGATCTATTTTGGAACATTGAATTCCAACTTATCATCACCTAGTAAAACTTTGACCTGCACCTCATTCAATACCACAACTTGGGAATATATTTTCAATACATAAACATCTGACTGGGAACCTAATTGAATAACATAAATTCCACTCTCTGTCTTACATTATTATATTCGAACAATTTTCAATTTCTATACATATTTCCCAACTAGCTGCTCGTAACTTTGATAATAAGGTCGTATTTTTTAAAATCAAACATTTTTTATTATGAATAACTAAACATTTCTGACGCCTTTCTTCTCAATGATGTAGGAGGTTTGGAAACAAGACTTGGTAAATTTGAAAAAATTGAGGAACTACTGTTTTAACTAAGGGTTTTCTGTTTCTCGGCAAATTTTTCAGAAATCATCCAAAGTATCTAAGCGAAAATGTAGCTTTTCTTATAATATATATGTTTCAACGAAATGAATTGCACACACTGCAGAGGGTTCAGATGGGGTTCAATTTTTCCTCATCTTCAGAAAATTCGAAAATCAAAACATACTTTTATACCGAAGCGTAATTTGACTCACACCATGTTACACAACAATTAACCGGTATCTTGTCGTTGACATTACTTACTTTGCTTTCATAAAAAAGACAACATGAAACATAACCTCAATTCAAAAACTATTGTGGGTTGGACTTTCATAAAAACACACAAACACCCTTTCACTCAAAACTCGATCACTAGAATATTTCTCACACTTTTCACCGACATTCAACAATATTTCGCAGATAAAAAATCAATTGACTCTTGATAACTAGACAAATTCACTCGGTTGCATCTACAACCTTTATGTCGTATATGTGGCCGGAGGAAGACCATTTGAACAGTGTTGCCAGACTGCCTTCACCGCGGCTTTTCTCTTTAAAGCAGGCTATGACGTGATGGATTATCAATTATTCAACTTTACCACTGTTCCCCCTCTTGCAGAATGTTTACCTTGATCACAATGGGACTTTCCAGTCATTTCTAGACAAATATTTATTGAAATATATTGCTCTGTAATACCGTAAAATATCTTTTTGATTGAATTCATCCTATAAAAAATTATTGAAAACTCCAAAATAAACGATCGAATCCTAACGATCAGACATTGCCGTGAAACGTGTGACGTGTGCGCGAGCAATTTGGGTTGGTAATTCCCGTCCTTCTTGCGAGTGCCAAAAAAATGCAAGATGGACTTGACAACGTTGCCAATTTGGACAGAAGGCTTCGATTAGTCGGGTATTCATTCCTCGATTTTTTCTGCATTGCATGATCAGTTAGTTGGTTGATTTCGGTTGGAGAATTATTCAAAATTGTAAGTGGAATTTCATTTTGTATTGAATAACAGTGCAGATATTCATGACATTCAGTTTCAAAACCCTTCCAGTGGAGTACTTTCAAGCTTATGTACTCGCATATTCCAATCTATCATAGGGAAAGAAACAAATTCTGAATCAATCAATAATAAATTGCTTACTTGCTTCTAATCCTATTGATTTGAGTACAAGCATCACTGTTTTCTTGTCAATAATATTGAGAAATGAGAATAGTGAAGTTATGCGGGGACTGAGGTATTTTCAACTTGGCAACATTGTGTTAGCGCCAGTTGCTTCATCTCTTTCTCTCCTAGACATTGTTGCCAGATTAGCAAAAACATTTTCCGGGAATGAGTGCTTGAGATATAGTAACACTGTTCAATTTGTTGATTACAACAATTAGTCAACGAAATTTCAACATAACTGAAACCAAACTGAGTATTAAAAAGCGTCTTACTGTTAGATGGAATTATCTCTGAATTATCAGGTGTACATAATCCAAAAGAGTTCTGGCTTACACTCAACCAATTTCGGGGTAAAAAACTGAGTAAATGTTTGCCCACTCAGGTTTGGGAGGAGAACTATACAAATATTTTTCCACCTAGACAGAAAATAATTAATGGCTTTTCTGACGTCCATCACCCTTATCTCGACCCACCGCTTAGCACAGAAGAAATTTATTCTGTCCTCAGTAGATGCAAAAACAAAAATCACCTGACACTGACAATATACCTTACGAATTCATCATCAATTTACCTGATAATTTGATAATCTACCTAACCTTACTTTACAATAAAATATTTGAATCGGCTGTGATACCTCTGAATGGTCTAACATTTTGGTATTTATAATACATAATGCATTACATTTTATCCTTTAGCTAATCTTGAAACGAATGAAATACTTTGGAGTTCAGAATAAATTGAATGTGATCAGCAGTGATTACCAATCAACCAATCTCTACTACATAGTAATTTCGAATCATTGCATTCCTTGCACCATCTTGCACATAGGATCAATTCAAGGATTTCATAGAGATCTGGCAACAGCGGAGTAATTCCCAGCCGTCAGAACTTCAACCAATCAAATTGCAAACACTCACTGACATAATAGCTCAGTAGTGTTTGAATTCAAAGGTACTGAAATGGCATTTTCAATATTAAATAATTCATTTGTCGTTCGATTTTCATGATGAATAAATGGTCAGGATAACGTTTTTAACTTTCTTTCATGACATTATAGTGAAAAAGGGTCAAATTTTACGATACTGGAAAGGCCCATTGACGTGCAGTGCCGCAGTGGTGACGTTTCAGTGATTTGTCTCTAAATCTAGCGTTTTCAGGGTAGGTCAAAGCAATATTTGAAATTGATTTGCGAAATGTCAGAACTCTATCGATTTCCACATTGTAAAAGCGGTTTTTTTTTTAGATAATGCAACATGTCAGAAATTTTCAATTTTTTTTTGGAGATATCTTGATCGTGTGAATCTGTGACCAGAATGACAATTGCATGAAATCAAAACCGGATGATCGAAAATCTCACTAAATCACGAAAAAATTTGTTCACTAGCGACTCCTGGCGACTTTTCCAATGAATTCTACATTGGACATTTTATTCACAATAACTGGCAGCACTGTTTACGTGTCAGGTGTTAGTTAGTTGTATCATGACATTGAGAACCACGAAAACGTCCAAAGACAATCATTCTTACCTGAATTCATCCGAGAATTTCCTTCCATAAAACGTCTGCGCATACATAAACAGATTTATGTAAGAATTTATCTGAGTGTCATTATTGCCATAACCGCGTCTTGTAACAATAGCGTTGGCTTTCACTTTTCCCAGATTACACTTGACATATTCATTAATTTCTGCCCTGGTACCTGCAAAACAAAAAAAATATCAAAACCTCAACTTGAATTGGGCCACAAAACAGAGATATGTTCTTATAAGTTCTGCGTCTTTAATTAAATTAAATGAAACACAAATAAATATTCACCATGAAACTAAATTTATATTTTTGAAAGTTTGGCTATTTCAAACTCTCATTCAGCAAACATTTTATCATATACGTATTAATAGTCAATACGGATAATCTCTATCTGTTTCCTTAGCGAAACATGAAGCCGATTTTTGAAGACAAATGACTATTCATAAGGAAAAGTTTTGAAACGAACACACATACTGCTTTGATTGAAAGGCTAGTAAACGTCATTGTCCACCGAAACGCATGTCTTTGATGACTACTATAATAGCGCATGGCGCATGCGTATCATGCCACCAAATCCTCATGGATTGTTGTGTATTAGACTAGGAATTAATACACCATTGGTATTCTACTTAACACAGATTTATTAATTAACGATAAATCTAAAGACGGGCATTGTTCTACCTCGAACATACATAATACATGATACAGCCGTCACAGGTTGACACTGTTGACAGTTGGACATTCCGTGTTGCCAACCTATCTTGTAGTACCAACTTAACCTAGAAGTCTGTTCGTAACAAGAGTGTGTTCAAAATACATAGCATTTTCTTCCGGGAGTGTCTATGGGTCCGGGCGCCCGGAGTTCTGACACGAATATTTAACGAACCGGGCGCCCGGATTCCAGACACAAATAATTATCGGACCGGGCGCCTGGTTCGATGAAGAACACAGCTTGCTACGATATTTCTCAGCAATCTAATGGAGCAATGGACAGCGTCGTGGCTTCATGAGCTAGGGGACTGGGGTTCGATTCTCGCTTCGAATCTTTTTTTTTTTAATCAAACGCCCGGATTCTAACCACAAATATCTATTCGACCGGGCGCCCGGAGTCCAGACACGAATATTTATCGAACCGGGCGCCCGGACTCCGACTTCAAATATTTATTTGACCGGGCGCCCGGATTCTGACAACAAATATTCATTTGACCGGGCGCCCGGATTCCGACAACAAATATTTATTCGACCGGGCGCCCGGATTCCCACTAAAAATATTTGTTTGGCCGGGCGCCCGGATTCTCACTAAAAATATTTATTTGACCGGGCACCCGGATTTCGACTTCAAATATTTATATGACCGGGCGCCCGGATTCGGACAACAAATATTTATTTGACCGGGCGCCCGGATTCGGACAACAAATATTTATTTGACCGGGCGCCCGGATTCCGACTTCAAATATTTATATGACCGGGCGCCCGCATTTTGACCACAAATCTACTACATATACTTGAGATCTCTTAAATATTCTCTTGGAAAACCAGGAGAAAGGGTACCCTCTTTTACTATACAGGGTGTTTGAACTTAGGTATATGGCATGCTCAACGAATTTAATGTGTAAAATTGAAAAGGAAGAAAATGAAAATATACAGGGTGTCCTGTTTGAAAAACTAACATATCTTGGAAACACTTCCGATCAATTTTGATCCAACGTATTTCAATGATGACCCTATATAGAGAACCTACCCGGCATATTATGTGGTATAATTTCAAGTATATTTCAGGATATATGAGTTTCCCCTTGTAACTTATTTATCGCAGTTTGACATAATTCCATCAAACCTGATGGTATTGCTGAATTCCTAATAATAAAACTCTTACCGATTGAAAAAATCGATTGCAACCCAATAATTCGTTTATTTCGGACACCCTTCATTTCTTGATGAAGTGTATAAAATGTCAATGAAAAATTGCTCCCAAATCCAAAGATATAGGGATAGGATATTAATATGAAAAAAAAAACTGGTGAATCTGAATAAGATATAATGTGTAGGTAGGTAGTAAAACTCATGTTTTGAGATATTATTTTTTCATTAAACAAAATTAACAAAACATTAACGATATCAAATGAAAAACGAATAGGAAGGTACCTATGTATCTAAAAACGAAACAAGTACATAAATGGACATTATAATAATATATCTGCTGCTAAGAATTTGATTTGGGATAATTCAGTCTAATACGTGAAATATTAGTGGCACTCTCTCAAATTTTGATTAGCAGTAGATGAAAATATCAAACATATCACACTCAAAACAAAACAAGTACTCAGGTACAAAAGGTAAATAAACGGATATGTTCATCTCAAAACTGAGAATAAAAAGGTCATTATTTCGTGAATTTTGTATGGACTCAGTAGGTATAATAAAAGATCACCTATACAGGGTGTTAATTAATTGAGTGCCGATAAAGGTGTGAATCCTCGAATAATTTTGAGGAGAATAGTTCATATCAACTCATGTCCTGAAGCTCTCGGTTTTTGGGCTACAGGGTGTTAAAATCAGAGACGTACAGTTTTTTTTTCAATCAAAACATTCAATATCGAGCCTACGTGAACATCACTAAAAGTAAATACTTGAGTTTCGTCCCAAAACAAATTGTGTTTCCATTCATAGTGGGTGCCTAGTGAATTTTAACAAAATAATAAGAACAATCTCGAAGAAATGATGAGTAAACTTTTTAGATTTTATTTTTTTATTCGAAAACGGTACGTCGTATGAAAGTAAGTCTCAGAATCAAATTTGCTCCAATAAATGAAGATTCCAAAAGTAATTTTAATTTTCAGAAAAATCAGTAGCGTACCACTTTTTTCTTCAAAAATATCAGTTTAAACCTCGCACGGGCGTCACTGGTGAAAATTACAAAAAAATTTACACGTCGAAAATTGCTCCCCAATAATGACAAAGTGCGTGTACGAAATTTCATGAAATGATCTAGGAGCGATAAAAAGTTATGATGAAAAAGACACTTTTTCCTCAAAATTTTAACACCCTGTAGCTCAGAAACTAAAAGGTTTAGGACATATGTTGATATAAACTTTTCTCCATAAAATCACTCGAGGATTCACACCTTGTATCATCGGCACCCAATTAATAAACACCCTGTATATTTATTCATGAGACATATATTATCAGGCTTCACTCAATTTCGTCTTTCCTTTAGCACACCGGCCCAATTATTTTTCTGTAATTCCTTGTAGTGAAATATTCTTATAAATTGAAGCTAGACAAAAACAATACAAACTAACTGAAAATGGCTGATGAAACTATAACTCAGAAATGAGACGGAATGATTTATTTCATGCAAGAAACACAAAACCATTTCTTTGATTTATAAGGAATTTTATTATTAGTCATATTAGTGCAAGTTATGTCTGCCCACAACAAGCAAGAATCACATCTGATAGCTTTCTCTCCAAGTGAATTTTTGCACATCAGGCAGAAATACTTGATATTTTCCTTCTTTTTCTTGCTATTTTTTATTTGCAGCAACTTTTTATATGCTGTTATCCCAAAGTATTTTTCCACCAATTTAGTGTCAACTTCCGGTTCTAATAAAAAACAATCGAATTCATCAACACTTCTTTCCAAATCACTGTCTTTAATTAAGTACTTATCTTGGAGTATATCGTTAATATATTCCAGATCACGTAAAGGAAATATAGCTTGCAAAATTCGTTTTCTTTTGGAGTAAAGAGATTGCTGTTCAAAAATACTCGTCTTCTTGCGTTTTGGTAACCCTATCACTGTATTCAAGTGACCTTTCGGTCTACCAACAGTTTTTGCTTTCAGAGGGTTTATTTTAATGCTTGAAATGGTAGTTGTTTTCTTTTCGTCTTCAAGTTCAACATCTTCACAGATTTTTTGCATATCAATAACATTATTGGTCCTCGCATTTGGTAAATCACTACCTTCAGTACCTTCTCTCAGGCCATGTGATAATTCATTAGTCTCTAAAGCTTCGCGCTCTTTCATAAGACTCATTATTACTTCATTATCATTTTCATCATTTATTTTTTCTTCTTCAATTGTCACCATATCCGTCAAACGATCAACATGCTCAGAACAATTTATAATTCCTTCTTCTGACTGTAATTCTACTATAAGAAACTGTTTTCGGTTCTTAACAAAGTTGGTAACAGTTTTGAGCTGCTCAAAAACAGCAGAAAATGTTTCATGTCCATAATCAGATAGATATGATGACAATTTTGTGCACATATCCATACTTTTTCTATATTTCTCATGCTGAGATAATATAGACTTTTGTTTATTTACCTTCATAATGCTTATATTATTGCTTTCAATGGCCTTTTCATCAACATTATCACCATTTTGATTTAGTTGATATGAACCAGTTTCATGTTTTATGTAATATTGTTTACAAAATCTTTCATTGATTAAATTTTCATTGAACATGTCTTCATTTTTTGATGATAGAAGAGAAAAAATGTGACAACATGGTAATTGCATATTTATGTTGAATGAGCAAGTACATTCTGTTTCAGTTACTTTTATTTCCCCATAACTGGAACGAAAAAAGTATTGACCGTCATCACAATCCAACGTTAGGGCCTGAGCTTTTTCAAGTTGTCTCTCAATAAATTTGAATGCATAGGGTGTAACATAATTTGAGTATTTATCCTGAATAGAGTTCTTTTCATATTTATGAACAACTTTTGTATTGGAGATTTTGTAAGCCCTGGTTGTTCTTTCATCCTGCATTACTTGCAAACATAACATCAAATCTTCATAGAAAACCTTTATGGGACTCATTTTGCTTACAACTTGTTTGATTTTTTGGTTGATATTCTCTAGTGCATTTGTAGTACTTACATTGAAAGTCAAACACTGTTTTTTGAATCCTTCAACCCATTCTGATCTAATACAGTGCCAATTCTTATTATAATAATCTTTCACTTTTTGAAAATCAAAGCCCATTAGTACATTATAGTGTTGAAAATATTCATTCTCATTTTTTGAGTAAGTTAATTCTTGCAGTACCTTAAGACATAACATTCGTTCTTCAGAATTAATGTTCATTGCTTCACAACTAATATTGGTTCTAAAGGATTTTAATGTGTGAAATAAGCAGAGAAGAATATTTGCATTTGGAAATTCTTCAGCAAAGACTTTCCTCTCTTTGAAATCTTTATCTGTAAAAATTGTTACTGTTTTTTCCCAGCATTCATTGGTAGATTTAAAAATTGAGATCATGTGGCTAATAGTTGTGGTATTTTCATTAGTTAATGTAAATGTTGCCACAACTTTTCCTTCACCATTTCTATTAATGATGATCAACAGGTATAGGGGCATTCTAAGATTATTCAATTTGAAAGTAGCATCACATAAAAGCACTTCTGGATATGCTTCAAAAGAACGTTTCATGACTGAGTCTTGAAAATAGATGCCTACAAGGGTATCATCTTCCTCAACTAAAATCTCAACTGTTGAGTCTGTGAAAGTATTGAGAAAATCAATGGTTTCTACCAGGTTGTTTTCAGATGTTCCCAACATATGAGATTTTAGATTTGACAAATCTTTCAGAGTTACAATTTTTCCATATTTGGTTTTTAACATAGTGTTTTACCAGCTTTTTATTACATTTCAACTGCAATAGGTTGCATACATCCTCTCTGTGATCATCTTCCAAACGCCTTTGCCTTGGAAGATACTGAAATGCTTCAGCATTGCAAGCATGGTTGTGGTCTTCGATTATCTCAGCTACATTCAAGGTTTGCCCATCCAGTGATAGAGCAAAACGAATCATGAATGGACAATCTTCTTTGATTGTACTGTGAAATAATGAATTGTGTGAATTGAATTTTCAAGAATTAGGTTGTACCTAGGTTGTACCTACCTTGATTTGCGAACCATTTCTGTTACAGGTTTCTTTGGTTTATATGGCTTTCCACCCTTTGAACAGGTATATTTCAAAGAGTAATAATTCAAACTTTTGTTTGCTATTTTTACCCGGTTGGGATATTTTTTACCAGCACTGTCCAATGTTTTACAGTCTCTTCTTACCAGTTCTATGAAATGTTCATTCTCATAATGATGAATGGCCTGTTGAAGTGCTTCAAATGATTGAAAAGTAGAATCCAGTTTTATATCCATATTATTTATGAAAGCAACTGGAACTGGAAACTGGAATTCGAAACATCAAATTGAAAATTGTCTCTGATAGTTGCTCTGAGAAGTGAGAACTACTGAGAACACTAGGCAAACCTATTATATTCTTTGCACTAGGTGGCATAGCTCGGTGGCCATAACCTATCATTATATTTTGTTGCCGCAAAACCAGGCGCCCGGTTCAATAAATATTTGAAATCGGAATCCGGGCGCCCGGTCAAATAAATATTTGTTGTCCGAAACCGGGCGCCCGGTCATATAACTATTTGAAGTCGGAATCCGGGCGCCCGGTCAAATAAATATTTTAAGTGAGAATCCGGGCGCCCGGTCAAATAAATATTTGTTGTCAGAATCCGGGCGCCCGGTCAAATAAATATTTGAAGTCGGAGTCCGGGCGCCCGGTTCGATAAATATTCGTGTCTGGACTCCGGGCGCCCGGTCGAATAGATATTTGTGGTTAGAATCCGGGCGTTTGATTAAAAAAAAAAAGATTCGAAGTGAGAATCGAACCCCAGTCCCCTAGCTCATGAAGCCACGACGCTGTCCATTGCTCCATTAGATTGCTGAGAAATATCGTAGCAAGCTGTGTTCTTCATCGAACCAGGCGCCCGGTCCGATAATTATTTGTGTCTGGAATCCGGGCGCCCGGTTCGTTAAATATTCGTGTCAGGACCCCGGGCGCCCGGACCCATAGACACTCCCTTTTCTTCCCCTTCTTTAAAAAGACTACAGATAATCTCGAGTTATAAATCTAATTTACTAGGTATTTTGACAACACGACCTGATCTGGTAATATTTTTTGAAGTTGACGGAGTACCATGTCCTTCAAATTTATTTCAGTACAACTTTTTGACTCAGGAGCGTATTGAGGTTCGATAATAGGACTTGGTACTTTTTCAACATGAGGACTCATGTTACTATTTGATACAGGAGTACTAGGTACAACATTATTCGTCACAATAGTGTTATTTGACATGATAGGGTTATTAGACACAATAGGGTTATTCGACACAATAGGGTTATTTGACACAATAGGGTTATTCAAAATTTCACTCTTACTAAACATAGGATTTGATTTACTTAGCCTAATGTCATTAATATGATATAACTTAATATTGTCACCACATTTAACTAAATAAGTGCTATAGCTCATACACCTAACAACTTTACCTTTTTGCCAGAGATTTGTATATCTATTTCTTTACAAAAACTTCATCGTTTTCTGAATACAACTTAATTTTTTGCAAAATGTCAGGTTGAAGGGACTTTTGTTTCTTTGACCATGGTTTTAGCAAATCAAATCTAGTACGAGGACGAATTTTAAAAACTGTTTCAGCTGGTGACAATCCTGTGGAAGTACTTGGAGTATTTCTATGTACAAATAAAAAGTTTTCTAATCTATTTAAGATAGTGGTCTTCACTTCAAATAAAGCTTTTTTTAACCCTTTTTTTATTGTTTGGACCCCTTCTTCTGTTAATCCATTGCTTTCTGGATGTTTTGGTGGAATTCGAATGAATTTTATCCGGTTTGCATGACAGAAAGAAGTAAATTCATAAGAATTACCAAATGGTGGACCATTATCGGATACAAGTTCTACTGGTAATCCAAATACAGAAAAAACTTGCTTCAACTTTAAAATTGTTTCTCTCACGTTTGTGCCATCATTCATAAGTTTAACTTCGCACCAACCAGACTTATCATCTACAAGAATCAAAAATGTGAAGTTATCTTTTTTGAAAAAATCGACATTTACTCGGTAGAAATTATTAGGAGCAGTTGGCCAAGGAAGTAATACTCCGCTGTTTGAAAAATTTTGGGTTTGTTGGCATACCTCGCAAGAATTGATATACTGCTCAACGTCTTCATTAATACCAGGCCACCAACAGTAAGACCTAATAAGCATTTTAGTTCTCACTATTCCTATATGTTGCTCATGAAACAAACTTAAAATATCCTTTTGCAGTTGTTTTGGGATTACAACTTTATTACCAACTAGGACACACCCATTATCAACAGAAAATTCTAATTTTCTTTTAAAATACGGTTTCAAATTGTCATCATTTGTAGAATTTGGCCAACCAGTTAGAGTAAGATCAAGGACTTTGGACAAAATTATGTCTTTTTTTGTTGCTATGGCTATTTTTTCATAAGTGATAGGTACTTCATAGGATAAGCTAAATGAAAATATTGCATCAGAGATTTCAGTTTGACTGTTCATTGGTAATCTTGAGAGACCATCAGCATTCGAAATTTCACTACCTTTCTTGTAAATAATGTCATATTTATAAGCTGATAATGTTATGGCCCAACGAGTGATTCTAGCTGCAGCTGTAACAGGAATATTCTTATTTTTTCCAAAAATGAACTGGAGAGGTTGATGATCTGAGATCAAAGTAAAATTTCGTCCAAAAATGTATTTGTGAAATTTTTTTAAGGCAAATATTATTGCTAAACTTTCCCGTTCTAAATTTGAATATTTCTTTTCATTTTCGCTAAGAGTGGAGGAAGCAAATAAAACCGGTTTTTCAACACCATCGATTTTATGGCTAAGCACTGCGCCAACCCCGTATCCACTGGAATCACACGTTATATATATATGAAGTGTTGGATCATAATGTGTTAAGACATCATGAGAAATAATCAATTTTTTACTATCCTGAAAACATTTTTCACATTCACTTGTCCATGTATACTCAGTATTACCCTTACATAATTCATACAATGGCTTTAGTTTGGTAGACAGCATAGGTATAAACTTACCATAAAAATTAAGTAAACCTAAGTAACTTTTCAACTCTGTGATATTTTTTGGTGAAGGTGCTTTCTGAATACATTCAATTTTTTCATCTGTAGGATGAATTCCTGATGCATCAACTCTATGACCTAGGAACATTACTGAACGATCAAAAAACTTACATTTTCTTTCATTAATTTTTACATTATATTTCAGTAATCTTTCTAACACTTTTTTAACATTCTGATAGCATTCATCCCTCGTACAACCATGCACCAAAATATCGTCTAAATAGCATTTAGTCTTTGGTAATTCAGATAAAATAACCTCCATCACACAATGAAAAATTCCTGGAGCGCTACTGACGCCATAGGTTAATCTGTTAAATCTAAAAAGACCAATGTGGGTATTTATTGTGAAAAGTTCTTTAGAAGCATCACTTATCTGAAGCTGCTGATAAGCCCCTTTTAAATCTAGAACACAGTAATACTCACTACCATGTAATGTAGCAAAGATATCAGAAGGTAATGGTAAAACGCAATGGTCACTGTCAATTGCTAAGTTTAGCGTTTTTTTGAAATCAACGCATATTCTGACATCTCCAGAGTTTTTTTTTGGGACTACAACAATTGGACTTGCCCAATTGCTGTGGGATACTTTGGTCAAAACACCAGACTTGACCATCTTGGTAAGTTCCTCCTCGACTTTCGGTTTTAATGCAAATGGCATTTCATATGCCCTATGAAAAATAGGTTTGAATCCTTCTTTTATCTTTATCTCAGCTTTAAAATCTTTGATTGAAGTGTGTGGTTCTTCCTCAAAGAGTGACTTATACTCTTGTTTCAAAGAAGCAATCAACTTCAACTTGACATTTTCCGACTCTGAACTTGAAACTTGATTTGACTGAAAATTGACTTGACTACAATTGACTTGACTAAAATCGACTGGACTACAGCTTTTTATCTGAGACTTATCTAAACTGGACTTTTCTGTTACTACACTTCTATCTAGCAATGTATTTCTCCAATTTTTATTTAACATATTTAGCCAATTTCTACCTAAGAGTGGTACAAACTTGATGTCTGATTTTAAGACAACCAAAGGCAAATAGTACATCTTACATAAGTATCTAACATGCACAAATACCTGACCTAAAATTTCTGCTTTTTGCCCTGTCAAAACTCTTAACTTAAAATTTACAGGCTCTAGGACTAAATTGTTGAATAAAGACTTGAAGTCTTGCTCATGCATAACTGACCTTACTGCACCCGAATCAACCTCCATTTCAAGATTTTGTTCATCGATACACAATTTAACTTTTAGGGTATCAACAAAACTTGTTTTAAGCAAAAAGGTACATTCCTCAGACAATGAACCTAGTTCAAAATTTTCATCTGACTCCTCTTCAAATTCCTGGTTTTCATCTTCTTCTTGCAACTCAAAAACTCGGTTTTTACACATGGGAGCTTTTGCAGTGTGCCCTGTCATATTACAGGAAAAGCACTTCCAATTTATTGCTGGACATTTGTTGTTGTCAAAATGCATACGACAGCATCTTCTACACTTCTGCCTTTGACTATATGACTGACTTTGACTATTGCTTGGATGATGATGACTACTACTTGGTTGACTTTGACTGCTAGACGACTCGGTTTTGACTTGACTGTGACTTGTTATACTGACTTGACTTATGCTTGTGATATACTTTATTCAAATTATGACCAGAATCCATAGCTTTAACCTGCCCCTCAGCTAACTCCATGCAAAGAGCAGTTTTTAGGGCTGCTTCGAAGCTATGATCTTCTTCTAACAGTTTTTGTTTAATATCCTCAGACCTAATTCCAGATATCAATCTGTCTCTCAAAGCATCATTCAAAAAGTCACCATAGTTACAAGTTTTGGACATACTTTTCAATCTTGCAACGAATGCTGTGATAGTTTCTCCTGGCTCCTGGTAACTGTTGTTCATCTTGAAGCGTTCTGCTACGACTAGCCTTTTGGGACTGTAGTGATCTTTTAATGCTTTCACTAAATCGGCGTATGACTTTGAATCAGGCAGTGCAGGTGACACAAGATCTTTCAACCTGCTATATCCTTCTCCCCCAATAAAAGTGAGTAGAAGCGGCACTTTTTTTGTGTTTGCAATATCATTCACTTTAAAAAGCTGCTCTAACCGTTCTATCCACGATGAAATCAAACTTTGGGTTAAAATGCTCGATACTCCCGATTAAAGACATGTTTGTTGGGTATTGACTTTCAGACAGACTAGACAGACTGGACTTTCAGACAGACTAGACAGACTTTATTTTACTCGAACTGAAGAGACCATTGATTGATACGCTGCTTGCTTAGAAGAAAAAAACGGCTACCTTACTTCATGACCTTCACTGGCTTCAATGTCACACATCACAAAAAAAAATATGACCATCTTCACGGATTCGTCTCGGTTCTCGTCGCCAGAAATGTTGTGTATTAGACTAGGAATTAATACACCATTGGTATTCTACTTAACACAGATTTATTAATTAACGATAAATCTAAAGACGGGCATTGTTCTACCTCGAACATACATAATACATGATACAGCCGTCACAGGTTGACACTGTTGACAGTTGGACATTCCGTGTTGCCAACCTATCTTGTAGTACCAACTTAACCTAGAAGTCTGTTCGTAACAAGAGTGTGTTCAAAATACATAGCATGGATATTCATTTGTTTCATATTTTTGGCTTCATCCTGGCACCCGTTATGATCCGTATTGTTTATTAATACGTATATGCATTTTATGTGTATAAATGTCAAATTGTCTGGAATAATGATAGAAACATACTCTTAGGCAGTACAATGACCTGTCAAACTATGCGTCCGTTAGAACACAATAGAACTATTTACAATTGAACTATTTATGGTTTTCATCCCTGAATTTCTGTTAATATCAGAAGTACGACTATACTAATTTCATAAAAAAAAATTCAAATACCACGGTCGCACAATTCTTTTGGTTCTATTTGTTGTGTGCCAAACGGCGCCACAAAATGTCAGATGACCGACCCTGGAGGCAAAACAACCTCACTAACCTCACTATTTTTATTTGTTGAAATACTTTTTCACAATTATTTTGGCACAGAACCGTGTTTCTTGGGATATTTATTCAAGCATGCCATCACATTGTACTGTTGTACAATGCACAAAAACATGCAGCGAGAGAAGAAGGAGCAAAGATTTTTCAGGTAAATTCTAATCTATAAGCACTGTACCTAGTTACTCACAAACTCATACATAAAACGACTTGTAAACGTTTTAAAAGAAACAAAAAAGGTTGGATTCGTGCAATCAAATGGGAGGACTGGTCTAAAATACTGACGAAAAATATGGTCGTGTGTGTTGTAGACATTCAAGTAATTCTAAAGAGAAAATACAGAAGGACTATGGTAGTGTATGTTGTTTCACTCTAATAGCTCCTATTGCAGAAGGAAATTCTCAAAAGATGTGACACAATTTTAAAATGAAAACAATGTGAGTGAATACATTACTTATAGATCACAATTATTTACCTGAAATATCTTTATTCCTTTGTTTCTCGTTGCTTTTTTATGCATTGTACAACAGCACAATGTAGTGGAATACTTTAATAAATAAATATCCCAAGAATCACAAACAATAATGAAAAACTATTTCCAATCGCTCGAAAACAAATACGAAAAGTGAGGTTATTTGGTGTTGTTTGACCTCCAGGGTCGGTGATCTGACAGATCTTGCACGCGACCCATATGGTATGAGTTAACCTAACCTCACCTGATGTCTGCCAGTAATGTTTTTCATATAATGTCATTAAATTTTGAAGAATTCAACTTGAATTGAAAAATATGCTGCTAAATCGTAACAGTAAATTATTTCACGCTCCATAACAAATAGAACAAGTCACCACATAACTGTCACTTTTAAATAGTAATGAAAACTTTCTAATTCATCAAGTTCATGAAAACCATCATTTTTATATGTAGCAATCCTAGTATCAGCAAACTTGATGTATATTTACCATCTGGACACAACAGTTCATAGTCGTCATTCAAATTGTCTCTAGTCCACCATTCCCTCTTTTTTCCACCGGTGTTTTCGAAAACGGTGGTGTGTTTGACAAATGCCACATCTCCTCCCCCCTCAACCAGACATCTGAACGCTCCCGTATGGCCGTAATAATCTTCGGAGGCGTCTCGTCTACAGTATCTGGAAATAAGGAAAAAATCTACAGGATGTGCCGAAATTACATACACAAATTCTAGGAACAAAAATAGTAAAGAAGTTCATATAAACATGAGCCCAAATATGCCCCCCTGGGGAGTTATTCGCGAGATTCACGAAGTGGGCGACATATAGGTTACATAATACGAACTTCAAACTGGTGGAAAACAAACTTTTGTCTATGGATAAAGTGCATAGACTACATTGCATACATCTTGCTGTAGCTGTAGTTGTCAAACTTGTCAATGACATAAAGTGTTATCACTCTTATCAGTACACAGTACACAAGCTGATGGCACTAATGGGATTGAGATGGATTGAGTGAGGATTGAGTTTGTTTTCTTCCAGTTTTGACGTAGCTTTGACATGGAACGATGAAAACCGAGCGCCACCTGGTAACATTGATTCCCGCGAATAGCCATCTGAAAAAGGGCCCGAGATGTTTTTTTTTTTTTGTAAATATTTCCAAAACCCTCTGTGTTGAGATAACGACGATTTTGTACATGTATATTACTTTGCAAGCCGATTTGGAAATGTTCAGAATTTTCCGAAATGTTGATCAGGGACGTGGGAAATAGGTGGAGCTAGGGACATTTCTTCCCGCAACTTTTTTCTATGCAATTTTCGGCAGTTTGACCAGGAAATATGAGGAGAAGGAAACCTTTGTGGACAACTGCATTCTACCATTACCATCTATCTACATCTTAAAGACTATATTGCACGTCATGCACAACCTGAATAGACTATCTAAAAATTCCGACTGCCATGATTATTTCACGAGAAATTCCAATAACCTTATGATGTCAAAACATAGATTGTCCAAGTTTGAAAAATCAGCGAAAGAGTAGTCTTCAGGAACCTGAACGAGAAGGCTATTTCAAACGAACCTCTGGTACTGTGAGCAGCACTGCTCTCACAGTTACTGTGGCCACAGTTGAAAGAATCAAAACCGTGCCGCTTACAGCTACACTCATTGGATCAACGGCGTCTTTACTGGGGAAGTCAAATTCAATAAGAAGTCATTGATGTCATTTTTACAATTTGTCGTGCAAATATATTTACTTTCCATTTTAATACAAAATTTATCACGAATAATCGAAATTTACCCCGAGATACCCTGTACACTGCACTATCAAACGAAGCGATGCAATTTCCTGAACGACCTGTTACAACGGACGACGGTCGGCATACTGCTAGCAGTCTGCCCGAGCAGACGGAGCAGAGGGAATGATTTTTAATTTTTTCAATTTATTTTCAATTGCATTTCCTCGTCGGACCCAGCACTGAATGCAACGCCCCATAAGTCGAAACTTGTGCGGATTTAGGAAAGCATACATTTTACAAACACCCATGGCCTAACTAGGATTCGAACCCATGCCTCGGTGGGAGTCCCCATACGAACTCAGCGCCTTCGCGCTCTCGACCACCGGGCCGCCTGATGCTTTGAACTTTTGAGAGAGTGAGGCAACTGATATATTAATTCTTCCAACTGTGTTGTGGCGGTATTTGGAGTGGCCCATATATAAGAAGCATATAGTCTAAGAGCTGGCGACAAAAATCGGTAAGAGTTTAGTAATGGCCCTCATTTCAATATGATTTAGTATTGAGGTCCTACATGAGTCAGCACCCACCCGCAAGGTCAGGTAGTGGAACAACTGGTGGCTGCGTGCTATGATGTATGTAAAATTACGACATGCTCTACAAGTGTTTAGTTATGATTGAAAGTTGGTAGGAAACTAGTTGGTAGTATAAAAAACGGGAAAAGTGGTCAGACCCGATGTTTGTGGAACGCGGCGAGTCAGCACCCCACATGAGTTGTCGCCGCAACGATGTCGGTGCAAGAATTTAGTTATGACCGAAAATTCCTGTACTGCTTCATTATTATAATGTAATAAAAAAATAGTCAGACTACCAATTGATGGAACTTAGGTAGTCAGCACTCGCTTAAAGTGAGGATATGTCTAGTATACGCGCGGTTATTCGGAGGGCGTAGGGATATAAACTTCTTCATTTATCACTCTATATGAAAATTTATTTTATAAAAAAGTAGGTAGTGTTTTCAGCCAACGTGATGACATCATCAGTCGGTGTGTACCTAAGAGTTTCCGTCATTTCTGATCTCTTTCATGTGTGAATTCCAATACGAACTCAACTACTCAATTGTCTTGTATCGGAAACAGAGATGTATTTTATAGCTGAAAAAAAGAACTGAAATATATAACATTTATTACAGTTCCATAACAATAGGTGTGATTCATGTTATTCGTTCTTAAAACCTCATCATTCTGAATAAAAAGCAAGTCGTTTTTACTTTTACCAAAAACTGTTAGAAATAAACGAAAAAAACCTTTGGTCCCTCCTGTGGTGGCTGTACAGTCTCGATTGTTTCGTGCGTATAAAATGTCTCCCATCGGCCTTATTTGCTTGCAAAAAGATAAAAATGTTATACTTTTTGTTGAAAAAACTCTTGCAAAATGCAGAGAAATAATATGTAGTCGTTGTGAGAATAATTTGAATTATAATAGTGTAGTATTATCGTCAACTCCCAACCAAATTGGAGGTTATCATGTACAGTGTGCTACCGAAAATTTACGCCTTTGAGAAAGCGGTTTAGAAAAGCAGTTTCGGGTAGTCAGCCTTCTGAATCACTGTAAGTTACATTATGTACCTACACTGACAAAAGTTTCATATATATATTCCAGAAATGACGAAAGCTCTGAGATACACTACCTACTTTTTTTTATAAAATGAATTTTCATATAGAGTGATAAATGAAGAAGTATATATCCCTACGCCCCCAGAACAACCGCGCGAGTACTCGACATATATCCTCACTTTGGGCGAGTGCTGACTACCTAAGTTCCATCAATTGGTGGTCTGACTATTTTTTATTACATTATTTATAATAATAAAGCAGTACAGGAATTTTCGGTCAAAACTAAACTCTTGCACCGACATCGTTCCGGCGACAACTTATGTGGGGTGCTGACTCGCCGCGTTCCACAAACATCGGGTCTGACCACTCTCCCCCGTTTTTTTATACTATGAGCTAGTTTCCTACCAATTTTCAATTATAACTAAACACTTGTAGAGCATGTCGTAATTTTACATACATCATAGCGCGTCGCCACCAGTTGTTTCACTAACTGACCTTGCGAGTGGGTGCTGACTCATGTACACCCTCAAAACTAAATCATATTGAAATGAGGACCATTACTAAACCATTGTCGTTCTAGATGACAATCTAGTTAGGTAGTTAGTAGGCAGGGGCTATAATATTGTCTGTTCATTGAAAAGAAAAATGGAGAAAATATGTAGTTCAGAGACATCTACGTGAACTAAGTAAACTAAGTTATTCATTTTTTATTCTTAACCGTAACATTTTTCCTCCTCGCACTAGGTCGCCTACTAGGTTTTCATTTAGATCGACAATGACTTAACTCTTACCGATTTTTGTCGCCAGCTCTTAAACTAATAGGTCGTATATGGTAAAATCAATAACGGCATATTCAGGCGAGTATTCGAGGTACAATGGGTCAACAGACCTAAGTGTCATCGGAGACTTCGGTCAGACGAGCCTTGAAAGGAGGAGGATGAGAATTTAGTGGGTTCACTAACACCTTCGTGGTGTCCATAAAGGCCGAGATAAAAAAAAGTCAATATGTTTGGCCTACCTATAACTGGCGCCGTGGCACAGGTCGCACATGTTATCGTAGGGTACGCCCGTGTTGTATTCGGTGCTAATGGCGCCCGGCACGCAGCTCTTGGTGAAGTACTCGGCGGCAGCCCGGATGCTGTTGCAGCCGTACGGCCTGATCCAGCCGTTGCTGATGAGGAAGGCCAGCGGATAGACCCAGCCGGCCGCCGTGTTTATTCCGCCATGACAGGTGTTCTTGTCTGAAAAGAAAAAAGCCGAATCGTGCTCAAATCAGCAGGGAGATTCTATAGGTTCATTCGGGTTCCGATTTCAGAACTGTTCAAGAATCGTTCTCGAACTGCGTAACACACCACCATTCACCATGCTGCAGCTCTGGCTTTTCAAGATATGCCCGTTGGTCGATAAATATAAAATATTGATGTTCACCACACAATAAACCATTCGTTCCACCGCACAATGAACCATTCGTTGATTTCTATTCCCTACCCTGATTTAAGTCCATAGTATTTATGAATTACAAGTGATACTTTCTGAATCACATATTACGCTTTATGAATTACAATTGACTATTCTGAATTACAAATTACACTTTCTGACTTACATTTTACTAATCTGAATTACAAGTTACACTTCCTGAATTACAACTGAAGAAGGTGTAGAGACATATTTTTCATTCCCATAATCAACAGTCCATAGAGCACTCACTTTTCAAGTACGTCAACTCCGTACTGGGATCGGACTCCTTGGCCACGGCCACCACGTAGTACTCGGGCTCCTCCAGGTTGTACACCTCGCTGAGGAAGGGCACCAGCTCGAAGTTGAGGCCGGCCGTGTAGACGTCGCTGGCGTCGAGGACGGCGACGTCCGCCGTGCCGGCCCTGATCGCCTGCATGCAGTGGATCTGCGAGTGCGCCTTGTAGCACTCCATTTCCGGTTTGAGGAGTTGCGCCTTCAGGGCGGTCTGCGAACGACATGCCGATCGTGACCACTGACATACAGTTTACAAAACTTCAAAAAACGATTGAAAGTCATGTATCGAACAAGGCAATCTATATCATCTCAATGAACTATGCAGTAGCTCTCAGAATTCTCTCTCTCTCTCTCTCTCTCTTAGATTTTGATTCGACCAAGAATTTAATTTATAATATAAACACTTTAAAAATAATTAAGAGAACAAACTCAAAGTCTCACTCCAAGTGAATTTTAATAAAAATACGTACTACATGTTTCGACTCCTAGGAGTCATCATCAGGCTAAAATCCAAAAACTTATAAATAAAAGAAGTTCCATCACTATTGGAAAATGGGTGACATACCTTGCTAGGTAGAAGGAGAAAAGAAACTATAAAATAATAACATGGTTCACAAGGGTGTTAGGCCCCAAATAATTTTAAAAAACATTTTTGAATTTGGGTTTTTTGAACCCCCAGATAAACATTTCTATCAAGATGCTTCTTTTTTGTATCAAAAAACTATCATAGTGTAAAGCAAATGGCGCGAGTATGAAGTAAACAAACCATCAGACTACTTGATTGGAAAATTATTATTTTTTCAATTTCAAAAAACCCAAATTGTTGTTTCCTTTGAAGGCTGGGTTCAAAAGCAGCTTCATGGCAGTACCCCGCCTTTGCCTAATTCAAGTTACCATTCCATCTCATTTAATTTTATTGTTGTGTATTGTGTAACTTATGATGAATAAAGACATTATTATTATTATTATAATTATTGTCATTATTATTATTTATCAGATATCGATTGATGTTTTCAAATTAATCGCTGAATTTCAAGAAAATTCAGTAAAAACAGTTGTTTCTATTTCAATTTTACATAATTGTGTGTCATGAATTTGAATGTTCTATAACAACTTTCAGTTTTTGATATTTTTTACAATTTCTACAAAATACCTGCGATATTAAACAAAAATTATTTCATTCTAGTAGCTTCATCATGCTACTAACTTTCAAACATTATAATTTTCGACAGACAGATTTTCTTCAGGAAATAATAATATCCACTTCAAATTTCAGAGGCTATATTCCGAATTCAACTGAGAGTTCTGAATCTGCTGATTTGGCATTCCAAAATAAAAAAATAAACACTGAAAGTGACAGATACTAGTGGGCAGACTCCAAATATTTCGATTCAACATTCTGCTAAAATTGCTGATTATCGAAAGGTAGTGGGGTTTCAGTTAATTGTAATTATTTCAGAGGTGGAAGGAATTTCAAATTAATTTCCGTTATTATTTAAACATTAATCCTTGTCTTATCGATAATAAATTAATAATACCATACCTAATATCAGAAAATGCCAGTTATTGAAATAATTGACGCTGAGAATAGTATTGAAATTTTTCACCAGTTGATCAAGTGCTGCTGATTACTTATGAAAACCATGAAAACATGTTCCGAATGAAATGAAATGAAATTACAGCACTGTATTTTTGATTTTTTATTTCGGAACACATATTTTCAGCAGTCAGTGGTACTGACAGTACTGACCAGTTAAATTCGAAATATACCCAAAATATCATCAAACTACTTTACATATCTACCCAAAGTTTAGGACAGTTTTGTCGAAGATATAATTAGAAGAAATAAAAAAATATCAAGAAATAAAAGTTGCAATAAAACCTCTTCTTAGTAAACTTTTTTGAAATTCAAACTCCGACAGAGTAGGCAATTTCTCATCTTTTTGAAGCAAAACTTAACGCCCGTCGAATTTCAAAAGATATTATCATTTGAAGTGTTTCCAAATGATGCCAACTTCATGAATGATACTGTATTATTGATATTATTTCATCAACAAAATCTCGCTTGTTTTTGACAGCGTAGATTTACAGGTGTTGAGATAGTCTACAGAATTGTAATTTGGAATCTTCCTGTGAGCAAAGGAGAGCGGTCTATGCACAACTCACTCTCAAGGTATAATTGTTGAACAATATATTTATACACCTTTGCACGTCAGCCAATAGATGGCTCTTGAAGGCTAGATCGTCCTTCTGCCCCTCGTCAAAACGCCATGAACGCCATGTCTATAGGCGAGAGTAGGGGTGTACCGTCTGCAGAAGTAGCATTAGTAATCACGTTCTTAATGCCTGATCACTACATGCTACATGGAATTACTATATTATTATCTAGACCGCTAATGGGGGAATGTATAATCTCTGGCCATAAGAAAGAAGCTATCCACTCACGAGATCAAACTGGAGACACTGTGCCCACGATTGATGGAGAACATGAATCATGCGCATTTAGGTCCTGTCATATATCTTACTCACTCTTACTTATGTTTCCCATAAAGGAAAGCATTTGAGAATGTAAAATATCCCGTGTTGTCTTCTTCTAATTTAAACTCTCGATGAACGGACAGATCTGACAGAACTTGACAACTGAACCAAACTGAACAAAGTAATTGAAGAAAATCTAGGTTCTTCCATAGTAAAAATATATGGTGTGCTACTATGATATCTGAATTCGTCTTATCTGCGCATAACGTCATTGCGAGTCTATACTCGCACCAAAAATCACGGCAAAGAGCAATTATTTTACTCGCAGTGACGTATACGAAGATGCGTCGTAGTACACCATATTATAGTTCCACCAAGGGTTCTTCTAGTTCACTTCGATTCACTACCCAGCATCAGGGGGGGGAAATGATAGTGATTTGAAAGAATACATGTTAACTGATTCAGTTCAGTTATACTGGAATATATCAGTTGGTTCAATGGCTAATAATCAATGATGAAAAAGATAAATCATGAATTCCACAAATCACCACTAGGTAGCGTACGCAAATTTTGGATTGCGAGGGAAATTGACGAGGAAAATAATTAGTAAACCATTCGCGAAATGAAGCTGTGGCTAAAAACTTGACAGAAAACTTGAAACAAAAAATGTTGTGAAACTAAGTAACCAAATAAAGTTTTACCCGCATCTTGACACATTTGTTATTTTCGGCATCAGAGGTGACACACATGGTCATTTTGGCGACAGGGCAATCTCTGACTCCCATGATGGTATTGAGAGAGTCTCCCAAGAAATTCGTGTATGTCTGAAGGTTTTCTGGAACAGGTGAGATTCCTCTAGTGGCATCCTAAAAACAAACAGTTTTCATGATTTTTCCATATATTGGATGATGGAAAATAGTACTCATATTTTCGTTCAGCGCCAATTTATATCTATTCACTAATAGATAGCATCCCAGATATACGTGTTAGAATAAAAGTGGAGTACCTGTCAATTTTATTTGGATCCCTTCAATGTTTAATGGTGCCATTCGATAGTATACTTTGTGCCTTCTTGGTTTGATTTTTTTATCTCTTCGCAAACGAAAGGGAATCCCTACCTAACCTAACCCCTTTCTGAGGTTATGAGTCTAAGTTTAATGTCACCCTACTCTGAAAATTTTGGGGCTGGATTTTGACGACCTAAATAAATATGTACCATCCATTGAATCGTAACATAAAGGAAAAGTTTATTATTAGAGTATAGAAAATGTTTTCTAGGGAATCTATTGTGCAAGTCCGATAACCTAAAAATAGATTTTGACACATCTTACTTGTTACTGGTCTGGCTGTAAATTGAAAAATGACTATGAAGAGACAAAAGTGGGGTTAGAGATAGTGAGGTATCAAATGGAGATATTTGAAAAAGTGCAACATGTCATGATTTAGAGAAATTTCTGTGAATCTTTGTGAAGTTTTAACAAGAATTGTTATTGTCAACTTGACATAATATGTGGACTTCACAGGTATCCATTTCCAATGATATCATTAGGCTTTTTTGTTGGTTTTGATGCAAACCACCCACCGAAATTATGCCACGCATATATGGGACATTTTTCCAACCTGTAGCAAGAAGCTCACCTGAAACAGCAAGTTCCCATGTATCCCATACCTAGGAACAGATTCAAACAAACTGAAGACCTCGTAGTAGGTCACATTTGTCTGGTTGTTCCCCAAAAACCTGTTCGCATCGACAGGCGCCTGATTCCCGATATCCTGATTCGTATTGTATCTGACGTCACTTCCGTACGGGTCAATATTGACCCCGAACTGCTCGCGGTTAATATTGTAGGGATCTCTCGCAAAGGGGTCATTCTGATTATTGTCATTCGGCGCCGTTGGCCTATTATTGTACTGGTCCTGCGAATTATCATACCCGTTTCTCCCGTAAGGGTTGTAATCCTGCCTCTTGTACCTGTTGATTCTATTACCGAACTGATCGTACTGATTCTCGTTCTGTCTGTTCTGATCGTACGGATTTTGATTCTCGTTCTGTCCATTTCTGTCGTAGGGATTCTGGTAGTCGTTGTTGTTAGTGTTCTGTCCGATAGAAGCAGATGTTCTGTTGGTTTTCGGGTATTTTTCGGCGAATTTCAGTAGGAACTTTTGGAGTTTGATTCTGTCTTCGAACGGTACCGCCGAAGAAGTGACGATGGCATCGGAGGGTACTTTGCCCCAGTTGCAAGCCAGATATTCGCTGATCGGTCGCCGGGTGCCATCTTTGCAAAATAATTCGAAACTGTCTGCCGTCAAAGATGCTGCAAATATGAAAGGATAAATAGGTAAATGTTGTGGTAACTACGTGAAATAATGGCATGACATCTAAAAATTTATGTCACCCAAGGCAAATATGGAAAATTGATTGCTGGATATGTGACTCCATGCCTCCTGAAGTACTGTTAATGTCACTGTTCTTGGTGTCTACGTCATTACCAACAGGTGACTAGGTGACTTGAGTAAACAACTGAACAACTAGCGTCTGGTATGAATTCGGTTTTTTCATGAAAGTACATACATATTATGGATGATGCAGGTTATATTTATATATAGGGCCTCCCAATAATTTCATTATAATGATACAAGAGTAAGAATCTAGAAAATGAATCAACGCATATTTGGAGCAGTGATTGTGGTGATTGGAGAAACTTCTCTGAAATCGGGAGTATTCCGAGGAGAATTCATTTCATCTGGGAATGAACATATGAAACCTGTATTTCTTGAAATAATCATAAACTTTTGCACCTCACGATGAAAATGTCTTCTAAATTAAATGTCTTCTACTTTCAAAAAGTTTCGTTTTTTGGTCGAACTAATTCAAATTTTTGACAACTGTCGACAGTAAATTCTCGTTATTCCTTTTGGTGAGACGGAATGAAAAGTAGCAACCGGAATCGGAAAATTTGCAAATAAAACGACACATCAAGTGATTCCGGTGGCAGGAATCGGATAAATAAAACGAAACTAATAAGTCACCGATCGGCCAGCCGACCGCAGTAGTGTCATGTCGTAGATCCTGAATTAGTTCGTGATTCTCGGTGTATATTCGGATGGCTTATTGGCTTACCCAAAGGTTTCAGTGCACGAAATTCAAAAAAATGTGACATAACAGTAGCATAATAGACGATGAATATTGAAAACAGTTCCGAACAATTATTTCATTCATCAAATAGTTCAGCTTTTTTCCTCGAATTTTCTGATACGGCCCGGCCGACCCTGCCGTCCCTGACGAGCTGTCACTGCTTATAAGTGTCACCAGTTTTTTTTTTTGAAAATTCAACATTCACACTTCCCATTATGCATCCCCTGTTGAAAGGAGCACGAGCCGCCACTGGTTACAAAATCGGTTTCGTTGGTGGCAAAACATGGGTATGGGTTGCGTGCAAGAACTGTCAGATGACCGACCCTGGAGGTGAAACATTGAAACACAACCTCACTTTTCTTATTTGTTCACAAGTGATTGAAATAGTTTTTCACAATTATTTTGGCATAGGAATCGTGTTTTTCGGTTATTCATTAAATCGCGCATGCCATCACATTGTGCTGTTGTACAATGCACAAAAAATGCAGCGGGAGACGAAGGAATTCGGTTGGTACATTATCATTAAAAGTAAGTACCTACTATAATATAGTCACTCACATATAGTCTTCATTTTTGAAATTCATCGGAATTCCTTCTGCAATAGGAACTTATAAAAATACTTGTGAAATTTCTAAAATAATGCAAGAAGATTGGATTCATGCAATCAAACGGGAGGACTGGTCAGACATGCTGACGAAATATGATCCTGTGTGTTGAAGACATTTTCAATCTTCTAGCAGTATTAGCGTCTATTGCAGAAGTGGCAGAAGGAATTTTAATAATAAATGACAGAATTTCACAATAAAAACTATAGGTTGCAAGAACTGTCAGATGACCGACACTGGAGGCAAAATATTGAAAGAATTGAAACACAACGTCACTTTACTTATTTGTTTACAAGTGATTGAAATAATTTTTCACAATTATTTTGGCATACGAATCGTATTTTTCCGCTATTCATCAATTCCTTCATGCCATCAATTTATGCTGTTGTGAAATGCACAAAAACTGCAGCGGAAGACGAAGTAATCCGGTTGGTACAATATGATTTAAAAGTAAGTACCTACTATAGTCACTCACATATAGACAGTTTTGAAATTTGGTAATTTCTCTGATTTCTCATCGGAATTCTTTCTGCGATAGAAGCTAATAGAAATACATCTGAAATTTCTAAAATAATGCCAGAAAATTGGATTCATGCAATCAATCGGGAGGACTGGTCTGACATGCTGACGATCGTGTGTGTTGTAGACATTTTCTCATTTTCAATCTATTAGCAGTATTAGCTTGTATTGCAGAAGTGACAGAAGGCAGAAGGAATTTTAATAAGGAATGACAACATTTCATAATGATAACTATGTGAGATCACTATTTACCTGAAAAATCAATTCTTTAGTCTCTTGCTGCATTTTTTGTGCATTGTACAACAGCACAATGCGAAGGCATGCTCGAATTAATGAATAGCGCAAAAAACACGATTCGTATGCCAAAATATTGTGAAAAACTATTTCAATCCTTTGATTCCTCTGTAACCAAGTAAAAAAGTTAGGTTGTGTTTCAATAATTCACAGAAGAATGAGGTTGTGTTTCAATATTTTGCCTCCAGGGTCGGTCATCGTGCACGCGACCTATGTGAGATTACTATTAACCTGAAAAATCATATTCCTTTGTCTCTCCCTACATTTTTTGTGCATTGTACAAAAGCACAATGAGAAGTCATGCTTGAATTCATGAATAGCACAAAAAACACGATTCACATGCCAAAATATTGTGAAAAACTATTTCAATCCTTTGATTCCTCTGTAAACAAATAAAAAAAGTGAGGTTGTGTTTCAATGTTCCACAGAAGAGTGAGGTTGTGTTTCAATATTTTACCTCCAGTGTCGGTCATCGTGCACGCGACCTATTCTTACCAAACTCCATAGCTGCAAGAACCTCGGGAACAGTGTTGTGCTTCAGAAAGGCGATTTCCCCGGCCTCCAGTAGACATCGGAAGGCCCCCTCATAACCGGCGTACGGGTCGGACTCCGTACATCGGCCTCCGGGAATCTTCCCGATGCAGATCTGGCACAGCTTATCGGAGTTGTCGCCTATCGGGTTGTACTTGTCCGTGAGAATGTTGACAGCGCACGAAGGACCGAAGTAATTCGATGCCGATTTCACGTGGTTGTTACAATCGATTATCTCCATGCCACCTTCTTTCATCAACTAGAGAGAAAATATTTGCAATGCTCTTCTGCCTTCATAAATTTGACATTTTTGAATAATATGCATCTGTATGCCTTGATGAATTTCGTTTTGGAATGCCTTTGGTCAATTGTTAAATGTGTCCGCGTACCTGTTGCATTAAAACGACCTCTGACCCACATGAATCTGCCGAGAATATAGGTACGACCAGTAATCTGATTTACTCGGTAGTGAGACGACGTCTTTGAACAGTTTTTTATTCTCGTGTAACCCGGTTGGTTTCACATTATATTCAAAAATGCTTGGCTGTAATTAGTGTTAACTCAATTGCTTATTGCTACTCGCTTCAAATCGCTACATATTCCCTATTAGCAGCTTGAAACTGTGGACTTTTGTGCATGCGCCTATGTAACCTTGGACCTGAGGCGGTCTCCATGCCGACCACCATGATCTGACCAAAAGGGCCAAAAGCTAGAGGATTAGGTTTTTGTTGCACTTCACGACACGGAGCAGTCTCAAACGAGGGAAGTCGTGACATTGTGCAACTCGTTTTCCTGCAGTTTCTTTGAAAATCATAATTTTGGATTAAGTTCATTTATTCGTACCACAAAGGCTTTCGAATCGCATTCATTCATTCGTATGTTTTAGACATGACAAGAGAATGAGGGCTAACAGTTTCTCACCAGTTGGCGCTACTAAAACGTGAGGTCAGTGTCATAGCCAAAAATCCCAAAATTTTCGATGAAACAGACCCTAAAGACTATGTTCTGTTTTATCGAAAATATTAGAAAAACATGATGTTGAATATTTGAACAAATAGAAAACCTCAAATTATCGAGAGACTTGAGCCGACTTACGTTTTTTTACTCTCAATGTTGAATTTTACGACCAATTCTTACATTGATTTAGAAGAAGATATCGTAGGAAGATGCCAAATGACAAGAAAAAAAAAATATTTATCGTGCAAGTTATCGTGAAATATTAAAAAAATATGCAATATTAACAGTACCTTCAAATTACATTTCGAAAATCTCCCGTTTACAATTGCATCATTTTCTATAATGCTCTACCAAATGAGATCAAATCAAAACCTACCTACAGTTCATTCAAGAATGACGTGAAAACATGTTTCCAACAAAACTCTTTTTATTCAGTGAAAGAATTTTTTAGTAATAGCCAAACAGCAGGTGTATATTTTCAATCAATGATAATTTCAATCAAAAATAGTTTTCCACACTCCTTATATATATTTTTATTTTAATATAGTATTTGTGTATTAAAAAATATATTCAAAAATATTCCTATTTTGTGACTTACCTTTTGTACTTTGTATGTTTATCAAGGTGGATACATTTCTATTCTATTCTATCAGTTCTACCAACCCTGACCTCACGTTTCAGTGGCGCGTTTTGGTGGACAGTCAATAATGTTAGCCCTCATTAATGAGCATGATTTGCCTCAAGATTCCATTCTCGGCCCCCTACTATTTCTCATATATGATCTGATCTGATCCACAATTTACAGGTATGAAGTCGAGTAGTATGCTAACGATATGAATATACTAGTATCACAAACGGAACTTGTGGAAACAACTGAAACTGTCCATCTCCATGCCACCTTCTTTCATCAACTAGTTTTTTATCTTGTTGAACCCATGTTGAAACGTGTTCAAATCGATTTGAAATCATGCATTTTCCTAGTTATGACGTCTCCAAGGAATACGGTTTATTCTCGTTCAGAAACTTTGAACACAAACACGAGTGGGGGAGTGGAAAACGTCGGGGTTTGAGGATATTAATATTTTGAGTTTTGTTGCGGCTGAATATTATGTCTCTTGAATTGGCTAGCTTCTGAAAAAAAAAGTTATTTATAATACAAGGGAAAAATGTAATAGATTTTTGATCCAGGTTGTGTAGTCACAGGAGATGAAAATCCTGTTGGAAAAAAGTAATTTAAGAAAAGTGACATTTTATAACCTGTCAATAAAGAAGAAATTTCGAACTTTTTTCCGTCACAGAAAAATAGTTATTTATTGTACAAAGGAAAAAAAAGTTGTAGATTTTTGGTCCAGGTTGTGTAGTATGCTACCGACATGAATATACTAGTATCGCAAAAGGATCTTGTGTAAACAACTGAAACTGTCTATAGAAAGTTATTTTGTTGTCTCCTATCGGGTTGTACTTGTCCGTGAGAATGTTGACAGCGCACGATGTAATTCGATGCCGATTTCACGTGGTTGTTACAATGGATTATCTCCATGCCACCTTCTTTCATCAACTAGAGAGGAAATATTTGCAATGCTCCTCGGCCTTCATGAATTTAACGTTTTTGAATAATATGCCTCTGTGTGCCTTGATGAATTTGACGTTTTTGACATGACATCAGAATGCTACATAAGGTTCCATTTTGGGCCCCTACTATTTCTCATGTATGCAAATGATCTGATCAACTACTCACAGGATTTTTCAACAAATTGAGTAATATGATAATGTCAGGAATCCACTAGTATTGCAAAAGGATCTAAAGAGTGTGGTTGGAAAAAATAAACCAAACTGAAAAACAATGTTGCTGAAATTTTCCTTTTATAGTCAACCCAAACCCATCTCTATATTTGAGAATGAGGTCATCAAAACAAAAGTAGAAAAAATCGCTCAAGCAATCTCTGGCAATTTCATGATTAGAAAATGTTTGCCAAATTACAATGATATTCAAATACAACTTGAAATGTACTAAAAACATGATCTCTTATGTATCTACCCCTGATAACATTAGCACAAAAATAATACTTGATCCTCAATACCTGCACAATTATGATTCAATTATGGTAGAGAAGCTAGAGGAAAGTTAGACTCACCCTCACACTTACCATTTAAAAGACTACATATTGGAGAAAATGATCCAAATTATATAACAAACCAGAGGAATCAATAAAACTTTTTCTTCTGTGACAGGGAAAGGGTTTGGACGGGAAAAAAGTTTGAAATTTCATGTCACTTTTCATAAATTACTTTTTTTCCACAGGAAAAAAGTGAGTAATGTTTTCTTGGATATATTATATGACATAATATACGAGGTGTTTTTGAAATAAGTACATATATACAGCACATCAATATGATACAGTCTAAAGAATATACCCATAATATCAGATTTTTTCTAATACTTCTAATTAACAAGAAATTTCTTCCCAAAAATCGAACAAGAAAGGAGAAAAGAATTAAGTAGGCCACGTTGAATCAATTTAAATGATCCAACTCTGTGTGATTGTGCCATCCTCAGGGAAATTTGAATAGAGGTGACATCAGAATTGCTACAGTGTGGAACTTTGGGTAGAAAAAGGGATCTAAACTAAAATTTCATTTTGATTTATTGGTGCCATTCAATAGTATACATTCAGCTTTCTCAGGATATTTGCACTTATTTCAAAGCCACCCATACACTGTTGATGGCTTTTGTTGTGCTATAGTTCTGAAAAATAAGCCAATAACACCAAGTTCTTTCATCTTCCAGTCGAGGTTGCCATTATTTAAATATCTAAACAACCACTAAATTGGCAATTTTTTGAAATCAAATTATGGAATTAGACTGACAGATATTTGATTACTTCAACAGAATGACACAGGTGTCAATCCTGTTAAAAACTTCAAATTTCATGTGGATAATTTTCTGATATTGATATAGCATAGTGTCTTCTCAATATTGATTGGTCCTTTTTTCTGTCACAGAAAAAAATAGTGAATTATACATGGGAAAAATATTAGATTTCAGCTCATGGTTTTTTGCCTTCCTCCCCTATGCATCAGTTTGAAATTGAAATTAACAAATTCTCAACAGGCAAGGCATACAGAATTGAAGAATTTTCTTTTTTAAATGTTGAATTTGATGGAACTGAGTAATTTTGACTGTGTGATTTAACTTGTATAGTCATTAATTTGAGTTTAGTTTTGTATACATAATATTTCCTATGCACCCACACCATTTACACTTTAGTTTGGTAATGATTTTATTTAATGGTTTGGAAAACTCACAGTGTTTATTGGTAAAACCCATCCAGCAAATGTCTCAACACCAGCAAAACAAGCCCTTCTCCCTCTAAGCTGATTAAGTGATGTAACATAATCTAAAGTCCCCTTTCTGATAACAGCCACAGCATAATGATAGGTATGTCCCCCTTCCAATATCTCCTGGGCAATGGGAACTAAACTGTGGAAGCGTCCCCCAACAAAAACTGCTCCAGCATCTAAGGTTGTCATTGTTGCTTTCTCTTCATCAAGCATAATCATGCATTCCTCTTTGTTGGAAGCCTGCTGACATTCTATTATAACAGTGTCATAGCCAACTCTGATTTTGTCCCTTTCATTGGCCATAGAGAAGTTCAAACATTTTTGTTGCTCTTCTGGACTGATTGTACACCAAATTATTTTTATCTTCTTCTCTTCTGGCCTTGAATTTCTGTTTGGGGAAATCTTCCAGAAATTTTGTCCTATAAACATAATTTGTGATGTGAAGAAATTAGTGGAAAAACTCTACAAGTTTATGAAAAATCCATCTACATTAGCAAAATATCGGTAAAACTGCATTTAGCATGCGATGGGTTTTTTTTCGAAAATTTTTTTTGGTACTTACGTATTTTTGTCTGAAAAACACGAATTTGATAATGAAAATGTGAACAAACCACTATTTATCGAGATATTTCAAAAAAAAGTTCGAAATTTCGACTCCTTTTTCCCCTTGCGTTGGATGCATTTTCAGGTACTTGCTCCTCTTATTTTGTCATTGGACACTTTATATACTCATGATGTACTTCAATGACACATTTTTATACAGAAAATTCAACAGGAAATATGATTTTTATGGTGAGTTTTCCCTATTTAGTGAGCAAGCATACCAGATGACGGCCATTTTATCCATAGGCAATCCAAATACGAGATGTCAAATGTCAATAGATTGCTTTGGAATGACATTACACACGCCATTATTTCAAATGATATTCTTCCTTCTTTTCAATGAATATGGATAAATCACAAGAAAATCATATTTCTAGTTGACTCAATAATAGAAAAAAATGTGTCTTACATTGTGATATATATAAATTGTCCAATGATGAAAAAAGAAGGGTGAATTGTTTAAAATTCAATCCAGAAGACAGGCGGAAAAGAAGGTGAAATTTGAAACTTTATAGTGAAATATCTTGATAAATAATGGTTTGTTCACATTTTCATTATCAAATTCGTGTTTTTCAGACAAAAATACGTAAGTACCAAAAAAAATTTTCATAAAAAAACCCATCGCATGCTAAATGCAGTTTTACCAAAATATCAAAGGCTTAATGATTGGCTTACCAAATTTATGACTGAAAAATAGACTGTTGGAGTTGAATGTGAAAACTTGGAAAATAAGAATTGATGGGACAATGGAAAAATATTGTTTCTACTAGCACCTACAGGAATAAGGGACTGAGTACAGAAATGAGTATACTAAAATAGCTTCAAGTATTTCCATTCCCATATTATGAAGGTAAATGTAGTTTGATGACCAATATCATGCTTATGTCTGGACCTCAGTCTGGACCGTGGTCTAGACTTATGAAAACATCTGACTTCTATGACAGAAAATAATAAAATGTTCTCACATTAGTAAATCAATAATGAAATAAGGAGTTATTATGAATTCATGAATTCACAATCAATTCAAATTTCGAATAATATGATAATAAAATACCAAAGGAGATATTAAATATAAACGAATTTGTATCATCCCAGCAAACACAATTATGTAAAATTGACATAAGTGTTACATAACTGACAATACGTGTTATGTAACTATGTTATGTAAGACTTACATCACTGTTATGGCGAAATGTCCGCCACAAATACTACATGATTATTACGTAACAATTATGTCACTATTTTATATATATTTTATATAATTTCATTGCTATAAATAAGATGTTACGTATATAACAAACTGACATAAATATTACATAACATTCTCTAGATGTTATGTTAAATTTACATCCCTTTTATGTAAAAATGTCAGCTACAAATATGACTCCATTTCAATATAATATTGATGAAACTACTTGACTAATATCCGAAATGAATATCGAAATTTCACGAATAACCTCTTCACTTCACTAACTCACTTCACAGGCATATGCACATATTGATAACTATAAGTACAATCATCTCAGTAGGTGATCAAAACTCTACACTCCATAATATTTATACTGATATTACTGATGATGATATATGGTTATAGAAATGAGCATGAGAGTTGGAAGTGGGCTAGTGTGAAAAAGAAGTTATTTGGCAATTTTTGATTGTGTGGGAAAATGTAACAGAGACAGATTAGTCATGAAATGCTTGATGGTTTATTATCTCCTATATCATTCAGTATTCACTTCAATTCTCCTCATGTACAAAAAAACTCTGCTCGAAAATTTTTACGACTTTCTGTTCCAAATATTATGCATTATAGTACACAGTATAATTGATCAAATGCTAACTTCAAAACAAAAAAATTGTCAAAAAATTATAGACTGAATAATGTTCAAATCGAATAAAATGGAATGTCCTGAATAGAAGATGATAAAACAACATCAACTATCAAATGAAAAACATGACCTTTATTTTTCTTTGAAAATAGTGAGACCATTTATGTATACTTCGAAAGTTCAAAAAATTGTGAGTAATCAAATTATATCTTCCTTCTTGATCTCCCAATTCAACCCTCCATTTAACCTCTGGTGACTAAATCAGAACCACCTTCCTGCTGGTTTATCTATCAGAGTAAGATATCGAAGGGTGTGTGATAATGATGGAGTCTGAAAAAATATTGCTTTGTTTTTCATTTTTCAAATTAAAATCTAAAATATATATTACCCAGATAATGATATTTCGATTGATTTCAAATCTCTGACTCCAATGTTTCCCCTCTGCCCTTACCAGGAACATTGTGTGGCCCCTATATAGATAGTCTCTCCCATCTCTACCACCTCGAGTTTTGAAAAGATGTACCTACCTGGAAAAGTATACATTTCAGGATTCATCTTATTGGGGTTCTTCATGAACTTATTTATGGAACAGAAAATAATAATCACTGACAAAATGATTACATTTCCATAACCAATAATAATAACTTATTTAATCCAGAATGTGAGGCACTTTGGGGTTTTCACTGGGGTTTTCATCAGCCATCATAATCAATCACTGGCTTTTGTTCAATTTCATATGTGAATTGGAGTTTGACCAGATTATACCTCGGATTCTATCAATACCTACCAGATTCATCATTTATTCTAGGCATATTTAAGAGGTCCAGGATAGATATGTAACTATTTCTTTCTTGTTGTTTTCACAGAGGTTAGGAAAATCTCAAGGCATGTTTTATTCACACTCACCTCCACTTATTTTTATGAACACTTTTAGTTTAGTTTAATTCATCAAACACAGCAGGTAAAAACAAGAAAAACACTCGAAATAGTTATAAAATACCGAAAATGCCTTCAGTTTAGTTTGTTTATGGTCTCGTCTTCACACTCTTCACTTATAATTATAACTCATAACCTCAAAGAAGTCGACCAATGGGAATTGGGCATGTGGGATGGGGGACCACTGCAGCGCAGAAAATTGGTGGGAACAAGAAAATCACTCGGAATAGTAAGAAAATACTGAAAATGCTTTCAGTCTCCAAGTCTTCACTCATTACTTATAACCTCAGAGTGGTCACGGAGAAACGCTACAGTGCGAGAGCGAAAAATAATAATCATCGCAGTGGGGGAACATTACAGCGCAAGACCACGATCTGTGCACGGGTACTGATCATCCCAACGAATATCCTTAATTGACGCAGAATCAAGTCTTCAGAGAATTTACGGCCGAGAGTCCTAGTAAAGTCATGTAGCTATTATATAAGCTTTTACATTGATATCAAATTGTCACATATCATTTACATGATAGTTACGTTACATTTTTATATAATTAAGGGGTTCACATATTTCAGAATTGTTACGGAATATTTACGTAAATATTTTATATAAATAGGAGGTTCACATATTTCAGAAGTATTATGGAATATTTACGTAAATATTCTATATAAAAAAGTTCCGTTGATTTTATATAACAGTGATGTAAATATAACAGATGTGTTTGCTGGGATGACTCAACACCACAACACCAAGAGATATCAACCGCGCCCATTCAGGATTTATAAATCAAATTAAACGTTGTTTGCATACAATCTCACCTGTGGTTTGAAGAATTGAATTCAACAAACACAATAATATTATTGAGGGAAAATCAAAATTGAAATCCATTTTTATCTAAAAAAATCACTGATAAAAACAAAACAAACCACACAACATGCCTACTTTCCCTGTGCACAACAGTAAGCACAGTGTTGCCACTGTTGCCAGTGTTGCCACATCGGTCGTCACCAGGTTGGCCTTAAGGCGCGTATTCACCTGAGCACGAACGGGAACGAGGCAAAGTGAGGCCGAACGAATGCCTCGTTCGTATTTTTGTTGATGGCGAAACGAAGCATCCGAGGCAACGAACGAGGCAGCGATCCACCCCGTGCGGCGGCACCAATGCCGTCCACATATATTCAAATTTTTCTTTGAAGTACCGACACCGATCGGATGGCATTCGAACTGCTTCGGACCGCGCACCGCACCGTTTTCCGCGCCTCGTTGTGACGTACACACTACGCACGCTCGTTCGGCCTCACTTTGCCTCGTTCCCGTTCGTGCTCAGGTGAATACGCGCCTTTAAAGCGGCTAGCGACACGACTTCCACTTCGCTTTGAGACTTCTGCTTGTGCATAACGTTGACCGCTCGCTGACCATGTATGAATATTGAATAAATTTTGTACCTAATTTCGCACAACTACGATAACCAAGTGAGCTACGAGCGTGAGTTTAGATCCCGAGTTCAAATCCCTGCTCAACCTAACTTTCTTTTTTTTTTTGTTTCATTTTCCTTCATTTTGTATAATTTATTTATGAAAAATCTGCCTTGATGTTGTTATTCTGATAGTTATTTTGAGTGATCCTACATATTTTTGTGTGTTGATCATTGTAGGCGCTTTCAGGTTGCAGTTCTACAACAGCAACCCGAGATTTTCGGGTTGCTGTTGTCAACAGCACGGCCGTTTCAGACCATCAGTATGTATCTACTATTTGTATATATGGCGCATTGCCTATGTGGTTGACTAATCTCTGCCTATACGATATCTCAGCAAAAATGGGACCAAAATGAGAGGTAAATTTTGAATCTATAAGGACGGAAAGTGAAGGATGGAAAATTTGAAAGTGTTGTATAAGCATAGCTGTCCTCAAAGCGGGACGCGGGACCAACTTCTGTATCTATATACGCAACGAAATCGGCCAATAGGCATTGATGCCGACGGGAAAAATCTTTTTGGTCCCATTTTTGTTGAGATGTATAGGCAGAGATCAGTCAGGTGACTGATCTCTGGTATAGGCGATGCGCCATATAATGCATATTGTCGAATGTAGGAATGAGCTGTTCATGATGAATTGATTCGACTCTGAAGTTTGAGTCATCTATTTTATTTTATTGATATTATGATAGTATTTGATCTCAATCTGTAATCTGATATGTCCCTTTTCTTCTCTCATTTTCGGCTTTCATTAGTAATAATAAGTTTCAATGTGCTGTATATTATTATTTTAAAGCATTATACATGAATATGAAGTATTTCATCAAAAGTGTGAATCGTAAATTTTTAAGTGATATTTTCTCAATTTAGTACAATATACTTGAATTTAGCACAATTTCGGAATGATTTCTAGTACAAATTGAAATTCTGAAACGGCAACACTGGTTGTTGGTTGTTGGGAATGTTGGGTCGTTGGTCATTTTTTGTTGGTGAAGGTTTTGTTTATTTTTGTTGATTCGATTAATTAGTATTAGTTTTCAAATAAATACTTTTCAGCTGTTGCTGTTGTGAATGCAGGTAAATATAGTTGATGATAATAAATAAGTATCAAATCCTCACTTTCATTTTCTTGTTCAACAACAGGTGCATCAAAATGGGTGCATTCCTAGGTTGTGCATTGTTCATTGCAAGTTCATTGTTCCCATACTACCACCATGGGAAATTTTGAAATTCTTTTAGTGAATAAGTTCACCTTTTTCCACTGTGGTAAAATCGAACAAAACTCAACTTTCTGACCCCTGCACTGATGACAAGGACAGGAAGTGGTTTTGTGATTTTTGTTGAATTCAGTTTTATCTTTGAGTATTCAACTATATAATCAAGGGTTTTATACTTTTTTATTTCAGAATATCAAAAAACCCATTATGACAATATCTAGGCAGTGCCAGAATTCTTCTGGATTGTCATACAACTCTGAAATGGGAACACCAGTAAAATCTGATACTGAACCTGTAACTGGTATGACTAGGAAACTCTTGCCTCTTGCAGCCTTCTTCATGGCCTTCACAACTGTCATGACTGTGTTGATAGTTTACATGGATAATAATGGTTTGTAAACTTAAAAATTGAGAACTTGTATTTGGATTAACCCTGTATAGGAGGGGCAAACCATGGTGGATTGCTGGTGTACAAACAACTGGAATTCTCTGGATATCTTTGGAATTCCTTGGGTGAAGTGCAGTATAACTCTGGTCTACAAACAATTGGAATTCTTTGGATTTCCTTGAAATTTCTTGGATTTTCTTGGAATTCCTAGGATTTTCTTGAAATTCTTTGGATTTACTTGGAATTCCTTGGATTTCCTTGGAATTCCTTGGATTTCCTTGGAATTCCTTGGATTTACTTGGAAGTCCTTGGATTTCCTTGGAATTCCTTGTGAAATTGCCTGGCCTGTACAGGGTGAACAACTAAGAATGGCTATCATCAATCATTCTTCCAACTTTGATTGTTAATATCTTCCATTAGAGGAAAGCTATTATGTTGAGGTTTTTGTTGGTCATTGAGATTTAGTTTCTCTATTTCATCATTAAATAATATGCATACCATTACATTTAATTTTGTTTAATCACCATATTCATTGATACCCTAGATCACACCCTAGTGGGCAACAGTGATATGAATAAGACACCAATTCAAATCACAATTGATAGAATAAAAAGAGGCCTTTAAAATGAGCCAAAGATTGTTGAATTCTGCTGAAGATAACTAGAGTTACAGATGTTTAGAAAAAACATAATTTGACTACCCCCCACTTAATTTTTTGAGGTGGGACAAAAAGTGTGAAACAAAAAAACTAGGAATTTATCAAGGATCAAACTACATATATTTTCAGTTCACCTTGTTACTACTTAATATGGAGAAAATTTCAATTGTCTCTTTACTAGAAACCTAAAAATATTTCCAGCTATATTTTGGGCTCATTGTATCATTATTCATTGTTGAGATATGGCCGACAGCAGTTCTTAGTTGTTCACCCTGTATATTCCCAAATTTAGGAACTAATTTTTGCCTTTACACACTTTCAGCTATGAGACATTACCAATTTAAAGTGAATATGAGCCAGGATTATGATTTGTTAGGGGTATCTCAAGATAACCCTCAATTGGTGATGTATATAAAGGAAGTACATCTGACTCCTGCTATTGAATTGCATCACAAACCTTTGGAATCCAAAGATGAAGTATCTCCAGATACTTCTTATGTATTGAAACTGTTGAAAAATAAGGTGGGTTTTTTAATATTCCTGAAATATCCGGTCATGAAATATAAAATGATTGCCATAAACATGCATAAACATGTTTGTGGATTATGGATATTACCTCAAGACCCTTTAGAATAGTTGTTGACTGCATCTCAACCAATATAATTGTTTCAAATGTATGCCATTTCCACCAGATTTTCATTGGTTGAATTTGGATCTTTTCAGAAGATAAAATGGTCTGCCTCTGTAGTTGTGATTTCTCTTCAATCTATTCATGTTGCTATTCATTTTAAAACTTCCTAACAAATGGTGTGCCCATGAACCTAAGACTATGGTTTTCTATGTAAATCACCAAAGATATTTTAAGTTTATGAATTTTATTCTTACTCTGCAATACCTTTGTAACCATCAGGACATTTTAATATTTTTATAGTGGCCTTGAATGTTCTAAAACCCGAGCCAAAACCCAAGCTGTTCCTGTTCCTTTCCCTGGTCCTTTCCAGTGTTTAACATTTAGAAGATACCTTATTGACATATAATCACATTCAGTGCTGGCTTAAGCTAATTTGTTGCCTAGTGCTATGCTCAGACTCAAAATTATTGCTAAAATTTATTTTCTTATTTTCATCAACAGTAAAAACATTATTATTGGATAATTTTCCATTCCTAATGAAAAACTGACACGAGACAAAATTGCTGGTGACCGAAAATTTGAGTATGTAAGGACATCAATCCAATAATCAGATGTTCCAGTGTTTCTTGCCAATATGAATCAATAAGAATATATAAATAAGTGCATCAAAAATAACTATTCCGCCATATTGAATGCAGAATGACGTCACATTATTTTTTGAGTTACTCCCAAGGAGCATTTTCATTTGATACCCATATTGTAGAAGTGCATTAAAAATAACTATTCCGCCTTCTTGGATAGTTCGCCATATTGAATTCAGAATGACGTCACATTATTTTTCACGTTACTCCCAACGAGCCATTTCATTTGATACCCATGTTGTAGAAGTGCATCAAAAATAACTAGTCCGCCATATTGGATTTTGAAAACCTTCACAATTATCGTGCATTGTCATCCAAACTAAACGTGTATACTTCAAAATTGAGTTCAAAGATTCCACCCAAACTAACATACATCCATGCATTGCAAGTTAAATAAATGCATTTAATAAAAAATAATGCTCTGTTTTTATCGCTGTCAAAATGACGTATGTCATCGTCTATTGGTGTTTTCTATGGAGGAGTTGGTGTATCTAAACAACTTCACTATGCTCAACTAAATGATTTAAGAACAATTCTTCGAAATATACCAGGATGTGAATTTTCGTTGAAATACAAAATACATACCGGTCAAATCGACTAGAATTATAGTATGTTGTAGTTGGTGATATCCTGATCAAATGCTCTCATGGGCCCAACTCAATCCTATTACTAGTTTTCCAGCAACAGCGATTCAAATGTTGGATTGTGTCCCTTTGAGGGTGGTAGAACAGACATATTTATCTAAGTGAATTTGTGCCCTATGAGCTTCAAAAAACGACTTGTTGATAGAATTTCAACCTTGATAATAAGATTGTTTGAAGAATAATTTCATCAACTGAAATATTGATAACAGGGTGATGCCTAATATCTTGAAAATTGATTATGTTTCGTAATAATCATGAATTTTCGTATGTCAAATAGGAAAAACACACTATCCGTGCTGAGAATTGAAGTTCACTTAATAAATTAAGAAATCGTCTATACAGGGCGGTATCGCACATAGACGTAAGCGTTACTTCCATTTCATGAAACTCAATTAATAATTTAACTATATGAGCGAAGCTATGTGCTATTTTGTTTCATGCAATACTTGATATTTCAAGTTTGATTTATCAATTCCTTTTTCATCTTACTTGATCAGACATTCTTCAGATCTTACTTTCTAGCTCTGGATATTTTATGTTTTTGTGATATGAATGCCCCTTATTTTATAATTCGTCAGTGGTATCATAAAATATTTCGTGTTATATTCTTTTAGTATTTTTCTACTCACATAACTAAAATGGCATTTAGCGTATGGATATGTACCACGCTAAATGATCGATTAATCACGGATTGCCGATCTGTGATTTATTCGAAATATTAAACACGTTACCATGGCAACACGATTTCTTAAACACATTACCATGGCAACGCAGTTCATTAAACACAGCTTCGGTAATTTGAGACATATCTGGCCTGTCAATTGTATTAACTGTCAACTGTTATTTTCAAATTTTGTATCAGAATTATTCAAACAATATTCGTTTGTATCAGAATTCTTCATTAAAAATATATGCGAAAAGTAAAAGAAAGTGAAATCGAAAAGAATGTTCTGGTACTTGCATATCTCCAAGAAGTGTGAAAATGAAGCATCCATCTTTGAGAACAATTTATTCATTCTGCGCTAAGCATGACAATAAACGTGAAACAAAGGTTAGTAAGCAATGGACTGGACACATCTACAACCAATATCACTTATACGTGTCTCGCTGGTTGCATGCAGTTGCATGTATTATGTTCCCAATTCCCATTCCATTCGAATTGATTTGTAGGTTAGCAGGAATTGCAGGTATGTTAATGTAATTTTCGGAGTTCGTAGAAAAATCATAGTATGTAACGCGTTTATAAACTCTTCTAGACACTCGTTTATTAAACACTCGCTCCGCTCTGCTCCGCTCGTGCTTAAAATACTCGTTACTAAAAGGACGTTTATAACACTTGTTACATAATATACTATTATCGAGCTACAACCCATCAAATGTATCATTTCTTATGAGTAGTAAAGGGCAGATATTATGTGAATTAGTTGAAGTCCAAACTGCAAGCTTCAGCTCATGTGGTACATACCTACTCCAAATAATTGAAATGTCGATTACAGGATGCCATCAAGAATCTTGACAATATTTCATTTAATATAAAAAAGTTGATATAACTTATATTGATCAGTTTATTGAACAGAATACATGAAGCTCTTTGAATGAGTAATGCTATAATAAAAGATTTTTCACAAATGTAACAACGTATACGGATTCTACAAGCCATATTCATTATTCAACTTTGAGAACTGAGAAAAATCGATCCAATCAGAAGATATTCCTCACAAAAATTGAAGAATCAATGACAACGAATATAACAGTACAATACATGCAAGAATTGACAGACTATTTTGAATAAAATGTCAATTTTTTGAAAACAATCAATCGGTCACTATGTCATTGTCAACTCGGCCTCCTTGGCAGATTAACAATATACACTGTGTTCATTTGGAAACAATCTGCCCTGAAAATTCGATAAAATTATAATATTGTACAAAAATGCTGGAACACGTCGATTTGTAATACGAAGAATACAAATATCAGCATATTCAGGTAAACCACATATCTTGAAGGCCCTAATAACCTAAGTGAAAATACTTTATACAGGGTGTCCCAAAATTAACCTGCCAAACTCCACCAGCGGCTTCTGAGACCAAAAATAGGAAGAAAAGTTTCAATTAACATGAGTCGAGAAATGTCCCCTAAGGGAGCTTCGGCTGAGGGGGCCACCCTGTATACTCGATTTCTTCGTTTATTCAATGAACTTGAATTCTCAACACGGATAGTGTGTTTTTCCTATTTGATATACGAAAATTCATGATATAACAAACTACAACATACTATAATTCCATCCGATTCGACCGAGGCCCAAAAACCCATAAGAGCGGTGCGGGGTCCTCTGTCTAACATCTAATAGTTTCAGTTCATAAACAAGATTATCAGATGAATATGTGAGAGGCTTAAAATACATTATTGTCAGTAGTATTTTTTGGAGGACTATTCGAGCTTCTACGAAGGAATGTCGGGCTCCTCCACAACCTATTATACCATATTGACCCAAGAAATCTCCTTGATTTTTCGCACAACATTAACGAATCACCCTGATCATCAGACGTACGGCGTGTTCGTGGAGGCAGGCGCCTACGACGACGGCAAAACCTCCAAGACGGAGTGGCTGGAAGAGAAGTTCTCCTGGAGGGGTCTCTTGATCCAGCCGGACCCGCGCCACTACTTCAATCTGCGCAGGCACAACCGCAAGCGCTGCCAGGTAGGGTCACAGTAGAATCAGCGTTGGGTTTCTAGTAGCGATCTTTCGTACTAAAATCTATTTAGTACGAAATTGTAATAGATCGTACTAGATTCGACAAGTGATGAAAAAATATAGGAATATTGAAAATGAAACTTTATTTGGGTAGTTTGGGAACAATATAAACACTCAATAACTACTATGTAACGAAAAAATGAACGAAATAAATAACTTGGTCTTCTCCGTCAATGAATGATGGAAATAAGTATGGTGTATTTACTGATGCGCTTTTGTTTCAGAAATTCTTCTTGACCTCTCGAGAGTCCCGAGAACAATGTTTTCAGCGGTTTTCGGATAGATGGCGACATTGCACAATTATTATGACATCTGTCAATTTTTAGATTGCCGCAGATTTTTCGAATTCATATGTTCCTCGTACCTAAAATGCCATTTGCCATTTTATTTCCACTCGTCACAGCAGCAAAATACAGCATCACCATCTAGCGGAAAAATGTAGAATCGCGCACCATCTACTTATTTCCATCATTCGTCAATGTAAGAATTGGTCGTAAAGATCCACATTGAGAGTTAAAAAACTTAAGACGGCTCATGTCTTTCGTGCGGTTTTCTATTTTTTCAAATATCATTTTTTTCGAATATTTTCGATAAAACAGGCTATAACTTTTAGGGCTGTCTGGCAAAATTTTGGGATTTTCGACTTTGACATTGACCTCATGTTTTAGTAGCGCCAACTAGTGAGAGGGACAATCTGAGCCTTCATTGTGATAGCATCCCCAACGCTGAGTAGAATGCTTAAATATCCAGTATTCTCACGCATTTGCGGCACTTTTGATATTCGTTACCCTGTTCCGTATTGTGTGCATCCATAATTTCATGGCGTGCGCACCAGGTTACCTATTTTATCATGATGGGCTACTGGACTGGTAGAGAATAATTGGCATTCGAGTTTTTGATATTTAGTGAACAAGCATTCCAGATGACGACCATTTAATCAATAGTCAATCAAAATACGAGATGTCAATTGCATTCGAATGACATTACACACGCCATTATTTTGAATGATATTCTTCCTTCTTTTCACTAAATATGGATTAATCTCAAGAAAATCATATTTATAGTTGAATTATATATGAATTGTCCAATATGATGAAAAAAGAAGGGAAATTTATTCTAAATGCCATCCAGAAGACAGGTGAAAAAGAAGGTTAAATTTGGAACTTTTTAGTCAAATATCTTCATGATAAATATCATGATAAATGCAGTTTTACCTTTTTAAGTAGAGTGTTTGTAGTTCATGTTGATATGATAGTTGCAATTTGATCATTGGAATGAATGCAATGAAGGCAAATGACCGTTTTCAGAATGAAATTTGAGAATGAGAATTAAAAATGCCCGTTTATTATGAACATTCAAGAATATTTCCTCGAATTCAGAGATGATTTTGTTGACTATAATATACGAATACAAAACTAACTGCACAATCAAAGCTTTTCTATTTTTCCTCTACTTATACTTTTTATGAGAGAGTAATTGTCTTCTATTATTAATTCATCATTATAAATTAAGCTCTGTTTACTACTGAACTTAGATGGAGTAAAATCCTCGCGGTGAATTGCCCACATTTTCGATAGCTCCTCGTCCAACGGGAAACTAAAAGCATGAACTTTTGAACCACCCACATAATTTCCCCGACAAAAGGGAACACAACACTTGAAAGGCATTGTTATTTCGCCGATCACAACACAAAATATTTCACAAAACAGTAATTTTTCTGTCAATTATTTTGATGAATAAACAACAAAAGAATTCGGGACCGTTTCAAAAACATACGTGAATCACTGATGAATTAACACGAACTGACGCGTTAGTCGACAAGCGATAAAATAAAACACTGGCCTCTCTTGGTGACGTCACGAGCTGTTTACGTCAGAGTCTGCTGGCCTTGTTGTATCGGTGGTAACGGTCTATGCCTTGTTTGAAATTGTTGAATTTCAAAGCTCGTGGCCGCCATTTGGTCATGTTCTTGGACACGTCGGATATATGGTGACGTCAGTTCTTATGCTGTTTCATTATTGGTCAGATAATCTTCCATTCCTACTCATAAAGCAAGGTTGTGTCAGCTTACCAATTATAATCAAGTAATCAAAAAGTTGTCAGAGCCCTATTGTTGAATAAAACTACATCCAAATGAAATATTTCATTTGACATAATAGAAGGAAGCCATGATATTATAGTTATTCATTTGTGAATTTTTCAAGCAACCAGCTTACTGAGCTTGTCAAAATACTACTTATACTCGATAACAAAACATCATGTAAATATTGGCTATATAGACTTAGCACTACTTACAAAATCGTGACTTCCATTTTTATTTGTGGTCTATTTCTAGTCGTTTGAAAATTACCGTGACAATCTAATTCATGTATGAAAAATCCCACAAGCCGCGTGATTTTGTCATAAACAAATGTTTGAATTACACTAGCTTTTTTTTAGTCGAAGTAAACTTGGCATGTATAATTCGAATTTTGTTGCCATTAGGTAATTCAACTCAAAAAACTGCCAGAAAAAATTACTCGTCCTTCGGACTCGTAATGGGCGTGTACACCTTAGTAGAACTTTGAACTCAAACCATGTTTATAATGATCCTTTTATTCATAAATAATGATTGACGACATAATTCGATCGAAAAATTAGTTGGAATATTTTATTTTTGGGCATAAATAAACCTCATCTCGCCATAGTTAAAAGAAAATACCAATCGCCCGACGGAGACTGAGGCAACTGATATATTAATTCTTTCAACTGTGATCTCGCGCTAATTCATTCTGTCAGAAATCATGTATCATTCATCTCTGTCTGGAAAAGTCTTGTTTCAGTATAAGGGTTTCGACGTCACATCATCGCCTCGTTCTCAGCGGTCCGATAAATCGGGGATTTCAATAATTTTTTATAAAACGTAGGGCGCTCGCTCATGAAATACATTTTTTTTGTGATATAAGCCCATTTTTTTAGACAGTTTTTTTCGTCAAATTGCCAGGCAACAAAATTCTTATTGATACATGTCAATGTTGAAAAGGAATATTCTCAGATAAATTATGAACATACAAAAATGGATATATATTTAAATGAAGTAATACATTGAGAATTCACATTCTCTATGTGATGAGAATATCTACTCTTTTTCAGTTAATTCAATAGAAAACAACTACTTTCCTGGCTATATGCCACGACGAACATTGAATTATATTTATTTAACACACACGGTAAGAGTTTGAAAATAAAATATAAAAACTTCTGAAATTGAGAATTTGCATTCTCCTTAAGAAGACAAAAATATGTATATGCACACATCATTCTGAATATTCAACAGAAAACAACTACTTTCCTGGCTATTTGCCACGTCGAACATTGAATTATATCTGATGAACATTCAAAAGGAGAACATGAAAAATAAAAAATAAAATCCTCAGAAATTGAGAATTGACATTCTTCTTCAAATCGGATGAATAATATGATGTATAATATAACTTACCAATATATTCAGCTTCATTTAAATATATATCCATTTTTGTATGTTCATAATTTATCTGAGAATATTCCTTTTCAACACTTTCATACCCAATCAGGGGGTTCAAACTTGAACGATGGAAACTTGATTTTTATAGACCTCTAATCGCAGATTCGTGATAGAGTCTCAATTCAGAATTTCTTTCCACGCCCTGTATGATGAATGTCAATTTATCATACACCCAAAAGATACATGTCAAGTTTACTTCGACAAATTGATGATTTTAGCACCTCGAAATCGACCGAAAAGAACTTTTAAAAAATATGGAATTGAAAGGTTATTGAGTGATGATTCTATTTTAAAAAAGCCCATTGCATGTTAAATATTAGAATCTGTTTTTTGAGATTAAATTTCTCACCTGAAAACGCTTCTGCTCGAGAAAGAAAGAACATTTCTATTGCATTAGTATTCGTTCATACGTATCAATGCATAGATTTCGGGTGTATGTAATTCAATGTTCTACGTGGCATTAGCCAGGAAAGTGGTTGTTTTTCTCTCGTCATCTACCGTTGTTGTTCATTTTAACCTTTCATTCCACTTTGAGCATTGTGGCTATTTCGGAGTTAATAATAATAATAATAATAATAATATCAACGTCATTGCCAGGCTGTCCACGCCTGCCTCAGCCCTACGCCCTACCCCAAGGAGATCACGCTGCACCAGGAGCCGGAAGAGGGCGTGCGCATCAACGGGCTGTTGGACGACAGCGATTGGTTCAACACGCGGGTCAAGTGTTTCCCGTTCTATTCGCTCGCGTTGGCCATGAACGTCACCGACATCGATTATTTCAGTTTGGAAACGGGCGGCACCGAACTGCAGGTATGTAAAAGACTTTTGGTTCCGAATCGAGCTGCGTTCACAACCAAACTTCTTTCGTTTTGCTTTTTACGTTTCGTATTCTGATTGGTGAAGCAGAATCATAAATTGAACGTGAATTAAACTGAAGCAAAAGTCGTTCTCAACAAAAAAAACGTTAATGTGAGTTTTCACTGCTTCTCTTACTTTCCTCGGTTTTATCACTGTGCTTCAACCTAAAATAAAGTGAAATAATCATGACAATAATAATAACTAAATAATGATTTTTTTCTCACGAGAACTGGCAGAGACGTAAATTGATCCTTATTCTATGATTGAAGAAAAAAATCAATCCTGCATAAAAGAAATATTGTGTTGGTTAGACCATCAATAAGAGGTATGAGAATCATTATAGAAAATTGGACATTATCTAATATTTCCTGAATTCACAAGTATTCAGTATTTGTCTATTTTCACTATTTTCACAGATGATCATGGCATCTTGCAAAGCAAATAGCTGAATATATTCAGCTTTTTGCGTCATTTTGATTCCAGATTTTGCTTCACCAATCAGAATATGTAACGTAAAAAGCAAAACGTAAAAAGTTTGATTGTGAACGCCGCTTTAATCTGTTGGCAGTGTCACTCCCGATTTATAGATACCCTTACCCACCTTAATTGTTATAATCAATGTTCCTTCCGCAAGCAGTACCGTAAGACGATGAAATAAAGTTGGCAGATTTTCCCGAATTTGACCCTCGCCAATCTTGTCATATGAATTTGTATTATTATTATTTTTGTTCCGACTATCAAGATCAAGCATCATTTATGGAATTAGCATTGTTTCAAAGCACGAGGATCAAACTGGTCAAGCTATTCCAATTCTACCAATGAATGATAAACATGATTATGTAGTATGTATGTATATATGTATTTTTGTATGAATCTTTGTATTATATATTTTTGACGAGCTCAACACCCAGTACAGGGTATTTTATGGAGTAAGTAAATGCTATTCTATTCTATTCTACAGCTGGAGTTCTGTTATGTGCGACAACAATAGGAAGTTTCGCAAATCGCAAATTTAATACCTACCACACACCAAAAAGCAACATACCTATTTGTTACATGATCTCCCCTGAAGAACTGTCTGCATCAATTACTTCATTAACCATGAATGAATAAATTGAGGTTACCAGATATATTTATAATCCGTATAATATCCGTGCAATCTCCTTCTTCCAACTAGTCTCCTCAATTGATTGCATTGTTATTTTTGTAATACCTGTTTGACTTATATAAAATGAAATATTATTCTCGATGAGGCTTCTCAGGACTCCTTAATCAATATGGTATGTAGAACAATTATATAATATCATTAATCATGTCCTAATGTAGATTAGATTAGATTGAGAATGGGGCCTTCGGGCTATCTGCCTCCACACCGCGACCTTTTCAGATCTATCGTGTCTGCCCTCAAAATCGATTAGAGTTCTTCGGCTAGCCCCGCCTTCTCTATTAGACTCCATAGGCTAGCTTTCAGATCTCCTGTGTATCTTTGGGCTCGTAAGGAACCTTAGTCTTGACAAGCCCTCACAGTGGCAAAGTATGTGTACTGCTGTTTCCTCTTCTTCCTGACAGAACCTGCACAGCAGTTCTTCAGTCAGACCTATCATACTCATGTGTTTGTTGAGCCTACAATGTCCTGTGAGGAGTCCCACTAGTATTCTAGTTGAACTTCGTTTCTGGCTCAGTAGATATTCTGTGAATGTTGGCGATGGTTTATAATAAACTCTTTCGCCTGTGTCATACCTGGCGAGTTGTTTCACCATTTTTGATATTTGGTTTGCATTCATGATTTGATACTAGTCTTTTGTATAGCTTTCGCAATACCACAGGGTTCTGGGCCATTCAGAGCTTTGTTTGCTCCTGCTCGGGCAAGTGACTCTGCCTCTTCATTGCCCTCGTACCCTGTATGTGCTGGTACCCATGCTAGAGTCAGTCTGTTCTGACTGCCCAGTTCATGTAGGGTTTCTATGAAGTCCCATACTAGTTTTGAGTTAACTTGCATTGATTTCACTGCTTTGATGGCCGCCTGGCTATCTGAATAGATTGCAATGGTTTTGCCTTTAAACTCTTGCCTTATCAATTCTTTCACGCAATGATGTATTGCAATAACTTCTGCCTGAAACACCGTCGCATATTTACCTAAGCTCAGTGAGATTCTTATCTTTGGCTTGACCCCATAAATATCAGCTCCTGATCCTTGCTCAGTTTTGGAGCCGTCCGTATAGACAGCAATGTCTGCATTGATAGGAGGTCCTTCCTTCCATGCCTCTCTGTCCGTCATACTCATCTTGAAAGTTCTTTCATAGCTATATTTTGGAATTATGCCATCAGTTGGCATTCCCATGATGGGGCCGGTTTTCAACTCTTTATATAGCTTTCTATAGTCTTTACCGTGCGCGTTGCTTATGGGTGCTTGACCCCTTGACAATCTACTCACGACTGCTGCTCTGGCTTCGCCATGGATATATATTTGTAGTGGTGGCAGGTTCAAGAGGACCTCTAAATCGGCTGTTGGAGTGGTTTTCATCGCACCAGTGGCACTCAGGCAAGCTTGCCTTTGAATAGCACTGAGCCTTCGAATCACTCCAGCCTGTTGTGTCTTTGGCCACCTAACTACTGACTATGCTATCATAGGTCTGATGACGCTGGTCATTTTTGGTTGCAGTCCTCAATTTTTTCCGCACATTCGTCTTCACAGATTGAAGGCTACTGTACTTTTTTGAGCAATTTTTTGTAGGTGTTGATTCCATGTTAACTTATGGTCAAAGATCACTCCTAAGTATTTTGCCTCTAGGGCGAACGGAATTTCTACCCCATTGAGTACTGGTGGCTTTAATCCTTCCAGTACTCTCTTTTTCGTGAAATTCACTATAGAGGTTTTATGAGGGTTCACGGTGAGTTCCTCCTCTTTACACCACTTGTCAATTATGTTTAGAGCGGTTTGTGTGAGCTCCTAATGTAAATCAAACAATTAAATCAACATCCCTTCTGCATGACGTTCTGTCACCGTTCCACAACGCGAACATAGAAAGATGGAAATGGGCATCTCTCTCATTGCAGCCACGATCAGTGTTTTGCGGAACGACATTCTATAAATAGTACTGAAAAATGTTTATGTTTCATCTTCTATCGTGGAACGGAGGTACTTTCGTTACGTCATGTTATGTTATTGAATCTATAAATCAGGGGTCAGTAGTGCCACTGAGACTATTGAAATTCTGCTGCTTCCAAATAATTCAGTATCCACGGTGCGATTGATTGTGCTGAAATTCGGAACAGATTCTACAGCAATGTGCTGTCACTATTCAATTATTCCCAAATTATTTTTTTATAGTTGGGTTTGCAATAAAACGAATAATAAATAAGAAAATTCTTCTGATAGTTCTGAGGATAAAATATTGTGGCGTAGACGATACGTTAAAAAGTCTCAACAACCTATATACAAAACATTGCATTCAATTATGATGATATGGATAGTCATTAATAAGAGTTCTCTGTTGGTACTCAAGTTTCATGAATGTTTGCACTAATTTCTTGAAATTCACGATAGAAGAAAAAAGTACCTACCACTCGAAATTTCTTAAATTTCTGTTGGTGTCAATAATGCAGCTATTCTTTTATTTTCATATTCTCCACTGATTTCGATTAATTCATCCATATTTTTTCTTAGGCAAATGGCAAACAGCTTTCAAATCCAATATTCAGTTTTTAGTTTTTTGAGGTTATTCTGTCGCTGTCATTTCGAAAGCCACCAAAATTCGTCCACCATCTCTGTACATCGGTGGAATGGTTTGCAATTTTGGTTAACACAACAGTAATAAATGAACGCGTGGTTACGTCAAACTGGAATCCACCAAAGAATATATGAACGCAGTTGGTGGATTGATGGAGCCACCGTTGAATAAAAGAACGTCCCTAAGCATTAACCACTTCGTTTTCAAACCTACCTCGGCAGCTAATCTGGGTAATTGGTTAATTAGGTTATATGTTTCAGTGTGCAATACATTCAGAAGAAAATTTACTGGTCAACTTATTGTGAACCTAGCTTTTGTGAAAATCTTATGATACTCATCTATGTGAGACTATGACTCGATCTTGACCCCAGGATGGAGTTGAAAAATACAAATGCAAAAATATGGCAGGTGATTTATTGCTTTCAAATTGCAGGTACTTGAGACAATTCCCTTTGAACGTATCAGTATCGAAGTTATCGGTGTCCATTTGAACGCCAACGATACGGAGAAAGGGACCATCAAGAAGTTCTTGGCAACCAAGAAGTATAAATTCATGGATAGGTTCAGGAATTCATATATGTTTATGATGAACCGCCTTGATATATAAGCTTATTCTAATATTAGAGGGTGAAAGTTTATTCATTATTCTGCCAAGTGATGTTCTAGGATGACATTGTTACCTCGGTGTTGCCATTCTTATTGTCCGGCAATAATTTTTAGGTTAACTTTGCGACTTCTTCTCATCAATGCAATATTCAATAATAATTTGGGCACGTTTTTAATTACAGCGATTTGTCATGCTCATAAATCGAAACGTTTTACCAAAATGTAGTTGTAAGTCCTTCAACGGGTTTTTATAAAATCATTTTGCTCAAATCCAGACGACTGGATCATACTTTTATATTCAATCTACTATCTGCTGATGCTGCACTGCTGCTGCTCTCTGAAGTGTTTTCCTGAATTGTTATGGTCTTTACATAACTGAGGATCAATATGTTTCCTAACTTTAGGTTTCCATAAATGGAGATATTGAACATATGGAAATGTTCAGACGTTATTCAGTCCTCCAAAACAAATAGGTGTTGGAGACATGATTCATTTTCTATATACAAAGGGATAAGATCTCTGAAGTCGTTAAGTCCACATAAGAACAAATGACCATGATAAGGGATCAATAGCGAAATGAGTGCCAAAATAGGAAAACTCAATAAAGGTGTAGCTTTCATCCATATTCTGGATACAATAAGGGATATTGCTGAACAGTCAATATATCAAAAGTAGAGAGAAAGGACCTACAATTAATTAGATGGAGTGCTGATGGAAATAATGTGTTGGTTTCCTCAAAGAGAACCATGAAAGCGAAGAATAGAATGGCAATAAGGTGAAATTTCAGGACAGTGATAAATTGAGTCGAAAGTACTGCGCTGAACAATCCAGAAAGGATCGAATGAAATGGTATCAAACTTTCTGAAGAACTGAATTTTTCCACGTAGGCTCTCCTTCATATCATGTTGAATTATATATCTGAGATGTCAGTGAAACTGTCTCTGGAACTCTGGAAAAAGTCTCAGGTTGTATTTCAAGAAAAGTTCGAACAAATAAGGTTCTCCCATCATCCAATCCATGTCGAAAAAAGTAGGCAGGGGATTGAAAGAATGTTGAAAAAAAATGTATGCAGTCCTTCAAAACAGCAGATTTGAGGTTATGGGAAATGAATAAGATCTAATGATATATACTCTACATTGAAATGAAAACAACATAACTGTGAACCATAAAGAATTTCGCACCCTCGCTCAGGTGACAACAAGGCGATTCATTTCAACTTGTTGAGATTGCAAATAGAAGAGGTACTCCTAGAGAAAGATAAAGGGAACCAATCAATGGAAACAACAAATAAGAGAGATAACGAGCAATAATCTCGTGACCAAAGGAAAATTGATTACCAATCTCAATGCTCTGTACAGGACGGTGAGGCAAGGGCTCATCTATTAAGTTATTATATTAGATCTTTGGCTAATGATCGAACAGCACCAAAGGAAAGACTCATCGATATTTTGTTAGTGACGTCACGGTAAACTGTGCAGTATTTTTAAGCTGTAATTAAAAACGAGCCTTATCTGGATAATATTCAACATAGACAAGTGCCATGCTATTTTCCTTATTTTTAACCTACAGAATATCCGAGAAGACATTTCTTGTCGCAGAATATGTTGAAATTTTCGGTCCTTGAAGTAGTTTAGTAATCCTGACACACTCATTCCAGCCATTCAGTCAGACACGTATATACACCTAGACATTGTTAAGAGTTCACTCAAGAACCATAATTGGTGGTAATCGATAATAGAACAAGATAAAAATGCAGTGTCGTTATCATTGCATATTTTGATCTTTAGACCGGCAGGTAGTGACAGATTTTTAGAAGTGATTCCATCCAGTATGCGTTTTGGAGGGTATCATTATGTATATATTTTGATGTTGAAAATGATATATGAAAGGATCCTCGATCCGCCAGCGTTCTTCTTGTATTGAAGGTAATTAACATTAAAGTATACATTATTGTGCTATACATATGCTACGAAAAAAAAATACAGTTTGCGCATGCCAAGTACACAGCTTGAAAACATGCCTAAATGCATGAAGAACCCGGGAGGATTCTTTCATAATTTGAAATTCACTAGGGTTATATTATCGATGATGGCGCTTTCCTTGAGACCAATGAAAATTTTCTTCAACCACCTGTTTGATCGGAAGTAGACCCAACTTTTTTTTTTAAATGGCATCCTGTATATTTCTGTAGCCTTTCTTATTCGCCTCAAAATTCTCTATTCAACTATGTATCACAATTTGATAAGCGAAATGATACTGAAAATACACTAATTTAGACTTATGAACAGATGTATTTGGACGATACATCAATCATTACAACAATTTCAGTTTCATGTATCCAAATGGATGATCATATTATGGCTATGGCAAAAATGAAAGGCAACTAGTTTCTTCACAAGTAGCCGAATGAAGAAAACTATGTTTCTATCTTGATTTTCTCAATATCTCAACTCAATGAAATTATTGGTAATCTTCTGGGACCGATTAGGGTATGGAAAATATTCTGATAATATCGTCTAAGTATCGATCTTTGGATTTCTAAGACTATCAAGCATCGAAATGTCATTGTATTCGGGCCACAGCCACCTTCATGTATTTCAATACGATGCAATTTAACAGCCAATTAATGAACGAATATCAAATTGTGAAATATACAGGATGCTATTTGAAAAAAAAAGTTGGGTCAACTTCCAATCAAACAGGTGGTTGAAGAAAATTGTCATTGGGTTAAAGGGATATAATATAACCCTAGTGAATTTCAAATTTCTATATCTTCAAATAAAAAAACTACAGGCTGTTACATGTCTCCTTTGTCACCCGGTATATCATTTTTTAACATCAAAATAGATACATAATGAAACCCTCCAAAACGCATACTGGGTTAAATCACGTCCAAAAAACTGTCACTACCTGCCGGTCGATTAGGCCCTTTTTGTACTTTTAATTCCAGCACAGGATTCAACCATGACTGTGACTACATAGCTCTCTATTTTTATGATTTCAATTACGGGGCTCCACTATCGTCACATTTCCATCAAATGTATAGTCTCGGTTAACGAAAAACTGTTGATGATTGTATTTTTTGTTTGATCTCAAGTCCGATATGTAGGTTTTAGCCAGTAGCCAACCAATCTAAACGATTCCAGAAATCAAGGTCACTGGGTTGTCTCATCCTGACAGCTTCAACGGGAAATATATTTTTCGATGACAAATTGATATTCATTATACAGGACTTGGAAAGGAATTCTGAATTGAGGAAACTCAATCGCGAATCTGCGATTAGAGGTCTATGAAATAACAAGATTTCATCGTTCAAGTTTGAACCCCTTGATTGGGTATGAAAGTATTGATAAGGAATATTCTCACCGTGTGTGTTCAATAATATACCGAGGAAGCATTAATATTTCCATCACATAGAGAATGCGAATTTTCAATATATTTCTTTATATACATCCATTTTTTATGTTCATAATATATCTGAGAATATTCCTTTTCAATATTCGGAAAATAGTTCAAATATATTTTGTTTCTTCTGATATTCTATGAAAAATTGACAAAATATACGAATACCGGAGCTTTTAGGAAAAGTAATTGAATAGTGGAAGTAACAAAGGTGCCACAGATAAAGTTTCAAGATGTTGAAGAAAAAAGTAATATTATGCACAAGCGTGACTAACAATTCAACAATACACCTGATTGACTGATTCACCTTTCTCAACCCCTCAATTCAGGAATTTATAGCACTTAGTACCTATGTTACTTCTTCAATTGCTCTTCACTTTGCAATTATTGATGAAAATATTCATCAACTGTTGTGTATTCTTCTGAGTCCTTTGAAATTTTTTGTTTACACGGTTGGGTCACTAAGTTGAAACGCCTAATTTTTTGTTGAAATATGAGTTGAATTTAATTAGATTTTTGTCTATAGAGGGGCGCTTCGAAAGCTGTCTTATGTTTAACTCGAAGTTTTACGTCATCTGCAGTTTTTCTTCTCAAATGGAGCACTAGTCTTATGAATGATTTTTTTATAAATGTCGAGTGGAAGACCCTAGTAATTGAAATGAGAATTGTAACAAGAGTAGTTTGTTCTTCTTCGGAATTTTTTGATCCGAATATTTGTTTCTGTGTGTTTTTTACATAAATTCATTATAAGTTCTACATATATATGTGTAGTTTGGTAATCTATTTAGTTTAATAAGATATATGAAGCTAGACCAAAAAAATAGTGTTGTTCCAATATACGACAATTTGTGTTGATAAACAATTGAGTGAGATCGATACAAAACGATCTAACTTCCCATTGAACTTAAGTTATTATTATCAAGTATTTGGTCTTGAATCCTCTCCTTGATAAGATGAGCAGTTAAGCATTCAAAAGACTGAAAAGCACAAATCACATAGTGCTATATACATTCGCCACCATTCATACGTAAGTAGGAGAAATATTTTAATATGTATCTAGGCAGTTGAATAGTGTTTAAGAAGTGATTATAGAAGTTGGGCATAGAAAATCACCAGGAAAAAATTGATAGAAATTGGTTTCATAAATCAACTTGCTTCTGGCATTTTTTTAATGAGTTATTCATATTGCATTTCCATTCATATTTTCGTTGAAATTTCAATTATAATGGTTGGTGAAGAAATGTGGGAGTGGGAAATCAATTCAAATAAAATGTGTATGTCCGTTACCACCGATACCCGATACGTTTCATCAAGGCCCGCTGCCGTGCTTTAAGTAGAGAATCCAGATGATAAAACGCGACCCAATTTGAGGATTGAATCATTTTTTGATTCGATTTTGTTGGTTTTTTGATGGGTTTCTAGTTCTAGGAGGATATCAGTCGTCAACTGAGCCCTTTGCCGTAGTCCATTCGATTCATTACGAAAAAAACTAAATTCCAAAGCAACAAATCGCAAACAAGAATCACCCTATCGCAAGGTAACAGAATTAATGATGAATTATTTTGATACATGGTTTCGTTTAAGACATGGATATATGGTCGTAGACTGTGTTTTGATAAAAGTTTTTAATCGAAAATTAACTTTATCAATATGAAAATACTAACTCGACAAAAATAGAGTATGTCTCAAGTTTAACTCGTCTAACTTTGACAATTGATAGTTGTCGTGGAGAAACTTGTTTTCATTATACGGGGTGTTAAAGTTCAGATACATTTTTGCTTAAATTGTTTATCTCAGTGGAAACAAAACCTAGCAATCTGAAAGTATGTGATCACTTTTCTATCGGCAATATGAACAGTCCTTATCAATATAAGGGACTGGGTGTAATGGATTGAACCTAATGAAAAATCGTTATAATTTCTTCACCTCACTTTGTGTTTTTCAATTGTTTCCATATCTCTCTCAGTTCCCGAGTTATGAGCAAATCATATCAGGCGCATCCTCGGCCGCATCATACTCGATTGGTAACATTCAGGTCTAAATACATAGAAAGATATCAACACAAATGGAGCGGTATAAGCGTCACAATGTAAAAAATCTATAGGGTTCCATATCAGTGGATATGAAAAAAAAAATGACACCCAGTGTAGCTCAGTCCCCTGTTCATATTGCCGATAGAAAAATGCTCACCAAATTTCAAATCGCTAGGTTTCGTTTCAACAAGGATAAAAAATAAAAACCAAAAATGTATGCGAACTTTAACTCCCCGTATAATGAAAACAAGTTTCTCCATGACAAAACAAGAAAATACGTATATAATATTTTAATTTTTACTATCGATTGTCAAAGTTAGACGAGTTAAACCTGAGACACCCTGTATAACTCACAGATTTTTCTTACTATATATTCGGAAGGTTTAAAATCTTTGACTACTCTCCTCTCGCTATCCACGTTGGTAGTCAACATCTAGGAGAAAATGAAAACCATATATCTTCATCAAAAAACTGAATTCTTGAATTTTAGAACCATTTTTTCTATTATTTATGAGGCATTGTTACTATGCTTATCACAACACAAAATGTACATAAATATACATTTATGTACCAATAGACAGTTTTTCGCCTAGGTGCATTTTACATTTTTTCGTCGACCTTGAACACTTATACTCACTACACGGTCTAATTCACACGTTAAATCTATCGGATTTCGTGAATAATTAATTCATCAACAACAAATGACAGTTATTGTCAACTCAATCGCCGGACGAAAAGAGTTTGCAAAACTTGAGATACTAGAGACTAAAAATTTGGCAAAAGCACTTACCAAAAGTAAAACTGAATTCGAAAATTACCAAAAATCATTTTGCTACACAGAATTTCAAGAATTTCTAGTTGTATTAGAGTCTTTTCAGTTGCCCGAAAAGAGGTTCAAAATTATCGATTTGCAAAAAGTCACATTATTCAAATTGTCTTATTCTCCAGGGCCCGTAATTACATATTCGGTTGTGATTGATTTTGTTTTGAATGTGGAATCATTTTTGTATGACCTAGCGATACAAACATCTCTTAAAGCCAATCTGAAAACACCTTTTATCTCTAATAATATCAATCAAATCAAGGAATTACTAATTGAAATAGATAAAAACGAGATACATAATTCGGGAAAATGTCTTGATAATCAGAAAAAGAGGGTTTTGAAACATATTTCGAATGCATTGGACTCCTTGGTTTCTGACTCGGTTTCAGATCTTGATGAAGATTCCGAAAACACTTCAGCTTTATTGTTCCTCTCTGAGCAAATTAAATTATCGTTATTCGAATAATACTATAATTGTAGCCTCTATAATTCATACAATAAGTCCACATGCTTATAAATTTTTAAGACATTTTGGAGTACTCATATTACCTCATTCAGGTAGTTCTTTGTTAACAGATCCTACATTCGAAGAAAGACAAATGTCGTTATCTCATGCAGAAAATGTATTTAAGTTATTAGGTGAGCTTGAAAAATATGTAATTTTAATGATGGATGAAGTTCATATAAAGCCATATTTAGATCACAAGGCAGGCAATATTGTAGGAACGGCATTTAATAATTCATGTTTAGCAAATTCCGCATTTGTCTTCATGATAGCAAGCGTTATGTCAAATGTGAAAGAAGTTGTTCATATAAGTCCAACATCAAAAATAGATCACCTCATGATTTTTTCTTTAATAAATAAATAGATTAGAGGAAATTGGTTACAGAATATTCTGTATTATCAGTAACAATAATGCTGTCAACAGTAAAGCTATGAGTAATTTTGCAGAAAAACCAAAACTCAGTATTGTTTATCCTCATCCCGCAGATACATCACGTCCTCTTTTTTATCTTTTTGATTCTGTACATTTGTTGAAATGCATAAGGAATAATTGGCTCAATTCAAAACCAGATCAGAAATTGAATTATCCCGATTTTGAAACAGGGGTTGAAAGATTTGCTTCTTTTCATAGTTTAAAAACCCTTCACGAATTAGAACATGATAAATTATTAAAATTTGGATATTCGTTGAACCTGAAGGCACTATTTCCCTTGAATATGGAAAGACAAAACGTCGCTTTGGCTCTCCAAATTTTCAATGATTTCATAGTACAGGCTCTTTCAAAATTAGGATCAAACATTGAAAACTCTGAAGGCACTGCTAGATTTATCAACCTGATGCTCAAGTGCTGGAAAATTGTGAATGTCAAAACACCCCTCAAGGGCAAACGTTTGAATGATGTGTTTCAAGAACCTATCACAGCTATAAATTTTTGTTCCGATGAAAAATTCATTTTCTTGCATAAAATGATAGATTGGTTAGAAACTTGGAAATCTGCAAATTCTACTAATAAACTAACAAACCAAACATGATAGAAGTTATACAATATTGTTTTAACGAACTCAAGATGAATTATGTTTTACTTTTACTTCGTTTTTCCATAATAAAATCGAATGGGATGCGAAGAAGGGCTCAGTTGACGGCTGGCATCCTCTTTCAACCGGAAGCCCTTCAAAAAAAAACAGCAAAATCGGCTCAATAATGATCTAAAACTAAAATATAGAAATACGCGGTCGCCTTATAGCACCATAAACGACCATAAGCGCTTGTCGTTTCGAGCCGCTGTTAGCCACACCGCGGAGCGCACAGGCCTTGTTGTATCGGTGGTAACGATCGAACACAGCGAAAGAAGAGCAATTTTGTGTTATAGCCGTAGAAAATCATATTATAAATCTAAATCACCGCTCTCCGTGATGACATCAGACTATGATAACGTCAGAGTTTCCTGGCCTTTTTGTATCGGTGGTAACAGTTTGGATCATTATCATTCCCTCATTGAAATCAACGAATCACTATTGATATTATTCAAAAAATGTTAATTGATAGGTACAAACTGTAGAGTAATACCCAAAGAATAATTTCAATCAATTTAATATTCATTGCTACACTGAACCGTTATTAGTAGGAATTTGCATACTCAATTATTATATTCATTTACATACATGGTGCTCTCATCGGAACACCCTGTAAATAACAAGATGCCTCGAATAACAACATTTTTGTGAAATGAAGTGCCTTCATTTTCATAGGATAAGATTACTTGCAGCTAGAATTATTGGTATTGTATTATTTAGCTCTCTATAATGTAGTATTTAGTTGTATGTAGTTTACAGCAGATCTGTGATTCGATCTTTTTTGTATCATTTAATGCTAAATATATTTTTTTGTAGATGATTGTGTTTTCTTTTACTATATGTACCTCTAGTAAGAACAAATGAGATAATTTGGTCGAAATTTCAATGCACTTGAAATTACACTACAAAGAATCTAATGACAAAAAAATGCAATCGTTAGTCAGATAGTGAATGAGTCCTTGTTTCAAAAATAAGAGAACATAGGTGAATCGAAAAAATATTATAATATGGAACTTCTAGGATATTATTTAGTTTCAAAGGCGCATGTAATGAATAATATATTATGTACTTTACCTCCACCGCGGGAAACATTTTAAGGGCAATTGACGATAAACGGAGGTACGGCCAGCCGACCAGGAAGGAGTGGGGTGGTTTGTTACTAGTCATTGCTTTTCTTTTGGTGTGTCGTGTGTTGAAGTGGTTGAAAATAGTTTATTCGGGTTTCAGATTTAGCAGACAAAAATTAATAATAGTTATAGCGAGCGTAAGTACCTTTCTATGATCTGGTAAGCCATTTATCATCATATCATTACAAACAAAAAATTTGGTTGACGAACTAGAGCAACATTTTCCTTGGCCGTCCCAGGTTCTGAGGACACGAGCCGTCACTGATACTGGTACTGGTACTGGTGGGGGACGTTTCCACGTCAGCAACTAGTCCCCAATGGGACCTTTTTGCAAACCCCAAGTGTTTTCAATGACTGATGTGGTTCGCTCAAGAGAGCTGACTAACATCCTTTTCAGGCACCGCCCATCAGCTCTCTTTTCAGAGTTTTTCAGCTGTGTTTTGTAGGCTAGTAATGTATCACTACCATATGCGCAGTGGCAGGCCTGCTAACTATCATCGTTAACCCCCGAGACCGAGGTCTACTTAAGCAGCTGGCCCGCTCTCACGCTCAGCTGGTAGTTTTCCACACCCACCTACATACACCGTCCTACTTCTTCTCTGATGCTCACAACCACATCATCATATCTTTCTGCGTGTTCTGTGTAGGCTTTGTTACTAACTCCATGCGCCACTTTAAGAGCAGCACTGTTAATTGGAACGCAACAGCGAATCGTGCAGGACTATCCCCAGCCGATGCTCCGAAACTTTACAATATTTAATTCGTAAATAAAATATTGAAAAAAGTTCCTTGCCCGTGCTGGAAATCGCGCCAATCCCGGCCCGCCGTCACTGATAACTCATCATCAAAAATATTTTAGATTGCTGATTAAGTTTCCTTAAATATGGATATTAAAATAAGCGAAGTACATTCGATCCTTATGAGAAATGTTTGTTGACAACCAACGTACGTGATCCATCACTTACAGTGGAGGTGATATAAATCAGGAGGGGTGAAAGAACCAACGGTCATGGACAAAATGACGTGTTTCGAAGGATTAGTCCTTCATGATCAGCAAATTTATAAAAAGAAGAAAATCTGTATCTGTAAGAAGAAACAACGCTTATGTTAGTTTTTATGTATTGTTGAAAAATCTTAATATACCTACCATTATTGGTGGAAAAAGATTACTTAAATAACCTGAGAAACTATTTTTAAACCACGTATAGTGCGCGTGGGTAACTGTTAGGGAACAGACATTATAACAGCTCTAGTTTTCAAAAATTGTTTGATATAAAGAAAATATTCGAATGAACCAACATGTGGGTCTGAGTTTGTTGAATTAGGTTAACTAATCACAAATGACACATGACAATAATGACCTTAAGACTTTTCCTAGCTCCATCTATTGGTTCGTGATTCTGGTGATTTCCTAGAATTGTCAGGATTTGTTTTCATCCCCCCAAATGAGAACAAAAAATTATTCAAGGTGTTACTTTATTCCTAGTCAATAAATAATAGATTAATAAATACTGTCACAATAAATCACACACTGGATTATAACAATTTCAATCACCTAACTCGCTGTTAATATCACCTAATTCGACCTCAATAAGTAGGCAGGGGTGGCTGAGGCGGTATCTGCAGATTATGGATGACAGCATACGTGAACTCCTGCGTACTCGACTGCCCCCCCACGTCCTTGGTCTTCACTTTACCGTCGTTCAACACTTTTTCCACCGCGTTCCTGATCATCTCGCCGTACATCGGCAGGTTGACGTGCCTCAACAGCTTAGCTGAGCAAAGCAGCATCGCGGTCGGGTTGGCCACGTTCTTGCCGACCGCTTCTGAATAAGTATGGCGCGCGCCCTGCAATGATATGTAGCTATTTTTCTACAACCGATTAACACAGGGCTTTGACGCTGTCAAATCTCAACACATAATGAGCCTTTCCAGTCACTTCTATGAAAAATATAACACGAAATACAGGGTGTTTAAAAAAAACCTAACCCCCTTGCTAGGGTAGGTAGAACATTGCAAAATAAGTTGGGTTTGCTCAGTATAAAAATGTCGTAATGCCATCCGTTTTAAAGATACAATACAATACACTTTTTTACGATTATGTTGAAACTACTGGCAACATTGTAATGACATTTTGTATGGATGTGTTTTGAAAGCTGACACATCGCATGAATTTGTTTTTATATCTGACACTCATTCAATTTTAGACTAAAAAGGTGTTCTTGGTAAAACTTGATACTGTGTACCGTTTTCGGGATATTTCGATTTGAAAATGCTGAAGTATAACACTGATGCTAGTTGAAAGTTAGTATTATAAAAGACTGTTACCTATTTATTGATAACCAAAACCAATGATATTATTCTAATGTGGGAGTTATCAATTGAACAGTCATGAAAAAAAATTAAATTAATTTAACCTGAACATGTAATATTCAATCAGTGAGTGTTCCAAATGTGTTAGTCGCAAACCTCAAAATTGTTTCGTCTGAGTTGCCTTTGGAAAACTGACATTTATCGATAGTCGAGACTGTAATGTCAATAACATCGATTTATTGTTGATAAATACGTTGTTTAATAATCAGCAGGGGGATTCTGTTTCACGATCGTCGATTATCGTACGATACGATGATGAACTCGAAGTCGTATTCACTTCCTATTCTATTTCTCGATCAAGTAGCGATCGAATTCGACTTCGGAAATCGTCGGTTTTTTGGCGAAATGGGATGAGATTTTGATTCAATGAAACGAGTACCGAGGCCAAGGCCCCAAAAAGCCATCACAAATTTGAGGTTATGGCGGTTAAATTGTTTTTATGAATTCCAATTTTTGTAATCCTAAGACAAAAATAAAAATTATCCTAATTGTTCGAGTCGAGATGGTATTTCAGCAGCTTAAGATAGGCAAAGAAATTTGGATCAAATTCGTCGGACGACAAGAACTTCATAGTAACCGAAGTAGGTACCCACCTAATCGAGCACCTAATCCTTTTTTATTACCTGAAAAATGATTCATTGAGCTATTTAGATTGAACAAAAGATTGGTTTGGCTTCTGATACAATCATTGAGACCCCACTTATTAGTGGATAGGTCAAAGTATGAACGGAATAGGTCAGGAATCGGTATACAGAATCTCAAATATTCTGTGCACTGAGGTTTTATGCAACTATATCATAGCAAAGATGCTACCTTACGCCATTTCTCAGGAGTTCACTCGTCAAACTCCAATGAATTTACTTGGCTTAGCCTGATTAACATTTTTTTATTGGTTTCACGATCATTAGACTCTGAAAATCATCCTGTGGCCGTGGCCATGTTCTGTGCTGTTCTAAAAATGTTATTAACATTTCCCAGTAGGCATCTCTGAGTTTGAACGACATTGAAAATTAATTATACATTATATTTATGAGATGAAGATGGCAAGAAACATTCGATGATAGATAAGGATAGATTGACGAAACGCATCGACTCGACTCATCTTGAGCTATCGAGGAATCGAGTCGAGTTTACACGATTCATTCGAGAAACACAATACCAAATATCGAATAAAGATGGCGGATTCGACTCGATTCGTGAAATAGAATCTCCCTGCAGAATGTATTCAAATGCTGAATACACCGATATGTTATTGATCTAAGGCGAGTGTTCAGGAAACGTCTGTTTAGCGGTTACGCGTTATGCCGAAAGGTTTCCCAGAAGAAACTTACCGAATAAAAACACGTTCAGAGCAGTGAAACAACGTTGTCGAGAAACTGGTAATGTGAAACCAAGAAAAATAATTCTAGTAGGCCTAGAACAATAAGGTCCATTCGGAAAGAAAATATTATTTCAAATTTAGTTGATCAAGATCCAACAATTAGCGTTAGGAATATGGCAAGACAAATAAATACGTCATCTGAAAGTACTTGGAGAATACTAAAAGAGCAACAGCTACATCCTTATCATAACAGACAAGTCCAAGAGCTCTTGCCAGACGATCTACCAGTCAGAGTGAATTTTTGTGAAACTTTACAAGCAAGGACAGCTCTCAATCCAAATTTTTTGAAATGTATCCTTTTCACCGACGAAGCCACCTTTACGCGACAAGGAATATTCAATTCTCATAATGCACACTACTGGTGTGATGAAAATCCACATGTTAAAAGGGTATCACATTACCAACACTCGTTTAAAGGAAATGTTTGGGCAGCAACTTCCAGTAACAAATTGATTGGTTATCACATTCTACCTGGAAATTTAAATGGTAATATTATGTACCTCAATTTTTTAGAAAATCGTTTATTCGAGGTATTAGAAGATTTAACGCTGAACGAGCGAATGACATTTTGATAGAAGGTGTCGTGATTGGTTGAGCAACCATAAGTTCCGATTCATTGGCCTCCACGTTCATGTGATTTCAATCCATTGGACTACACAGGTTGGTCCTATAAGGAAAAAGTCTACAGTGGTGAATTCACGTCAAGAGCTGCAAGAAAGAATTGAACATCACTTTGATGATCGCATAGCTGATCCTTCGATTTGTATAATATATGGAGGTATCCTTCGTGAATCGATTGTCAGCTGGCCAGTGCAACTGATGAGACTTATGGCAAGTCGAAACAGTCTGTCTTGCATCAGCTGACAATTGATTCACGAAATTTCCCTAGAATCTCTTAGTCTTGCGATTCTAGGTTTGTCAGTAAATAATTCATTTGTTGTTCGATTTTCTAGATGAATATGTGGTCAGGATAACGTTTTTAACATCCCTTCATAACATTATAGCGAGAAGGGGTGAAATTTTACGATACTGGAAAGGCCCATACACCAGCCTGAGTGAAATTTGTTCAGGAAAAGTCGTTCAAGGAACGAGTAATTTGTAACTCACCGGTTCGAAAACGACACAATTCGCCGAATACGACGCCCCGGCCACGACGCCGGCACCACCGACCAAACCCGACGCCAAATTGTCCACAATATTGCCGTACAGGTTAGGCGTCACCATCACGTCGAACTGGTGGGGGTGGGACACCATCTGCATCGTGCAGTTGTCCACGATCATCTTTTCGAACTCGATTTTCGGATAGAGTTTGGCCATCTAGAAGAGAGAATATTGCCATATACACTCACCGACCAGCAAAAACATTTGGTCTTCTTCTCTGCACAGGTAGGCGGATGCGTAGATTCTTGCACTCAGGCTGCAATGAGCTGGGCATGACTTATATGAAGTTGGCACCGACTTTTTTTGAAAAACTGAATTTTTATCGGAGTTCTGGGTAGATACGATAGATTTCTGGAGTTCCTGACAAAAAATTTCAATAGTTCTGGTTAATTGTAGAAATTAACCGAAAAACAAAATTGTGGGTGCTAACTTCACGCGATCACGCGGCGCCGATTTTTTCACAGAAAAGAGTTCTGATGAGAAATTTCGACGTATTTGAAAGGGTTCTGGAGTCCCTGATATATTTCAACGATAGTTCCGGCGAAATAACAAAGTTATTCCTATTTTTAATAGGGACATTTATACGCTCATGTAGCATCCACCACTTTCTAAAAGTTCGGATCGGAGTTCTGGGTAGCACCAGTCGAGTTCTACATACTATCTTGATAATTTTTTTCTCTAAAATCAAAACTTTGTTTTTATAAGCAGAAAAGAGGGACCAATTGAAAAAAAAATGATTTGTGAACGATTTGGAAAGGAGAGACAATAAAAAAATTCATCAAGATAGTATGTAGAACTCTACTGGTGCTACCCAGTACTCCGATCAGAACTCCTCTATTGTCTCTCCTTTCCAAATCTTTCACAAAACTTATTTTTTTCAGTCGGTCCCTCGTTTCCGCTTATAAAAACTGAAGTTTCGATTTTAGAGAAAAAAGTTATCTAGATAGTAAAGAGAACTAGACTGGTGCTACCCAGAACTCCGATCAGAACTCCTCTATTGTCTCTCCTTTCCAAATCTTTCACAAAACTTTTTTTTTCAGTCGGTCCCTTATTTTCGCTCATGAAAACTAGTTTCGATTTTAGAGAAAAAAGTTACCTAGATAGTATGTGGAACTCGACTGGTGCTACCCAGAACTCCGATCCGAACTTCAGAAAGTGGTGGATGCTACATAAGCGTATGAATGTCCCTATTAAAAATAGGAATAACTCTGTTATTTCGCCGGAACTATCGTTGAAATATATCAGGCACTCCAGAACTCTTTCAAATACGTCGAAATTTCTCATCAGAACTCTTTTCTGTGAAAAAAGCGGCGCCGCGTGAAGTTAGCACCCACAATTTTGTTTTCCGGTTATTTTCTATAATTAACCAGAACTATTGAAATTTTTTGTCAGGAAACCCAGAACTCTATCGTATCTACTCAGAACTCCGATAAAAATTCAGTTTTTCAAAAAAGTCGGCGCCAACTTCACCTAAGTCTGGGCATGCCAATTTCTTTAACGAAATTCAGCAGCTTCCTCAGCTGCCTCACTTTCACACCCTTTTAGTGCAGTACGATGCTCCCAAAGGCAGATTTCCCCTGAAGCACAAGCGCGGGGCATTCAGTGAGTATGTGCGATGATGTTTCATCATTCTCCAAGCACCATCTGCAGATGGGATCATATTTGGTCCCTATGAGCTTCAGGTGCCTGTTGAGGTGATTGTGTTCAGTCAAGAGCTCAACTATCATCTCGAGATACCTTCTGTTAAGTGACAGGACCTCTTGTGAGCATTTTTGAAGGTTTTTTTACATGGTGTTTTGATTGTCTTATTCCAGGTATGACGCGCCTCAGTACCTGTTCCTCTACATGGTGTTTTGATTGTCTCATTCCTGGTATGTCGCGCCTCTGTACCTGTTCCTTCATGAAGGACATTGCCGACATTGATATGGTATATCCAAAACCATTTGCAGAATATCCCGCTCCGTTCAGCGTCGACGATTTTGAAGTTCCCTTCGAAGGGAAGGAAGAAACTGCAATTGTTTTTGGATAAACTTTACCAACCTTCGGATTCAACTTTTTTATTTCTTGTTCTATTCTAGTGAAATTTCGACCAAATCGTAGATTCATGTTTCGAAATGTTAACCTGAATTTGAGTTTGAAAGAAAAAAACTGATGACTTCATTATACAGGGAAAGCTACTATTTCACGCCTAACTTCTTAACGCCCTGTGGCAAAAGTGAGTGATTAAACTCAGATTCATCATCTTTTGGATTGAAGTGTGATCCCTTCCTAACACAATGGTTTTTTATTCACGTCGATATCTTTTTTCTCAGAGAAGATACAAGTGTTTTAAGAAAGTATGGATTTTTTAAATCTCGGAAACACATTTATAAGTGGATATCAATTATTTCCACCTCATTTTTTAGCACTCTCCAGCAAACAGAAACCTTAATTACTAAATAAAAACGAAAAGCAGACCTCCTAGATGTAGTCAATAAAGAGTATTATGCCCTCCTCGAGCATTCAACCGCCGTGGAATCGAGTTGATAAAATTAATGAAGCAGTCTTGAGGAATTTCCTCAAATTCTAGTTGAACGGCGAATCGTAGCTCTTGAAGAGTATCTGAAAACGCCGGACGAAGGGGAATAAGCCACTCGGCTTCATCCCAAAGATGCTCAAAAGGTTTTGAATTATTGTTGATAATCGTTCTGAAAAACATTTTTTTCCTAAATCACATATCTTTTCTTGAAAAGAAGATTTTAACGTGAATCAAGAACCATTGTGTTAGGAACAGACGAAAAGGTATCACACTTCAATTCAAAACATGATTAAACAGAAGGTTGGAGAATGGTTCTGATATATGTTTGAAGAAAATTGAAAATGTCATAGTTTCTTAAGAGGCCTGTATCTTTCCTTAAAAAGGCGATGATAACGTGAAACAAAATCCATTGTTTAAACTCGCCTTTGTTGAGAAGTTGGTGGCTGAAGATTACATTTTGTTTTTTCCTGTATAATAATCAAGCCATCAGCTTTTTTCAAGAAATAAAATTCAAGCTAACACTCCGAGATAACAATCTACGATTTGGTCGAAATTTCACCAGAATCGGACATGAATAAAAAAGTTACAGGGTGATCAATTTGGCAAAATTTTTTGCTGGTCGGTTTTTTTCTGCCGGTAAATACATGAAACGAGATACCACATCATAATGGAACAAACGTGATACAGTTGAATACACTCTGAACAGATGAGGAATATCTAAGGTTGGTTCTTGTTAATATTATTGTGTCAAAGTAAATAAAAAATTTTGAACCAAGGATGAGTCGTAAATCTTGATTCATTAAATGTTTTCTATTGCGATTAATGTGAACAGTTTCTCAAGAATACATGTTGGGCAGCACTTGATTTATCCAACCGTTTATATCTGAAGTGAGTAATACCCATGTTCTTTAAATCATGTACCAATAATTCCTCGTGTTTGCCCAAAATATTGCATGTTACAGTAATTAGAGAACTGCCAATGGTATTTTTTGCAATTAAAATTACTTGCGAACTTTATGAATTTGAATTTGATATAAAAAACTGGCTCATTGAAATATCAACTTTGAATAATCAATTTCACTTACTTCCTCGCAACTTTTCAAGAACAGACCATCTCCCAACTTCATAATGTTTGCCTTATGAACAGCAGTCACCTTTTTCCTGTTGTTCTTAGTAGCATAGTCGAATGCAAACTTGGCTATCCTTTGGGATTTTGTCTTAGTAACAATTTTCAAACATTCAACAACCCCTAAAAAATGTTTAGGCCTGAGTAAAATATCAAAATGAACAATTATTGTCGCTTTAGATGCAATGCACCTATTAGACAAATAAGATAATGCATTTTCAGTAGGTATACAGTGTGTTTCACAACTTCATTATCTCATAGCTGGTTGTCCGATTTTCGAAAATGTATTTTTCCGACTAGGCCGTCGTGCTCGAATAATTGCGCGTGTTTCAAAGACCTGAATATCCATTTATATTTCAATATAGTATCAAGTGGATGTGGCTAAAGCTAAAATAGGTATGGAAAGGATGAATATTGAAGCAGAGATTTCGGAGAACTATATATAAAAGAAGGTTCTGAAAATCGGCCGGCCTCTTATTAAGTAACAAATTTTTGGCACTGAAAGTGAAACACATTTGAAAACCTAAACAGGAAATTCATTATTTCATCATAGAAAAAAATAAGGTATTTGTTAGATCATTCTAGCAGATAATCCTCGAGATAATCTCACCTTTAACTCCCTCATACTCTAATGCAGAGTATTCTCCCTCCGTTTGTTCACGGATAATGATACAATCAATGTTGCTGTGCCGACATTTGATGCCTGGCAGTGACTTGACGTGTACCACATTAGCATATAAATCGAGAGAATTCCTTAGCTTCATGTTCAGAGTCTGCAGCTCCCCAGTGTGACTGTAATCGGGTGTAGCAAGGATACCTGCCCATAATAACAACAATTTCATTCATCTACGAAATTGCCACAATAATGCTCAAAGTGGAATGAAATGTTAAATAAATACGAGAAGCTCAGTCATTTCCACAGAATGTTTATAAAATGAACAAGAATGGTAGATTTCGAGAGACAAACAACTACTTTCCTGGCTAATACCACGCAGAACATTGAATTACATCCTCCTATGCATCGACTCGTATACTGATACAAGTGATTCCTTCCTGAATGCCTATTGATTTCGATTTAGCCAGGCCACGCTAGACACCTACAGATCGGTTTGGAGCTCTTTGACTCTCATCAGTTTAGGGCAGTCTCCAGCCAGTAGTCCTAAGACCGCCGACTAACAAAAATCAAGTCGGCATTATATCCCCTCAGAGGCGTCCTCCATAGACAATATGCGAGCAACACCATCTGAGTAGAAAAGACAGAAAGAAGCACTCCAAAACCAAAATTACGGGAGGTCATGGCTGGTCATCTCCACACAATGTTCATGAAATGGTCATTTCCACACAATGTTCATTTTATAAACATTTTGTGGAAATGACTGAGCTTTTCTTATTTCGTAAAATTGTGTAAAGTTGAATAGGTGAATCCACAAAAATCACTCAACTGATCGAGGAATTTCAATTTCTTGATATTGCATAACTGATGTTTGATTCATCATTCTAATGACTAAAATTAATGACATCACCCTTCCAACCAATCAATGACAATCAATCAACATTATGTATTGTCCACCACATAGCGCCAATGAAAAGTGAGGTCAAAGTTGGTAGAACTGATAAATACAGGGTTTGTCACGATGAGCTTACACTATCTTTATATCGAGAATCAGTCAGGAGAAATTCATGAAAATGTGCATGCTTATATTTCAGAATACGCTCTCTCCATTTAAAATATTTTAGATAATGCAGTGTTGCCGCTTCTACTAGAAAGTAGTAGCAACATTGATATTTTAAATGGAATACATTGTATTTTATCGCATTTTTGATTAATTTAATCGAGAACATTATGTTTTCGTTTTTGTGTTTCGGCTGTAGATTGACTGCTAGATACCTAAATATGCTGTGTTTTCGACCTTGTATTTTGCCTTTAGGCAACATAATTTTTTTCTGAAGACCGAAGGGATCTGAATTTCTATAATCATCAATACACTTGTTGTATTACATAGGAAAATATCATGATGTTCGTCTATTGAACGCTTACCTTTCAGACACACTCTATTTCTCTCGATGGATTTAGCAACAACTTGGAGAGGCGCACTAAGCGTGGGATTGACCTCAGAGAAAAAGTACGACTCGAAGTCGACCGGTATGCCGGCCGCTTTGAATACCTCCTGCACGGAGTAGATGAGCTCAGGGCCAACGCCATCGCCGGGTATCAGGGTACATGTGGTCCTAGCGTTCGGTCTTTCTGCTAGGTCAGCCTGGAAAATTACTTGAAATGAATATTAACCTTTTTTGCTCAACAAGAAATACAAAAATCTTATAGCAAAGAGTTTCCAAGAACATAAGGAATATAATCTTGAGAATTAAAAAATTACTTTATAAAAGAAAACTAACGTTAGGAAAATCCACTGAAGAAATGCCTAACTTGTTATACAGGGTGCTGCGAAATTCGACCGACAACGCATGACAGGTGATAGCCCTCGTGATTTCATAATCACTGAGATAGGGACATACGTCTTCAAGTGTTCAGTACAGGGCGTTCTCACTAGTGCTTTTGATAGAAATCACATTTTCCATCAAATATTATTCCAACAATTCATAATAAATAATATGATGTATAGGTATACCGAGATGTGACGGTTTTGATAAATACACCGCCAGAGACAGATATAATGGAAGAAGCTGAGAAAGTTGGATATGTTTCCTGAAATTTCAAGAATAATTGGCCTATAACGAAAAATTCATGGAATCTAAAAAAATACAGAAATAAAATCTTTTTCGGAGTGTACTTTTTTGAAATACTTTGAGGAACTAGGAAAGGCGTCTACTCTTTGGTCACAATATTCAATGTGGCATAATACCAATAAGCTACATTACTCGGATTCTTTGAATAAGTGGAGCCCTTCAGGCTCGTGTCACAAACTTTCCCACTCGTGAGAAAAGTTGAACTCTTCGCACTTGTTGCACAATATACTATTTTATGTTGAACCTTGAACTCACCGTTTCCGGGTAAATAATTATTACGTTCGCGAAAATCCTTTCCAGATGTCCCCGTTTTTTCGAAACTTTTCACAGGAATAATAAAAAAATGTACATATGGGGGTTAGAAACCATAAAGAATAATATTATGTAGTCAGTTTTCCTGTTGAAAATTCCTAATACGATTTAATAAAAAAATTGACCCTTTTCATTTCAATAAATACGCACACGGCATTGTCCAAAAGGATGTTTGTTTTTGAAAAACTGATCATATTGATGGTTATTCATGGAGGGTTGTTAAGGGTTTGAGGGATGGCAGTTGTTGCAGCAAATAGCAAATATTAATTTTGCTGACACATATCAATCAGCAAAGTATTACTTTTCCTGCCTAGGCAGCAAAATGGTTACTTTGCTGATTGATATGTGTCAGCAAAATTAATAATCCATAAATCGTTTATAATTTCCTTCATATTTCATCCGAGACTTCTCCGGCAACAAATTCAACTCTATATTTTTTGCCACCTCCCTTATTTATGGAGGAGTAAGTACTTCCAGGTCGCTATCACTGTCCATTATATAATAATTTAAATATACCGATGTTTTGTCGCACAACTGTCAGAAATTTCATGAATTGTCAAACTATAATTATTATTTCCATAGCAACCAACCATTCCAACAACTGCGATTTCTATCAAATTTTATTTTAATTGAACACTACAGGAAAAATAAAGAGATTGTGGGAATTGAAATAATTTTCAAATACAATATCCTCCTATATCATTATGAACAATCGGAGAAAAAATTATATGTTCAACTCGGCAACTACTTTGCTGCCTAGTTAAACGAATAACTATTAATTTTGAATCTCGTCGGAATATATTTGTAATTTTCAATATAATAAAGTTTATTTGTGGTAAAGTTCAGTCCTTCACGTATATCTGGAGCTTAGTCTACTGACAAACCGTTGGAAGAACCCAAATATAGCCAACAACACGCTGTAGAATTGTTAATGTTGGAAAATTTTAAGAGGACGCCGATTCCAGTGGCATACGTGGAATTTTTCCAAAAAAATCGCTAATATGGATTCTGGCATTTTCAGCCCTTGAATGAGATCAAGTAGGCCTTGGTTTTTAGAAAAAGTGGACACCGGTTAGCACCAAAATACACTTTTTATCCCTTTACATTTCAAAAAAAAATCGTGAAAATCCCTCCATAAATAAAAAAGTTATGATGGTGACCCGCTTTCAAATAGGTCACTCTGTATATTATTGCATTTTTAGGTTCTCCCTGAAGAGCTGATTTCATCAATATATCTTGGGGTCTAGCAGGAATGATTACAGAGATATAGGGTGTTTTTCAACACTAGGATTTTTTCGTGTCCAAACTATTCATTAATTGGTCATAACGGCTTACATGTTCCTATCTCAACTTTTGCTTTACTATCTACTGAAATTTAATTTGAACAAATACAAGATGGTTCAAGATTCAAGAATTCTGATCATGCTGTATCTGTTTTTTATATTACATGTTCACAGATTCTGAGCATTATTCAATCTGAATTCAACCATGCTTTATACAAAGTGTTTGATAAAAATGGCATTCATTAACATAAACTGCAGGAATGCAAAAAAATATTTTTTTTTTCAAAAACAGGTCATTTAATCAATATGGATCAAGAGTACCTTTTCTATTTAAGGTTTGATCTGTCCATAAATTTTATTTATGTGCCGTCATCATACAAGGTGTGAACAATTAAGTATGTATAGTGTTATTGTTTTGAGCATTCTCCTTTCTTGGCAAACTTAATACACCAATTGTGTTTGAAATAAGTGTCCATTTTACATAGAATTATCTGGTATCCATCATATTCAAATATAATTAAATTATATTATATTGGGGCTTTGAATATTATTTATGAAAAACATGAATCTGCTATTTTTATGATTTCCACATCAAAAATCGAAATTCAGCATAATAAAATAATTCAGTGAAAATTCAAAGAAATGGGGTGAATTTCATCGGCATTTTTTTTATTGAAAATTTTCAATCAAGATTTCAGGGAAAAATAAGAATAGGCAAACAGGGCCAATAAAGTAGTAAAAGATCATTATTGAAGGTGATTGATGTTACTGTAGGAATCCCATCATGACTATTTATTCATGAATTAAAAAAATCAATGTTAGAAGCTGTTTCTTTGACTTCAATGATCTTGAATTTATTTCTAAAGTAAACCTACCATTCTACAGGTTATTTCAATATTAGAGAATAAATAGGCCTTCAGATTACTAACCAATTTTGCACATATACCTTAGTGGATAACACAGAAGAATCATACAATAATAGGTATCATACTATATAATTATTATTGATACATTACTGGGAACAGTAGGTATTTCATAATATGGTACAGTACTCCAGCTATTACTTCATCATAGCTTATTTTCCAAACAATTTCTTTCTTGAGCTGACTTTTCATGAAAAATCCAAATATCTTGTTGATCATTTGAATTCGCCTTGCTGATAAACTCTATAGAAAAAATATTTCTTTGAAACATTGAAAAAAGTTATTATTCTTGCACAGTAGCTCTGAATTTATTGAATACCAACCTAACTTATTCTGTTGGCACACATCTTCAGATTCAAAATCATGTTTAATAGGTACTTACAGTGTTATTTGCTATGCTATTATGTATTGATCTGCTACTGGAACTCTGTAGGGCCTGAAAGGATATATTAGGTTGAAATATGGAGTAACAATAATCATGCATTCCGTTTCAAAAAAATAGTTCTGGATTCTAGACAAGTGGATATCAAAAATGAATTTTAAGAGCACTTTTTGGTAGCCTATAATTTTTACACATTAAATAATACCCGGGCCAAAGATCGGGGCTTTCACAGGATGTTATGTCACCAGTAGTGTCCCTACTCCCTAGAGCTAGAAACATTGAAATTAACTTATGAAGCATGAAGTCATACTTGAAATAGGAGTCTTGGAACGTTTCTTGATACTAAAGACATCTTAAAATGTGAGTGAAATAATTATTAATGCTTAAAATTTAATTTAATTCCTTGTTTTTCACCAAAATTAAACTATAATGAACTAAGGTTATAATCACAGACATATGACATAAGGTCATAAAAATTGAAGGCACGTGCACGTGACGTGCGTAAACTGGTAATGACAATGACCATAAGGCCTTTCGAAATTTTTGAACGAGAAGCGAGAAGAAGACAGAATTAATAAAAATAATGAAACCTTTCTGCAAATTCTGACTTCTTAGTGCTTTTTGCATATTGCATAAACAATTATATTGAGTTCATTGTGCATAAACAAAGGTTCATAAACAAATCATTTCATAATGGAAAATTTAAAAATAATTTTGAAATGGAATGGCAAGGAATACAACTTGGAATCCTGTGAGAATGATAGTGTGTCAGATTTGAAAAGAGAAATACAAAAACAAACAGGAGTACGACCAGACAGACAAAAATTACTGAATCTTAAATGCAAAGGTAAAACTTGTTACTCATTTGGTATCTAATTAAAGTGTAAGACAATTTTGATACTTAGCCAGTAGGTATTCTTACTTTCAGGAAAAGTGCCAGAAGATGATTGCAAGCTGGGCCAACTGAAGCTGAAATGCCCTTTCAAATTAATGTTGATGGGTTCTTTAGAAGAGGATATAGAAGAAGCTAACAAAGCTCCTAGTGATCTACCAGAAGTGGTGAATGATCTTGACATAGAAGATGAAGAAGTGGCTATAGAAAACCAAGATGTGTACCTTGCAAAAGTAGAAAAACGAATCAATGAATATAAGATTAATATATTGAATGAATTCAGACCTGATAAAAAATTATTAGTTTTGGATATTGATTATACACTGTTTGACCATAGGTTAGTATAATATTCCAAGTGACCGGCTGAAGGACCTCGGTCGATGGCCATTTGGTTTTAACCAATAAAGAACATTTATTATTATTATTATTATTCCAAGTGATTGAGGGAGAACTTTTGATTCTGTCTTTATATAACATGTTTGTCTAATGAAAACTGTAATTTCTAATTCAGATCTGCAGCTGAAACTGGTGCTGAGCTAATGAGGCCTTATTTACATGAATTCCTTACCAGAGCCTATGAAGATTATGATATTGTAATCTGGTCAGCTACTGGAATGAAATGGATTGAGGAGAAAATGAAATTACTAGGAGTTGTATCCAATCCAAATTATAAAATTGCCTGTTACTTAGATTACCTTGCCATGATCTCTGTTCATATACCTAAATATGGAGTGATAGAAGTGAGTGAAAAGGCAGAAAAAGTCAACAATACTCACCTATAGGTATTCATTTTGCAGGTCAAACCACTTGGAGTACTTTGGGGGAAATTTCCCCAGTTTTCCTCAAAGAACACAATCATGTTTGATGATATTCGTAAAAATTTTATCATGAACCCAAGGAATGGACTGAAAATCAGAGCATTCAGAGAGGCCCATTTGAATCGTCATAAAGACAAAGAACTGTTGTTACTCTCACAGTATTTGAAAGACCTTGCAGATCATTGTAGGGACTTCACTGAGGTCAATCACAAACGGTGGGAAAAATACAAACCAAATAAAAGATGAGTTTAAGATGTATCACATAAGATTTATCACTCAAACAATGTGCAGATATGTGATCTTTTCATATTATTTTCATTTAATAATAAACATTTTCTATTGCAATTTTTGTAAGAATTTATTTTCCACTTCATGTGAGAAATCTGCCTATGTTAGCAAATGGCTCCAATCAGGGTTAGTATGATATGAACAATTTGGCTGAATAATTATTTCAAAGTATAAAGATATGCATACAGGTACATTTTGTGGAAGCATTGTATTGTAGTTCTATAATTTGAATTGGAAAAGAGGGATGTAAATGTGTTACTATCTAAATACAGTGATTCATTCTAAGCAAGAATCACCATAGTTGATATAATATGTTTATTTCACCTCTTTTCTTTGGACGTGAGCTTAATAGTCTCCCTATCATAATTCAGCAGTATTTCCTAAAATAATAAAGAAAAGATGAAAAGACCCCCTAAAAATAAAAACAGTTTCTTATTGGTACGCCTATGTCTGAAGGTCAGTAGTAGGCCAGATGTGCGGTAGGCACTACGTTCAAATTTTAAAACAATTCTCTCCGGTTGGGCTTCTTTCATCGTTTTTGGAGTGTGCTGTTTTTTTGTGTGTTTTTGACTATGACATCAAAAGTTAACTAGTAGTGAAATGTATGGACAATTTGCTGATATACTGGAGTATTAAATCAACAAGATGTAAAGGTCAGTCAGATAATAATATGAAAACTGAGATATGAAAACCATAGTTGAAAACCTAGTAAGCGACCTCTAGTACGCGAGGAGGTATTCAGTTATTCAGTAAGTTTAGCACCTTTTAAATTCCTACTACAGAATATAATGTAATACTGACAGGTAAGATCCATATAATTCAGAAAAAAATGAAATAAGTTATAGGTACACTGGTTATTTATAAACATTTTTAGTTCAGTCAGATAAATCTAATTGTCCAAAACATCTACTACAAATACATATGCAAAAATTCAAAGGCACATATAAATTTTCATCTGCATTTTCTGAGAGCTGAGATCTAAGCTCAATACAAGTTCTTGCAAATTCACGAATTATATGGCAACAGCTTGGACTCAGAGGGATCTCCAACATTACCAAAACAGCAAATATCCAAGTTCCCACATTGTCACTGATGCTGTTCCCAGGTTCTAAAGAATTTAAATGTCTCATAATCAATTCAAGCATTTTAATTTTTATTGCTTGTGAGAGTGTCTGAAATTCTGAGAAAGATGGTAACTGATTCTTCATTTTTTCTATGAAATCATTTTCATCAAAAGTGGTCAGAGTCTTTGTTGATCTAGCACCATCATTATATTTCTCAAGGAAGTGCTTCATGTGTAAAAAATGCTGGATTTTCTCATGCTGCCAACTATTGGAAGGTAAGTAATGATTGATTGATGTCTTCACTGGATCTTTCTGGAAAATTCCAAGATAATAAATTATAGACTAATGATATCTGAAGAACTTACTACTTTCACTGCATATGTTTGATTTTTTCTATATTTATTTGGATCTATGTTCGAAATAACCAATTTTTCACATTGGTTTCTTTCATATATCACATGATGTAGATATTCTTGACCTGAAATTTTTCAAAATACATCTTTTCATTGAGATCAAAATATCTATAGTGATGTAATTAATTACCATTTTGGGGAATGGAGTTTGGATTGAAATCCTCTGGAAAGTCGACATCTAATGCTTTCCTAAGGAGGCCATCACAGTCATCATCAGATTCAAATGAAGAGTCTGACATTGTGGATTGGTTACAGCCTTTAACACGATGCCTTTAATTATTCAATTTATCAGACTCATCAGATATGGACTGTTTACTAGTGTTTACTGTTTACGAATTTACGATCTTATGTTTACAACCTATATTCTTTGTTTACGTTTTGGGTTGGGCACTGTCTACACGACCGCCGCGGCGGTTGGATACTGAAACATAAACAACCGCCGGCGGTTACCTATTTTTATATAGAAGACCGCCGTGAGACATGAGGAAGGAAAATATCGTTTCTGCATCAAAAAGAAGACTACTTTTTTCAAACAAACTGACCTAACTCACCTAAATGAACCTTTCTCCTGAGAAGTATATTTTTCGAGAAATTATTTGTGAAAAGAAGTTTTGAAAAAATAAGGCCTAGTAGGGATTGAACCCGAGCCACAGGCGTGGTGGTCAGGTGAATTTTCAACTGAGCTATCGCTTTGCTCGGAAGTACTCTTTATGAAGAAGGAAGAAATATCATCGCGGCGGTTGTTTATGTATCAGTATCCAACCGCCGCGGCGGTCGTTTATGAATCAGCATCCAACGGCCGCGGCGGTCGTGTAGACAGTATCTTTGGGTTGTGTTTAACTTTTTAGGAGTTTTAGGTTAAGTTTTTCTAGAGATATGTGGCGCAGCGTTTTCCTTTGGCAATCGTACATACTCATTTGTGTCTGTCAGGTCTGTCTATGACAAAAATTGATTCCCCACGAGAATGAAGTTTGCAACATGAGCCGTAGGCGAATTAAAAATAATTAAAAATTAATAAAAACACAATGGAGCGATATCAGATACGGAAATGAAATTGATGACATAGAAAGTACCTCATAGATGTATCGAACACAGTGAAATAAGAGCAATTCTGTGTTATTGCCGTAGAAAATAGTTATTATTTTACTAGGCAAGAAAGTAGTAGAATGACAGCCGTGGCTGATAGTTCATAGCCGAGCGTAGCGAGGCCAGGAATTCATCCAAGGCAATCTAAATTTCCTGCCATTTGAAACATATAACTTCTCCCAAAATGTTGTAAAACCAATTTTGTGTATTTTTTTATATAAACCTCCATCATTTGTTCACCCAATTGTCAGTGTCAATTTTGATTACCGATTCCATTCATCTTGGAATGTTGCCTAGCAACAAACTTTGCCTGACTAATATCAATTATAAATATAATCACCGATGAATTTATCGAGATTTTATCAATTCTTGAATCATAATTCACACCTGTCCAAGACCAGGTAGAAATAAACTACACTGGTGTGATATGCACTTTTCAAAACAATGCTCATTGGCTCAAATACGGTGTAAATTACACGAAGTGTAGGAATGTGCTACACTTCGTAAAGTGGCTAGAATGGCTCTATGCGCATGCATGCATGGAACAGCCCTTGTCTGCACTGACATTACCAATGGAACTCCTTTGTTTTTGTTTTCTTTGTTTTTACCTTTTCCTATTTCCTAGCCATTTCCTAGCCCACCAACAGCCCAAACCAAACTCCGAAGCAGATTTTAGCAGATCACAGGCCATACCACTGATTGGTATTTTCTTCTTGAATTAACTCATGAAATGGTTGAAGAAACAATTAATTCCAATACAAATAAAGTGAGTATACCTACTTTAATTTTCATAATATAATTTCTGAAATGTGATATATTATTTCTTTTGTAGGCCAAAGCTAATAATAACAAACCAAAATCAGTGTATTCTTGGAATGTCACAGATGTCCAGAAATGGTTACGGAGACACTGCAGTGATTATTACCACCTGTATGTAGAAAATTTCATACAACATGATATAACAGGACGCACCCTTCTAAGAATCAATGATAACTCACTGTTGAGACTTGGAATAACTAATGACAGTCATAGAGAAATTATATGGAGACAAATTTTGAAGTTGAGATTGAAAACAGATATTATGGAAATCAGAGATTTGCAAAGAAGAAATACCAATAATATGTTTTATGACTTTTCTATTGTCTGAAATACAATTCCACTAGGTATAACAAAATGACTCAATTATTATTATACATACTTTTCCATTGTCATTCTATATATTATTTCTGCACAGGTTCCCTCTATAGAACCATGTAGACCAGAGATCTAGATCTAGCTGGAGATCTAGCCAACTTTCCTGGATTGTTTATATATTCCCACCAATAGTTCCGAATTGCTTATTATTTTGTTTCTTCAGATTCTTCAGAAGTTTGTATCCCTGATAGAAAATAAGCGTACGCCACCTGTCGGAGTTTTTGAAAGCTGTCAAAGCGGCCTGTTCACTTCATTTTCATTGATTCATATTTGTTATTGTTTGTGTGACCAATAATGAATAGTTTCGACGCAAAAAAAATCCTTAAGTTGAAAAATCTCGATTTTGAACACCCTATATCTCTGTAATCATTCTCGCTAGACCCCAAGTGTGATGCAATGATGAAATCAGCTCACAAAGGAGAATGCGAGAATGCAATGAAATACAGGGTGTCCCATAAGAAAAAGTATAACTTTGATACGCCACGCATTTCTGAGTCACCCTGTATAAAGCGAAATAATTTGGATATGTGCTGCTCATGATCCTAGATCATCTCTGAAATTCTCCAATAATGAAGCAGTTATCTCACTTTGCCACACTAATGACTCACCCTGTATTGGTGATAATTGAATTGAATAATTGTTTTTGAAAATAGAAAGAGATTTTGAAGCCTTTTGTGCAAAATTTAGCTGCAGTTTGCTATAGTGAAGGTCAATACCTACCTATGAAAAGTGAGGGTTTTACTGCTTTTTATTTCTTTTCTCCTTCATAGGTAGATTTTATAACATTATTATTATTATTATGAAAAACTGTGCGCCACTGGACCTTCGGCTTCGGCAAAGTTCGAAAATTTACGCGTGGGCTGTGGTAGTGTGTTGGTAGTGTGAGTGTGGTAAGTAAATTTCATAAGAAGAATTCTTCTTCTGGGCTATCTTGACTTTGGTTTTCCTAGAGGGACAGGGAGTAGGGGTTTTTTCAAGTTGTCAAGTTTAAGGTTATGATTATGAATTCATGTGAAAATGTGATTGATTTGTGATACATTATACATTTTACTGTCTTCTTGAATCTTCGAACATGTTGAAAGTTGGAGATTTTACGTTGCCAGGGGACATAATTGAGAATATAAAGTCATTGAGAGGTGTAACAGTACTAGGTCCAGGTTTGCGGCAGAACGAAGAAAAACCTAATACATTGTGTGTGACTATAGCTGGGACACTGTCTTTCAAAGAACCGAACACATACTGGATTGAAGGAAACAGAAAGCATTATGTGCCTAAGAAGGGAGATCTGGTTGTGGGAGTAGTCGTCAAGAAAGCGGGGGACATTCTGAGAACAGATATAGGTAGTGCTGAATTTGCATCACTGTCCATGCTGGCATTCGAAGGAGCAACGAAGAAACTCAAACCCGATGTACAAGTTGGAGATGTGGTCTATGCCAAATTGCTCAATGCCCATCGTGAAATGGAGCCAGAGCTAGTTTGTATTGATTCCTATTACAAAGCTGGGAAGTTAGGCATTTTGAGTAATGATGGATTTTTAATGAATATCAGTTTGACCCTGGCACAGAGCCTTTTGGACATTGAGAACCCTTTGTTGAGGACACTTGGGAAAAAGTTTCCATATGAAATTGCAATAGGGGTGAATGGAAAAGTATGGGTGAATAGTAAGACATCCAAGGATGTTCTCAATTTGATAAAGACATTTGAGGTAGCAGAAAAATATATTTCTGATAAAAAGAAGATTGCAGATGTGTGTAGGCAACTAAGCTGAGTTAAATTAATATTTCTACCCTTTACTGATTTATACTGATATAAAATCAATAAAGGGTATTTTACTGAACTTAAAGTAACTTCTCATTTTATTGTACTTGTGATTCATGTTCAATTTTCAATAACAATGATTGAGATCAATTTTATGCTACTATAGAGAATATCATTTTAATCCATCTGCAGATTTGAATCTGACTGGACTGGATCTGACAGGATAATGGATATTGATGTGCCATGCCATCACTATTGTATGAAAATATTGGTAGACATTTATTGTCTGAACAAAATCTTGTGATTTTAGTCAATATCACCTTCAAAGTTCAGAAACTATGAAAATGTCTAAGGATTTGTTAATAAAGTGTCAGATAAAAATTTAGCATTTATTAATAAAATCGATTTATTTGCTATAAATATATTTGTAATTATAAATTAATGATGATAAAAGTATATTAAATAAAACAATGTAAAAATAGTCTGTTGAATAAAAAAATTAAGAAGAATAATAAGAACCACTGAATTGACAAGGTTTGATTGAAATGTTGGAAACTATATTGTAGTAGTACTGGAATCTAATTCTTTCCTACAAAATTGCTTCTGCTTGAAGAATAATAACATGCCAGCACAAATGAAACCAATAAATTGTATTTTGAAATATTACCTTCACCTACATTACTAGCAGCCAAGCACTAAATTTTGGTACATCATTATATTATTATTATGTTTTGAAGATTAATTAATAAGGTAAAGGTCTAGGTTATTTCATAATTAATCTCTAATATTACTGAATATCATTGAATATGCAAGCAATGGCCCTTATTGTCACTGGAAAAGTGTATTTGCCCATTGATATCATTTCCTGGCAGTGTCCAGTGTGCTAAGTTCAACTATACCACATAAAGCATGTTCACACTTTACATACTTATATGTTAATGATAAAAAATATGAAAATGAACATTTATATACAACTTTATAACTCCATAAATCATTTCAACTAAAATAACAAGCAAATTAGTTCAACCAATTAAAGCTTTTTTCACATGTTCTTTGATTTTTCTCCTTGAACAATATTTTCTAAAATTAGTACAAAAATAAAGCAGCCTTACTTATTTACTGAATTTGATACATTTGTGCTAGTTATAGCAAGATTTATTTAATTTCATTTCAGGTGAAACATAGTTACTCAAGTGTCTCATCATTTTTCAACATATTGATATTTATATTTGTGTAAGAAATAGTAAATTATGCAATCATAGTCAGCAAGTATAAATGCCTGAGAAATAATATAATGGATGCTGTTTTTAATACTAGTAGATTGAAACCTTTACCAAGGTTTAAACTTATGAATATAATATTTAAATTAACCTTTTCAACTTGAATTCTAATAGTGAAACAAATCATTCCAATGAAACTCAAGTTGAAGAGATGTAAAATATTTTCAACATCAGTCTTTACCAATTCAAAAATGTTCAGTTAACTTGGGAGGTTCTGATTTAAATTTATTTAAATGGTTAATTGACAATTTAAATATTTCAAATTAAATTCCAAATCATCACATAGCCAAAGGCACCTATGCAATTTTTTTTCCCTAGTTCAATTAGTTAAGGTGCTAATGCCTGCATTAGGATCAGATTAATACCATTCATTTGTTTAGTGAATTGTGAATCACAAGAATAATAGCCCCTCTGTTATAATAGTGTATAATATCAAAATGTCACTTTCATTGACATAATAAAAATATGAAAAAGTTCATATTCAAATAGCTCTACTAAAAATCGTTGTGTAAAACTCCAATGAGTATTTTTCAGTGTTATCCATGAAAAAGAAAACAAATCGTTGTTATTTTATCAGTACAAGGATCAAAACAAAAATATCGTTCAAAATAGAAAATAAAATGAAACTGCTGAAGGGATCATATCATTCCATTCAATGTATGCAGACTTTATGAAAACTTCAGAATCATAGCAGTAACCTGTAATAATAGTCCAATAAAATGCTATTTGCATGTTCATAAAATTTGAGTAGTTAGTTTCTCTGCAGTGACATATATTTTTTGGGATGCTGAATCCGAATCTGAAGTTTGCAAACAAAATTTTCAGGAGTGTTCCGAGATATTCGCAAAAAACTGAAATGTTCATACTTCTGTTTTTTTGCCCACAACTCGGAAAATAAACATTTTATCAGAAAGACCTCCCTATAAAAATTGTAGTAAATGATTTTGTTCAAATATGCTTGTTCTGGCTTATGTATTATAGATGAGGGGCTAGAAAAGTTAAAAATTGACCAAACTTCGCCAAAAATAGCATTCTTTGTTGCTTTTCTGGAGAAATTAACTAGATTCGGATTCAGCACCCTCAAAAACACAGGAAAACGGTTGAGGAACCGACTATCTGAATTTTTTCTAGGGGAGAGTTTTCATCGTTCCCGTTTTACTGAGCTAAAGGTTGACCGCTTTCTAATCCAACCACCATTTTCTTCTTGTGTTTTTCATGGTGCAATTCGAATGGCACCGAGTTCCTTATAAAATTATTGGCGCATGATTTGTGGGGACCAACTTTGAACTTTGAAAAAAATCTCAAATCAAAATATGAAAAAGTTTAAATAGCTCTTTGGGTGTATGATAAATTGACATTCATCATACAGGGCGTGGAAATGAATTCTGAATTGAGACTCTATCACGAATCTGCGATTAGAGGTCTATAAAAATCACAAGTTTCCATCGTTCAAGTTTGAACCCCCTGATTGGGTATGAAAGTGTTGAAAAGGAATATTCTCAGATAAATTATGAACATACAAAAATGGATATATATTTATATAAAAACAATACATTGAGAATTCGCATTCTCTATGTGATGAGAATATTTACTCTTTTTCAGTTAATTCAATAGAAAACAACTACTTTCCTGGCTATATGCCACGACGAACATTGAATTATATCTATTGAACACACACGATAAGAGTTTGAAAATAAAATATAAAAATTTCTGAAATTGAGAATTTGCATTCTCCTTCAGACAAAAATATGTATATACACACATCATTCTGAATATTAAACAGAAAACAACTACTTTCCTGGCTATTTGCCACGTCGAACATTGAATTATATCTGATGAACATTCAAAAGGGAACATGAAAAATAAAGAATAAAATCCTCCGAAATTGAGAATTGACATTCTTCTTCAAATCGGATGAATAATATGATGAATAATGATCTAGAAATATGACTTACCAATATATTCAGCATTGAAATGAAAATTGGAATGTATAGGAGAAGTATACTGGCATGAACTCTGATCTTGATGAGCTTGAAAACGTCCAAAAAATAATCATTCATATCAGTGATATGGGAAATTTTATCTCTCACACACAGGTTATATGACTTTATTGCAATGAACCCATTTCGGATCTCTGAATCCTCATCAGTAACCATGATGTCCACTTATTCTTAGAGATGAAAATTGTGTATATCATGAAGAATGGCTGTAAGAATAAGTGGACATCATGGTTACTGATGAGGATTCAGAGATCCGAAATGGGTTCATTGCAATAAAGTCATATAACCTGTGTGTGAGAGATAAAATTTCCCATATCACTGATATGAATGATTATTTTTTGGACGTTTTCAAGCTCATCAAGATCAGAGTTCATGCCAGTATACTTCTCCTATACATTCCAATTTTCATTTCAATGCTGAATATATTGGTAAGTCATATTTCTAGATCATTATTCATCATATTATTCATCCGATTTGAAGAAGAATGTCAATTCTCAATTTCGGAGGATTTTATTCTTTATTTTTCATGTTCCCTTTTGAATGTTCATCAGATATAATTCAATGTTCGACGTGGCAAATAGCCAGGAAAGTAGTTGTTTTCTGTTTAATATTCAGAATGATGTGTGTATATACATATTTTTGTCTGAAGGAGAATGCAAATTCTCAATTTCAGAAATTTTTATATTTTATTTTCAAACTCTTATCGTGTGTGTTCAATAGATATAATTCAATGTTCGTCGTGGCATATAGCCAGGAAAGTAGTTGTTTTCTATTGAATTAACTGAAAAAGAGTAAATATTCTCATCACATAGAGAATGCGAATTCTCAATGTATTGTTTTTATATAAATATATATCCATTTTTGTATGTTCATAATTTATCTGAGAATATTCCTTTTCAACACTTAAATAGCTCTACTAAAAATCGTTGTGTATAACTTCAATGAGTATTTTCCAGTGTTATCCGCGAAGACAAGCAATGAAGTTAGGTTCGAAGAAAAAAAAGTGTTGTAATCTCATTAGTACAAGCATTGTATCTAAATAAAAACCTAGTTAGTAGGCGAGAGGTATAACATTGTCTTTTCATTGACCCAAAATTTGTCTGCCTGTCAATAGCGCTAAAACATCGAGAGCTCATCTGTTGACATGAGTAAATAAGCAGTTCTTACCTTATTATTCTTAGCTTGCATATCATCATTTTGATAAAGTGCGAACAGTAATGTTTATCACAGGACTGATGAGTTTCCAACTCAAATTCGAATAACATCAATGAATCGAGAAATTTCATCATTGTATAAACAAATTTATTCTTAATGCATCTTGATTTCCTTATGTGTGCAAGTATTTGAAATGTTTAAACATGAGAAATTTTTGATCAGAAACTTCGACTCAAAAGCGGATCTTAAAAAATGTCGATTAACACTCTACCAAAACTCGTTCATCTATAGAACGGCGAAGCTTTGGAATTCTTTGGCAATGGAAGTATTCCCAAGAACTTATATATAAGCTCCAAAAGTTAAAAAAAATTCAACACCTACCTCTTCTCCCTATTTTTCCTAGGAACGCGATGTTCCACGAACATTATAGGAATTTTCTTTCGTGCGCTCCAAGAGCATGACAAATTTCTAGAGTTAGGATACCAAATGAATAACTTAGTTTGGAATAGAGGTCACTAGGTGACTAAAGATGTGATCAAAATGGTCGATTTTCGCAATTAATTTTTAAATGGACAATATACCCCTTGCCTATTGACTAGATTTTAATTTATTACGACAACGGAACAAATATCACGATTATTCAAAATAAGGAATAAAATGATACTGCTAAAAGGATCAGTGTTCAATTCAACTCATGCAAAGACGTGAAAACTTTTCAGAATAATTGCAGTAACCTGTGAAAAGTTAATGATTTCTAACCTAACCAGCATTTCCCTTGTTTTCGATGGATCAATTCAAATGGCACCGAGTTCCTCATAAACATTATTGCGGCATGACTTGAGGGCGAAATAGAAGCTTAAAAAATCCCATATCTGAGTTATTTTCCAAAATCCCAAATTTGAGTGGTTTTTCAAAGAGAAATTTCAACACCAACCCAACCTTGCTGAGGTATATCGCGAGAGGCGAGACGAAAAAACGTTTTCAGCATAACTGCAGTAACCAGTGAAAAGTTAATGATTTCTAAAATAACCAGCATTTCCCTTGTTTTTGATGGTTCAATTCAAATGGCACCGAGTTCCTCATAAAAATTATTGAGGCATGACTTGAGGGCAAAATTTAAGCTTAAAAAATACATATCTGAGTTATTTTCTAAGAGAAATTTCAACACCAACCCAACTTTGCTGAGGTATATCGGGAGAGGCGCCGATTCTCCCGCCAGTTCGAACACTTTCAGAGGCACCTCTGTCGCCAGTTTGTTGTTTCTTCGAGTGTTTGAAAAAATATAATATCATTTTTGATTTATTCCTGGGAAGTTACTTAAAAATGGCGTTATCCTGAAAACCTGAGATAGATAGGTCAGATTTCTTTTCAGATTATTGATCGGAACCAGAATGCGCAATTTTGCCCTAACAGAATAGTTATTGCAGTGAGCTGCAAAAGTTGACTGATGCTAACACGGTTTTCTTCCTTGAAATTCGATGTTTCAATTCAAATGGCAACAAGTTCCTAGAGTCGCTGGATGGTATTAGTTGGATAAGAGTTCGGACACAACTGAACTTCTGTCCTTTTCTGTTTTCTACATTACAATGGTTTGAATGGATAAAAGAATCAAAGTATCAAATTTCCAATAGCGCTTGATTGCCATATACGATTTAAGAGGCTAGATTTTCTGTCAAATCAATCATAGCCGTAGACGGAAAATAGAAATAGGGTAGAAACACAAGTTATTGAAATGAAAATAAGCATTTAACGAGATTTTAATTTAATAAGACAAAATATACACATATGGATATACTTTTAGCTAGTTCGGCCGGTATTAAAAACGCAATTCAATGATAATGTCAGGACGTTGCAATTTGCTTGATTTCCTCAGTTTTGTTTTGAAATTTCAAATTTCATTAAGTAGTTTTGTAATCAATTCCTCTTTACGATAATAATGCTTTGCATTTCGTCTGATGATCATGATGGATTTTTTTTATTGTCAGTTTTGAAAATGAATGGAACAGCAGATTCTCTCAAACGGATCTTAAAATCATCTGTTTGAAAATGGGCCCAAAATATAGTTTCATTCTAATCTGATTTCATAAGAAGTGATTTTAATGTATGTACCTCACAAATGATCGTCTTCAAATTAATTTTTCATTCAGGTAGTTTCATACATACCTTCCATAGGAGAATGGTTGAATTTTCCTGTGGAAAATTAAAAAAACGAAATCCATTATCTTCGGAACTCACACAATTCATTACACAGCAGGACATTTTCATTCATGCTTTCTTCTCAATGGTTTATATGGAATTATATTTCAATTCTGACATTCATAAATTTGTTTTGTCAAATTCAAACAATTTATTTGAATGAAGAAGCGTGTGACGACTATGGAGCTTTTGTCACAATGCAAGGTGTGTAACTTAATAAATCTGAACATTCAAAAGCACTAGCAGTTGCCATTTCTGTGTCCGAACTCTTATCTGATTAATACCATCCAGTGACTTTACAAATTCCTTTCGAAAATTATTGGCGCATGCCTTGGTGGGGGAGGGAGGGCCTGGAAAAAATCCCGAATTTGAGTTTCTTGCAAGTGAAATTAACTTCAAGAAACCCTGAATTCGAGTTTTTCCCGAGTGAAATTTCATCTCTTGCTGTCTCGAACAACATCATTCCACCCTTATTGAGGAATCTCGGGAGGAGCGCCGATCCCCCCCGCCAGTTCGAACACTTTCAAGGCCACCTCTGCCGCCAATTTGTCGGCATCTGCGGTTGTGCCGGCCTCCGCGTATACTCTGACGATGTCTTCGGTGCCCGAGGGCCTGACGAACGATCGACCTTTCGGGTACTTTGCTGCCAGGCTGTCGATTTCGTCTTGCAGGTCTTGAGGCGTCAGGCAAATTCTTTCGGCATCGGTGGTGGTTATCACGTTGCGATCCTGAAAATCGGAAATTGAAAAAGAAGAATAACAACAACAACAACACAAAGTCGGTCGACCACAAAAATATATTAAACAAATAGTAGTTTGAAATACTAAAGAAACACGCTTTTATACAGTGTCATTCATAAAGTCGGCATCATATGGGAAAAACTTGTATTAATGACTTATTTTGGAATTCGAGTTGGACGTTAAGTTTTGCTTCAAAAAAGATCAAAAATGGCCTACTCAATCAGGGTCACGTGACTTTCGTTACATGTTAAAAGTGACATTTTTTCAAATTAACCGCTGAAAGTAGGCTTATTTGTTCGAATATCGAAAAAGTTTACTTGAAAAAGTTGTTTCTATTTCAATTTTACAATTGCTTCTCGAATTTGATCTTTCTATTGCAACTTTTAGATTTTGATTTTTTTTTTTTAATTTTTCGAAATTTCTGTAATATTTGGAGAATTGTTAATTCCACGAAACTACTTCATACCAGTAGCTTTTTCATGCTACTTACTTTCAATTACTTATTATCACTGATTATGGACAGAAATATGATTTTCTTCAGAAAATGATAATACCCGCTTTCAAATTCTGTTATGTTTGATGCATAGTTGATATATCGTCAAGCATTTAGAAACAAAATTCATTTAAACTGGTCTTTTCAGTACTGGAAAAATAAATTCAAATGAATTTCGTTTCTAAATGCTCGATTCAAACATAACAGAATTTTGATGTTATATTTGCATCAAACATAACAGAATTTTGAAGGGGAGATTATCATTTTCTGAAGAAAATCATATTTTTGTCGATAATTAGTGATAATTAGTAATTGAAAGTTAGTAGCATGATGAAACTACTGGTATGAAGTAGTTTTATCGAATTAACAATTTTTTTAATATTACAGAAATTTCGAAAATTTTAAAAAAATATCGAAATCTAAAAAATGTAATAGAGAGATGAAATCCGAGTCACTGTATGTAAAATTCGAATAGAAACAACTTTTTCAAGTAAACTTTTTCGATATTCGAACAAATAAGCCTACTTTCAGCGATTCATTTGAAAAAATGTCACTTTTGACATGTAGCGAAAGTCACGTGACCCCGTTTGAGTAGGCCATTTTTCATCTTTTTTGAAGCAAAACTTAACGTCCAACTCAAATTTCAAAATAAGTCATTAATAAAAGTTTTTCCCATATGATGCCGACTTTATGAATGACACTGTAGATAGCCGAACTAAAAAGAGGTACGAAATAAAATGTTAATAGTGTAATCTTCGGTAGGAGTCCATGGTATCTCAAAGTGGAGTAAAGCAGTAACTACTAAATAATTCGCGAAATCATGTCCACGATATTTCAATATGATCAATAACGATGAAATCAGTTGGTACATGTTTCGAACATATGTCCATAATAATAGTTATTTATTATACAAGGAAAAAAGTAGCGGAGGGAAACAAAAAACCGTCAGCTAAAATCTAATATTTTCCCGTGTATAATACACATTTTTTTTTGCGACAGAAGAAGGGACGAATCAATATTGAGAAGATATTACATTATTTCGAAATCTGAACCTGCGTTGTAGGCATCTTTTTCATACTTTTCAAGTAATCTGATGTCACTTCTGTCATTCTAATTCTGTGATTTGATTTCAAAAAATTGCGAATTTAGTGTTTGTTTAGTAATATACGTAACCGCAAAGACGAATTAAAATGACTTGCAGTTCTTTCTCGGAGACGGTATTATATTGACTCATTTTTCGGAACTATAGCACAACAAAAGCCATCAACAGTGTATATCTGTTATATATATCCGGGAAAACAGTAATTTATGAAAAGTGACATTTTATAACCTGCCAACAGAGATGACATTTTTTCCCGTTACAGAAAAAAATTACTACATCTCTGTCGTGGGAGTGACAAAAAGGTTGTTAAATCTTTATGCAAAAAAAAAGGAATATGGTTTCATTTTGTTGAAGAGGGGAAACCCAACAACCCCAAATGAACACACTATTATGGCGGAAACCACCCAAGAAGACAACACGAGGTGCACATCGGCGAAGTAAACATATTCAATATATTCAAGTGGGTAAAAATCACGTTCGAAGACTGCATTACAAACAATAAAACCCATGAAACATACATACGAAGCTAATATAAATATATTAAAAATGACTGTGTGGCTACCAAAACAATCTAGTGACCTTCACGAGGAAACGGAAAACTAATCTCAAAACTATCAGAATGCCTGAGATCGATAAGGATGAAAACAAAGGTGAAGTACTTGGTACTCACTCTGGACCAAAAACTTATTTGGAACACGAGAATTAAGTAATCAACAAGGCCACAAACACAGATAGGCCAATCTTCCCAGTGAACCAGCAAATCCAGGGTTTCTCTCAGGATGAGTTGAAAAAAGGTACAGCTTTGTGAACCATTTCAGAAGGCTGAGATGCAAAAAAGAATGGAACAGTGAGACCACCGGTATTGAGCGAGCCATAAAGTGGTACTCAGATGGCTCCTAAACCGAAGATGGAACTGGAACAGTGTAAAGGCCTCGAACCAAGTCCTTCAAAAGCCTTGAAAAATTCCTAAGCATATTCCAGATGAAAGTTCACGATAGAGGTTAATGTGTAAAGTGTAAAGTAAGCTATGAAAGGCGAGATATCATCGTCATGTCAGATAGTCAAGCTTCAAGTGCGCTGAACAATATGATTATCAGATCTAAAATGGTTTGGGAATGCTGGGAGAAACTGAACAAGCTAGCCAACAGAAATATAATAACCCTTTCTGCGGGATCTGAAGCAATACCGTATCAAAAAAGAAAAGAAGAAGCTGAAGAGAGATGATATCTGGGAAATTCTTCAAGGTCGCAGGCAGGCTGAGATACTATTTTATTGAATAATATGGAAGAAATTGGGTCGGTGTTACCCGATGTGCCAAAAATTTTGATACCCATTGTTGAATTTGATATTGTTCTCACCTTAACAGTCACTTTCATCAGTCTATTTGGCAAATCCGTGTAGCAAGCTTCCCACTGTGAAATATCCCATCCCTTTTCATGAAGAATTGTTTCCACTAATAACATATCAGAAATGGCGTCTCCCACTGTCTCGTTAATCAAGTCGATCAGAGTTAAAAATTTGGAGCAAGCCTGTCTCTGATCCTCAGTAAAACTAAAATGAAAAATGCATTCAATTAAGAAACAAAATGAATACCTAGTAAATACCACACATACTCCGTAAACATCAACATTATTTGTGAAATAAAATTACCTATTACATCTTGTTCCGGCCCTCAGCTTTTCTTTGGTATTCTGACTGAAGATCACAGTTCCATGGCCATTTGCTTCAAAATAAACTCCAATATCATAATTCAATGCTTGGTGATGTAAATGTTTCACACCAGTTGATGCGAAAGCAACTGGAACATTCTAAAATATAAATATATATTTTATTTCAATTTCATGGATTTTATATTTTGGGATCAGAACAATAATTATAGATATCAAAGATAGTACCCATATCAGCATGAAGTTGTTATACACCTGATTTACATGAATATATGAAACAATAATTATGCTAACATACCACGGATCACGCGGGTTGGTTGTATGACATACAGGTTTACAATTTGAAAACCAGGAGCAGCCAATATTTCTTCAACTGATGACAGTATGATAATTTGGCGCAAACAGTCAACTTACATATCAATGGGAACAACTTTCGAGGTATCCGCTGATATTTTATATTGAACCCTTTCACCGTTAGGGCAACTACCCCTAAAATATAAAATAGCAACCCCCACTTATTTTACAATTTTTGGAATCCTTATGTGATTTCAGATAAGATACATATATTTTTAATTTTTTTCCCCAAAGTAACAGTACTGAACCTCACGAATTTTTTGATTATAATTATTTTCTATCATCATAATGAAGTAGTGACCTTTTGGAAGGTCTCTGGATCTTCTTGTTCTTCCCATTTGCTCGTTTTAGAAATGACCGGTTTCCGAGTAAGTGCATACCTACATCAGTTGATATACTTATCATGTTGCTGATGCTGATAATTGTTTCAAAATCTGTACTACTCTTCTTTACTACCAGAGTGGGACAATACAAGCAGTTTCAGTGGATCAGGGACGTTATGGATAGTGGGTAGGACAACAAACAGATGAGTGCAAAATAGGACAATCCCGGATAAATCAGGACGCCTGACAAGCCTGTTCGTTTGTTGTCTGACGGACAAATATGATTCGGTTTCTAACCATTCATGTACATTCACATGCATTCTATCGAATTATGACCTGGGATCGGAGTGTGTTCGAACTGCTTTACCAACACCACCGTCTAGCACCTCTTTGATTATACGTTCCAGTTTGCTCGATGTTGTTTTCCCACTTTTCATCCGCGTTATTTGACGAAACAGGTTGGTTGCACGTTATATTGGAATGTATCGAAAATCAGGAAATGGACTCTTGCCATTTTGATAGTAGGCTTTGACTGCAAAGTCGTGTTACTTGCCGGTCCAATGATTCATTGTAAATGAATGGTAAGCCATGCAGTTAGTTCAGATTTCAGTTTGTTTGGATTTAAAGAATATAATAATAATAATATTTATTTCATTCTTTGCTATAAACATTACATTGCATCTCATATGAATATAAATATATTTTATTAACATTTACAATGACATAACATGAATAATCAGACAGATTCATATCTGGTATGAGATTGCTGTTTTTGAAATGAACAGCAGATTCAAAAATAATAATAATAAAACAAAAAGCTCATGAAAAGTACATTTATGACATGATGAAATAAATTAGTGAATGAGAAATCATTCACTCAGGTTTGATTTTCTCTTTGCAAGATGATATGTTTCTTGACTTTAATTTTCAATTGGGTGATATTTGTGCAACTTTTGATATCATCAGGTAATTTATTGAACTTTGAGATAGCTCCCTCTGTGAGTGAACTTTTTCTGGCCAAGAGTAGAATTAGCAGCATCAAGATGAAACAAGTCATTTTGTCTAATATGATGTTCATGGATTTGAGAATTCCTTACCAATATCAAGTTAGATTTGAAGTGTTTGTTGATAATAGCAAAAGAAATTTTGAGAGTATTTATCAGATATCGTTTGTGAAGTTTTTACAGATAATGCTCTTCCAAAGAAAATGTATTTGTTTCTTCATAAAGTTGATTTGATGGGGTGTCATATGGAAGACGATACAGTACTTTCAATGCTTTTTTATATAGTACAGATATTTTGTTAAAATTATTCTTGGAACATGAACCCCAAATATTTATGAGATAGTTCATTTTACTAAGGATGTGAGAGTATAGAACGGTATAATTATGCTATATTTGGGTTAAGTTTTGGACATCTTCTTAGGGCACCAACTATGGGAGAAATTTTTTCTTTGAGCATGCCAATATGCTTGTCCCATGTTAACTTTTCATCAATCCAAATACCAAGGTATTTGGTATAGGCAGTTTGTTTCAATCTTCCATTTTTTATTCTAATCAAATCAATATTTTGTTCATTTCTTTGATGGAAATTTATATATTTGGTCTTATTAGAATTAAGAGAAAGATGATTGGAGTATAGCCATTCTTCCATTTTCTTCAAATCCTCATTTATGTTGTTTCCTAAAATTACAGGGTTCTTGTTTTCAAATAAAAGTACCGTGTCGTCTGCATACTTGGCATAGTTTCCTTTTAAATTTATTCTTGAAATATCTGCAAGATGACTCACCAACTCGGAAGATATGTAATCGGTGGACGCCCCGTTAGCGTAGGCCGTCTGCACCAGCCCCAGATTCAACTCGATGCCCGTCTGCTGCAGCAGCTCCTTGAGGTAGGCAGCCGCCAGCGTGGCTATCCTGTCGCCATCCATCAGATGGAACAAGCCGTCGTCGTCCGTGTAGTAGTAGACGATCCTGTCCGCATCGCCGTCCACGGAACAACATCGGACGTTTTTGTCTTTGGGCAGGCCGTTGGGGAAAGTTTGGTGGGATTTGACGTAGTCCGCGCCACACTGAAACGATTGCGAATTGCAATTCCAATATCAATATTTATTTCATTATCATATATCATATAACCATACAAATACAGTCCATCATCTATCAAGCCTCGAACATATTGGTCCTTCGAGCCGGATCTACTCGAATCAAACCTTCAATACTGACAAGTTCTTCACGAATGATACAGAGCAGCACTCAAGACTACCTGTGAAGTAACAGTGAATATTAAGCAGCTGGAGCTTTCACAGGTTGCAACAAGCAATTCAAACACCAATGCTGGAATCCCCTGTGCAACAGAATCTCCACACTATGTTTTTTGCAAAATCTTTTCGCCAGTTAGATATATTTTTATTGGAAATAGGCAATCATGCAGAACAACAGCGGACGTTCGTCTCTTTGGACAGAACGTTGGGGAAGAATTGGTAGGATTTGATGTAGTCCGTACCACAATGAAACGATCGGAGTAGTGTTGACTAAACATCGATTGTAACTATCTATAGTTATAGTTCTACTATAGAGAACTATCGATTTCGATAATTTTTCTATTTCTATGTTTTTCTAATATCATTTTAGTACCTATTCAGGAGATAAAAATCAGGTGATTGTTACGAGATCGAAAAATATTCGAGAAAATAGTGTTACCCTAAATGTATATGATGAGAATCGGAGACGTGAAGTGTTACTTGACATCCGATTCCCGATTGAGTCAAAGACGTGTTTGAGTTCTCATTCTAGTTTCTCATCATCGCGTTTTGTTCAGGACAGGCCACCGCTAGCGTCATCGTTCCTGAAACGGCAGTTCTACCCCCAATTTCCATAGCCATTCAAGGGATTTTCAGCTTCTTCTCTTCGACAACAGTACTTACCATGTAGTTCAGCTTCCCCGAACCGATGATCTCGTCATTGTACATGTCGACCTTTAAACTGTCCCCTAGCGCCTCCTTCAAATACTTGATCTTCTTCGCCCCTACTCCGTTGGCCCCGTCATAAACAACTCGGTTATGGTAGTTGCCTTTGGTGTACTCGGTGCCCCTTATTTTCTTGAACGCGTTGGTCAGCTTCGCGTAGTACCCTTCTTCGTTGGGCTGGCCGTACGCCCTATCAGGTTGAACAAAATTCACTTTTTATTTGTCCTATAGCACTTGGAAGTGAAATTCGAAATTTTCGTAATATATTTGTATGAAATTTTCAGACATTGCTAGCAGTGTCCAACGAATCATTTCAATCGACCAATCAATCAAATTTATAATTACCAAGAAACCACTTTTGTTCATGAAAGTTAAAATAGTAATTTTTGAATAATAATGAAAATTAAAACATTATAGTGAGGTGATTGAGAATACAAACTAACTGACATCTGATCATTATTTTTTCAAACTTAAATTGTACCGTTTTTAATTTTTTTTTCTGTTCGAGATTTTTTTTTAGAATCGCTTGCACATCAAATCCTCCTCCTATCAAATCCCATCTACTGTTTTTCGGTCAAAGTTCTTGACCTATGACCTACTTGACAGGAGGATTCTTTTCAATATCGCGGAATATAGGTCGCATTTTACCCGTTAGATGGCGAAATCTCAACCAAAATTCAAGGTTGGTAGAACTGATGATAATTAAAATTCCCCAAAATTACAGTTTTGCACTTTCAAATTCAATCTCATTTGATTTGAGGTTATGTTATGAATGTTATGATATTATTATCTCTGGTGCAAGCTGTGTGTGAGTCCCGTTTTCTGTTATCTGTCATGAAATAAATCTGTAAAGTGTCGCCATATTGTGGACAACTGAGAACCAATATGCCATTATTGCGGAATCTGCTGTCAAGCGTGTTGGGAGAAACAAAACACTGTCTGTGATTACACCATATTCTATCCACCTTGCCCTGGAGGTATACTGGTACTGGTAGAAGTGGGGGACGTTTGCACGTCAGCAACTAGTCCCTAATGAAACCTTTTTGCAACCCCCAATGTGTTTTATGAGTGATGTGGTTCGCTTATGAGAGCTGGCTAACACCCTTTTTAGGTACCGTCCATCAGCTCTCTTTCAGAGTTTTTCGATTGTGTTTTGGAGGCTAGCAATGTACTCACTACCACATGCTGCAGTGGCAGGCCTGCCAGCTGCAGCATCAAAATAAAGCCATTTGAGTAATATAACTTCCATAATGTTGCTTCTACATTGGTTGGGGTTTTTAGGTTGGGAACGTGTAGTCCCCCATTGATTGGCCATATGTTATTCCTTCTTATTATATTATATTATGAATAAAACCTATTATTATAATTATTATTTGCTTTTTTGTTTTTCAAAATCGGATAATAAATATATAAATAATAATAAATGATAGATAAACAAGTCAAAATCAAAGAAGTGCTTAAATCTTTGGAACCATTCCCATCACGTGATGTTGAGACAGGTTGAGATTCGTGTTTTTGATGATTATTTTTCGCAATAAAATTGTGGAGGCTAAGTTTGGTCAAAGAGTTTTATTCTGGTCCACTAATAGCATGGTGTCAGCCCACTGTGATCACTTGTATAGTGATTTAGGATTTCAAGGATATTTTTTTCCTTTCTCTCGAGACCCCGAGGGTCTCGTTAAAAAAATTTAAGTTTTTCTACGAGCGAATGCGCATGCGTCCATATTGTATCATGTGATTCACTATGACCAATCTGACAATGAGGTTTGAGAATGGTTGAAACCTTTAGGCTCTCGTAAAATAAATAGGTCTGCGGCGAAACCCTCTAAAATCTCAGGGTTTTTTGGTTTGGGTTCACACTGTATATGTATATCTGCGGCAAAGAAACGAGCCGAGTCAGACAAACCAGTTTTATTTTTCCCTTGCTAGGTATCTGCAAACTGACAGATCTCAGGTACACTGCTACTCAAATAAACGTATTCGCAAAAATCACGAAGTGTGCGGCCTCTGGTGGCTAACTTTACAAGTCTTGCGAGTATGAACAACAAATATGGCGACTGTTTTGAGTTTCTGTGTTTTATTTGAAAATAATTCATTTGTTGAAGTGCATATTCCAGAACCTCATTTTTCCCTGATGAAAGATAACTCGAATTATTGCATGAACTTTTATTGTTTACAATGAAGAAGCCAGTACCTACCTTATAATAATATAATATACATTTTCTGAAGCACAGTTAGAATCCTTGTTTAAATGTTGGTTGCAATGATTCGATCTTGAGAATAACTCCAAGTCTTCAATTGCTGGAAATCCTTGTTAATGTAAATCGATGATATTGTTCATTCTGAGCAGCCTCTCCAACCATATCTTCTTTTCCCAGACCCTCCACTAGAATTCAATCTCCTTCATAAAAGCCAGTGATATTGCTTGATGAATTCAATTATTTCTTCATACCTATACCATATTGTTGTAATAGCTGATTGCTTATATGGTTCCATTCCAGTCCATGCAAGTGTTGAGTGGACCATTCCGACCATTCCACATGTTTGAAAACTGTGGAATTGTAGTGTGATATCAATGATGAATACCACCATTGTCCACATCAAAATGGCAATTTCTCTGCACAAAAAGTAATTTTTTCCATACTGGAAACCTTGTACGTATTTCACGAAGTCAACTCATTATTCACTATTTTGCAAAATGATTTCGAAATAACCAATTTGCAATGAGTGCATACTGCAATGTTTTTGTTGTTCATACTCAGTTTGAAATTTGACGTTGATTTGCCGTTAAATAGAGCCATCTATTGGTTCGTGATTTTCGCGAATTTCAGAGTAGTAGGAAAACCACAAAATTCTATTCAATATCAGACACTTCGCTGGGTATAAAAAGAATTCATAATCGTAGGTGACACTCTCTGATACGCAATGAACGAAATTCACTTGAACCACGAAGAACGACAATTTCGTGAAAAAAGTGAACAGACTCTAAATAAAAACTGGCACCACATGGCAAATAGTAATCCGAATTATTTAGCTTCAGTGCAGTACTTGTGGGGTGGTGATAAGTCCAATCCAGAAATGAAAAGGATAAAATTGGAAGGTTGTATGCTACTCTATATCAGTTTCACTACAGGTCTTATTGGTTTCAAAGTAATGACATTTCCGAGGGGTAAATCTTCTTGGAAGTCTGGTGTACCCGTTGGAAGTCTTCGGTAGTCTTTGGAAGTCTTTGTTCATTGGAAGTCTGGTGAACACATTTTTCTTGGAGATTTACCCCTCGGACATTTCTAGTGAAATTACAGAATTAGAAAACTCATTTGAAATATCTGAAAATTTCACTGTTCAAGCTAACTTCGTGAAAATAACCGTAACAACCCTACCTGTTGGTGTTTTTGCACACGACGAAATAGTGCAGCTGCGGGGTGGTCACAATGCCATAGTCGATAGGCTTGCCAGACAGGGCCAGCACCCCGTCACAGACGGCCTTGGCCAGGTGGGGGCTGCTCGGCCTCGTGTCTTTGCCTACAACTATTTCCACTCTGTCATTCATGTTCGTGATATCGAATGCTTTGATTAGTTCGTTTATAGTGTCCTCTAATTTCTCGTCGCTGGAAAGATGGCGAGAAAAAAGATAGTGCAGATGAGAGTGATCGAAAAATAATGAGAATGGGTTTAGTCGTACAACTCGTACATCGATCGATTTATCAATCAATCAGATATACAGGTGAGTTAGTTTTTTCTACCAGGACTTCAACAGCTTGAAAAACGCACATTTTCAAGATAAACATTTTATGTGAACATACATACAGTATTCAATAAAATAGCGTACAAGTATCAAAAAGAGAGGATTTCGGGATCCTGGTTCTAGTTGTATTAAACTGGCTCAGCCAACGCTTTGTGTTTTTGAGAACCTATGACAACTTTACTGTCAACATTTGGTAAACAATCATTCCCGATAGCCCGTTTTATGCAGAATGGGGTGACGTTAATTTCTCTCTGTAATATACTTGTACGCTTTTTTTTTGAATGCGACTGTACGTCTGTATAATATTTCTTAGCGTGTGAATGAGATAAGCGGAAATGTGAGAGCCACAAAGTTGCAAAAAAAATCGTCACCTGTACATTCTCGAGCGCGTTTGATTTTTTTTATTTTGAAGGCTATTAGTCACGGATCACGGAAATAACATAATCTGCGGATTTGCACGAGCCGAAGTAGCGAAAATCATCAATTAAGTGATTAAGTTATCAATGCTCGAACCTTGGCAGCTCATAAGGAGGAATCTGAAGATGCAATAAAATACAAGATGTGCTAAAAAAAAGGTTAAGTTTCATACGCCACGCATTTTTGAGTTAGCCTGTATAACGCGAAATATTTCAGAAATGTACTGCTCATGAGACTAGACCATCTCAAGAATTTTTGTTCATCTATCTCAAACAGCAAAGCCGTTATCTCACTTTGCCACACTATTGGTCCACCCTATAATATGTCTACATGAGCCTTATTCCATCTTAAAATTGACAAAAAACTGACCCATCCTGTATATTTTATATTTTAGTTATTACATTCAGTAAAAAAAAATCCAACCGTCAGATTGACGTAATTCCTCTACATAATTGTCAAATTATGGGTCGATACGACAAGGACATCAAGATGCAGCGTCTGTATAATAATCATTGTCAAATATTCAACATGCCGTTTGAATTGGCTAGCACGAAGTCTTGTATCGAATTTGATACAATATTTCACAAAAGAGAAAGATAATGATGGTCCTGTAATCCCGTTTACAGGCAAATCATAATTCTTCCTCAATAATAAATATAGTCAAATCTTACTTCAAGAATATCATCTTGATGAACATAATTTTAGCGTGTCGCTAATGCCCTCAATATTAGTCTGCGGACAGTCGAGTATTAAAAAACGAGGAGGTTGGTCACGTGTGGGTCAATTCGGCTTCAGTATTGGTAGAGCAAGTTCGATAAAATTTAGTAAACAAAAAAATATCACTGTAATACAGAAGAAACCGGAAGAAACCGTGAAAATGGCTTTTGATTGATTCTAGAGACCAAGAGTGGAATAGTCAATAATAAAATCACTGACCCGCTTCCTTGCATGTATTCTGTATATCTATTCCATCATAGATGGGAAGGAAAACCGCAAATTCAATTTTCCAGAGAAAAAGTGAATTTTTATCTCGATTTTTATTATCCCGAGTCGATGGAGACATAATTTTAAGGAGTTCATCAAATTTTATATTTTTACCAATTGACGAAAAATAACTGAAAAATATCGAAATATTTTTAAGATTAGCAGTATGGCTGATGATGGACTGTGAAATTATGAAATATGTATCTCATAACAATGTTGATAAATATTGTGGAGAATACTTAGAGCTTTCATCTATTTGAAATAGTCTAGAATTGCGTAATAGGTCTCTTACTTCAGAAGGATGTTGGTCAATTATTGGAAATTGGCACTGATGCACTTGTGAACACAAAAAATAAATTATTTACTAGACTAGACAAACTGTTTCTAGCATAAAGAAACAAATAACCTGAGCAAATAACCATCATTATTTATCTGATGTGGAATTCATTGATTTTCCTAGTAATTTTCATTCAAAAATTTTGGGGCATATTACAATTTTTTGTCCTTGATTTGGTTCCTTTTTATTGATGCAAGAGGAACCCAGGGGATTCTACTAAACAATTTTTTTCATTAGAACTTTCCACAACAGGTATTGTATTCAAATGTAATTCATAATAATACCAAAATCCTATGTGAGGAAAACTATGTTTCTGTTTTGAGCAGATTGATTGATAGCTGATATCAGGAACATAATTAAACTGCTAAATGTTATCAAACTGATAAACCTATTTATTATACACTATACAGATAATAATCATTGTTCTTTGTTCTGAAATCAATCTGAGAAACCTCAAATAAAATCCCAGTCTATGACATGAGTCTTTGGCTAGTCCAAAAATTTTCATCATGACTCATTGTAGCAAGTCATTTTGATTGATATTTTCAGTTTTTCATACATTCATATCTATAGCAGTTATAGTGTATTCCTAATGAGAATGTTTTGGCCATTATAATCATGAAACTAGACAATATAACTTGTTTCATCTTGACGCCGCTAGCACCATAATCAGACAAAAAAGATTCACTCATTCAGCCTTCAAAAATGAAGTAAAAAAACTGATTATTTCTGAGCAAACTGGATAAAATTAATGCCATTTTTTTATTTTTTTTTTACAAATATTATTCTTTGTGTGCCAATTTTCAGTTGTTGGTATATTTTGAATGATGCTATGTTTACCTATAGGTATATAATTATGTACTTCCTTATACCAGAGCCTATTCTGTCTGGGAGTTATTTGTTCAATGAATAAATAAATAAAAATAAATAAAATTATATTAGTTCAAGTCTTGGTTCAAGTTATTTGCCTGCATTAATCAATTTGTATCAATTATGTTTATGTTGAATCAATAATTTATGAGGTCAACTACCAATTATATAAGGTCAGACCTCTAGCAAAACAATAGTATAATCATAGAAATCCAGTTCCACAATTTTTATGATAGAATAGTGGATGCTTGGTAGAATGTAATAAAATCAACACTTGCAAGAAATCAAACTTTCTACAATTCTATGACTAGTATGACTATCTCTACTATGAAAATATATAAATCAGCCCGAATATTTGAAACAGCTTGTGAAAAAATCACTTGGAACTGCAGTAAGTAGAAAGCTAGGTAAAAAGAGCACTTATCAACAATTATTATGAATTACTTGCTTTAGTGAAACCAGTGTATACAAATTTGATATCATACCTAAAAAGAGCATAAAATAATGCACCTACAAAGTGTCATTTGATGAAAATTATAGATTATGTTGTAGTATGATAAGGCAGAGTTTTTTACTGTCCAAACACCATAGTGAAAAACATTTTTTTAATCCATCTTATCAATGAGTTGTTCAGATCAGATCAGCAGATAATTAAACTTGAAAATAACTCACATAACATTGGCAAATTTTGTGGCCCATGGTTCCCAGGACTGCTCTAACATTTCTCCATGTGGATCTACTAATTTAACACCATTGTCAGGCTCAGGATTATGAGAAGCTGTAACCATCACTCCAATGACAGCTGAAATTGGGCATGGTGCAGAACAATATCTAGTCTTTCTGAATGAACTTACATTTTTTGTACCTCGCTCGTAGGACTGCAAGTAGTCCCATACGGTACATAACATGCTCTAAATCCGTAGCTCTAAGAATAAAGAACAAAATCAATAATTTTCACTTATTAGTCATACCTCTGAGAATAGTCTGCCCTACTTGGTTCTGAATCCTGCTGTCCCATATTGTAAATGACTTTTGGTTTTCTTGGGGTACATTTCTCTTGCGAAGGCGTACGCGGTTCTGTAGCTATTATTATTTGCCATGTCGTTAGGTATTGAAGAAATTATAAGTAAAAGTTGGTTCGAAGTTACCCTTTCACTTTTTCGTCAGCTGTGAACTGTGTAATGTCAATGTGTATACTGGATCTGTCAGTGTCAGATGTGATCAAATGTCAGATAACCAAACGTCAAATGTCGAACGTGGTCGAACAATCTTCTTCTATATCTTGTTCATTTACTTTGCACTGACTCTGCACTGTGTGCACTGAACAAATCATTTCTTCCTTCATTGCTTCCTTCAAATATCTGTAGTAGAAGCCCGGTATGGCCCCTCAAAGTGGAGTAAATGGATGAAGTACTAGTGAAGACTGAGAGTTTTACTACTACTTCAAATTGACTTCAAACACAGATATATTCAAAAAGCTTCAATGAGTGATTATGTATTATTGTGATGGTGGTGTTTGTTTGGGTGTTTGTTGAGTAGGATCAATGACGGCTAAATATCTAGACTGTCTGACGGGTTCCCGTCAGACAGTCTTGATATTTAGTCGTCATTGCACTGGTTCAAATTACTCTACAATGTGAGCAATGGAATAAACTTGTGGTCGCATTTTATAGGGTCAGGGGTGGCACAAGTAGAATGGCGGCAAACCTTTATGTATCAACGTTCTAGTTTTCCTGAAGACATGTTTAATAATCGTGCCATCAAAAAAGTTTGATTTAGGTAGTGATTATTGGAAAATAATAATACTAAATATGGGCACTACCCAGCAAACACAGTAGGTAATATCACAGAGATATTGCAAAGATGTAACTATTGTGACCTGTGATATCGCATTCTATGTCGCAAAGACGTCGCTGCGATTTCAGAGGGATGTTATCTCATCCATGCGATGTTGCTGCGACAAGTTATCTGCGATATAACATCTATATATTTTTGCAATGTAGTAGCCATATGGTATTTGTGATGAAACTACAATGTCATGCGAGTTGACATCGCAAATTCCTCAAACATGGTGTGATAATGCACCACTGACCTCTGCGATGACATCTAATATTGATTATATGCATTGTTGTGACTGGTTGGTGGTCCCTCGGGTCTCCGTTCCATTCAATCGTCTTCAGTTTCAGTTACTCGTATTTGTATTAAAAAGTATGAAGTTTGTGTCGGTGAGATGTAAGCAAACAAAGAATAGTTTGATACAACAATGTAACGAATGTTTGCGAATTTAGCTTCACTTTGTTGTCATATTTTTTTTTCACCGAAAAGAATATGAATAACATCACAGAGATGCAACATTCGTGATATCGCAGTGTTGCCTCATCATGACATCTTGGAGATGTTATGTCGCAGGTGTGTTTGCTTCTGTACCTCGCAGCGATGGAACATTAAATCGAGATATCGCAGTGTCACCTCATCGCAGCATCTCAAAGATGTAATGTCACAGATGTATTTGCTTCTGTACATCGCAGCGATGGAACATCTGTGATATCGCAGTGTATCACCATGGCATCTTAGAGATGTCATGTCGTAGATGTGTTTTGTTCTGTACATCACACTCATCACAGCGATGGAACATTTGTAATTTGTATATTTTTTAGAACTGATTTATTTTAACTCAAGGAACACTAATTTATAACAAACTTATAGCTACTATTTATGTGAAACTATTTATATCACGCGGTATATGACTATCTCTTCGACACACGCTGCTATGATTTCTTGTACCCTTGCATATAGTTCTGGAACATTGCGTCTATTTCTAACTGTTATCCATGGATTTAGGTACTCTTTATAGAATCTTCGATATCGCTTATTCGAGGATCTTCTGTCACCTTTTATATTGAGTGTTCGGAAATACCCCATAATCATTGAAATGTTATTCGAGAAGAATCTGGGACGCGTGTTACAGGGTGTACGTTTGAACTCCTGCCTTCCTTATGATGTTCTAGAGCCCCTCTGGGGGATTATCATTACACTATTATTTATTTACTATCATAAAAAATACATGTGGCAATGTATTAATAAATGTTCCAGTTATGAGCGTAATCTGCGTAATTTAAATTCAAGTAACATTATAAGTGTGACTTCGATCTTGGTGTGCCATTGGTTCGCTACTCCTGTAATATAGGTACTACGTTCAAATTCTTTAAAAAAATTATATATATATTTCATCTGACACAGTCTTATTTTAAAACAATTTCTCATTGTTTGAAAGATTGAAAATAATAACTTGCAAATGCCTTACAAACATATGATTTTGTTCCTCTGGAATAACTTGGCTGGAGGAAAAACTATATTTTGATGAAAAGAATGAACTAGGCATCCAATTTGTTCACATCAATACAAAAGACGAAAGCATATGTACGGACACTCAATGGCGTGCAAAAGGGGGGATTTTGAGGTTTGAACCCCCCCAAGATCCATCCGAAGCGTCGTGTGCTATCGGTAGTTATCGTGTTTTTTTTTTCATTAAGTACCTATACTATTCATCGAACTGACGACCCCCCAAAAAAATTCCTGGGCACGCCACAGCGGGCACGGTATCCGATCTGTCTTCAAGGCGCTCACACACAAAGAGGTGCTGTCGGTTCGAATCTGGCTTGATTTTGATTGAGCCTTTTTCATGAAAATGTGTGATTCTTGACTCTTGGTTGTAACCCTGGTAGCATCTCGGCGACCTAGAAGTGGTTCGTAATCTACTCTATAGCCTGTAGGTCCGTTCTTCCTAAACCCGCACAAGTTTCGAATTCTGTGGATTATAATTTGGACATATATGATTCATCTCTCCTGTATATGAGCTTGGGTTAAACCTTCATATTTTGATGTAGATTGATACTGAGGAACTTTCTTTTTGTTCACGAAATATTCAGACAAGACTTTAAGCTCTATTAGGCCATGAAACTTGAAAAAAATCAGTAGGGGTATTCTTGATCCCTCGTTTATCCCTTCGTATAATACTTAATTACTAATAATCTAGAGAAAAACTCAAAGTCTCACTTTTATTTGGAGTGGGGACTCTGAGTTTTTCTCTTGATTAACTGATCACCTCCAATTTGAGCATGGACTACTACCAGAGAATTACTCACTAAATTGATATTTCGTATGCAATATTGATTATTGATATTCGATGAGAAATATGGAAATACGGAATACCCTTGATGTTTCCTGTTTCAGAGATTGCAATTATTATAATTATTTCTAATTGTATATGAGGGATGATCATAATATCCGTTAATTTTGAAAAATGATCAATGTATAATTACCTATAGGTATGTATAAACTACCTAATCCACTCTTCGACATTTGTTTTTGATTTATCAAGTTTAATGAACATTATTTGTATTTTTTATACACATAAAATATTGCGATTATTGAGGTGCTTGATAGACGCCGCTGGAAAGTACGAAAACATTGGATTGGCATTTTCGTGGATACTTCGCCACAACCTCTACTCGTCGTCTTTCTTGCTCCTTCGCCAAATAATGATTTGGTGTATCGTTATACAGGGTGGACGAATGTGGAGAAAAGCGCTTTCTTTGTTTCACTCATTAGTCAACCAATCAATCAATCGTTCATCGGTGTCATACGAATGTATTAACACACATATCCTACATAGAAGGAGAAAATTGCAAAAATATATTATCGGAAATGTCACATAAACTACACATTTTACAATAATGGGGAAGTTTCCTATATTGAGGTTTCTATCTAACTGTGAAGTTTGTAAAAAATTAATATATACGTATTTTTTCTTTTTTTCGTAAGATGAAATTTCACTTCAGAAAAAAATTAATAAAAGAGGAACTTGGCTCCTCCACCATTCCTATGACGTATTTTCTGAAAATCCACATTCACACAGAGTTAAAATACGATTGCCTGTGTCAGTACGACGTTGCCGACATTATCATTATGTCTAGATTTTCGAGAATTGTTCATTGAATGCATAATAACTATATCATAACAGCAATGGGATGTAAAAGGTTCTTCAATCCTGCTTTGTCAAGTAATATGAATAATTCCCATAAATCTCTCATTGGCTGAATGAAGTTGATTACTAATAAAGATAAATTGAGATATTTTGCGATAGTATCCATAATTTTTCACTATCGTTATATTACAATATGTTATTCATAACTTGTCAGTCATTTTTTTGCTAATGAATTCGTTCCTTAATAAAACGGATCTATTTTCTAGGATTGTTGCAGATTATATCTTGCAACAGCGCATAATGGGTGCCGGCTTCATTCTGTTCTGACCGATGGCAGTAAATTAGGAAGAATAGTAGATAGTGATTCATTGATTCAATGACATTTCCGTTTAGGATCGAGCTCTATTCGAGATATTTCAATGCATAAATAACAAAACCATATCTTGTCAGCATGAAGCCAAGTTATGTATGTTTTTGTTTAGCAATTTTACTTCTTCTTCTATTTTTTTCATTCGTTTTTTATTCGATACCTATTCGCTAGCTATATTCTTCACCATCAGCTATTTTCAGACTAGATTCAGAATGTACGTCACAGTTTGCCGCCCCGAAAATTAGAAATTGCTTTAATTTGAAAATGAAAACGACTTGGACTTTATCGTTCGCCATTCCGTACAGCGTGGACATAAAACTGGAGATTTCCGAACTCATTTTATGAAAATTCATCCGAAGGAAACTTCCCCATTACACTATAGTTACAATTCAAGACAGATAACCTGCACTTTTAGTACGTTAAATGGTTCTCGGTGAAATTTTCTGAATTTTCAGTATGTTGTAGAATCCGATGAACTGATTGAACCTGCAGAATCGTAAAGTTCTTTGATGAACAGATTCTGAGATACAGGGCGTTGAAGTTACAAATCGGTATTTTTTATTTAATTATTTTCTCGAAATTCACAGATGCCGAGTGCAATTTTTTTCGTTCATATCATTAACGTACTCCATATTACTCAATATAATTCAGATGGTTCAGATTATGTAATTGTTTACAGAGTGAAACATATAAACATTTCAGTGATATCTGGAAATTCGATGTAATAATGAAATATCGAAAAAATAATTCAGGCATGCAATATACTATTCTCATTCCATCATGATCATGAATCACAATTCATACATATCATACAGGGTTATTTGAAAAATTGGTGACACCTAAGACCGATTCATTCATACACATCCTGCATATTCGAGTGAATTGTTAACCTCCCAAGATAGTTGATACCGTATGAACATGATGAGATATATAGGGTAATCATGAAGATTTTCGATGATGAAAATGACAAAAAATCATGTTTTTTGCAATCACCCTGTTATTCATGATTAACTCGGTGAAATACCCTAATTATTTTTTAATATATTCATAATTCGTTCCTCAACACTGTCTTGAAAATTCAGTTTCCTATCATGAGGTTTCATAGTTATCAATTCAGGAACTTACCTTTTGCATGAAGAGTTGAAGAGACTTGTTCACTTACATTCGCATAGTGGCCGATATTTTTCACAAATAGTGAAGGGTGAAGATTAGAAATAACAATAGCAGATATATGAATTCAATAATATTAATATAATGTACAGATAGTTAGGTGAATTTTGTTGGTATACAAGCTCTGCCAACATGAAAAACAAACAATACCTAGGAAATGGGATAATGATTCTGTCTTTCACGCTTTAATTCCTAATAGGAAGAGGTGAATCCTGGAATCGACAGATTTTTTCACATTTGTTTTCCACTCAGTATCAGGCGTTTCCATCATTTTCATATTTGCTTGCTATTAGTAATAATTATTAATATCATTAGATTCATATTCATATCACATTCCAATGATATAATTCGATACGTATGATGGTGAAATAGAAATAATCCTAAAAAGTTGATTTTTATTGAATGCAAAAATGGGTTTCTGCACTATTGGTTCATATTCGATATTATATCAAGTAGGTGATTCTTAATCAACAACGATCTGTCAGTGAACTTGTCACGCGGATATCGATTGTTGATTTTAGTTTGAGTGTTGTGATTTAGGATATTTCCTTTGTGGAATTTATTGTTCATCATTTCATCTCATTATAGTTTTCAAGTAGTGATAGTGTTCCAAATGGCGTTGGTTAATGTGGGGTGGGGGACTGTTACGTTTGTGATAGAAACTGTAGAATACAGCAAATGACTAGGATTCATGGAGAAAAAAATATCGTAAAACAGGAAATGGCTTTATTGAGAAGACAAGCTGCAGAAAGACCTCCTCTCGATATTGCTGAGGAAACTAGAACTTGTTTCAATTGTTTCCAGGCAATACTCAAAGACAGTAGACAATCACATAATAATCTCTATTCGTCTCAATATTTCATCTCCGTACTTGCATGGTTTGTAATTCCCATATTAATATTCACAGAATGCCCATTGACTGTGGAGTGAATATTTTTATTATATTCTAACATTTATGTTCCCGAAAATTTAAGAATAGGTGCACATCATCTTGACAATCGCAGATTCCTCTTGACCATTTTTTATGTTGGTATGCGTTTTGTCAATAGACCGTATTTGATGAAACAATTAAACCAATTCCTGCAATGTCTCAGAACAGCTGCAACTGCCAATAACAATACGAGTAGAGACTAGACTAGAATACTCTAGGCGGACAAATTTCTCCATGGTTGTAGCTACTTGTTTGTAGAAGCGGCAACACTGCATTGCTGAAAATATTTTAAATAAAGAGAGCATATTCTAAAATATAGGTATGCATATTTTCATAGATTTCCCCCGAGTAATTCTCGATATAGAGATAGTGTAAGCTCGTCGTGACATACATTGTATATTATACGAGCAAGCTTCAATGAATGTTCGATAATATTTTCAAGTTTTACCTCTAAATCAATAATTCACAAACTGTAGAAAGTTGCGGTTTTTCCGACGAAACTTTCTGATGCTGATATTTGAAGGTTTTCTGCTATGATCCGCAGAATGTTAATTAAAAATAACTATGCATGTTAGTTTAATAATTGAAACGGTGAATGTAAAGTTGGTGCTGTGCAACTGGTAATGTAAAATTAATTAGTCATGGCTCGAGCCATGGAATATATCTACATTGCTTGGAAAATTGCTTTACATTTCCCAACATTTCCAGAACAGATACTGTAATTCATTAATATTGCACGAAGGTTCATGGCCAATGAAAAATCGATGAATTTTTAAGAAGGAAAAATTGCCATACACTTTTTTGAAGTGTATTGGCATTGGGCATAATATACCGTAAAGTCTAAGTCTTTGAGGGTGACTTTGACACAAACTTTTTGGTCCCCCTCATACAAGCGGGAATTGATTCGAGTATAACTTTGTGGTGAGATAAATAGAAAGATAGTCAAGATAGACAGGTCAAAAAATACAAGTGGTACATATACAGGGTGTCCCGAAATTGCTGGGACACAGAGCTACCACGTGTAATACAGTTCGAAATAAGTTGATTGGACCCAACTTATTTGTATAAAAAAATGTAATGTTTGTGCGTGAGACGAGTTCAAAGTTTACATAATCATTACATAACACATTTTTGTGCGCTGTTCAGAAACGAGTGAAACAAATTGAATGACATTTGATTAAAGTGCATTTTAAGGGATAACCATTCTTTCAGTAATTGAAGAAACACGGAAGAAATTGTGGAAGGGTTGAAACCACCCTCACCCCCTGACATTTTTTCCAGAACATTCTTAAGAGTGGTAATACGGTTCTCAAATTTTCTCAGCGAGATTTTTTTTATGTTCTGGTTCCCACGAAAAGGTATATCCTGCAATGTTCAGAGAACATCGTGAGAACCAAGGGAAATAAAGTAGGAATTAGTGTTCTTCGCAAATTTCTGGAGGTTATATGCCTCGGGGAACACCTCCCTTGGCAATGTGTTCCAGAGCCTCATTGGATGAACGAGTCTTTGGAAAGAGATGTCCTGCAGGTCTCCAAAGTGACCACGAAGGGGTGCGAAGCCTCAACTCGACGGGTTAATCTCGCAGGGGCTACCAAGGGAGGAATAATGGTTGATATTTCAGAAGAGCATCCTCCATGAAAATATCTATAAAATAGAGCCAGATCGCCAACTTTTCTACGGTGTTCCAGAGAAGTGAGTGGGGTGAGCGAGGCATCACCCACGAGACGAATTGCCCTTATTTGGACAAAATCCAACAGTTTCAGGGTATGTTTGGGTGCTGCACTCCAAATGTGGGTACAGTATTCCAGGACAGGTCGGATCTGTGCCTTATAGATTATAAGCAGCTGACTGGAAGTGAAATAACTCCTGGCCCGAAAGAGAAAACCAAGGTTTTGGGATGCACTTCTAGCAATTGATCTCATGTGATTTTCCCAAGAAAGGTTATTGCTGATAGTAATACCTAGCATCGAAATGGATGTCTTCAAAGGTATGGATACTCTTGACAAGTTCATGTTGGGCACAGTGGGATCGGCTTTTCTATAGATAGATAGATAGATAGATAGGCTTTATTTAACACTGTTACATGTAAATGTTTAGTGCAAGTCAAAATGTAACAAAGATAATATTCATCTTCCTAACACAAATACCTTTAACGACAAATACTTATAAAGAACAAATACACATAGTAGTCAGACAGACATAATGACATATTGATAATAATGATATAGAAAAGGCATGCTTGTGTTTTGTTTGCATTGAAATCTACCAAGTTATTGGATCCCCATTCGAGAATTGTTGCCAAGTCCATATTCACGTTGTCAACATTTCTTCTTGTTCATTTCTGATTTGCCTGACTGGTATTGGAGCCCTGGAAGAGAAGGCGGCATGGAGGGTACTATCATCCGCGAAGCTGTGTACTGGACATGAAGTTGCTTCCAATGAATCGTTGATATGGAGTAGAAGTAGTGTTGGTGCTAGAATCGATCCTTGCGGAACACCAGCATTTATGATAAGAGAGTCAGATGAAACTCCGTCGACCACTACATGAAGAGACCTGTTTGAGAGAAAACTAGCTAGCAGAGAACATAGCTGGGGAGGCAGGCCATAAGATGGAAGCTTGGCGAGGAGTCCGTGGTGCCAGACTCGATCGAATGCCTCGGAGATATCAAGTGTCACGGCTAAGGTTTCACCATATTTTTCAATAGATTGCTGCCATATATGTGAGACGTAAGCGAGCAGGTCACCAGTTGATCTCTGATGACGGAAGCCATATTGCCTATCTTTGATAATACCTGAATGTTCCAGGTATTTCATGAGCTCGATATTGATAGCTTTCTTCCATGATCTTTGAAATAATAGATAGCAGTGCGATCGGTCTGTTGTTTGCTAGGTTCTTCTAGGTGCTTCTTGTCTTTTTTAGGAACTGGTTGTACTCTTGCGATTTTCCAGTTGGACGGGAGTTGAACAACTTGCAGCGAACAAGTGATAGTTTGGGAGCACATTGTTAGTTCGGGGTGCATAAATTAGCCTTCACTCGAGAATTCTCGTTATCCTTTTTCTCATCACGTTTACAACCGTATCCGGTTCCTATCGTGTATCCCTGTATCCACATATTTTCCTACTTTCCAGCAGATATAGAGTGCCGAATCTAAAATTAAACTCCGGCAACGTCTCGATATCAATCTAGCGGAAATAACGTGATCCCAACCCAACCAGCGACGAGCAAGATAAACTATGGATAATATACAGGGTGACAATTTGAAAACGAGCAGCACTCAATATTCCTTCAACTGATGACATTATGAAAATTTGGCGAAACACGTCAATTTATACAGGGTGATTCATGAGGCGACTCACATAGCCAATTGGTGAATAGAGGAAATCAAGACGAGTTGATATGTATATACATGAACAATTTGTTTGACCCTCCATATATTGATTGTTGAATCAAGCAAAATTTGATTGGATGAAGGAAATAAAAGTGTCATGAATGCACGACCAAATATAATCTTGAAATGAGTAAATCCATATCTTGTTTCAGAGCAAATTTGAAGTTTGAATTAAGTGACTATATGTCTTGCATGATGAACTCTGGATCTGATTCAATCAAGCACATCCATGAATTGTTCATATAGAGATATAGAATTTTTTTTAATGTTCTGGTTCTCACGAAAAGAAATATCCTGTAATGTTCAGAGAACATCGTGAGAACCAAGGGTAATACGGTAGGAATTGGTGTTCTTCTTAAATTTCTGGAGGTTATAGCATCTTCAGGAGCCCCCTTTCAGGGGGCCGTAGCTCCCTTAGGAGACATATCTCGTTTTATGTTCATTGAAATTTTTTCCCTATATTTGATCTTAGAAGCCGCTGGTGAAGTTTGGCAGGCTAATTTCGGGACACACTAGTCTTGATTTCCCCTATTCACCATTTGGCTATGTAAATCTCCTCAAACATACACGATACTCTCTCAAATATGGAAGGAGGTGGAGCAACATGTGCCGTGTACTCGGACATCTCGAAGGCTTTTGACAAGGTTCACCACGAAACCGTTGTAGTCAAACTTCGAGAATTCGGTGTACACGGGCACCTTTTGAACCTACTAACTTCATACTCAGATCAGCGAACCCAATTTGTCGTGATTAATGGTGTCAAGTCAAAGTGTGACCGTGTTACGTCTGGTGTCCCACAAGGGTCACATTTGGGGCCGCTTCTATTCAATATTTTTATCAATGATCTGTAAGGTTGTTTTCATGACACAAAGCATACCCTCTTCGCGGATGACCTAAAAATCAACAAGAACATTGAAAGTCCCAGTGACTACTTAGATTTTCAATCAGATCTGGATAGATTCTCAGACTGTTGCTCACGTAACAGACTCCATCTCAACCTCTCGAAATGTTATCAAATTGTGCTTTTCCGCGTAGTAACAAACACAATATATACGACTTGAAATTGAAAGACCAAATCATCGAAAGAACTGATAGTGTGGAAGATCTAGGAATAAACTCAGATAACAAATTAACTTTTGAGCAATAACACATCGAACAAATAACACAGAAGTCACTTAGGAACATAGGATTCATATTCAGGGTCAACCAAAGAATTCAATTGTTGGAAATCTGTCACTCTTTTATTCAATAGCATTGTGAAACCTATTATCGAATACTCATCTATTGTATGGAATCCATTCTACAAATGCTATATTGATAGACTGGAAAATGTACAAAAAAATTCATAAATAGACTGAACTTCAGATTCAACAAGAACAGATACCATAAATCATATGCAAACAACTTGAAATTTAATAGGCTGGAAAATTTGGAATTGAGAAAAACATTTTTTCATGTATGTTTCTTATATAAATTATTCAATAATCATTGGATGTTGCCATTCGAAATTTAAGGTGTAGTTTCCCTGACGGTGAAGGGGTTGAATGTAATGTAACAACAAATACATCAAAAGTTGTGTCCCTTTTGATATGTTAATTGACGTGTTTCACCAAATTTTCATCCTGTATACGGGGTCCAATTGAAATGCCACATCGGAAAACTTCGGTCAATTTTTTGACCACGCTAATAATAAATTCTAACACGATAGTAATGTTTTCATCGGTGGAATAATCATCTCGGTATCACCTGAATATTGATTTCCGCTTTACCACTTTCCTTGTGACTTGATGGGCCACCGGGCGGCTCATGAAAAACCGGAATCTTGTTCTTGAACTTGAATCAATAGTAGGTATCATTTCCCTAGGCTTTTGGGATGTGATCCTCTCCACATTCCACAACTACATATGTAGACATCCTGAAGAGACTTTGGTGATCAACCGGCAAAGTAAGAAAAGCTAGAGTGGCTCGAACATCTTATTACACGCCCTTTGAAGATTGTGGACACGCTTGGTACCATTGAAATTTCCGACATCATATAGAAAGTCGAATGGTGTCATCACTTCCTATTGAAAGGAGTTTCAAAATCTATCGATATCGCCTACTTTGTAAAAATAGCGAGGCGTGGAAGAATCTTGCTAAATTTCCGAAGTTTCAAACCAAATTTACAGGCATCATGATACACATTCATCTGAATTCCCATTTTCATTTTCACAATTTTTTTGTTCACTAAATCCTGTGATAATAGTTCATTTACATAAAATGAAATGAACGTTCGGATTTTCGAATAATCCTTACACATTGCAGCAGTCAGTCCATGATGGAAGCATATTACACTCACTCAACTAATGATATAATATCAATACCTGCTTAATGAACTACTAATGCTCTTAATTTATAATATTTTTACTTAAAATTTGAATAAAATCTTGAATATTTGACAGATTTATGTCAAGATCAAGATGTTTCCACACAGATTATTTGTTACGCCTTCTCTTTTGCGTCCTTTCTCTTGATGCTTCTTATCAGCTATTATTGAATTCGTCATCATCAACTGTACCCTTCAGGTCCAGAAAGAACGAAGACACATCCTTGGAAGTCTAGTTCACACGTTCCGAACTTGCATTCAATTGTTCATATCGAGAGCTAGTCTGACGAAACAATTGAAGAATGGGCACACCAGAGGAATTATGAATATCTCATAGCGAATTCTATTGGTAGGAACTGGATCAGTCATCATTCTCAGATTAAATACATCAATTCTGAAAATTGAATAGGCGTCTCCACGAAAATGTTTTCGAATACCTATGTCTGTTCGGTAACGAGTTGCAAAATCTCTAAGAATGATGGTTAACATTTATTTGAGTTGCCCAAGTGTTCGTTGAAGCTTCAAATTCCAATATTCTTTCTATGGACATACATTTCCATGTAATTATTGAGGTAGGGTTCTGAAATTTGCAGGAGGAAGGGAGAGTTCAAAGATGAAGTCAATTACGTAAGATACGGGGGTGCTTCCGTGCGACAACATTTAATCTTTCAGAACTGAAAATTTCCTAGGAAAAATATGAATTGTTAGTGAATTGGGCGTCCTGATTCCGAATCTGAAGTGATTTTCGACCTATTTTGACTACTAATATCATTTTCCGGAAATTGGAGTGGTACCATGGCTGTTGGCGGGCAGTGTATATCACTGAAGATGACCCCACTTGGTTATCAAGTGCATTTTTGGTATATCTCTAGCTCCAACAAATTTCAGGATCGTTACCCAGCGATTACGTGAGATACAGGGTTGTTTCCATTAGAAGTGGGTCACACTGTATGTAAAGAAATGCATTGAGAATTCGCATTCTCTATGTAATGAAAATATCAATTCTTTCTCGGTTTATTCAACAGAAAACGAAAAAAAAGAATATTCTCAGATATATTTATGAACACAAAAAAATGGATATATATAAAGAAATATATTGAGAATTCGCATGTGATGGAAATACTAATTCTTTCTCGGTTTATTCAACGATAAGAGTTTGAAAACAAAATCTTCTGAAGTTGAGAATTTGCACTCTCCTTCAGATGAAAATATGTATATGTGCCTAATATCATTCTGAATATTCAACAGAAAACAACTACTTTTCTGGCTATTTGCCACGTCGAACATCGAATCATATCTGTTGAACATCCAAAAGGAGAGCATGAAAAATAAAATTCCTCTGAAATTGAGAATTAACATCCTCTCTCAAATCGGATAAATAATATACATATAACTTACCAATATGTTCAGTATTGAAAAGACCCTTGAACTCAGGGATCTCCACATGGCCTGTGAATCAGCTGGGCATACCAATCTCTTCGACGAAATTCAGAATCACTTTCACATCTTCTAGAGTGCAGAACAAAGCTCCCAGAGGGAGTTTTCCTATGATGATGGGATCCAGGTGCCTGTTGAGGTGGTTGTGTCAGTAAGAAGCCCAACTACCATCAAAAGATTTCTTCTGTTGAGTGACAGCACCTATCTCGTAAGCCTTTTTGAGGTTCATTTATATGGAGCTTTGATTGTCTCACAATATTTCAAGGAATTGATTGCCTCTGTAGCAATTCCTTCATGAAGGACATAGCCATGCTTTTGGGTATCCCCAGTATCGGTTCTAGTCCAATGGGTGTTGTTCCTGAACCCAATTGTCCTGGGACATGAGGCTGACTTTCCTATTGTTCTGTCATATTTTCCAAGGTACACCTATTCACCCAAGCACCAATTTAGTTGTGATCCTATAGGATCTCAATGCCATAATAGCAGCTTAGCTGTCCGAGCATATGGTGATTCATCCACGACATCTCCTGCTAAGATTTTCTTGGACATACGTCAGTATTGCAAACGCTTCGGCTTGGAAGACTGAGGCATATTTGCCAAGAGGTACTGAGTTCCTCATCCTCAATCCTGATCTCCCAACACACACACAATAGTATTTATACATACAATGAAAAAATGACAAACTTGTTTGTAGTTTAGTTTCGACGTGAAAAAAATACTAGATATTCATCAAATGTGTGAAACTTTCTTCAATTAGAATATTTTTGACTCCATTCTTGAATGCCGGTAAACTCATAGATCGACCTCTGAGTTCGTCTGGAAGAACATTGAAAAATTTCATGGTGAGATATTTGAATGAAGAATTGGTTTCTGAAATTCTTGGTTTTGGTAATCTCATATTCATCTTTCCTCTTGTATTATATCTATGTATATCTTCATTTCTAGTTATACCAGAACGAGTATCAGAAATTTCTTTCTTCATGTGATCGAGACATTCGTATTCGAAGCATGAGGCTAGTGTTAAAATTTTGAATTGTTTGAATAATGGTTTGCAATGTTCTGTATAATTTACTCCTGCCATTATCGTTAGAACTTTTTTTCTAAAATGAAAATTTTTGTAGAATGAATTGATACACCCCACACTATCAAGGCATACGTCATTAATGAATGAAATATTGAAAAATAAGAAACTGAGATATTCAACCGTTTACCCTTCAGCTGTCTCAATATACAGGGTGATCCACGGTGGATGGCCTATTAGAAGTATCTGGAGAACGAAAAGACAACACATTCTGAAAATTGAGATGCTCTGATAATTGGACATTCTCTATCCGTCTAAAATATATTCATCGATACAGTGTTGCCACTTCTATCAGAAACAACTAGCAACTTTGTTATTTCAAATGGAACACCCTGTATTTTTTTTCGTTTCTAGATTCTTCTTGAAGAGCTGATTTCATCAATGTATCGCACTCGGGGTCTAGCAGGAATTATTACAGAGATATAGGGTGTTCAAAATCGAGAATTTTCAATTTCAGGAATTTTTTGTGTCGAAACAATTCATTATCGATCAACACGGCTTACATGTCCCTATCTCAACTTTCGATTCACTATCTACTGACATTTAATTGGAACAGATACAGGATGATCAAAATTCTGAATCTTGGACCACCCTGTATTTTTTCCAATTAAATTCCAGTAGATAGTGAATCAAAAGTTAAGATAGGGACATGTGTGCCGTTTTGATCGATAATCAATAGTTTCGACACAAAAAAATACTAAAAAAGAAAAATTTCGATTTTGAACACCCTATATCTCTGTAATCATTCCTGCTAGACCCCAAGTGTGATGCATTGATGAAATCAGCTCTTCAGGAAGAATCTAAAAATGCAATAAAATACAGGGTGTTCCATTTGAAATAACAAAGTTGCTAGTTGTTTCTGATAGAAGTGGCAACACTGTATCGATGAGAATATTTTAGGCGGATAGAGTATGTTCAATTATCAAATGATCCCAATTTTCACAATGTTCTGTCTCTTCGTTCTCCAGGTACTTCTAATAGGCCATCCACCGTGGATCACCCTGTATATGTTGCTAGACGCTTACATAATTATTGATCAATGTGAAGCAAAAAATTCAGACCTGCATCTAGATGTACTCCAAGCAATTTAACCACGTTTCCGTCTGAACCATTGTTCAACTTGAAATTCAGAACTTGAGTCTTTCCATTATTGAGAGTAAGATAATTACTCTCATTCCAAATTTGCATCATTTGTTCACTGTTGGACTTTTTGTCATTGAGGGTTTTTTCATTTTGATCACAGTGAATTATAGACACGTCATCATATAGACCAGGATCGAGAATTTTCGAAACAAAAAAAAAATAGTAGGATGAAACCCGTTGAGAAAGGACGAGAATATAACAAAAATGAAAGGAAAAACAATTTACGGGAAATTTTACGAACATGCGGAAATAGTTGTTCTAAATATTAAAGATAGGATTTAAAGGGGGAATTTCAATAAAAAAAATGTGATTGCTGCAATTTTTTTCAGTCAAAAAGTTGATTTTTTTAATTCTGATCTTATTTATGTCATAGATGTGATGGTCTTGAAGATTTAAAAGATCTACTACTCTACTAGAATCGGGAAGGTATGTCGAATCTAACGATGAAGAAATGTTACCGAAGAGACAAAAAGTAATGAATAAGTGATTAGGGTTCGAGAGAAGATTTATAAATAAGAATATAAATGCATTTAAAAATATTATTATGAATAATAATAATCGGTATTAAGTATCTAAATTCAATAGTACGATTTACATTTCTATTAATATATTATGAGATTTTTTATGACTTAAATGTATTTAGAATTTAATAATTCAACTTTTTTACTAAAAAACTCGCAACAATCACATTTTTTTATTGAAATCCCTCCTTCAAATCCTATCTTTAATATTTGAAACAACTATTTTCGTATGTTTCTTGCAATCTCTATGATTTATGTATCTTCAACTTTTTTGTTTTCCTATGTAACATAGAATCTTACGTTTTTCAAGTAATTGAAGTGAAAATTTCACAAAATAGCTTATAATTGTACATAGTGATTATAAAGAAAATTCGAATTCGAGTTTTTTTCTTTTCTTTGCATTTTCTGAGAACATTTACTATAGTAATGTATATATTTTCTCAGGAAGGAGAGATTTCAATGAACAAAAAACGCCCCGAGTTTTTCGAAAAAGCTGATATTTTGACGCAAGAATTTTCGATTGAAAATAAGGGTGTTTTTTTTCGATATTAAGTCAACATAAGGTGAAAAAAATTACAGTGTGTTTAGGACATGAAAAAGTAAGTTTTGACCAAATTTCGTGAAGAAAATTTTTTTTTTGCATAAGATAAAGTATACAACTTTGTCATAGATAATGAAAAGTATATGTCTTAAAACTATCCAGGGCTGAACAAATCATCATGAGTACGATTACCGCCTCAGTTCCGGTTGAGATCCGACACGAATCATCCAGAAAATGCCAGATGGAAATTTCAGATCGAGATTCTGGAATTGGAAACAGATTTTCGCCATGGGGAATTACAGATGTTGTCCGAGATTGCTTTACGAGCCATTAATTACGCTCCGAGGGAAAAAATAACTTTATTTATCGAATGTTAGAAGTGTCTGTAGGATCGCTATAGGAGGGTGGAATTGATTCCTGGATACTCTTGATAATATACTGCGAGAATAGCGTTAGATGGGAAAATAAAAATCGTTAAATTTGTTTGTTATCTTTTGGAGCGCATTTTATTTTATAGCAAACTCAATAATTATTATAAGGATATTTCAACTTTCCTGTGAAGATATAGTATACAGGGTTTTCAAACTTGAGTCGGCACTATTGCTAACTTAGTTAACATTGGAGCTGCGAAGTCGGTCAAATGAACAAACTAGCAGTAATTTTTCTGCTGATTACGAAGATGAAATCGAAAGAAAAATTGAACATCGTGTTAACATGTTATGTCAAAAGGTAATTTTCCGTCTTTTTAATGGGACACCTAGTTTAGGCTCAAAAATCGATTTTTGTAAACCTGCATTCTCATTCTCAGAGAACCCTTTCATTTTATAGGAAAGCACAAAACACTCCAATAGTGCGCCATATTGGATTTAGAGTGATGTCACATTATTTCTAATTATTCTCAACAAGACCCTTATTGTAGAAGTGCATTAACGATAACTATTCCGCCATCTTGGATGGTCCACCATATTGGGTTCAGAAGAATGTCACACACCTCATCGTGCATTGTCATCCAAACTAAACGTGTATACAAAAATTCAGCTAAATCGGTTGAAGATATCAATCTACTTCAAAATTGAGTTCAAAGATTCAACAAACATACTTGCATACATGCATTGGAAGTTAAATAAGAGTCGTCAAAATTTTGATAAAAAAATAGACAAGGCTTTTGGGTGATAGTGACAGGTAAACAACTGCCCAGAAAGCATAAAGTGATTCTGAGAACGTTCTTAGAATATTCCCGTGGAACATTTCGAAGAGAGTCAGATGAAACTCCGTAGACCACTACATGGAGAGACCTGTTTGAGAGAAAACTAGGTAGCAGAGAAAATAGCTGGGGAGGCAAGCCATAAGATGGAAGCCTGGCGAGGAGTCCGTGGTGCCAGATGGTACAGGGAGAGGCGAGACTTGGTGCCCTAAGACTGCAAAATACACTGGGCAATGTTAACATAGGAACAGGACATATGAGCATCGTCAGAATAGTGAACAGGGACATACTTAATATGAGAACAGATCACATTTCAAAACGATATACATATATTTGACACTTCGTTCAGAGTGTCCATACCAGACAGATCTGGATGGAATGACGGAGAACTCAGCACCATACTGCAGGGAAAGATCTGGTATACAGACGGGTCCAAGACTGCGAATGGATCAGGAGCAGGAGTATACTCCAAACATCTGGAGACTAGCCTCAGCTACTCATCGGGGAAGTATGCCTCAGTTTTTCAAGCAGAGGTGTACGCAATTCTGCAATGTGCGGAAGAAAATAACAGGAGACCTGTGGAAAACGAGCAGATCCGTATTATGTCAGACAGTCAAGCGGCACTTGAGGCAATAAAAAGCCAGGAAGTGACATCTCGACTGGTATGGGATTGCACGAGGAATCTGAGAACTCTGGCAGACCAGAACTGCGTCATGCTAATCTGGGTGCCAGGTCATCAGGATATCGCTGGCAATGAGAAGGCTGACGAACTTGCAAGTAGAGGGTCGGGCAACGAGCCAGATCCAGGACAGACTCTTGGATTACCAAAACGTGTTAGTTAAAGACTGGATTCTGGCAAAACATAAGAGCTACTGGGAAAACATCCCAAGAAACAGACATGGGAAACAATACATTAAGGAATCAAGTCATAAACGAACTGTAGACCTGCTCAACTTGAATAGAGCACAGATAAAAACTGTTACGAGACTCATGACTGGCCATGCGCCAGTAAAGGAGCATCTCGCCAGAATGGGACTGTACAATGGCGACCCAAGCTGCAGACTATGTGGCAAGGAACCAGAAAGTAGCACATATACTGTGCCGATGTGAGGCATTCGACCGCAGAAGACAGAAGATTTTTGGGCAACCAGTTGGCGAACCAGAAGTATTTAACTCACATCCTGTGAAGGATTTGTACAGACTTGTTCAAGGTACAGAGATAATTGAGTGGGACCAATAGAGAACTACTAGGTAAGATACAATAGGCTACCATATAAGCCTAAGTGTCATCGGAGACATTGGTCAGACGAGCCTACAAACGGGGTGGAGTGTTTAGTGGGTAAACCCTGGCAAGAGTTATGGGAGCCCCACACTATCATATGGGGGACTGGACCCATATGGTGTCCATAAAGGATTTAAACCACCTCGAGAAAAAAAAACAGCATGTATGATAAGAGAGTCAGATGAAACTCCGTCGACCACTAGATGGAGAAACCTGTTTGAGAGAAAACTAGCTAGCATCATACGAAACCTACGTGGGTGGACGAACCAGCGAGAAAGCGATCGTACAATCCCCAAACGGGAAGCATGAGCAATGAGCATCCCTCTCTAGCGCCGTCGGCCGAGGCGTCGATACCGTCCGAGAGAAAACGACGCTGGCGCCCCTAGCGGCGTCGGTCAGTACCAACTCAGCTGTTCGGGTCGGCGTGCGCTCGATTCATCGACGAAAATCTCTCGAATTTCTAATTCCACCATGCATTCCACCGAGTGAAATAACGCGAACGCTATTTGGACAACCCCCACGTATAGCGGGTGGTGCGAGGTGTGGTGGGTAGTCCGGGTAGTCCGGGTGGTCCGGAGGGTTTCCTAACCTCGAAGCGGAAGGGCTCTTTCTCTTCCCCCTTTGAAGCGGGTGTTCGGTCCCCTCTATGTTTATTTTGTGTATCGGTATTGTATCGTGACGGGCGCTACTGATAAGGGTAAAGTCTATTTATTTTCTGTCGTTCCTAGTAGAAGGGTTACGGTAGGCACAATGCCATCAGTGAAAAAAGCACTAAGACAATCTGTGATGGATTGCATGGGGTCGGTTATTGGAATTAGTCCAACGAGTATATAGGAAACATTGTGTAACAAGTGTTGAAAAGTCATTCTCGCACGTGTTGCACACTGTACTCTTTCTACTACGGCTTATCAAATAAATGTGGATCTAGTAGGTACATCATATGATGTTGTTAGCTTGTTATCTACCTATCTATGAAGTGGTCATAAACCAGATTCGAGCGTATATATACAATGTGGAGACTTTAACTGGAATAAATTCTACGTAAACTTTTAAATGTATTTACCTACATTTTGAGAGCAATATCGAGAATATATCCCTTCAGAGTTAGCTGAAACCAACATGTTTTTTTCTCAAATACAACGGTATGGCTTGTGACCCATCCAGCGTACTAACTGAATTTTATTTTTTGTGTGTTTCATAGAATCGAAATGTTATTTTAAAATTCACTTAATTTTCAACGTAACAATTGCTAAAAATGTGTGTTGAACAATCCATATAAATTTTTTGCCACAACTGCTATCTGCTATTGTATGCCAGTGTTTTCATGCAACCGCAAACAGAAACATGTGGAAATGCCTCCGGTAACTTACGTAACTGTCCCTAAAAATCGAGATCTTGATGAAAATATGTTGAAAACATATTAAACATTGAAATTATATTCTGTTGTCATGCAACCCTCAAAAGTATTGCAAACATAGGTTCGAATCCTAGTTAGGCCATGGATGTCTGTGTTTGTATACTTACCTAACCCCGCACAAGTTTCGACTCATGGGGGGGGCGTTTGGTCACGAGGTAATGTAATTGCAAAAAAAACCACAAAATGTAGGTGAAAACATTAGAATGTTGACGTGTGTGTCTCGCGAATTTTCAGAATAATCATCCACTTCCCCGCTATCGAATTTGTTCCATTTAAAATGTTCACCCTGATGTATACAAGGTGTTTTTGAAATAAGTGCACATATTCAGCACATCAATATGATACAGTCTAAGGAATATTTTCATGATAAATTCATTCTGAAAATTGATCAAAATACGAGGAAAAAATCAAGTACGACACTTTAAAACAATTTAAATGATTGAACTCCGCGTGAATATGCCTATTGTATGAAAATTTGAACAGAGGTGACATCAGATTTGCTACAGTGTAGTAAAAGGGGTTTAACCTTAAATTGTATTTTGATCCCAAAATTTTTTTATTAGTGCTATTCGATAGTACACGTCGAGCTTTCTCAGTGTTTGAAATTTTTGCACTTATTTCAATGCCACCCTGTATAATTTTAATAAGCAGCAGAATCTTGTTTCGAGGAAGAAGTTTCATATATACCGTGTGTCCCTCGGATTTTGGCTAGAAAGGGCGATTCAATTTTGTTTTCATGCTGTAGTTATTATAATTATCATTATTCCTGATTGATCGTAATCGTAAGGGGTGAGTGTGGTGGGTTGGGTATCCCGGGTAGTCCGGAGGGTATCCTAACCTCGAAGCGAAGCTTCCTCTTCCCCTTTGAAGCGGCTTTTTGGGTCCTCTCAATGTTTATCTTGTGTATCGGTATATTGGTTCGTGACGGACGCTACTGATAAGGGTGAAGTCGATTTATTTTCTGTCATTGGTCCTGGTAGAAAAGTTACGGTAGGCATAATGCCAGTGAGAAAGCACTATAGGACAATCTGTGATGAATTGTATATGATCGCGGTTATTGGAATTAGTCCAGCGAATTCGTAATGTATATACATTGAGTAACAAGTGTTGAAAAGTCATTCTCGCACGTGTTGCACATTTTTATTTTTTTACTACGGCTTATCGAATTAATCTAGATCTAGTGCATTATATGTTGTTAGCTTGTTATCTACCTATCTATTAACTGGTTATAAACAAGCTTATAGCGTATATATAGATTATATCAGTATAGGATCTTATTTCAAAGAGAAATGCTGTTAAATACAGTATGTCACGCTTCTAGTTAATCCAACCTCGGCTATATAGAAAGGACGAGTATAATCTTTTTTCCGGGGTACTTATACTTATACTTGTCAGGAATAGTTCATTATTATATTTTATAACGTATTTTAATAATGATATTTGATTCATAATGCCATAGCCAATTTTCATGAAATATGGCATACCTTAAACTGCGTAGACAGTCTGAATATTAGGATTTTCGGAATCAAAAACTCATAGCAAATTTTTTTGCACATGTTTTGAATACGAAAAACAATCAAGATCGAATATCCAAGGTGTTTTGAGTAATTTAAATTTTTTTCACGAAACGAAGAAAAAATACAAATGACGACCGATTTTGATAAGGGTGAAGTCCATTTATTTTCTGTGGTTCCTATAGTAGAAGGGTCACGGTAGGCATAATGCCATCAGTGCCAAAGCGCTAAAAGACCTGTGATGGATTGTATAAATGTATAGGGCCGGTTATTGGTTATTGGAATTAGTTCAACAAGTACGAAATGTATAGTAACAAGTGTTGAAAAGTCATTCGCACACTTGTTGCACACTTTTACTACGGATTATCAAATGAATGAAGATCTATAGTATAGGTACATCATAATTATAATGTAGGTGAGCTTATTCTAACTCCCTATGAGCTGGTTATGAACAAGCTTTGAGTATATATTTTATCTACTCACTCAACTGAAATGACATTTAGAGTACGGATATGTACTACGACTCTAAATGATTAATCAAGGATTGATTGTGTGATGTGATTTATTCGATATATTAAACACGTTACCATTGCAACACAATTTCATGAAAACATTACCATTACACCATTACCATAATTCTTCATTATGCGAAATGTAGACGAAAGTGAAATCGAAGAGAATGCTTGCATATATTTTCAAGAACTCTTGGTAAAAATGAAGCTCTCATCTTTGTGGGCAATTCATCCTATGCTAATTGCTAAGCATGACAATAAACGTGAAGCAACGTGAGCAAAATTATGCAAGTACCATTTCTTTCGAATCATTTTGTAGGTTACTGTTTAGGTTGATCTAATTTCCGGAATTATGAGATCTTGTCGGAGAGAGGGATTACGAGTTCGTAGAAAAAGTATAGTATGTAACGCGTTCATAAACTCTTCTAGACAGTCGTTTATTAAACAGTCGCTCCGCTCTGCTGCGCTCGTTCTAAAAATACTCGTTACTGAAATGACGTTTATATAACACTTGTTACATAATATACGATTAATCAGCAGGATCTTATTATGAGGAGGAAGGCTGATAGTCCCGCTTGGCTAGAAAGGGCAAATGAACTATGTTTTTCAGGCTGTAGTATCTATTCACCTATATCAGGTGGTTAATTATTATATTATAATATTGGGCGAGTGGACTAATTGTTTTTTTCATTTCTTATACACAATCATCACTCAAATACCTTTTCAATTTCATATTCTTTAAGAATTTTCTGATTGATTTTTAGTTCAGAAGTATTAGTTACTCGATAATTCATAAATTCTCAATTGAGTATTGGTAATTTTTTTTTCTGGTTCCCACGAAAAGGTATATCCGTTAATGTTCAGAGAACATCGTGAGGAGGGAAATAAGGTAGGAATTGGTGTTCTTCTTAAATTTCTGGAGGTTATATGCCTCGGGGAACACCTCCCTTGGCAATGTGTTCCAGAGCCTCGCTGTTCGTTGGATGAACGAGTCTTTGGAAAGAGATGTTCTGCGCAGAACATATCGAAAGCATTTGACCATGTTTGGCACGAAGGACTCCTCCAATTAGATCTATGCCTCCACAAACTTCCATCATACGGCTTACCACCTCAGCTATGCCATCTCTTATCGAGTTTTCTTTCAGGCAGATCGCTTCACGTGGTGGTGGACGGTGTATCGTCTGATACCATTGGCATCAATTCCGGCGTTCCACAAGGATCACTTTTGGCACCAACATTATTCCTTCTTCATATCAATGTTCTGTTGGGAGTAACAACTTGCCCCATCCACAGCTTTGCAGATGATAGTACCCTCCATACTGCGTTCTCTTCCAGAATTCCATTTATTTCCAGGAAACTAAGAACTCACGGCGCAGGCAGGTCAATGCTGTCAATGAAGACCTTGCTGAAATCACAGCCTGGGGAACCAACACGCCACCAAAACTCAAGCCTGTATTTTCTCTAGAAAGGCGGAACTCAGTATGCTCGACATTGTAATGTCTGGCACCACCATCCCCACCAAGCCCACCATATCTTTGCTCGGTATTTCCATCAGCAACACTCTTTCATGGGATAATCATGTCATATCAATCGCAGAAGCTGCTTCACAAAAACTCGGATTCTTGTTTCGTGCGAAAAGCTACTTTACACCTCAACAGCTTCTCATGATCTACAAAGCGCAGATACGGCCTGTTCTAGAATACTGTTCTCACATATGGGGTTCAGCACAAAAACATACGCTGATGCTCTTACATTCCATCCAGAGAAGAGCCATCCGCCTGGTGGGTGACGCCACACTCACTCACTCTTTGACATCATTGGAACACCGTAGAAAGGTCGGCGACCTTTCACTTTTCTACCGATACTTCCATGGAAAATGTTCTTCGGAAATCTCTGCTATCATTCCTTCACTAGCAATACCAGTCAGACGAACTAGACAAGCCCAGTCAGCACATCCTTTCGTTGTCAACCTCGAAAGATGTCGAACAGCACTTTATCAAAACTCCTTCATCCATAGAACGGCTGGGCTCTGGAATTTATTGCCTGAGGAAGTATTCCCAACAACATTTAATCTCCAGAAGTTAAAAAAATTCCAATACCTACCTCCCATCCCTATCCTTCCTAGGAACGCACGATGTTCTTTGAACATTATAGGGATTCCCTTTCGTGCGCTCCAAGCAATAAAAAAAAAGATCTCCAAAGTGACCACGAAGGGGTGCGAAGCCTCAACTCGACGGGTTAATCTCGCGGGGACTTCCAAGGGAGGAACAATTGTTGATATTTTAGAAGAGCAATACAAATTCAATCGTATCCTTTATGATTTGTGGCTTATTAATAATAATAATAATAATAATGGTTTATTCATCTACATAATAATAGTACAATTTATATAAACAATAGCTCTGTATAGAGGAATAAACATAATGATCCATGGATCATCCTACCTATAATAAATTTGTGTAAATATTAATTATATCAATTCACACTAGAAGACATTTGAATCGGTGAACGTGACAACCACAGCGCACGACTTGTGGGTGTGATCTTGTCAATTCTCAGCATTCAGCACAATGTTGCCAAGTCTTCAACATTCACATGATATTTTATTATGGAGAATAAGAAATATTTGGACATGCTGGTTGCTCGAAAAACTCAAGAATGTACTATAACATCATGGGTTCCTCCTATTATGTTCTATTCAACGACAGGACTCTAACATCTTTTTGATAACTTGATTATAATTGGTGACTTGACAACCTTGCTGCATGAGTAAAAATGTAAGATTATCTGACCAATAAAGAAACAGTATTAACACTGCATTCCATACTGTATACTGTATATATTCTGTATATCATTGTCAATAATATGAGTGAAATCTGTGCAAAAAATTGTACAAAATTAGTTTTCAATTTCTTGCGATGGGTAGAAAACAGAAAAGACGTAGGGTGGTTCACAATAAGCGAAATTACCCCTGTACAGGGTGATTCACCATAAATGTCCCCCCCCCTCTAGCTCACTTATTTTTGAACCGTTTTAAAAATTTGAAACATAATCTGAAATGATTTTTCAGAAATTTTTTCCCGTTGCATCAGAAAATACAGGGTGCTGGGAACAAACGATCTACAGAGTACTAATTGATTTTTTAAAATGGGACACCCTGTATTTTATTGTATTTTTAGATTCTTTCTGAAGAGCTGATTTCATCAATGCATCACCTAGGGGTTTAGCGATAATGATTACAGAGATATAGGGTGTTTAAAATCGAGATTTTCCAACTTTAGGATTTTTTGTGCCGAAACTATTCATTATTGGTCAAAACGGCTTCTATGTTCCCATCTCAACTTTTGATTTACTATCTAGTGAAATTTAATTGGAACATTTACAGGGTGGTTCAAGGTTCAGAATTCTGGTCACCCTGCATCTGTTCCAATTATTAAATGTCATTAGATAGTAAATCGAAAGTTAGGATACGGACATGAAAACCGTGTGACCGATAATGAATAGTTTCGTCACAAAAAAATTCTTAAGTTAAAAATCTCGATTTTGAACACCCTATATCTCTGTAATCAGTCCCGCTAGATCCCCAAGTGTGATACATTGATCAAATCAGCTCTCCAGGGAGAATCTAAAAATACAATGAAAAATAGGGTGTTTCATTTAAAAAAATCAAATAGTACCCTGTAGATCGTTTGTTCCAAGCAACCTGTATTTTCTGATCTAGCGGAAAAAACTTTATCGAAAATCATTCAAGATGATATTTCAAATTTTAAAATCGGTTCAAAAAAAACTGAGCTAGAGGGGGGGACATTTATGGTGAATCACCCTGTACAATCCCTCATGCCTCAATCTATAGATACTTATTAATATTCGAATTATTTTCTTGGAAAATCTACTTTTAACGGAATAATAGAAAATAAATAGACTACAAAAGGTACCGAGTCTTCCTAATGATGGGTTTCGCGATCGACGAAGGTCGTCACGGTCACACAGACCTTGGACCTCATTGAATACTTACATTAATCCATGCTACATGCTTTACGTTCAATCATAACATCAAAACCGCGATCTTCAGTGCTCCTATACGGCCGATCTGAAATCATCGCGACTTCGGAAATAACGCTCTCGTCGTGGTCCAGTAGAACACCGAGGCACTCAGCCAGAGATTAAGCAGTCCGGTTTCGATTCGACTCCAGAGCGCTAGAACAGCGTCTCTGGATAAGCACGTGGGGTGCTTTCTGACGGCGGAGTGATCGGATGCTTGGTCGAACAAGTGGCGACACGTGACGTGTGATTGGACATACGATAAAGGTGTCACGAAAGGTATGTTGCGAAAGTTCAGGGCTGGTAGATCTCGTCAGGCAAACATTTTTTTTCTCCAAATGACATTGGAAGTGGCTTTTTAATGACACTTAACAGGCAGAAAAGGTGTACTTTTACGGCATAAGCAGAAGAAGTTTGTTGCTATGCAACGTTCGAAGTAATTAGAATTAAATTGGTAATCAAAATTGACAATAACTTTTTTCTGCAACCGACACAAAAGTCGTCCATTTTGATACCAAAATTAGCTCTTAAATTGACGTTTCTATTACTGACACAAAAATAGGTAGGTTGCTAGGCAACATATTTAGTTCCTAGGAGCTAAAGTTGAATTTTAGTTCCTAGGAGCTAAAGTTGAACTTTAGCTCCTAGGAACTAAAAAGGAAGTACTGGACGTCATCAAGAATGAACAACATTGTGACGGTTGGTTATTTGGGTTGAGACGCATACCTGATTTGTTTCCGATTTCAGCAGATTTGGAATTTCATACCCATGCTGGAGATATAAATACACCTTATTATAGTTTAGTATTGGAATTATGAACATCTCAGCTAAGTATTTTTGTTTGATCAGGGAAGCCTTCAAGATTCAAATACTTGCTTGATCTGTATTTCATTCATTATTCTCGGGATGGATAACTTGTTTTTAAATAATCACGGCAAGCAATAGTTTTTTGTCTCAAACAACGATATTGTTCATCTTCATTTGATTATTAAGCGAAAAACATTGTATTATAAAGAGGAGTAAATAATCGCCATTATCATAGTTGAATGTTGATATGCTCATTAACCTAACATTTTCCACGTCTTGTTCCTATAGCTGACACTGGCGCGGTATTAGCTATTAGAGACCTGGTTCATACACAAATATGTCACTCTGTGATTGTACTTATATTGAAACTACAATTCGAACATCCTTGAAAATTGAATGAACCTGCTGTTGATGCAGGTAGAATGTTCTCACTACACGGATTATTTGTCAATATTTGTTGCATTGCATACCTACATATGGCACGGCATTGGTGGTAACTTCACATATTTATTTGAGTTAATTGTTTCGGTTGCAGAAAAAATAGCATGTTTCATTCGGATCAAAAGTGACTTTGTTCGACTCGCAACTTTGCTTTCGCTCGGCTTCGCTAAACGCTCCGCCTCGCAAATGCAAAATTCGCTTGTCAAACAAAGTGTCACTTTTGATCCTAATAAAACAATCTACTATTAGTCCAATAAATGAAGGAGGAAAAAAATGCAAAGTTAACGTTAATTACGCACTATTTTCATCTTCCGGTTGGAAGTAGCTTTTGGTACCTCATTAAACATGAGACAACGTTTGACTGGAAAACGTGTGCGATGGCGGAGAAAATAGCCCCAAAAGACCAGGAAAATAGGTTTTCAGCCAATATCTCCTAAAATATGGCAGTTAGAGATTTTCGATTCAGATAAAAATTGAAGTTCAGTTAATTTTCTACAAAAATGGTCCTTATCATTTTTCTCGAAAATTTGCCCGGTTTCGAGAAAAACGGCACGAAGCGCACCTCGAATAATGAGCTTCTGTGTTGTATGCCGGAGAGCACAGTCCGTGTATTCACACATCGGCGGGGGGACAAATTATTCAATAACTTTGTTAAATAGTTATTTTTGTATCTAGAGCGCGAAATGCTACTTTGGTGATCGATCGGCGTAGCCGAGTTAAAAAAACAGTCGAGATGACCAAAGTATTTCGCGCTCGAGTTGCAAACAACATTTTTTTTACAAAAGTCAAAAAATATAGTTCTGAAGTAAAAATAAAAATAGTGTTGAACTGGCTTAGAAGGTCTCCCCCCCTCCTCCCTATTGCGATGTTCCACGAACATAATAGAAATTTCCTTTCATGCGATCCAAGAGATAAAACAAAGTTATTGTTGAACATTCAGAAATGAATGAATTCGTGGATGTTTGCTCGATTGAGGACCATAAAGTTGAAATATAAATATTTCATATATTTTACATAATACTTAATGCGCGAAGTAGGTACTTCGCGCACTGCTTTACTTCGTGCATTGTTTCGTGCAAGGTATCATGGTAACGTAGGAAACTGAAAAAAAGTGTCACTTCGCAATTTGTTATCAATGCGCGAACCTTGTCATTTAATGACGTTTGTAGAAAAAATGCATATTTTCTCATGATTCAAAGTTCATGTGAAAGAGGAATTCTGCTGCTGCTTTATTAAAACCCTCACATGAACTATGTTGTCAATTTTATAGTTTCTTTTCTCCTCCTACCTAGCAAGCCTGACGATGACTCCTAGGAGTCGAAACATGTAGCATATATGATCTGATTATAATTTACTTGGAGCGAGACTTGGAGTTTGTTCTCTTAATTATCTCATCACCTCCAATTTGAGCATGGACTACTACCAGAGATTGAACTTCAATTTTTATCTGAACGGAAAATCTCTAACTGCCATATTTTAGGAGATATTAGCTGACAACCCATATCTTTCTGGTCTTTTGGGGCCATTTTCTCCGCCATCGCACGCGTTTTCCAGTCAAACTTTGTCTCAAGTTTAATGAGGTACCAAAAGCTACTTCCAACCGGAAGATGAAAATAGCTCGGAAAATAGTGCGTAATTAATGTTAACTTTTTCTCTTTATTTATTGGACTATTTGGGTGAACAAAAAATGATGGATTATTTGGACTTTGCGTGAAATTGAAAAGAATTTGGAGACAAAGTTATATGTTTCACATAGCAGAAAAGCATATTTAAGTCCTTGGCTGAAACGCCAGCCGCGGCATCAGATCTTGTACTTTTCTGCCTAGTAAAACAAATAACTATTTGGTTACTGTTTCACTCTTCTTCTGTAGAAACAATCAGAATCGACAATGTTCACGGTATCTTCTGATATTTGCGAAAATCTCTAGTGTCAAACAATAGAACCTTTCCGAACGTAGTCAACAAACAACAATATCAATTTTCCTAACAAGTGCGGAAAGTGATACTTTACCGCACGCGAATGCCGTTAACCAGATCGACGCGAAGCAAATAGGAACAACTAACAATAGTGATATAATCTCTATCTTCTAATAATTAGTGATATATCTATTGTGTGTACCGTTTGAAGCATTATGTAGGTGAGATCATTGCGGAACTCAGCATGCCCATGGTGTTTGGCCTCTATGTTTCAGACATTTCTAGGAAATGAGCCAAAAAACTTCTTCTTTATTTGATGTTTTCACTTTTTTACTATTGCACATTGCACCATTCAATAAATCCCGTGTAGTGCTTCTGATACCTTTCTTAAGACTTCGTTGGCAATAACTCATCTGTATCGCATCTGCAGCTGGAAGTTTTTCATCGCAATTCCACTGAAAATGACAGTAACGCTCTGTCTGTCACTCTGAGAATTACACTAATTTGTGTTTTGATTGACATGACAACCAGGCCAGATCGCCAACTTGTCTATGGTGTTCCAGAGAAGTGAGTGAGTTTGTGAGCGAGGCATCACCCACGAGACGAATTGCCCTTTTTTGGACAGAAACCAACGACATAATTCTATATAAGTAGTAGTGTGCTCAGGAAGCGAACATGATTGCTTATGATCTGACAGAGATCTTATTCGAGATGTACCTGTATTCGTTGTATTTGTTCCCGGACAAATAAAAATTATTGTCCATGTTCCTCAACATCACTTAAAAAAACACTTGAGCTATGTGGAAAGAAATAGTTTGCTTGAAAGATTTGATATGAACTCATCACATGAAACAAAAAAAAAGGACAAGTGTATAGTACTGTGTAGTGTGTGGGTTTATTGATGAAATAATGAAGAAATGTAGGATTATTCAAAGATATGGCTACCGATCTATATATGTATTGTGATACTTGAGTGGTATGCCAAGAAATACTTGTGTGAAGAATCAAAGTCATCAAGTGAAAACCTAAAAAGAATAGAAGGAGAAAAGTGTGTAGGTGTGTTTATGAAAGATTACTCTAGATGAACCTACCTATTTATTCTAGGTAATACTCGAGTTTTGTTACAAAGAAATACTAGTGAAGATGCCAAATCATCACTTGAAATTCCAGAAAGAATTGTGCCATGTAGGCATATGTTTATGAAAGAACACAAGATCAATCTATATTGAATATGTTCCTATAGGTATTCACTTATTTATTGTAACATAGGATTAATCTAAATTAGGATTGATGAATCTATACGTCTTCCTAAATAAATGTAAATTATTAAGCATCTGCAGCATTTTGACTACGACTTATTCATCAAAAAATCTCATATCTCATGATATAATCATTTTCTAAAATATTAGCATAAAGGAGTGGAAAGTGATGGGAAATGAAAAATAACAATATTTGAATAGCTCTAGTGATCTGGTAGAGGCAGTAGTGAAAACATTTTGGAACCAGTGAATGGTTAATGTGAGTAATGTTATCCTGCCAAGTGAATATACAGGGTGTGTCTAAATAACACCAAAAAATTTAAGGGTTGTTTAGTTATGATATTCTAGCAAATAAAGTTCATATAGACATGTCTATTAACTTGCTTCGTTTTTGAGAAACAGGATGTTGAAGTTGGAAGCATTAATTGTTTTTATTTATAATCCTCCTGTATAAGCTATCACGGAAACTGAGAAAGCCCCAAAATTTCAAAATGATTCTAATTGGGGTTATTGAGTAATTTCAATGGAAGTCTTGGAAACACCTACATTAAAATTTGGAGTCAAATCGAATTTTTATTGTTTCCTCAAAAACTAAGCTAGATAAAAAAATCACACAAGAGGATAAAAAAGTTGTTATTTCAATGGTTCGATCTAATAAAAATATGAAACTTAGAAAAACCGGTGGTGTACAATGACATTCACCATGAATATCGATAAATTTACCCACTGTGACGCCACTGGAAATATAATTCCGAATCTAATTGCACTAGAAGAAGCGTAACGTTCCATTGAAATTGATGAAAAAACAATTGAGAAATGAATAGAAAAAAGATTTCTCATGGAAATATCAATACCCTGTATCTCGAAAACGGAGCAAGTTAGGACACACGTTTATATGAACTTCATTTCCTAAAATATCACAAGGAATCACCCCTTGAATTTGTTTGGTGTTATCTAGATACACCCTGTATATAGCAACTACTTCGACTAAAGTACCTTATGAAAAACCATACATCTGACAACATTGCCCGTTTGAATCTGAAGTGTGAAACGCCCTCCCAATATGTAATTTTATTGACAAAAAATGTTTGTTATCCTCATGAGATCTACCACTCCTGAAATTCTGTACATACATTTGGTGCTACCTTGTAAATGGGTACGCAACCCCTGAAGGAACAATAATAAACTTGTTGCTCCATGCTGCTATCTGTTTCGGACTTGAGACGAACCCTTTGGGGCATCACAAATAAACTCGATTTGTTTCACTAACGCTGAAGCTTTTTCAAGGAACAAAACTCCTACCATTAACTAACCTAGATTAAATTGCATAATTTATATGCCTTCGAAAGCAAAGTAATTGCTTCCTTTCAATTCCATTAAGTACACCGTGTTTTTGAGTGTTATGAAAATCACATCGGTAGTGAGAACCGAGGTGAGGACTGAGGATGCTTCATTCACTTAACAAGTGTAGTAACGAATTTACAGAAGCGTAGAAGTGTCACGAATTTTTAGATTTTTCAGTCGATGACCCTTCCAAAATTTCGGATTTGTTCAATTCCGTTTGACGAATGTCTAACTTCTTGCAGTTAATAATAAGAACAATTGACATTATATTCTATCCTCTCTGACATTTGATTGATATTCATTTTCTACTAGGTAGTAGCATGTATTTTCCTAGTACAGGTTTAACTAGTCTAACTCTGATAATTCTCAACAAAAATGAAAATAATTCATACATGTACTTTTTGGCATTATCTTGTCTTATACAGGGTGAGTCAAAAATGTGTACCGAGCTTTCTGGGGGTGATAGAACATTGAAAAATAAGCGTAGTTTGATGATTAAACTCATGGCCTAAAATGCATATTAAGGGAGATATGTCCTTCCAAAGTTGAGAAAATTAAAATAATTTCTCCGCATAACTTCTGAACGATGAAAGCCACCCGATTGAAATTTTGTGCATGAATGTATGTTGTCAAAATACATTCTTTCGTCACACTTCCACATTTCTGATATTGTTATAAAGGGTGTTTTCAGAGGGTGAGTCATGATTTTTTGTAGAAAACTTTTTTCCCTGTATTATTTTCGGTGAAAAAACAGGAGCATTTGATGGAGCGAAAAAAATTACATGAAAAAGGTACTCTTATTCAAATACAAAAAATTGAGCCGTTCGTGAGATATTTGAGTTTTTGTAGTTACATGATATCAGCAGATTGATTTTATTCATCGCGAGATTCATCGGTAACAATATTTTAGCAGGCCATGATGAATAATTTTGTTCTCAATTTTGACTTTCATGTCATCAACATTCGAGTCAACATTGTTGTAGTTGATTTGTTCGTGTGGTTTTTCTGTGTCATTTATCATTGCGATTATCAACTGAGATTTTAAGAAATATGGCAGGTTATTCGTTCTCTGAACAAACTGATATGCTTCTAATGCTTGGCGAGTGCTTCGGAAATGCAAATACTGCTGTGAGACGATATGCAGAGATGTTTCCCGCTCGACGCGTTCCAAATTCGAGAACAATTTTGAGGATTGTACAAAGACTGCGTGAAACAGGATGTTTGAAAACCAATAATAGAAATGGTGGCCGACCCAGAAGTGCGAGAACTGTAGAAGTTGAAGAAGTATTAAATACTGTGGAACAGGATCCGGAAATAAGTACAAGGAAATTAGCAAGACGAATAGACACAACACAAGCGAATGTAACCAGGATTCTCAGAGAGCAACAGCTACACCCTTATCATTATTTGCAGGTACAAGAACTGTTACCACGAGACAATGAAATAAGATTGAGATTTTGCGAAGAGTTGCTGGAACGAACTCGAAGATGTCCTGAGTTTTTAAACAAAATATTGTTCACAGACGAAGCAACTTTTACTAGAAACGGTGTTTTCAATTCGCGCAACACTCATTTCTGGGCTGACGAAAATCCACACGTTGTTAAAGTAACGCATTTTCAATATAATTTCAAAGTGAACGTCTGGGCTGCGACTTTAGGAGACAAATTCGTTGGATACTACATGTTCCCAGGTGTTCGTACGTAGGGAAATCTGCTTTTATGCATGATGGAGCACCACCTCATTATGTAAGAGTTGTACGTGAATGGCTTAATGATAATTTTCCTGATAGGTGGATAGGACGAGGCATAGACGCTCCTATTTCCTGGCCCGCTCGTTCGCCTGACCTCAATCCACTAGATTTTTCGATCTGGGGTTACATGAAATCTAGGGTTTATTCAAGGGAAATTCGGAATGTTGAGGAGCTGAGGCAAAAAATTGTAAACGAATTTACGTTGTTGAAAAATGATCACCAAACTATGAACGGTTTGATGAATAATTTACGTAAACGCCTCAGATTATGTATAACCGAAAACGGTGGACATTTCGAACAGCTACTTTAATTTGTTTTTTTCCTTTTTCTTCCATTCAAAATTATGAATTGATTAAAAAAAACAAAAACATAATCAAACTTTTATTTTTATTCAAACCTTGTTGGGACAGACTTATGCTATGTACTTATTGCTCAGTAACGTGGCACAGGGAGGTGATATTATCGACAAAATTAAAACAAAATTGTTCATGGCCTGCTGAAATATCGTTATACCGATGAATCTCGCTATGAATAAAATCAATCTGCTGATATCATGTAACTACAAAAACTCAAATATCTCACGAACGGCTCAATTTTTTGTATTTGAATAATTGTAATTTTCTTCGCTCCATCAAATGCTCCTGTTTTTTCACCGAAAATAATACAGGGAAAAAAGTTTTCTACAAAAAATCATGACTCACCCTCTGAAAACACCCTTTTTAACAATATCAGAAATGTGGAAGTGTGACGAAAAAATGTATTTTGACAACATACATTCATGCACAAAATTTCAATCGGGTGGCTTTCATCGTTCAGAAGTTATGCGGAGAAATTATTTTAATTTTATCAACTTTGGAAGGATATATCTCCCTTAATATGCATTTTAGGCCATGAGTTTAATCATCAAACTACACTTATTTTTCAATGTTCTATCACCCCCAGAAAACTCGGTACACATTTTTGACTCACCCTGTTATACATTAGTTGTCGTGATGAGAGTGGCAGAATTGCTGAATTTGTAACTTCATTAAAATGAAAACTATATCGTTTCCAAAGTAAAGTAAGGATGCTATCATTTCGATTTCTACCCATACTGAGTGTTATTCTCATCTATAGCCATCTTTTATTGCATTTTTCTGAGTTGACTACCTTATTATGTAAATTTTGTTTTTGAAAATCGGTTGACGGGTTCCAAATCAGGAGGGTATTGCGGGTATACAAAAAATTAAAAACGCAACAGCAGCTGAACAGTTTCTAAATTGTTCCTTCTGGTGAAGGCGTTCCCAACAATTACAATCGATTCACGTTGTATCTCGCGCGGTCTCTTTCTCACACAGCAGTGGTTGCCTAGTCGCGAGTGCGGTGCTGTCCAAGCAACAGGTGCCTCTCTCTAGGCAAACAGGTGTCGCTGATCTCTACGCAACAGACTGAACGCAACAGGTGTTTCCGTTCTCCAAGCAACAGGTGTCGCCGTCCTCCAAGCAACAGGTGTCGCCGCCCTCTATGACTCCCCCGCACTGATCCGGCCGCACAGTGGTTGGGGCTTGGAAGTGCTGCCTGCCTTGGTGCGGCACGCCCGAAGGCAAGCCCGTCCAGCAGGCCGCTACCGTCGCCCCGCCCGTCGCTGCCCCGCCCCGTCCCTGCCACGCCCCCGCCAATCACTTGCAAGACATCGCGGAGGAGGAGTCCGACGTCCCGCTGGACCGGGACGAAGAAGAAGAGGGGGAAGAGGAGGGGCCTCTGCGGCCGCTGGGGTTGGGCTTCAGGAAAAAGGGGCGGAAGAATGTGGGGCAGTCGCCGTCGCCGACCTTGAAGGCGGGCAGGAAGGGGCAGCGGTCTGCCGGCAGGCAGGGTGGGGGTGGGGGTAGTGGGGTGGGGGAGGTCGCTAGCAGGATGCAGGCCGAGCAGGGGACGATCGCGGATTTGCAGCGGCACCACAACCGGTATCTGAGGAACAGGAGGCATACGCTGGCCAACGTTCGGTGAGTGTGTTGCTTTTATTTGGTGTTTATGTTAGGTGCGTATTGTCTCCGAGCGTACGGGTCTGGGGATCTATAACTGATACAAAGCCGGTTGAATCAGGGCAAAGTTGTGCAATTCGATGGTAATCAAATGCTGTACTTTCGAAGACATTTGGAAAATATCGAATATCCACGATTTTGATTTTATTCTCCATTAATGAAATAAATGAATAAAAATTCATTGAATCCTTCACGATCATAAAAAAATTACATAGGATACGCCAGACAACAAGAATTGCACAAACAATTTATATACAGATACATGAAAATACAGGATGATTTTAAAATAAGTGCATATTTTAAACACCAAGAAAGCTTGAGGTATACTACCGAATAGCACTATCAAAAATATTATTAGGATCAAAACAGATTTGGGGCAAAATACCCTTTTTCCGCCCAGATTTCTACTTCTGTCACAACTATCGTTTGCGATCCGCAGTCGACCGTGATGAACGAAGCGACGTTGCCACTCTACATGAAAATTAGGAGATATTAAATAAAATGTAAAATCGAGAAAATGTACATGGGGAAGAAGTCAACCCTGGTCTTGAATTTCAGAAAGATGATACAAAAACTTTAAAATGGACTCACCCAAGATTTGTACACATAAGCTCGAATAGCGTATAGCTTAACACCTCACGGTTGGAAGTTCTTTTACTGAAAAATCCTTTAGACCCTTCCTTCCTTCCACCTCCTTGCATCGCTACAATTTCGTGTCCTTCGAGGAGTCTCATGGGCCCCGCACAATAACGACCCGACATAAGAACCGTATCATTCAGCTCAATGTTTGAGAAATGCATCGTCACATTCCAAGCAAATTGTCAGAAACAAAATTCTACATTTACTAGTCAGTGTTGTTCCTGGGTCTGATTTTTTCGTAATAGATTTCCTTGGAAAAAAGTCAGATTTGTATCAAAAGGTAATAGACTCGAAAAATCTGACATTTGACATTCGGAATGTCATTCTTGTCAAACCCTATCGCACTAATCACAGTTTTGACATAAATATAGAACATAGAACGGAACATAATTATCCGCTGATCACAGAAATAGATTTTTTAGTATTGGAACATATTTTGGCGCTAATAGCAAATAGTAATAGATTCATGACAAATCGTAATATCGTAACAATCTTCGTGAAATAGTAATAGAACGCGAACAATCCTAGTTAGTACTGTCAAAGGTCACAGCAAAGAGGAAATCTATGGTCACAGATAATACTGTTCTGAGAAATGATGTTGACAGATCATATGATAATAGTTTTGTTTGTGTGGTTGCTGGTTTGTAAAATAATTGTAAACGTAAAATGAAAAATAAAATAATTGGATGTTGTGTCTTGTGTCATGATAATCGTGATATGGTCGTAATCGTGATTTTCAATGTGAGATTGCCAGGAAGGATATGTCGTCGTCGAGTCGTTTTCGATGGTTTAAGTGCGAATAGGAACCAACAAGAACACAGGACGATATTAGTCTGGAATGGACTCGATATTAGTATTTGTTTGCTCTCGGGAGTTTTGCTGTTCGAGCAGGTATGAGAAAATCTACTAGGTGAGTTGATTTTCAACTTTGTGTATGTTGTGTACCTATTTATTGTCTGCTAATTTTGTATCTACCCGCTGGGGCCTTATTTTCGAATTGAAGGAAGGGGGACGTTCTATCATTCCCCTCATGTTTCTCTCCGTCTCTCGTGATCCATGGAGATAAGAATCACCCCACAGTTCTCTCAGTAAACTTTAAAAAATAAGGCTCCTGTACATATTACATTCACCTCTATTAGTTTCCATAACCTATTCCAATTCATATTCATTCTGTGACAAATTTTTATCAGGATATTCGTCTCTGAAACAATCTGGCATCACTGTCTTGTTTTGACGTTAGTGAATAACGAATTGGAGATTCCCTGAGATTCCGCAGATATCATTGCTTCCCAGTGGCGTACTCGAATTTCGAAGCATTTTATGTTCAATTTCCAAAATGAAATTTCTCGTTAATGTGAAGACTTAGGAAAAATCAAATATTTTAGTAATTTTTGTTAGACTCTCTCAAATATATATCTTGAATATATGCACTCATTTTAAAATCAGCCTGTATAACAGAACCACATAGTACACAGAATATTCAGTTTGTAACCTTTCCTAGTACCACAAAGTATATGAAGGTATATGAAATGCGATTCATCGATTGAAATATTCGTCGATACTATGAAAACAACCGTTAATCAGAAATTCTTTGAGTTTAATTTTGAAATTGAAGTGATATGACAAAATGAGATTTATTTTATCATTGTGACTTCTTTCGCTCTATCCAATGGTATGAATAGATTTGTGATCTTACGTTTCGTTTTCGAGCAGCCATCATCAACTCTGTTCTTTTAAATAGTTGAAAAATAACTTGTTGTCCCTGAAAAATTCGAATTCTTATGTTGAATCCAATGACATTCCCACTTTTCTGACCACAAAGTCATCATCAGTGTTATTTGATGATGGTTACGAGGAAACGCAACGTTGGATTACAAATCTGATGACTACATCTCATAAAGAAGGAAAAATGGCTGCAAAAATGTCAAATTTTAGTTCATTAGTGAAATTAGAAAAAAATCATTGTTCAAAATTATAAACTTCGAGAATAACTTTTTATTTTATTTTACTCAAAGGGATATACCTACCATAATAAATTTGCTGTCATTAGATTTCTTCTGACCAGACTCATTTTATCATATCACTTCAAATGAAGACAGAAAAAAATTAAAACGAAATCGCGAGTATTCGGATTCTTCAAATATCATCGGAAGCAATCGAAATGTCTGAACTTTTGTGGCTATAATTTTATCAGCATCAAATTGCGCATATTTGCTCTGATTCAACCGACTTCGTATCATGGTTGCCGTACACTGCTGAGTGCCAAAAGCCCGAAACGGGTCCATGTAAGGTGTCAAGCGTGAGCCTTGCTATAATCTAAAAAAGAGGGCATTGAGGAAAGAAAAACTTGCATCAGAATTCGAGTATATGAATCGAAGCATAGATTTTGGTGGGATATTGTTCTGCGTGGCATTCGTCAGGAAATAAGTAAGTAGTTGTTTTTCTCCCGTTATCTAAATATACTCTTGTTAATTTTTCGAACATTTATGGAAGTGACTTTGAGTGTTGCCTTCTCTGTAAGAGAACAATATGTGATGGAAATATATGACATGAAAACACCATGATGATGAGAAGGTCTGCAGTAAACTTAATTTTTTGCAGTCTAAATAAGTACAGGGTCTTCACGTATATTTTGAACTGCCCCTTAACTATTTTATTTATCATCGAATTTTTTTTTTCGAAAGAACAATCTTTTATAATTTTACATCTCAGAAAAAAGTTATGGGCAAGATGTATAAATTTTTAAATGGAACACTCTGTATTTTATTGCATTTTCAGATTTTCCCTGAAGAGCTGATCTCATCGATCTATCAACTTTAGGAATTTTTTGTGTCGAAACTATCCATTATTGACCAAAAAGGTTGTTATGTCCCCATCCTAATTTCTGATTTACTTTCTACTGATATTTAATTGAAACACATACAGGGTGATCAGTATTCTGAATTTAGAACCACCCAGTATTCGTTTCAATTAAATGTCAGTAGATAAAAAAATCGAAAGTTGGGGGGATATGAAAACCGTTTTGGCCAATAATGAATGGTTTCGACACAAAAAATTCCTAAATTTGAAGAAAACTCAATTTATTTTCACACCCTATATCTCTGTAATCATTTCAGTTAGACCCCAACTGTGATAGATCGATAAAATCAGCTCTTCAGGGAGAATCTGAAAATGCAATAAAATTCAGGGTGTTCCATGGAAAAAATGTATACAAATTATCCATATTTTTTTCGAGATGTTCAGATGTTTTTCTTTTTCTGTTAACATATTCTAAATCTACAGTGTGTCTCTTAAATCATACTCACAAATTCATTATGAGCTAAATAAACAATACTATTGAGAATTTCTAAATCATATCGATCTTCAATTTTAATGTACCTACTGTTTTTCAAAATGATGATCTGATAAACATGTTGAATTATACCTTCGTGTAATAGCGTCAACACTATTTTCATTCAAATGAAACACTTCTTATTTTCAATTTTCGGATTTTTCTTGCTGCTCTGATTCCAAATATATACACACACTGGCATAATTAGGGGAACGGGTAAAATTTACACTAAGTTTGACATCAATTTTCTCTCGAACCGATCACTCGATTTGAATTTGTTTTTCACGAATTGTAGCTTCATTCTACACGAATACATCTGAGAAATAACCACCTCCAAACGATTCGTCTTTATATCATATACAGGGGTGTAAAGAAAGTACGGATTTTTCGGTATTCTTTGAGACATCGTGTGGAGTGAACCACTGATAATTGAAACGATTTTCCAACACCAAATTATAGCCCAATCCATTCCGAATATTTTCGTTTTTCATTCATCTTGATATCCCAATTATCCAAGAAAATATAGAGTTTCAAAGAAGATGTGGATATTGGTATTAATTTTACCACTCGAACTGGGGAGAACGTGTCGTTTTTCAACTTGTTTCTGTGAGGATTGTTACTTCAAGATGAGAATTTTTCACAGTTTTACCTATCGGTTTACTGTTCAAAGACACATATACGAATACTCTCATGAATATGCAGGGGTGATAAAGATTGCTCCAATGTTCTTTTGGTGAAATGCTATTTTTGTTTATCAACGTTGGCTCTTTTGTTAATGTCATTAATTATTGTCAAAGTCAAGCGATTCACCATTCATAAATTTGATTAATAAAAATTCAACGTGAGAGATTTGACTCCTACTGATGTGGCGAGGGCTGTAGCATTAATTCAAAATGACCATGCAGTGGGCCAATGTTCTTTTGACATATGAGAGCCGCATCTGCACCAATTCAATAGATGGCAGGGAAAGACTATATCGCCGAGGTGAACAAAATGAACAATTTGATTTTACTGCTTCTGTGTCCTATGGCAGAGGTTTAGTCATGGTTAGGTTAGGTTAGTCAAGAAAGGACACATTTTCAGATCCAATTTGAATTTTGAGGTGTTGAATTGATACCAATATCCACCTTTCCTTTAAAACTCTGTATTTTCTTGAATAATTTGGATATCAAGATGAATAAAAAACGAAAATATTCGGAATAGATTGGGCTCCAATTTGATGTTGAGAAATCGTTTCAATTATCAGTGGTTCAGTCCACAGGATGTCTGAAAAAATACCGAAAAATCCGTACTTTCTTTACACCCCTGTATATGATAGAAAGACTAATCGTTCGAAAGTAATTATCTCTCAGATGTATTCGTGAAGAATAAAGCTACAATTCGTGAAGAAAAAAATTCGAATCGAGCGATCGGTTCGAAAGAAAATTGATGTCAAACTTAGTGTAAATTTTGTCCGTTCCCCTAATTGTGCCAGTGTGTGTATATCATGAGTTGCTTTTTCGTACAGAGTGGGCAAAAATCCAATGATGACAAATTTGGTCAACCGTTTTCCATTCTATGGACAACTGCCATCAAGAATTTTATTGATATTCCGGTATAATCGATTAGGATATGAAGTGACCTTCTCACAACCCCACTTCCTAATAGTTTCCACTCATGCTTCTGTTTTTTACTCAACTAGTGGCATATCAAACAATAATTACTGGTCTGCATGAATTTACATTAAAAACGATATAAGTATACCTCACAGTCGCATTTTATATTGATTAGTCTCAATGAAACTGCTTTACTGTCTTATATTCAAAACAATTTTCACTTCCTACTACAAGTTCGCGTTATTTTGGTTAACATTCTCGTTCATTAAAGTGGTATTGTCTTATGCTACTCCTTATGCTATTCCCACAAACTCCTCAATTATTTCTTGTTTATTGCTCAAAACACAAACATGGAATACGTTTATTGTGTTCAATGTGTATCAAGAACAGAAATACCTAACTATAAACCTCTACATAAACTATTCAAAGATTCGACGCGTCTGTGCTGAATACATGCCTCTTTGCTTACGTCACACTGAATCAATTATTATTATTACGCTGTATCTTACATTCGATGATAAAAGCCAGACAAAAACGGTTTCGTGTTGAAATATGAAAAGTCTATCGGTGCTGTTTTCCATCATTCAAGATGAATTTTATTTTTTTAATTCCACACAAATGCTCTCAATTCCATTGTTCTTCATAAATATTTTGAATGGTTTCGAGGACCCAAAATCACAAATAAAGTCATATTCTTATTCGAACGGTAGAAATTTGCGAAATATGGCAAAGTTCATATTTGGATATACTAGAAATTGTCTGGCTATAAACATTCACGAATCATTATTAATTCAAAGAAAAAACAAAATATCACTAAGTCGGTCGACCAAAAAATTTCATTACAAAAATTGACTTTTTGTGACTAGTTTCGGCTCCAACAGTCATCTTTCGACACAATACACAGTACTTGTAAAGATATTTAGTTCACAATCATAATAAGATATTGAGAAACAACATACCTATAAGGCCACGTGGAAATCACATAATAAAATAAAATTAAAAATATCGAAGAGCCGTGGTCATTTGGCCAAAAATCAGTCCGGTAAAGGAGTGTTGAAATTTTTGAACCGACTGAACAGCCAAAAGAACCCAACTATCATTAGGTTCAACATTGGCAAAAACTTGGGAACATTAATAATTGATTCACTTCAAAGAGTTTCATCTTCAAATAGCCATTTTGTGAAAGAGAGATGCCAAGGAGAAGGCGAAGCGTCAAGCATAGCAACAGACGTTGACAGAATACAAGACAAATGACAGTGAAATATTATACGTAGGTACAATATAAGAGTAAATTTTGAACATTATGAGTCATGATACTATTACAAATAATTCCTGAAAAATTGAATTAATTACAAAGTCCATTGTGCCTAAAAACTTATAAAGGAGAAGTACGTGGTGAGGTTGAATAAGATGAATAATCCAAGAAAAAAAGATGAAATGTCACGGTGTAGTGAATATAATCGAACTCAGAAGAAGAAGACCTCAGGAAGGTGAACAGAACAGGGCCGGCTTAAGTAAAAGCAGGCAAGACAAAAGTGTGCGAAAAATGTGGTTTCGTTCAAAATTAGTTTGGTCATTGAGACAGTTAATATTTGGATTGTTATTGATTGTTTATTCCCTTCATATACAAGTGATTGATTTGTTTGAGATTATAAGACGAAAGAGTATCAATTCACACCAGAGGAAAAGCGCAGAGCGCAGTTGCCGAATCACAGCAACAGATATTTACCGAATTTTTGTTCACACAGCACGTTGTTTGAGTATCACCCATATTAGGTATAGATAGTTATAAAATGCAATGATACATATTATGCTATTCTTGCTGTTGGTGCTATTGATATAAATTGAATTAATTCGACAATAAATATTTCAAAATATTGGAAGGCTGAACACAATCCTAGTGAGGTATTAGCTGGCAAGATGCCACCACAAGCAATTAAAATGAGTAAATTCGCTGCATTCTCTGCTGTTGACTTATAGCTGGAATATGATTACGAAAGAAAGTTTATCATTATAGAGCTGATGAGCATCAGATACCTATCTCTAATAACCATATTTATAAAGTGTGTCTAAACTTTGGATGTTTTGGGAATGAATCTGTTCCCCTCTCCAATATAAAATTGGGAGACACATTTTACTATCAACCTCATGTCACTGGAAAGTTTCTTGAGGCGAAACTGCACCACAAATTTTCCAATTCGATGTTGTGTACGGAACTAGATTCGTCCAAAGTGAAATTATATGTTATTCAAAATACTTATTCTTCTTTCCCAAACTTGTATTGACAAAAAAAACGTCAAGTAGATTCCAAAATGTACTTACTGAATTTTGTAACACGTCTACTCAATTGGAGACTCCGTAGATATAGCAGGAGTCCAAAAAGTATATACAGGGTGAGTCATGAGGAACTGTACATACTCCGACCACGAATAGAGGCCCCTGAGGGGAATACCGAATGTGACATAAAGCAAAAAAGCGCTACAGGCGACATTTTGTTGTTGTTCAAGGTCAAATGCCTTTAAATTGATAGTTAGGTTTGTCAGCAAAGTTTCATAGAGATGGAAAGAAATGATTTGGAATTCAGTTGATAATTTAAAAGAGGCAACAAAAATCGAATTATATAAATGTCAAGTTAACATCGATCCGATAATAAATTTGTGTGGATGATAATTATATTAATTCACACTATAGAAGACATTTGAATCAGTGAACCTGACAACCACGGCGCACTACTTGTGGGCGTGGTCTTGTCAGCTCGCAGCATTCAGCACAATGTTGCCAAGTCTCCAACATTCATATGATATGTTGTTATGGAGAATAAGAAATATTTGGACATGCTGGTTGTTCGAAAAAGTCAAGAAGGGACTATAACATAATAGGTTCCTCCTATCATGTTTTATTCAACGACTGGACTCTTTTTTATAAATTGGTGACTAGACAACCTTGCTTCATGAGTGGAAATGGAAGATTACCTGACCAATTACAAAATAGCATAAAAACTGACGTCACCATTTATTCGACGTATCGCCAAATGGCGCCCATGAACGTTAGTTTGACATGAGCTCAGAAATTCAACAACACATAGACTCATTATTTACATAAAACAAGCGTGAAATCAATTTAGGTTTCTAACGACACAGTAGAGTAATTGAGTGCCAATAATTCATTATCAGTCCACTCGCCCATTTTGGTTGTCATGCTTTCTAATGTTAAGTTTCGGTTTTGCCTCTGGAAATAGGGCAAACTTTTTTCGTTATCATAATGACAAAATCTCACAGGCTTAAGGGATTTTAAATACATAAATCAAATTGTCAGAATGAAAAACGAACTTGCATGCTAGAGTATTGGCAATTTACAGTTTTTAGGAAGAAATAGATTAGATACTTGTTACGTGTTGAATGGAACAAGATTCATTTTGTGAATCTTAACACAGAATTTTCTTCAATCGTCTGGGAGGGGGTAATTACCCCCATTAAACTGTAACCAGGTCTCGATTTCTCATGTCCTCAGTATGTTCAATTTCGTGCGGATTACGCTTTTTTTTCGGAGGTGGTCAGAATCATTTATGGACACCACGCAGAACCATTCCCTTCATCTTAGTGTGGTGATCTCTACACGTAGGTGTACCCACGAAACACTCCACCTCCTGTGAGCACTGCTGCTCACAGTACCACAGGTTCGTTTGAAAGACCCTTTTCATTCAGGGTTCTGAAGACTACTCTTCCGAGACCTGCTCGTCCATGAAGAAGGCCAAGTTTTCCTTCTCCTACGAGTAATGAATCAAGGGGTTGGTCCAGCCCTGCGGTGCCCCCTGCACAGGGCTAAGGCTGTTTCCTCTATGATGTCGCCCTGTTTCCCAGAGGTCCCGTTATCGATACCTTATAACCTCGATGCCATTCATTCCTCGTCACGGGTTCCCACAACTTGGATTAGGTTTTGCCAGAGCCTCGTTATCAATCCGCGGCCACATAAGCAGATGTTCATAAATGGGCGTGTACACCTTAGTAGAACTTTTTACTCAAACCATGTTTATAATGATCCTTTTATATATAAATAATGATTGACGACATAATTCGATCGAAAAATTAACTGGAATGTTTTATTTTTGGACATAAATAATAGTACCTTCTGAAAACGGACCCTCTCATGACATAGAAACCTCATCTCGCCATAGTTAAAACTGACACTTATCACAGTTGCCATATCATCCAAACAAAATATCCGAGAGATCGAAATCGATATTGAAATATCTTTTGATATCCACTACCACTACTGCAGGAAAATATATTCAAGTTGTCGATTGTAGGTTGAATCATTGGAATATAAACAATCTCTAGACAACGAAACGTCTCAATCTCAAAACCATTTGCACCATTACAATTTCACAATAATCCAATATATTTCATAAACGCAGCAACATTGCTTTGTTGACCCGTTTTACATGGAGCTGCAAAAAGTTAATATAGGTTAGAATTGATCTTCTTCTTGTTCTTATTATCTTTGTCCCAAAAATCAACTTGCCGATTCATCGATCTTGGTGCTTTCTCAGAAATCATGTATCATTCATCTCTGTCTGGAATAGTCTTGTTTCAGTATTAGGGTTTTGACGTCACATCATCGTCTCTTCTTAAGAGGTCCGAAAAATCGGGGAGTTCATTAATTTTTTATAAAACGTAGGGAGCTCACAGCAAGAAACGGTTTGTGGTGGTGAGCTAGTTTGGGTGAGTTCTATCGAATTATAAAATAATTTTTTTGGTGATATTAGCCCATTGCTCCATCCTTGCACATAGATGTACACAAAACTGTCCCATCTGAGTGGTGAGAGCAAAGATGTTCCCAAAATGCTCAATCTGTCGAGCAGCCGTGGCTTGTCCTCCTCGCACTATGGTGAGGTTGGGCTTTAGGGGAGAAGGAAAAAAGAAGAAATGACCAAGAGAGGCCGATACAGAAGATTGAAAACTGAAGAGTAAAGATAGATAGAGATACCACCAAAGACAAGTTGAAGATTAATGAGTATCCGGCTAGGGTATATCTCGGGATTGCCATTCCCGTATTCACAAGTCCTGAGCCTCTGAGGGTGGATTATGCAAAGATCTATCTCAATAATAGGATTATGCTATTATTGAGATAAATGTTTGCAAAAAAGTTTAGAAAAATTAGAACAACTAGAGCTATATGTATTCCGGAAATCAACGACATTTGGACTGGTAAATTGTGCTAGATATTTATATTTTAGCCTTATAGTACTCTGTGCGAGACTCTGTGTTTGCGTTTTGTACAAACCTTTCACCGTTCAGAGATAGCCTACTCTGTTTATGCATATATCTCTGTGCATATAAATTCATTCATATCCCAGAACGGTGAATTGAACGGATAGAATAATATTCAATTGACTGAAGCTGTGAGCGGCTATTATCAATTGAATTGTCTGCATCCAAGTGAACGTGCATTGTTAAATTAATTATGGCGACAAAGCTATATTGAGTCTCGATTGATTGCACTGGCAGGGACATCCATGATAACAATGAAATAAGATTAAGTAATCATACTTATAACAAGGTAGCAAGGTAGAGAATACATTATTCTAAGCCGAGCTGTAGCAGTAAATGACAACAGGACAACACGAATGATATTGTTACGATGAAATCTGCGTTCGGTTTTTTACAAACACAATACACGATAGAGAATCACAATAACTAGGTACGTCTCTTTTTAATATGACTCGTAAAAACTCCTGACTGATTTATCAATTTGTCATCGCTTTCCTTCTAATACTACCCAGCAAACATTTTGATAAGGGGCATTAATGGCCTAATATATTTTCCCATACCTGACATCAGCGGACCAGTAAATGGTCCCATATGCGGGACTCTGTATAACAGTACACTGCGGCCGGCAGCTGGTCCCAGTGCTGGGTAGCCAACAATCATAGTCAGTTCCCCGGCAGAAGGCCAGTACAACATAATCGACACATTGAGTTTCCCATAGCAAGCCCAGCATATACATGAATGATGGGACTGTAATGGCCAACTATCGACATTGGTTACATACTATCGAGGTAGGGGAGGGGTAGGGGAATTAGATGGCTCTGAAAGTTCTAGTAACTCTATATTTCAACATGAAACCCTCTTATATCATATCAAACAGACACATACCAGATTCCAAGGAGAATAGTTACTCGAATATTTATGAATGACACAATATCTTCTTAACATCTCTCTTCTTCCATGCTGAAACTTCTCAGATTTACTTCTCACCAGCTAGTATCTACATCTACATCTTATTAAGATTTCATTATTCCTTCAAAATGGATTCTCCGTTGCGAGGTAGGTACTCCTGAGATATAAAATTCTTCATCAGTAATCAGTGGCCTTTCTTGTTACCAGAATTATTCCTCCATAGAACTCAGTATACCCGATATTGTAATGTCTGGCACCACCATCCACACCAAGACCACCATATCTATGCTCGGTATTTCCATCAGCAACACACTTTCATGAGATAATCATGTCAGATCTATCGCAAAAGCTGCTTCACAAAAACTCGGATTCTTGCTCCGTGCGAAAAGCTACTTTGCACCTTCGCATGATCTACGAAGCGCAGATACGGCCTGTTCTAGAATACTGTTCCCACATATGGGGTTCAGCACCAAAACATACGCTGATGCTCTTAGATTCCATCCAGAGAAGAGATAATTATAATTCTCCAAAGAAGGGAACATGTCGAAGTAGTGACGCTTAAGAAACAGGGCCAGGATAATGTTCTTCCGCAGAGCTATCGTCCTATCTGTCTCCTGAGCTCCCCATCGAAGATAACTGAGCGACTGGTTAAACAGAAATCCGAAATGAGTTGATTCAAATAAAGTTATATAACCTGTTTTGTGAGAGATATAATTCCCATATCACTGATACGAATAATTTTTCTGGAAGTTCCAAGATCATCAGGAACAGAGTTTCTACAAGTATAGGTACTTCTCCTATACATTTCAATTTTCATCTCAATACTGAACATATTGGTGAGTTTTATTTTCATATCATAATACATCATATTATATTTATCAGATTTGAGAGATTGTCAATTCTCAATTTCGAAGGATTTTTATTTTTCATGCTCTATTTTTGAATGTTCGACAGATATAATTCAATGTTCGACGTGGCCAATAGCCAGGAAAGTAGTTGTTTTCTGTTGTATATTCAGAATGATGTTATGTGCATATACATATTTTTATCTGAAGGAGATTGCAAATTCTCAACTTTAGAAGATTTTGTTTTCAAAATCTTATCGTGTGTGTTCAATAGATATAATTCAATGTTCGACGTGGCCAATAGCCAGGAAAGTAGTTGTTTTCTGTTGAATATTCAGAATGTTGTTATGAGCATATACATATTTTTATCTGAAGGAGAATGCAAATTCTCAACTTTAGAAGATTTTGTGTTCAAAGTCTTATCGTGTGTGTTCAAAAGATATAATTCAATGTTCGTCGTGGCATATAGCCAAGAAAGTATATGTTTTCTGTTGAATAAACCGAGAAGAAATTGATATTTTTATCTGAGAATATTCCTTTTCAAGAGTTTACGGGACTTTATCGATGACATGACAACGAGTTGATTAGATGAGCAGTTCGGTTCCAGATAAATCGATAAATTCAAATTTCAAATAGAAATATTATAAATTCTTATGAATGATAATTTATAGAAACATTCGTAGTTTCTCAAGCAGTTATTGATATTATAATATAGGTAGTTGAGTGAGTGTATTGTGCTTTCATCATGGACTGACTATGCTGCGATGTGTGAGGATTATATTTGAAAATCCGAACTTTAATAGTTATTTAACCAACTAGTGTATAAATCGCGAATTCATCATTCATCCGGAAACTGCTAAGAATCACCCAGTAGCCTTGTTACTGACATTAGTGACATTTGACATTTGTCGAAATGATCAACATAGAAAATAAATTCCTTGTATCAGATTAAAATCGTGTCAAAAACTTGGAAAGGCCAACCCGTTAACGGAAAGTCTTCGATGAAATCCATATTTTCGATTTAAATGCAGATTCCGTAAGTTATAGCATAAACAATGAATGCACGCGGTGTATGTTTGGTTGCCTATAAAACAATCGTGAAATAATAGACAAATTGATCATTAATAGGGGTCATTAATGGACGATTTCATGAACATTAAACTTACCTACTCGTTACTACGAGGTCGACGGAAAATGTCATTTTTTGTATCAGAAATGGGTAAATAAACAATTATCACAAATTTTTCTTGAGTTAGGATTTCGTGTCGTTCATGAATGAATTCAAAATTTGGTTTGGAACTTCCGAAATTTAGCAAGATTTTCCCACGCCTCGCAATTTTTACAAAGTAGGCAATATCGAGAAATTTCGAATCTCCTTTCAATTGATCATTCTAGAACACGTGATTTTGACATGGTTTCTTGAGGGGCACACAATCTATCTGTTAGGTTACCTCTGACGAGCATAGCCCTGGCCATCCCTGCCACATCCACAATATAATAACAGTTTCACCAAACAAAGTTATGAAATTCTTTCGGATTCCAATTCCCATTCCAAGGAAAACGATCCCACTAATTCTGGTTTTATATGACAAATCTTGACAAAATACAATGTTCGCCCCTCAGCAACCTGTCAAATGACGTAATTCTGGAAATGTGTATACTTCTCTTTGGTTAGGACGAAAATGGAATACGCCAGCCAAATATGGAATCCCTATCATAATAAGTATATTGACAAACTGGAGAACATTCAACGTACATTTTTAAAATTTATTTATTTCAAAGTGCACGGCTAGTATCCTGTGAGACACTATGATTATCACCTACTTTTGAATGAATTCAATATTGTCTCTTTAAAATAACGTCGTGAAATTGCTGCTCTCTCCTTTATCCATAAACTTATCCACAAAGAAATCGATTCATCAACTTTGTTGTCTTTCTTAAATTTCAATGTACCTCGCTCAGTCTCTAGAACTAGCCTAACTTTCCATATTGATGTACCTAATTCGCAGCATCATTTTCAAAATGGTATTAATTATATGTGTAGATGTTTCAATCATTTACCCTCAGTAGATATATTTTTTTTGAGTTCTGGTCACTTCAAAAAAGCTCTGTATAGGCTCATATCAAACTAACATAATCATTGGTTGAAATAGTGTTCTTATTTTCTGTTCATTATCATACTCATAGATATTTATGTTATAGTCATAGTGTTATACTATGCTTAGATAAATGTGTGATGCACATTCTCCTCTTGTTATATACTCCTGTAATTGGACTTTTAGTCTGTTGGATGTATTACTTCAATGAATAAATAAATAAATTCGAATTTCTATCCATCTATGTTACACCACTGGTTTTTCATCCATTTACCTTATGTTATCTACCATCTTTTTTATACGTCCATGTTATCTACCCATCGGATATATTTTTCCAACTCTGAGAATTTTCGGAACAGCCCAAGGGAACAAACATATATCAAGAGTCCTGATGATGAGTATAGTAGTTATCCTTCTCACTTCTATATCGATATTCTGTATCATTAGTAGTAAAACCTTCCTTCCCCGTTGCAGGAAAAATATAGTCGGTATGATGGGAACTGGGTCGAAAATGAGTGAGAAATTCAATACTATTCAGGGCGCCCTCTGCTGGAATACGAATACAGGGTGTCTCTAACAAGTTATACCTTTGCTGGGGATATTTATGGGATGATAACTTATACTGGGTATTTCAAATTCGAGGGCCAGCATTTTTATTTTCTTCTGGCGTTATTTGTTGACGAATATCAGGATTGATGCGCACTAAAGCGAATCCCTATTATGTTCGAAGAACATAGTGTGTACTTAGGGAGGATAGGAAAAGAAGGTGTGGGTTGGATTTTTTTTGAACTTTTCGAAATTATAAGTTCTTGCAAATACTACATCTGGTAATGAATTCCAGAGCTTTGACGTTGAGTGCTGCCTGCGCTTGTCAGTAGATAGCAGAGATTTGTGAAGAACATTTCTATCTGCCACTCTGCACTTTTTCTGTGCGATGCAATGACAACATATGATTAAATCATATATTTTCCTTATAGTGCGTTGGGTTGGTTCAAAAAAGTATAAGAATATTGCTTTTCTGGCTACCAGCGTGAAATTTGGCATACATGATGAGAAATATATAGGAAACAAAAAAACATCGAGACACAAGCTGTGTCCGGAAAATTTCGTCCGCCATTTTCTAAAATGGCGGCCGAAAACTAGATTTTTGCTGATATCTCAAGAACGGTGCAAAATTTTGGAAGAGTTCAAATTTATGAAATGAAGAACATTACAAGGCGGACATTTTTTGTCTGAAATATTCAGTAGAAAATCCTCGTTTTCTCAAAAAATTATTTAAAATACCAACAATTACACCGTTACCAAGTATCCCTACCTATTCATAAAAATCCACCTTACACACGTGTTCATCTAGAAATATAGAAGATCTTCTTTAGCCTGTTTATCAGCGGCAAGTCAAAGTGTAGGAGAAGATACAGCTCAAAACGAAGTTTCATGTTGTTCCGCTGTAGTTATCGATGGTGCTGCACTGGTTCATTCTTTGGATACAAAAACATCGAATACATTCCCTGAATATTGTACCAAAGTATTTCTATCTGCTATAGACTTTCGTCTCCGAAAATTTGAAAGGGTGGACATAGTTTTCGATAGGTACTTGGGTAGCTGACACAAGATTGAAAAGAGCGTCTGGAAAAGAGATTGTTGCAAGACCAACCACACCTATGCCGAAAGTCTTCAGTACATTTTTGCAGTGTGATAACAATAAAAAACAACTATTGAAACTCCTTTCTACCAAAATAAAATCACTCGAGACTGATGGAAAATTAGTGATTTGCACTGATGAAGAATCAGCAACATTTGTTGGTCCATTAGTTGATGGTGTTGATCTCGCACCATGCTCACATGTAGAAGCAGATATTAGACTTCTCATTCACGTAGAAAGTGCAATATTATCGGGCCATAAAAACATTTTGATAAGTACAGTGGATTCAGACGTCATTGTTATTGTTGCTTCTAAATTCCACGAGTTGAAGCAAATGGGTATGCAAGACCTTTGGTTTGAATTTGAAGTTGGAAAAAACAGACGCTATTTCTCACTGTCAGTGATCCTGCGAGGACTCTCTGTTGAAAAATGTGCTGCAGTACCATTTTTTCATGCGTATACAGGATGTGATACGGTATCATCGTTTCATGGTATTGGTAAAACGATGGGAAAGATGCAAGGAATGACAGATGTATTCATCCGACTGTCATCAACAGATATAATAACTGAAGAAGATTTGATGATAAGATTCAGCTGTTCACTGTAATGATGTATGATGTTACCAGCCAGACAGACACAGTGAATGAGTGTAGAAGAGTACTGTACACTCAGAAGAATCGAAGTGTGGAGAATATTCCACCAACCGAAGGAGCATTGCGTCAACTTTTGATTCGTCTGACAAAAAAATTTTTCGAACAAAAAATGTTCGCCTTACTATAATCTATATTTCATCAATTTGAACTTTCCCGATATTTCCCACCGTTCTGGAGATATTAGCAAAAATCCAGCTTTCGGTCGCCATTTTGAAAAATGGCGGCTGAAATATTCCAGATACAGCGTGTGTCCCGATGGTTTTTTGTTTTCTATATATTCATCAACATGTGTACCGAATTTCATGCTGGTAGCCAGAATAGCAATATTCTTGTGCTAACATAACGCACTCATCCTCTATCATCAATGATATGTTTTTTTGTTGCATTGTATAACTTCAATTTACCTATAGTTTCAACTTCAATACTGTTTGCTTTGATTCTACTCGTTTTTATATTTGGTTTTCATTCTGACTTCATAATTGTCAACACTGTCATGTCAACTGTCAAAGTCAAATCAACATTTATCTTTTTGAGTAGATTTTTATAAATTCTCGTTTAATGCGAAAAGCTACTTTACACCTCAACAGCTTCTCACGATCTACAAAGCGCAGATACGGCCTGTTCCAGAATACTGTTCCCACATATGGGGTTCAGCACCAAAACATACGCTGATGCTCTTAGATTCCATCCAGGGAAGAGCCATTCGCCTGGTGGGTGACGCCACACTCACTCCCTCTTTGACATCATTGGAACACCGTAGAAAGGTCGGCGACCTTTCACTTTTCTATCGATACTTCCACGGGAAATGTTCTTCGGAAATCTCTGCTATCATCCCTTCACTAGCAATACCAATCAGACGAACTAGACAAGCCCAGTCAGCACATCCTTTCGTTGTCAACCTCGAAAGATGTCGAACAGCACTTTATCAAGACTCCTTCATCCATAGAACGGCTAGGCTCTGGAATTCATTGCCTGTGGAAGTATTCCCAACAACATATAATCTCCAAAAGTTCAAAAAAAATTCCAATACCTACCTCCTGTCCCTATCCTCCCTAGGAACGCACGATGTTCTTTGAACATTATAGGGATTCCCTTTCGTGCGCTCCAAGCGATAAAAAAAAATTCACTTACCGATGTTGAACTTACTCCTAGTTAAGTTCTTTTGGCCTTTTAGTCGTTTCAAAATCATTTAGTCTCAAACCGGACTAATTTTTCTATATACGACCTGATTCAAAAATGTTCAGTTATTCATTTATTACTTGAAAAAAGTTATGTACTTTCTCGGCTGACATATTGTCTTAGATTCAAGATCTTTGTAATTTCCAGGTACTTCTTTCTTACTATTGTATCTGAAGATGACCATGGTGCCAAAACTATAGTCACACACATGAGTGTTTTATATTGAATTTTTTGGTCGACCGACTTTGAATTTGTTTCTTTTTCTCCTTTCCCGATTTTGTGACCTGTCAACAGAGATGAAATGTCAATATTTTTTGGCATTCGGGGAATTTTCTCGAGTTTTGGATATATCGTAGAACTCGTGATGCTGATCAGATGTCTCAATTATCAACGCTCTAAATTCAATATTTTGGATTATACAGGGTGCTGAAGTTGACTTTTTCAAAATTTCGAATGGCCATTGTGAAGTTTCCTTTTTGAATACCAAAATCAAATCGACCACGTTTTGTTTGTCCATGTGGCCGGTGAGAATCCACCATAGAGTTCAATGATATCTGCACGTACTCACGATATACAGAGTTGGTCCAAAAATAGCAAACTCCAGAGCAATTGAGAAACAAGACAGAGATCCTTAGTACGTCAACTCCAAGAAAACTCCACTGCTACTTTCACAACCACCCTGTATAATTACATTAACTTCCTCACTAAGTTTTACGGGATTCCAATCATTCGATGGATATGAATATCTGCAGGACTGGTGCGGTTTCATGGAAACTTGAACATCTTGTGTATAATATGTAGTGTGATACAAGAAATGCAATAATTATCATGAATCGATGTTGATATTAGTATACTACGAAATATCCAAAAATGAATTTTTCGGAAATAATTATTGGAACATTTGCTATTTTTGGACCAACTCTGTATATCGTCAGTACGTGCAGATATCATTGAACCCTATAGTGGATTTTCACTGGCCACATAAACAAACAGAACGTATTAGATTTGATTTTGGTATTCAAAAAGGAAACTTCACAATGTCCATTCGAAATTTTGAAAAAGTCAACTTTAGCACCCTGTATAATCCAAACTATTGAATTTAGAAGGTTGATAATTGGGACATCTGATCAACATCACGAGTTCTACGATATATCCAAAATTCGAGAAAATTCACCGAAAGCCAATTTCCCCCCTATTGCGGTGCGGGGTCCTTTGAATTTTTTAACAGGAATTACACCTGCTTTGCAGTAATCTTTTTGCAGGCATCTTTATCATTCTTTTGAAGTAATCAGATATCTGTCAGTCTAATTCTGTGATTTGATTTTAAAAACTTGCTGACTCAGAGGTTGTTTAGTAATTTGAGTATCCGCGAAGTGGAATGGAAGATAAAAGGATTTGCAATTCTTTCTCGGAGAAGGTTTGACTATTTTAACCTCCTATGTATGAAGTGGAATATAAGATTTATTCGAACTATACTGGGTATTCAAACAATAGTCAAAAATGTTTTGTAATTTTTTGTCAATGTGTAAGTCGTCAAGAAAATCTAGTGTATTGAAATTTTCGGACTTGATGTGAAATTTTTGAATTTCTGTTAGGGCTGAAATTATGGTTATTGAATCTTATATAGGTGTTGTCCAAATGCAGATTTTTTTGAATGTGCTATGCGTGCCTTCAGAGGTCTACAAGTTCTACCAATATAGGCCTCACAATCTTCACAATTCATTTTGTAGATACCACTTTTTGAAAGTTTATCAATCTCATCTTCGCTGTTTACTAAGTGTTCACTCAAATCGTTGTTGGATTTGAAAGACGTTTTTTTTCATCGCGACATATTTTCAACTTCGACCACTAGCTATAGAACCTACCATAATTTTATAAACTACTAGTCAATAAAGACATAGCCACCTCTGTTTTGATAAATAATTAGGGAGCTTTATTGGATACCTAAAAGGACAAGAGTCTCGAGATCATACCCGTGTGTTCACCGAACACGCTCGATCGTTACCTAGCGGCATGCGGTGAGGAGACCGAGACGTAAGCAGGCAGTCATGATACAATGAGTGGGCAGGCAGCTTCTCTCATGCTGTCTTTGTTTTTGTAGTACGGGGTGGGCCACCATGCCACCAACAGTTTTCTTGATCACATTTCAACATTTTTTTTTTCGAATAAATAAGAAACATTTGATAGGCATCAAGTGATCTACTGCGACCTATCAGATAATGAGAGCGATGATTTGATTTGCAATAATTCACTATGTCACGACGAGTCCTACAAATAGCGAACCACTCATCGAAAATCATGAAACTATATGTAGGTACATATTATATGCTTATGTTTTGTTGGCGAGGACGCTCGTTTTATTCAAATTATTTTCGATAATGTTCATCTGCTTCACTAGAAATTATTATTAGTAGTTAGTAGTAGTAGTATAGTAGTAGCAGCTTTCTTATTCAAAATGGAACACCTTATATTTCATTACATTTTTTGATTCTTCTAATTGAGCTATGATTTCGTTGATCAAGCTCAAGGTATACCTATACGTAGAATGTGAAAAATCGAGATTTTTTTGTATCGAAACTATACAATACTCTATTTACTATCTACTGATGCCATTTATTTGAAACAAATACAGAGTGGATCAGATTTCAGAATTATATAGAAGAAGTACTAGTATATATATGCCTACTAAAAAAATATATATATTTGAAATAAATAAAACAAATATATCACATAAAAAAAACACTCTAATATTCAACATAAAATCAAATTCAATCCCACTGGATGTATTTAAAAATAAAAACAGTGTGCATGTCACTTCTAATGGAATCAACCCGTATATCGAACGTAACTGTTCAATTTTCAGGAGCGATATATATATATATCAACTCTATGACCAAAGTGAGGTAATCTTCATCAGTGAAATACACTGCTCGGGTCATGGACCCACCAACATTTCCGGAAAATGATATTAGGAGGCAAGATAGGTTGAAAATCGCGTCGGATTCGAAATCATGACGTCCAATTCACTGACTATTCATATTGTTCCTGAGAAATGTTCAGTTCTGAAAAATCAAATTTTGTTTCAATTTACATGAAAGCACCCCCGTATCTTACGTAAGTATTCTATTCACAGCAGCAAGAAAGATACAATCAATGAGCAGTGTATATATCACTGAAGATGTCCCCACTTTCAGAATCCTAATAACCCAACAATTGCGTAAAATGCAGGAGTGTTTCTATTAGATTGACAAATTTGACTCCAAAATAATTCTGGCACGCGCCAATATTCATAACGAGAGAAGCTGCCTGTTTACGTATCCGCAGCTTAGGTAACAATCGTTCGGTGAACACACGGGTATGATCTCGAGACTCTTGTTCTAAAAGGCCACCGACCGAGGTCCTTCAGCCTGTGTTACACAGTGATCATACATTGAGTTTAAATTCATCATTATTTTATGTACAAGATATATGGAATTATTAAATTTGCTAGTGTAAAGAAGAATAAAAAAGAAGAGTAGTCAATTGTGAGGCAAGAATTTTTAAGGAATTTCAGTCTTCTGGATTGATTAAGCATTACAATAGTATGTTTTCCGGAAATGGTTTTGTAAATATGTGCTGCAATTCTTTCGCTAATTCCTTTATTCTTGTAAGTTAGGCTCCGAAAATGTTCAGCTCTTGTGGTGCACTTTTTTTTTCATTAACTGGGTATGATGGTTAGAGTTTAGTTTATGATCTGAGTGCACTCCCAGATATTTAACTAATGCCCTAGTTCTCACTACATGATTGTTCAAAGTTACCATGGGTGAATCATCTGATATTTTTTGATTTGAGAATATCAATTGGGATTTTTCTGAATTTGGTTTTAGCCTCCACTTGTCACACCATCTCGTGGTGTTACGAATTGCGTTTTTTAACCTTTCAACTGCTTTTTCAAGTAATTTATGATGACTTATAATGGGTCTATCATCAGCAACCTCTGTGTTAGTTAACCCGAATTCACTATCAATAACGACTTGTCAAAATATCCTGTCAGGGTCATGGCATTTCATAGTGACAATAGTGTTTATATTTCAGTTTCATATAACTATAATGATTGAGATCTTAATCTTGGTCCCTGGGCGATATGATATTCTTTACTACCTTGGTGTATAAATAACTATTATGGGAAGATCTATTCCTGAATTGAGCCCACCAAGGAATCACCTTCTTCAGTACTCACTATTTAGGAACATCCTGTATGAATTTATAAAATAATAAAATGTCACAAGTACTTTTTGATATATCTGAAGCTCTATATAGACTTTGTAGATCTGAATAGATTTACTCAAGCTTGTTCTCAATTCCGTGGATGTCATTTCATCACAGATTGGACGTATCTGTTACCACGTGACCATTCCAACCACTGGAATTGCGTGATGCGACTATTCGTGTGGGAGATTTTCAAGGTCATCCCTTTCTTACCATTTCATTCATAAACACGCAAGTGTATTTAATAGTTCATTTAATGCTTTTGTAATTGGAGATTGAGGTCACCCTCAAGCTGCCCTCGAAAACTAATAACTTTATTCTAGTCCAAGCACATACCTAATACATTATAAAAATCTAATAGGTGTACGTTCATTGGTTAACCCAGATCCAGATCCACTTCTATTATGTTTTCCAGTTCCAGGCCATCCAGTTTGTATTATCAGAGACATAAAAGTAAGATTGAGGCAATTACAACTAGGTACACGATCATTAAAATTTTATGTTTCTTATTTCCTTCTTCCAAGAATATCAAATACGCACAAAGACAAATGTTCAATTCATATCCATATTTCTGGCAATTGTCGTGACGTCATATAATTTTTTTGCCAGAAACAAACTAATAGGTTGAACATTGATTGGAGCTGATGGAAAATATTGTCTTTGATCAAATTCCTGTGAGTTTGAGGAGAATTTTGAGTAAAATGATTGTCTGATTAGCTGCGTTATCGAAATGGATTGATTGGTGGTGTTTTTGTTTCTTCCGTTTTGTGGAAAATTTGAATGTTGATTAGAACTATTAGCAGATCCAGAAATTTATAGCATCTAGCGTATAGTTTTCGGACCTTTGGTATCATCATTCCAGAAGGATTTCTTCGTCTGACTAAGAATACTTCGAAAGCTTGTTGGTTATAAGTAGGTACATGTTCTGTTCAAATTCTAGAATATCAGTAATTCTCATAAATTAATGGCTATGAACCTTTATTGATACTGTTGAGTTGAGTTTTTTCAATAAATACCTATTTATATATCAAGGGAGCAGAGGTATCCTTCTCCTCCCACGTGTGAAGTGAAACACACATGGGAGGATATGAACCTTTGCTCCCAAGATATACAGGGTGTCTGATCGTCTCGTTGAGTTGGTACAAGGCGTTGAAGTTTTTTTCGGGAAAAAAAATTTTGCTCATAAAAAGAGTAGGTTGAGATCGATTTTCATAATTTTTGGCATGGCATGTTCTGTGACTGTGAGTCCCGTTTTGAGATGTTTTTGATAATCATAAGTGACCTGCAAGTGTTTCAAACAACCATGTTGCCGTAGAAATTTAGTGATGACTTTTCAGAGGTCAGACTGGAAACTTCCAGTAATTTTTTTCCAGAAAGATATTTCCTTCAGAAATATTTTTTGTATCGTGTTAATTTTCGCTAAGTCTCGAGGTTCATTTGCAAATAAATAATTTCTGATCTGATGCATCCTGCGCCTTTTCGAAAATTAATCTAATTAGTCGGATTGTTTATTGATCATGGCGAGGATCATAGCTACACTGTATTCTTATTGTGAACAAACTGATATGTTGATGGTCCTCGCGGGCTTCACAAGAACTCTCGCGTTACAAATTCAGTGATAACTATTCAGGACCTAAGATGAGAACTATAACGCCTTGTACCAACTCAACGAAACGATTTTGGTTGGCTAAAATCAACTTATTTTTATCCCAGAAGTCTACAGTCAAGCCATGTCCCAACCAGATTATTTTTCCAAAAAAATGCATAAGATGCCTCAGTTCAGAAATTATTTATTTGCAAATGAACCTCGAGACTAATCAAAAATTAACACGATACAAAAAATATTTCTGAAGGGAATATCTTTCTGAAAAAAAAACTGGAAGTTTTCAGTCGGACCTCTGAAAAGTTATCACCAAATTGGTACGGCAACATGGTTGTTTGAAACACTTGCAGGTCACTGATGATTATCAAAAACATCTCAAAACGTGACTTACAGTCACAGAACATTCCATGCCAAAAATTATGAAAATCGATCTCAGCCTCTTTTCAGGAGCAGAATTATTTATTTCCAAAAAAACTTCAACGCCTTGTTCCAACTCAACGAGACGATTTTGGATATAGGTGAGTTGGCCTGAATCAACTTGTTTTTATCTCAGGAATCCACAGTCGAGCCATGTCCCAACCTTTTACAGACATCATGTATATATATTTATCATTTTATGCACGAACTCATATATTAAAATTAAAATAAGTAAGTGATAAAAAGTGTCAAATTATATTTGACATCTACGCAGAATAGGTCATAGGGTTCATCTTCTCATCATATATAGTAAAAGCAACTCCAATTTATTAAGAATTAATTCCCGATAATTAATTTCTCGGTTTCAGTCATATTTTTGTTAATAGAAAGTTATCCCGAGTCACATTCGTGACCTTGAAAAAAATTATCGGTAATAATCCTGCTGCTAGGGAGATTATAAGTGAATATTCCATCCCACCGGCATTCCAGTAGAGTTCAGGAGGGCGCAGGGCTGAATATGAACAATGAATCTAACGAAATCAGAGCCCTCTAATAGGCGGAATACAGAGCTCGTGCTCCGAAATCGATTCTCCTAATTAATCGAACGAGAATGCTCTAAAAATAGGCGTATCTCTTCCAGCTACTCGGAACAGTGTTCACCTGTTAACGGCCCTATGGACACGATAATGGTGTTTACGGCGTGTCCATTAGCTGGACTGAGCTCCCAGCGAAGCCAAGGAGCTATATTGTTATCATATCGCTCCCATGATTCCGTTAATGGGAGATCGATATGAGGGAGGGACAGGGAAAACTACTAGACAATGCACAGGCAAACGGACTTGATATAATATGATGGATGTACTTTATACAGTTCTCAACACACTAAATGGACCACTCATAATTTGACTCTTTTTCGACGACCTGTATTTTTTGAAAAAAATTGACCGAACTTCATGCGGTTTTCGATATCAGATGTGATATTTCATCGGCTTCAAAGAGAGCTAGAACACTCTGAAAAAGTCCGCAGAACAAAACTCACACAGGGTGTAAAGTGGAACCATTACACTATGGTCTACATTTCTAATGCTGCCAGAACTCGAGAAATTTTTTTCTGATCAAAAGTCAGTCATATTATGGTACACTGAGACCTCATCTCGGGACGTGTGCGTGATTTTTCCTCAATTGGCCATTGGAAGAAAAATTAGATTAGAAGTCTTGCATTTCTTGAAGTTTTTCTCTAGAACTCCACTTGAGCTGAATATTGGGAAGAACTGTTGTCATGTTTTGTGGAGGACAATGGAAGACGAAAAAAGCAACATTGTGGAATATACAGGGTGATATGAAAATAGGACAAAATCTCGTTTCGGTAAAAAAATATCAAAAACGGTGACTAAAACCATGGCCCATTCGATTCAGATATCCATTATTAATCATCTACAAAAATACTTGATGATTTTGAATAACGAATGCATCAACTACTTTTTTTATAAATCGTTGAAATCATCCATACTCAAAGTTTTCCAGTTAAGAATTCTGTTGACCTAGCCAATAAAATTGAACCTATTCATGTTCCTTCAAGTACCACCCTGGTTTCTTTTGTTGTCACTAATTTGTTCCCTAGCATTCCGGAAGATTGTATCCTTTTAGTGAGGAACCTTTCATTTGATAATAATGTTTGGTTACTCCATGCTTTAGATATTTGTAGTCTACTTCATTTGGATTTGTACCAGAACTTTTTTAATTCAACAATGAATATTGCCGTCAATCTACTGGCTTGGCTATGGGTAGTGACTTATCTCCATTACTAGCAGAAATCTTTATGAATAATTTTGAAGAACAGTTCTTAAACAATACAACTTTCAATTTTTAATTGATTTTTTCTACGGCCATAACAAAAGATTGCTCTTGTTTTGCTGTGTACGATCGCATAATAGTACCCTCCATACCGCCTTCTCTTCCAGGGCTCCAATACCAGCCAGGCAAATCAGAAACGAACGAGGGAGAAATGTTGACAACATAAATATGGACTTGGCAACAATTCTCGAAATGGGATCCAATAACTTGGTAGATTTCAATGCAAACAAAACACAAGCGTGCCTTTTCTCTAGAAAAGCCGATCTCACCGTGCCCAACATAAGCCTGTCAGGAGTAACCATACCTTTGAAGACATCCGTTTCGATGCTTGGTATTACTATCAGCAATAACCTTTCTTAGAAAAATCACGTGAGATCAATTGCTAAAAGTTCATCCCGAAAACTTGGTTTTCTGTTTTGGGCCAGGAGCTATTTCACTTCCAGTCAGCTGCTTATGATCTATAAGGCACAGATCCGACCTGTCCTGGAATACTGTTCTCATATTTGGAGTGCAGCACCCAAACATACCCTGAAACTGTTGAATTCTCACTCACTCACTCACTTCTCTGGAAAACCGTAGAAAAGTTGGCGATCTGGCCCTATTTTATAGATATTTTCATGGACGTGGTCACTTTGGAGACCTGCAGAACATATCTTTCCAAAGACTCGTTCATCCAACGAACAGCAAGGCTCTGGAACACATTTCCAAGGGAGGTGTTCCCCGAGGCATATAACCTCCAGAAATTTGAGAAGAACACCAATTCCTACTTTATTTCCCTTTTGGTTCTTACAATGTTCTTTGAACATTACAGGATATCCCTCATCCCTAAAATGCATCAACAACCAAAATTTTTCTCTCCTTGATGATCAAACTAATTTTAAACGCAATCATATCTTCCACACATTACGTTCTTTTTTTGTAGAGATCAATTTCTTCTCATCTTCTTCTTTTCTTCTTCGTTCTTTTCTTTCCACACTCTATTGCTCCTTTCTTTTTATTCTAACTTTCTTGGTTCTTCCTCTCTTCTTTAATTTTTTCCACCAAACTTTATTTCTTCTTCTTTTTTCATTCACAAATCTTCTCTCTCAAGTTTTCTTCCTTTTATAATCTAGGTTGATAAGATTGTGTCTTCTTGTCATACACCAGTCATGTTTTATGATGATCGTTACTTAATGTGTCAGCTTGACAGCTTGTCATGTCACATCAATTTTAATTATTTCATACTGTGAATCATTTTTCTGGCTCTTCAGCCGCTTCAAACCTACTTCCACCTGACTTACCTTGGTGGTCAACCCAATGATGTTTAACTTTTTATGTTTTATGTCTTTATGAGGTTTGTTTTTCCTGTGACAATTAATTTGTACAATTCTACATTCATCATGTATTTTAGGTATTGCAGTCTGATGATGGCCGTTGTGCCGAAACCGGTTACTGATTATTGACTAATTTTTACATAAAGTGTGGTCGACTGACTTTGAGTATTTATTTTCATTGACTATTTTTATACACGAAATGATCAATATAAGATAGGCATGGGGCGTATATTCGACTAGTGTGTGATGTTCCAGTATCTGTGGACTGTGGTGTGCTTTGTTTACCGACATCAGTGTGGAAAGACGAAACGAGCCGAAAAAATTCTTCTGGACTGCCAAATTTCGAAGAATTGGAGCCGAACGAAAATACGCAGTCGAATACTAAAATGAGAAATTTGCTTACCTATTATCGAGAAGGTTGTGTCGAATGGCACCTGAAATAAAATCTATTTCTGAACTGGATCGCCGACTGCGGGGATGCGTAAATCATTCAAAGTTATTATGACTAATATTAAAATCAAGGAGGTTATGAATAATTCCATAAGTCACGATTATTACGTGGGCGTGAATGATGTTAACGTTTATGATTCGAACTGCGAATTGCGAATTAAGATGAGGACAGTAATAATTGAGATGATCAAACAGTTGGCGAACAGTTTATTAAAAAATAATTGTGGTATCGCTTTACAGGGTGAGCGTGATCCTGGTGGCAAATCCTGGGTTCTGGTCTGCGGGAAGAAAAAATAATTGAACCAATAAAATCGCGACAACTTTTGGAAACCAAGGGTATGCGTTGATGGCATGAAGTTGATCAATTGCTCCCCAGAAAATCGATTCCAGAATGTGAAAAAGTGTGATAATATATACTCTATAAATACTTATATCATCTATACTTATAATATTATGAGGGAAATATTTGTTTGTTTGTATTGAATAGGCTCGGAAACTACTGGACCGATTAGAAAAATAGGCTACTTTTCACCGCAGGAAAATGCTATATTCCTACGGGAAAACTGGTAATAGGACAACGGGTAGTCTATATCTATATACATGGTGTAACATAAGTACGTTAGAATATTCGAGTGACATTCCTGAAACAATTTTGAGAAAAAAGTCTATATAAACTTGTGTCCGGAAATACTTCATTTCGTAGAAACAGGGTGTTGAAATACAGGAAACAAATAATTTTTCGATAAAAATTTCATTGGGGAAAAGTAGTTTATTTTGATGAGACCTACCAAACACTTTTTTGCAGTGTTCGCAATAACTTCACTAGGGCCCTAGGAGCTAAGTAACATGCAAGCATATAAAAAATTGTGAATTCAAAGAAGTGAGGAAACCAAAGAAGTAAGGAAACCAAAGAAGGAAGGAATTCAAAGAAGTATAAGGAACCCGAAGACGGACAGAATTCAAAGAAGTAAGGAAACCAATAGGGGTAAGGAGACCAAAGAAGTAAGGAAACCAAAGGAGTAAGGAAACCAAAGAAGGAAGGAATCCAAAGAAGTATAAGGAACCCGAAAATGGACAGAATTCAAAGAAGTAAGGAAACCAATAGGGATAAGGAGACCAAAGAAGTAAGGAAACCAAAGGAGTAAGGAAACCAAAGAAGGAAGGAATCCAAAGAAGTATAAGGTACCCGGAGATGGACAGAATTCAAGGAAGTAAGGAAACCAATAGGGGTAAGGAGACCAAAGAAGTAAGGAAACCAAAGGAGTAAGGAAACCAAAGAAGGAAGGAATCCAAAGAAGTATAAGGAACCCGAAGATGGACAGAATTCAAAGAAGTAAGGAAACCAATAGGAGTAAGGAGACCAAAGAAGTAAGGAAACCAAAGGAGTAAGGAAACCAAAGAAGGAAGGAATCCAAAGAAGTATAAGGTACCCGGAGATGGACAGAATTCAAGGAAGTAAGGAAACCAATAGGAGTAAGGAGACCAAAGAAGTTAGGAAACCAAAGAAGTAAGGAACCAAAGAAGGAAGGAATCCAAAGAAGTATAAGGAACCCGAAGATGGACAGAATTCAGAAAAGTAAGGAAACCAATAGGAGTAAGGAGACCAAAGAAATAAGGAAACCAAAGAAGTACGGAAACCAAAGAAGGAAGGAATCCTGCTGAGAAGTCAGGAAACCGAAGATGAACGGAATTCAAAGGATGGAAACCGAAGTTGGACGGAGTTTAATGAAGTGAGGATACCAAAGAAGTAAGGATACCAAAGAAGTAAGGATACCAAAGAAGTAAGGATACCAAAGAACAAAGGAAACCAAAATATAAAATAAACGAGAATGGTATAGATAACGAGAGAAAAACAACTATTTCTGGATATATGCCACGCAGAACATTCCGAAATCTATGCAATAATTCGTATAGACGAATAAAATTGCAAGTGTTTCCTTCCTAAACGCCGAGCTGCGCCTAAGTGGTTCAGGAACGCGTGACTACCAGTACAAGGCTGTCCCAGATAGCTTCTTGACCACTATCTGGTGCAAAAATAACCCAACGTAAACGCATCTCAGCAATTATACCCATAGTAACCATTGCATTTCACTTTGAGTATTGGATTTTTCCTAATTGAATCTATATTAGTTTATATTGCCAAAAAAGTTCCATCGTATTGCTTTATTCTTTGGATATTAGGAGAATTTGTTGACTGTTATTATATTCAATCTATGTACGTTATCTTCGAAGAAAACTATTCTGTTATGGTAGTTTGTATGAAAAATAGTCGATAGATATGTTTTATTTGTTATGAAACTTCCCGGTTGAATTGCCAAGAAAATGTTTGTTTTTCCTAGTATACTATCAGACAGGATTTAGATTCAGTGGATAGATATTCGCACTCTCGACACTTTGATCAAACTAACTCTGTAATTATTGTCCAAGTCGAATAAATATTGTTTTTGGCGTACATAAACTATCTGATGCAGTGACTTCTAAGTTCGAATCTAGAAACCGATCTGATAATTGCAATTATAAACAGAGCGTCTGAAAATGAGGTTTGTATATATTTCGAAATTTGATTCCAGTGCCGAAGACCGAAAATACTTATATGGAAAAAAGTCTATATCAAGAATGTGTTGATCGAGCTCTCTAAAACTCGTTGGCAAATGATTATGGAATCAATGATAATTTATACTTCAGGATTAACAATTCGCAGATAAAATCAAAAATAACCGATTTCAATTGGAATTGGATATTGTTTGAAATCGATTGAAAACATGCGAATTTACGAAGATTCAACGAAGTATTTGATGATAAATAAATAATAAAAAAATTGATGAAAATTCATTGAATCCTTCACGATCATGAAAAAATGACATAGGATACGTCAGACAACAAGAAATTCACTCACAATTTATATACAGATACATGAAAATATAACAGAACCACAGTACACAGAATATTCAGTCTGCAACCTTTCCCAATACCACAATAGTTATTTGTTTAACTAGGCAGCAAAGTAGTAGATTGACTGCCGAGGCTGAATTCATAGCCGAGCGTAGCGAGGCTAGGAATCCAGCTAAGGCAGTCAATCTACTTTGCTGCCGGGTTGAACATATAATTTTTTCTCCGATTGTTTATAATAATATATCTCTTTATTTTTCCTGTAGTGTTCAATTAAAATAAAATTTGATAGAAATCGCAGTTGTTGGAATGGTTGGTTGCTATGGAAATGTCCATAATAGTTATAGTTTGACAATTCATGAAATTTCCGACAGTTGTGCGAAAAAATATCGGTATATTCAAATTATTATATAATGGACAGTGATAGCGACCTGGAAGTACTTATACCTCCAGAAATAAGGGAGGTGGCAAAAAATATAGAGTTGAATTTGTTGCCGTAGAAGTCTCGGATGGAATATGAAGGAAGATATAAACGATTTATGGATTATTGATTTTGCTGATACATATCAATCAGCAAAGTAAGCACTTTGCTGCCTAGGCAGCAAAGTACCCACTTTGCTGCCTAGGCAGGAAAAGTAATATTTTGCTGATTGATATGTGTCAGCAAAATTAATATTTGCTGCCAATCGGAGAAAAAGTATATGGTGATATATATGCATTCCATCGATTGACATATTCGTCGATAATATAAAAACAACCGTTAATCAGAAATTCTTTGAGTTTAATTTTGAGATGATTTTCGCGTATGTGTACATTTTTCATTCCGTAAGATAATAGATTAGATGGAAAATTTTCATACAGACAGGTTGATTGTTTCTGAAGCCTTATCAATAAACCCTGCCTGGTAGGATATGTTTGAAAGTCACAGTTTCGATCATAATTCTGCATTTGTTTCCTGAATAATGAAATATATTTGTAAATGTAAATGCAAGGTACACACAAGACTTCATTCTCAATAAAGTGTTGCCTACAAGTTCCTCTGTAGTCTGTACCCTATTCCATATTAGCCGTATGACCCTTTTCTGTGAGACAAATATTTTGCTGAGTTTTGACGAACATCCCCAAATTGCAATATTATAAGAAATATGGGAATATACTACAGCAAAGTACACATTTAGAAGTTGAGCCTTATTGAAAGTGGACCTCGATTGTCTAATACTGTTCACTTTCTTTGGTACCATAACTTTCTATCATTCATCGCAGTTTGCGCTTTCAGTCGAACTTCATTCCAATTTTCAGCATCACAGACAAGCACTGTATCATCAGCATATATATTATATAACTATGCCGTGCTCTTTGTAATTCAGAAGATTGTTTATGAATATCAGGAATAATGTTGGGCCTAAGACTGTCCCGTGGGAAACGCCTGTTTGTATTTGTTGAGAAGTACTGAGCATATCTTCTATTTTCACTTGCTGGTTTCTATTACTGAGGTATTTTTCAAACAATTTCTATTAACTGAGGTATTATTCAAACAATTTCAAGACGTCACCTCTATCCCAGTGTTATTGCTTAATTTTTCTGATAATCCAGTATGGGACACAGTACTTACCTATCGAAAGATCTAAAAATATGGCAATTATTTTTTTATTGTTATCAAGATTATCTAGAATATTCGTCGTCAATAGTTGTAATGGCTGTTCTGTTCCCATTCCTAGCTGGAAACCGAATTGTTCTTGCGATAAAAGTCGCAGTCGTTTATTCAGGCACTTTTCGAAGATTTCACCAATATTGTTAATCAGCATAATTTTAGAGTTGTTTCATTATCCTGATCAGGATCTTCATCAGGATGACCGATTTTTCCTCTCGAAACAAGGGTGAATGGTGTCCCGCCATCAAAATTTCAAATGTTCCGTCATCAAAACTTCAAATGTACGTTTTTATTTCCTCGAATAACTTCTTTGAATGCTTTTCATTTCCAGAGACACGGTAATGTCTCGTACCAAGTACTCGTATAAAAGTGGTTCCTCGAGTGATTCTGACCCACGGCTTGAATTGAAAATTCGCTCATTTATCAAGGACTGATGACAATAGAATGATTTAGGGTAATTTTGCACTGATCATGCGATTATGGTACTTACGTATAGTATTATTGTCTCAAAAACACGAATTTGATAATGAAAATGTTAACAAACCACTATCCTTCGAGATATTTCCCGAAAAAGTTCTAAATTTCACCATCTTTTTCCGCCTGTCTTTGGATACGCATTTACTGATTTATGTTTAAAAGTATGTTCATGCTTGTACGAATTCCGCAAGATTTATGCGAATGAAATGGCGGCTGAAAATATCGCAATGAAGTTGAAATATTGAACTTTTGTACGAATTCGGATAGAATCATAACCACACGGTATGCATCACTTGTGTTGTTATTATTTTGATAACCTCAAAATTGGGGAATTAGGAAGCGGGCAGCAGCGGCCGAAAAAGGACTAGGCTACTAGACTCTAAACTATTATACACAATTATAATTATGATATTCATCATATCTTCATTTGATTGATTATTTTTCGCAGGATGGCTTCTCTAGATCATTTACATTTAGTATGGTCTCACATAGAGCTAATGATGTGTCCAGACGAAAAAAAGGAGTTGGAGCATTTCTGAATGCCTCAAAATTTATGAAGATTATTACAGCCTCGTTCGAGAAATGCGTCTGAATGACCCTAAATAAATATTTCAATAACTTTATGTAAACGTGTCGTCAATTTGATGAACTTCTATCAATGGTGGGACCAGAAATAAATAAATTATATGACAACAGAACCCTTACCTCCTGCAAATTTCGTATTACAACACCGACTTATAGACTCACCTAGACCGCCAGTTCTATAAGGAAAAAGTCATGTCGAGGAAAATAGACGTATCGAAGGAAAAAGGTTGGAAGGGGTGTACTATGGTCTCAGGTCTCATAGCTTCCAAATATTCAGACCTGAGAACGTAATTTGAAAAACGGCAAATTTGCATGTGGTTTCAATGTCATAGATTTGCCTGGAAGCATCAGACAGCTGTCTGGCGAAGTAGTAGTAGTAGTAGTAGTAGTAGGTGGGGAGGTTGTACATGTGGTTTCAATGTCATAGATTTGCCTGGAAGCATCAGACAGCTGTCTGGCGAAGTAGTAGTAGTAGTAGTAGTAGTAGTAGTAGTAGGTGGGGAGGCTGTAGCCAAGCAAGTAGGCCCCGATCGGCCCTTTTTGCTAACCCCTGCTCTCCACATATCTACGCTTCCTTCACCTAGATTTCCTCTCCCTGACCTTCTGATGGAGGCCAGTATGTCCGTCCACTCTAATATAATCAAGTCCTCCTGTTGGAGTTTGTCTACTCCAAATATTTCAAATCTCAGCCTTCGCTGTCTGGCGTAAAATGGTCCGAACATAATTATACTTCCTGAGTGGCTAAGGTCCAATAATGATCTCCTAATAGCCTCAAACCCCATGCATTTCTCTTATTCTTAGGAATGTTAGAAGTTAGAATCATTATCGAATGAGTAAACTTTCAATCCAAAATCGTCTAAAATAGATGAGCAGGTGTGGCACATCACGCCTGTACACAAATTCTTCAAAGTTGGATGAATATACGAAACATGCATGATTCCATTTGATTACCATACTTGCTCAACTGATGAAAGCAAAGTAAAATAATGAATTATTCATTATCCACAAACGGATGAAACGAAACATATTTAGTATTATTATTCGTCGAATTCTTATGCCAAAGAACAAAGCATTTCATATTTCCTAGGGTTGGAGAAAATAAAACGAAAAAATTCACATCACCACTCAAATTTGACTTGAACAAAACACTTTAATGCATCCACCTTGTCCCGCCTATGAACAAAATGGGCGCTTGGGGGTTTGTGTTTTCAGGCGAGCAACTGACCCTACATTTTCGGGTTGCTGCGATATGACTACTAGCAGTCTAGATAGAGTAATAAGTCGGTGCATTACTATGAAGGACAAATTTTTTTGGAAATTTCATATTTTGCGATTCGCTAAAAGTTTGCTGAATTTGTACAAGCATGAGCATAATACGACATTGAAGATTGAAGAAATAATAATCTCGCGCGCGATACGTGCTATGTGGGGCGCCCGCGGCAATAATCACGGACACGCCCATGCAAAACATTACAAAACAAATCACAATGGAAGTGTCTAACTTGCCGACTGTTCGGCACTTCTGACATGGTTAAGCTAGAAGCACAGATTAACAAAGTTAATCTGTGCTAGAAGTACGACCACTCAGGGCCGGTTTATCGATTACATTTTATCTGTCAGATAATGCTTACCTGCCAGTTATTTTGGAATGGTGGGTTCTTTGCTATCAGATTGAGTTTCATCAAGCATTTGAACTGTCTAATAGCTATCTGTTAGTTGTAACTGGCGGATAAGTCATCTAGCTGCAGGATATCTCATGATATACCATAAAATCCAGGTTTTCTTTTTTGTATCATCACATAACCTCATTTCTGAAGTAGTATAACGAATAACAATACCTATGGATATAAATGTTCGATAAGACGGAAAGAGGAAGCAATTTCTGTCCTGAGGAACGAAATTCATTGATCAAAAATATCGAAATTCAATCAAATCCTCAATCATTTTCAATATTGATAAAACAGTTTCTTACTGATGCATTCTGAATCTTCGATTGAAATCATGGTCATCCTATTTTTCGAAATCTCTCTTTCCATTATCACATTAGGCCATCGTTCGTGTTGAAGATCTCCAACATGTTAGCTATATGTGCACAAAAATGTTAACAAGAGCATAGGTAGGTTAGAATTTCATTGTGTCCTTACAGAATTCCCATTGGTCGCTGAGAAGCAACCAATCGGATCCATTACATAATTATATTCATCACTATTGCCAACATTCCTAACATGCCAGTTAAGTAATAATTGCTGAAACGGTTCTCAGTAGAATAAATAAGAGTTCAAAAAACTAAAGAAACATACATACAAACAACATAATAGGTATAGCCAAATTGAAAAGAATTAGAAAATAAAATAATGAAAGTGTGTTTATAAATACACAACATAGAATATATTAGCATCTCCGTAATCAGTACATAGTACATACATTCTATGTTGTGTATTTATGAACACATTCTTATTATTTTATTTTCTACTTCGTTTCAATTCCGCTTTCTATTAATTTCTTATTTTTTAGTTCGGATAACTACAAAAGCATGTTCTTTAGTGTTCTTATACTGTTTGTAAGTTTCCAATTTTGATGAAAGAATCGTAATCTCCAACCCCGAAAACCCCCAAATAAAAATTTCGAGTAGAATCGGACCATAATTACAAAACTCGTCCGCCATATCGGATCTGCCAACTTGAATTCCCAAATTTTGACGAAAGAATCATGATCTCCGATCCTGAAAACCTCCAGATACAAATTTTGAATAGAATCGGGTCATAATTACAAAATTCTTACACCAAATTGGATCCGTCATCTTGAATTTTGAAATTTTGACGAAAAAATCATAATCACTGATCAAAAGAACCCACAGATAGAAATTTTGAATAGATGCTGATCATAATAACGAAACTCGGCCGCCATATTGGATCCACCAACTTGAATTTCCAAATTTTGACGAGAGAATCATAATCTCTGATCTCGAAAACCCCCAAATACCAATTTCGATTAGAATCGGATCATAATTACAAAAATTTCATGAGGCATTGCAACCCGAACTACTTACACCTGCCAAATTTCAAATCAATCGGACCCAAAATTGAGTCGGTTATACAAACATACATACAGGTGAAGCTAATAGAAGAGTGTTAATAAAAACAGTAAATTATTACTTTTTTCAAATTTTTGTAGGGGACGAAAAGAAGTGTTGTTTAATGCTTTTATCATAAACTATTTTTGTCGAAATGAATAAGCAGATATGTTTCATTCGAAACATCTTCTTGATTCCTCGTCGATTTGGCAGCAGGTCGATCAGGCTTTCCTCCGATGGCCTGGTTTATTTTTGGTTTGCTGGCCTGGGCCTAGGCCTGCCTGTTGAAGATTCATTTTAGATTGGATATTTGGTAGAAATTTGGAATTTTATACAAACGGATATGCATTCGACGTCAAAATCTCAATATATTTGGTGATTGATACTCTAATAATGCATTTCAACCAGTTGAACTCGAAAATTTAGAAAAAAATCACATATGGCGTACATTTTTCGGCAGGAAGCCAACTTAGGAAAATACACCCGGCCCGTTCTGTGCCCGAAATTGTTTACATTTTGTCCCGATCCAACATTGTTTTCAGCAGAAAACGATGATGACAAATTTCTGCGGATTGCCCTAGATTGACCTAGATCTACCGTCTGTGTTTGAAAACCAGGGAAGCCTTAATTATATACATTAATCATATATTATAAATTTTTTATGTATTATTATTCTGTTTGTTTGTTCCTTCATTGAAATTATGTGAATTCTGCTATTAAAATAATGTAAATTGTTTAATTGCACCATAAAATTATAATGTATCAGCGTGTTTACTACAAGTGACGCATATTTTTCTTAAAGTGATTCAGGTAGGTATGTCAAAAGCCGACGGAACAGTGTCGTTGTGCTGTGTTTGTTACCAAGGCCCTTTTGTACTTCAATTGATTTTCAGTGTTTTCTAATCATAAGACTGTATAGATAATTATTAACAATCTACTATGGTTCGCCAGTGCATGGTTCCTAAAAAAGTTCAACATTCAAACGCCAAATTGGTATTTCGCACTTGTGCTTCTTTTAACTTGAGCAGTGGTATAGTTATCGCAGGTTATTTTACTAAATTGTTGCAAAGAAACGTTGTTTCTTCTCTTCGAATTTCCATAAATGATCCAAAATCAAAATATGGTAAGTACCAAGGTACTACGAATATTTGGTATAAAAATTTGAAAATTAAACCCAAACATGTTCTAATAGGTATACTAGCGTTGTATTGTAGTGAAATTGTCTTGCCCCACGTTTAACCTAACCTAACCTAACCCAAGCGTTACCAGTGTAGAGAAAAGTGTGAACATTGACGCCATTTTTTTAAACCATCTATTTAACTCATATGAAACTCTGGAGCTACGTGTGATTGTAAACAAATACTGTTTTATGAATAAAATGTTATGTATCCCCTCTTTTTATATGCCTGGGTGTAAGTTGACCAAAACATGCAGCAACTTTATCACTGCTGCATTTCAAATGTGCCATTATTTATCACAGAGATGTTTCCATCAGAGATATAGCAAAGATGAATGTCCGCCTCAGATGAAATCACAGACTTATATCAGTGATGCAACATCAGACTTGAACAAGATATGCTCCTGTGCGATCACAGTGATACATATCTATTCCATGGAGCATGCCAGAGACGTTTTTGACAAGTCTGTGCTCTGCATTCGAGAGGGCTTCGAATTCATCTCATCTCAGTCCCGATGAATAAGAGAGGCTGATGGTGATTTTGGAGAATGATAGCGGATTATTTTCGTTCTGCTGAAATTTGATAAACCAATACTTACATTAGTTTCGTTTGGTAAACGAGGGACCAGAAAAAGTGAGGTTAGGAAATCACAGCAAAGAAAGAGCTCAGAACTTGCTATGACATTGTTCGTGGTGCGTATAGGTACTCAAACTCTCACAATAACAGATCACAATTTATTATTGATACCTATAATACATCAAGCACGAGTTATATTCTAGATGCAATTTGCATCGGTGCAGTTTCACAAAGCTCTTTAATTGATATAGATTGTGATGACGCCGAGAATGCCTCAATTTTTTCACTTTGATAGAACGTATCATGAAACGAAGTTCTTTAATTGATTTCCTTTGTGATGACGCCTGGGATGCCTCAATTTTGCCACGTTGATAGAACGTATGATGAAACAAAGTTCTGTAATCGATCTCCATGGTGATGGCGCCTGGGATGCCTCAATTTTATCACGTTGATCGAACGTGTGATGAAACAAAGTTCTTCAATTGATCCCTTTTGTGATGACGCCTGGGAGGTCTCGATTTCATCACGTTGATATAACGTGTGATGAAATAAAGTTCTTTAATTGATCCCTTTGTGATGACGCTTGGGATGCCTACAATTTATCACATTGATAGAACATGTGATGAAACACTGATTTGTAGAAGTAACATGTTATATTTTAGATGCGAGTTGAATATGTTTCAGAACGGTGTGATGAAACAAAGTTTTTTGACTGATCTCTCTTGTGATAGAGCTGAGACATGTGTGGTTAACTGGGCAGACCTATATACAGTTCTCAACACACTAAATGGACCACTCATAATTTGACTCTATTTCGAAGACCTGTTTTTTGGAAAAATTGACCGATCTTCATGCGGTTTTCGATATCAGATGTGATGTTTCATCAGCTTCAAAGAGAGCTAGAACACTCTGAAAAAGTCCGCAGAACAAAACTCACACAGGGTGTAAACTGGAACCATTATACACTATGGTCTACATTTCCAATGCTGCCAGAACTCGAGAAATTTTTTTCTGATCAAAAGTCAGTCATATTTATATACTGGGACCTCATCTAAGAACGTTTTCGTGATTTCTCCTTAATTGGCCATTGGAACCAATATTCGAATTTTTTTTCGAAAGTCTTGCATTTCTAGAATTTTTTCTCTAAAACTCCACTTGACCTGACTATTGGAAAGAACTGTTCTCATGTTTTGTGGAGGACAATGAAAGACGAAAAAAACACTATTGGAAGGAAGATAAGAAAATAGGACAAAATCTCATTTCAGTAAAAAAAATAAAAAATGGTGACTAAAACCATGGCCCATTCGATTCAATATATTCAGAAAATGCCTACTCGATATCCATTATTTATTTAGACTATTAACTCAAACTTGTTTCCTGATATCGATGATTATCAACTGTTATCAACTGATTTCCAATATTTATTGCCCAGGTATGAGACATAGAGTATTGTTGTTCAATATACTGAGTGTTTCACAACTTACTATATGACAAATTTCAATCACAACTACGATATTACATAGGAAGTCTATCACATAAAAATTTTATAGAAGTAAAACGAGATTGAGAATGAAATTTATAACACTTTATATCCACTAAAACTATTCGAAATAGGCTCTATTGGCGAAATATGACATTAGTGAATTCTTCAGTATTATGAAGATCCATGCAACTACAAAGTCCTATATCCTAAATTTCAGTACTTGGTAGGGCCTCCCCGATTTAACAAAACCTCATGAAATCGGTTTGGCATAGATTCTATGAGGTTGTTGATGAAGTCTTTGATTATGATACTGCCTCCCATTCTTCTGATACAGCTTGGATAAAGTTGTCATTATTTTGGGATGTCTCTCGCCTTCTCGATAGGTTAAGTTTTATTCGGCTCCACACATGTTCGATCAAATTCAGATCTGGAGATAATGCAGGTCACCACATTCTTCTAACATTATTGTTTTCTAGAGTTCGTAATTTGTCAGATAAGTTGTGAAACACTCAGTATATTGAACATAAATATTGGGAATCAGTTGATAAGAATCATCGATATCAGGAAACAAGTTTGAATTGAAAATCTTCATCCTGTATTTCAATTGGAGGCGAATTTTCAAAAACGTCTCGAGTTAATATTTTAATATAAATAATGGATATCAAGAAGGCCGTTTTAGAGTATACTGAATCGAATGGGCCAAGGTTTGAGTCACAATTTTTTATTTTTTTTTACTGAAAAGAGATTATGTCCTATTTTCTTATCATCCTGTATGTTCCACAATAGTGCTTTTTTTTGTCTTTCATTGTCCTCCTTAAAACATGAGAACAGTTCTTCCCAATAGTCAGCTCAAGTGGAGTTCTAGAGACATAATTCTAGAAATGCAAGACTTTCGAAAAAAAAATCGAATTTTTGTTCCAATAGCAAATTAAGGGGAAATCACGAAAACGTCCCGAGATGAGGTCCTAGTGTATCATAATATGACTGACTTTTGATCAGAAAAAAATTTCTCGAGTTTTGGCAGCATTGGAAATGTAGACCATAGTGTAATGGTTCCACTTTACATCCTGTGTAAGTTTTGTTCTGCGGACTTCTTCAGAGTGTTCTGGCTCTCTTTGAAGCCGATGAAACATCACATCTGATATCGAAAACCGCATGAAGATCGGTCAATTTTTTCAAAAAATACAGGTCTTCGAAATAGAGTCAAATTATGAGTGGTCCATTTAGTGTGTTGAGAACTATAGTTCCTTAGAATTGATGTGAAGTCTTCTTCAGAAATCTCCCTCTCTAGCTGTTAGTTTGCCGCACGGTCGGCAAGTTAATCACTTCCAAACACAATCGCGTTTAATTACTGGATAGCGTCATTAAAGAATGGAAAAGGAAAGGTTTTTTGTCGGGCTTCTTTTCGAGGCGCCTCGTGAATCGTCACACAGCGGAAATATTCGCCATTATTCGTTCGCACTCTAGATGGGCCAGTATGGACGGATCGGCAGTGTACCGCAGCGGGCTGTGGATGTCACGGTCGCGATTGTTTATTTTTTTCTCTACACTTTTCCACGTCGTTTTACAACACGTGTTCGCGCAATCGTGTGTGTTCTTGTTGTTATTCCACGATGTATCGGATTCGTTTGATTTGTCTGTAATTGTTTTCGTCCTGAAAGGTACCTACCTAGCTACCTTTACCTCCTAAAATAGAAGAGCATCGACGAAAAGTCACGCATATATTTTTTTATGTAACGTTTTGATTGTGTCTACATCTACGCTGGGCATGTACAAAATGTTTTTTCTATATTTCGACCCACCTCTAAACAGGGTTCATTAGCAGGTTTAGAAACAAACTTCAAATGCATGCGGAAGTGTTATTGAGTTCCTCATAGATAAAGAAACCCAAAGTCATCTCCACAACATTTATTTGACGATCAGAGATCAATCACATAGGGGTACAGGTTTCGGGCCTATATAATCTCATCATCAGCCAAATAAAAGATTTTGGTTATGAAAATGAGAAAGTTGAAATTTAGACAATACAATGGGGCAAGACAGATTAGACAGACGTATGCACCATGATTAGGTATAATAAAATTGGTGTTTTTTATAAAAACAAAAAATTTTTTTTTTTTTCAAGAAATGGGTTGGGTTATTAATTTTATAAGGGCCCACGTGCCCTGCTTGGATTGTCAAAGGTGACAATCACACATTGAAAAATCAAACAAAGTTTGATGGGGTATCAAATGATAAACTCAAATCACGTGGTTAACTTTGATACCCCATCAAACTCTGTTTGATTTTTCAATATGTGATTGTCACCTTTGGCAATTTAAGGACACGTAAGCCCTTATAGAATTAATAACTCTGCCCCTTTCTTAAAAAAATTTTTACCTTTTCATAAAAAACACCAATTTTATTATACCTAATCATGGTGCATACGTCTGTGTCTTGCCCCATTTTATTCTCTAAATTATCAAATTTTCCAACTTTTCCATTTCCATAACTGAAAATCTTGTATTTGGCTGATGATGGGCTCATTTAAGCCCGAAACATGTACCCATTGAGTTCTTCTTCGTAGGTACTCGAGTAGGTACTATCCTTTGGTGATGTCAAAATAAATAAGTAATATTGTTTTTTTTTTCGAAAGGAACACCTTGTATTCAGGGCCGGATTAAGACCACATGTCGCTCGGGGCATAATATATTTTTTCGCCCCCTATATCCACATTACAAAAATAAAAAAAATCTGGTTGCGTAGGATCACACGTCTTTTGGACGATACGATAAAAATCTGAATGGATCTACAGTACATATTTTTTTGTCATTATTTTAAAATTTTTGAGCTTACCTATAGCTACTATTATAGACACTTATGCGCAAAAAACCAAGGGGTTGATAGGTACATCATGAGAAAACATGAATATTTCATATCTACGTGGGTCCAGAAAAGCCGGGAAAAGCATAGTTTTAAAGATACAGTGTGTTAAACTTTTTAGAAAAAGTCCGTTTTTTATGAATATTCCAAATATTCTTCCACCGATTCTCTTGAAATTTGGCAATGATATCCTTTTCGTGAGGGGCTGATTTAACCATAATCAAATTGAAATTGTGAAATCCAGTGGCGTCCCGGGGCCTCGGGGGCACCCTACCGAATATTATTGTCAATAAAATGTGCGCCACTGATTTTCTAAAATTTTATATCAATATCCTAATGAATAACTGAAAATCAAAATTTTGTTTGCTGCGTCTCCGTGGAAAAAAATAAATACCAATTCATTGTATAAATTTGTGCAAAACATTGCTTCAAAAACAGGGGTGAAATTAAATGTGTGATCCATGTTCATAGACGTAGAATAAGAATGAAGATTCATTTTGTTCAAATATTTTATAATATATGTTTGACACACTTTGTATTATCGAACTACAAGTTCCTGGACTGAGAATACATAGTTCTTAATCTACAGTGTAAAGTGTGTCAAACATGTATCAACACATATTTGAAAAAAATGACTCTTCATACTTATTCTATGTCTAATATGGACATTGATCACGCCTTTATTTTCACCCCAGTTTTTGAAGGAATTTTTTGGCACAAATTTATGCATTAAATTGGTATTTATTTTTTGCCATGGAAATTAAGCGAATTATCAAAGCAAATCAGGAGATCTAAATGTTGTATTTTCAGTTGGACAATAGGTAAGTTGCCCCCCGGGACGCAACTGGATTTCATAATTCGAATTGAAGTATGGCTAAATCAGCCCCTCATGACAAAAAATATCATTGCCAACGTTCAAGAAAATCGGTGGAAGGACATTTTTGAGATATTCTTAAAAAACCGATCATTTTTAAAAGTTTTAACACACTGTATGTTGAAAACTATGCATTTCCGGACCCACGTACATATAAAATGAATTTCTCATTTCATCATGTAGAATCACTCCCTTGATTTGTTGCACATAATTTCCGGACACCGAGACCTATTTTCATTCTTTTAGTACCGTAAAATGGGGTTACTTGGGACAAATTCACTTTCATTTTTTCAATAATATGGTTTTTAGGGACGCAAGCAACAATTCCTGTGTTCCAAAATTCTTTCAAATTCAACCAATAAAGCACCTAATGTAAGAACATTATTTGTAAAAAAATATGTACTGTCCCAAGTTGGGGCTCAAATTTGACTGTACCGGCTTTACACTAAAAATGCATGTTAAAACTCACAGTTTTTTGCTCGGTTTCTTGGGACAGCAAAAAAATTAAAATAATACACCACAGCATACATCTTGAGTACACATTTCTTGCTCAGAGAATTATTTAGAGGGAAGACAAATCCGGACATATCTGAAAAAATATTTATTTATTTATTACAAAATGCAAAAATACCTAAATGAATGAATTTCGACAATAAAGTTGCCATCTCCAGTAGACCTGATAAAAGGTCATAAAAAGCTCACTGTCTCTGAACCATCAACATGATAACGTCCAGAAAAATACCATAGAAGAACTATTGACGATATTCCAACGAAATTATTTCACGGTTCGATGGATATTGTTGCTTCAAATGAACGGGATGTCATAGCACAAGCCAAACAATGTGGAAGCGCGTGGAAGTCTCCTCCTGATGAATTTTCATCAAATTAGTCTTACACTGATTGGCTTGATGTTTTTGTAATCTAGAATGCCATTTGAAATGATTCAATTCATCATCTGTTTTCGAACTGGAGCAATTATAGCGAGGGGTAAATCACGGGCTGAAATTGGGTACACTAGACTTCCTTTATTGAAAGAATTCCCGGAATTCCTGGGAATACCCAAGGAATTCCTAGGAATTCCCAAAGACTACCCGGAATTCCTGGGACTACCTAAAGACTACCCGGAATTCCTGGGACTTCCCAAGGAATTCCTAGGAATTCCCAAAGACTACCCGGAATTCCTGGGACTACCTAAAGACTACCCGGAATTCCTGGGACTTCCCAAGGAATTCCTAGGAATTCCCAAAGACTACCTGGAATTCCTGGGACTACCTGGGAATTCCCAGAGACTACCTGGACTTCCCAAGGAATTCCGGGATTTCCTAAAGATTCATCATACATCCCAAGGAGTTTTCAAAATTTTGCATTAAAATAGGTAGATTACGAATGAGTTCCATTCGTGAAATGCAAAAAAAGTCAATCGATAGGTAGGTTGAATTCAAACCCAAGGACGAAACTTGGGCAATGAAAAAACATGTAGGTATTAGTGATAAGTACTCGGATAAGTATCATTAACACTACTGGGTGTTTCTGAATTCAAGTGACAGAAGCCTATACAGGTTTCTTCCTATTTAAATAAAAAATTAGTAGGTATGTATACCATTTACAGATTTTGCAAAAAAGTTCCGGTACACATTGAAAAAAAAATCGTTTGCCGATTTGAATGATAATTATTTTAACAGCTCATTGAAGTCTTCTTGAGATATCGTTCGGAACTCTTAAATTTGTCCAGTTATTCAAGAATTGTGTTTACGACAAGTGTTTCACTTTTATTCACGAAGAATAAATACCATTAGTCGATTTTTCCAATTCATTTCAGATGAAAGAGTTGAAAATACAGGGTGGGCCACCAGTAACGCCTCGGTCTCTAGAAGGCTAACCACTTATCTTCTTGGAATTCTTCCTCTCTAGGAAGTTGCATGTCAACATAGGCTACCATTTAAAATTATTTCGAAACATACAGGGTGTCCCCAAAAACCATAAAACACTGAAGTTAAACTTTTTTCTATCGAACACCATATATATTATTTCATTTTGAGATTCTCCCTGGTGAGCTGATTTCAACAATCCATCATACTTGGGGTCTAGCAGTTATAATTACTGAAATATAGGGTGTGAAAAATCGAGATTTTCCAAGTTCAAGAATTTTTTGTGTCGAAACTATTCATAATTGGTCAAAACGGCTTACATGTCCCTATCTCAACTTTTGATTAACTATCTACTGATATTTAATTGGGACATATACCGGGTGATCAAGATTCTGAATTCTGCACCACCCTGTATTTGTTTCAATAAAATGTCAGTAGATAGTTGATCAAAAGTTGAGATGGGGACATGTGAGCCGTTTCGACCAATTATGAATGGTTTAGACACAAAAAATTCTTGAACTTGGAAAATCTCGATTTCTCACACCCTTTATCTCAGTAATTATAACTGCTAGACCCCAAGTATGATGGATTGTTGAAATCAGCTCACAAGGGAGAATCTCAAAATGAAATAATATATAGGGTGTTCGATAGAAAAAAATTTAACTTCAGTGTTTTATGGTTTTTTGGGACACCCTGTATGTTTCGAAATGATTTTAAATGGTAGCCTATGTTGACATGCAACTTCCTAGAGAGGAAGAATTCCAAGAAGATAAGTGGTTAGCCTTCTAGAGACCGAGGCGTTACTGGCGTTACCTGTATAGTGAAACCAAGATAAGGTAATATAGGGATCTCGGGAACAGGAAAAGAAACGGATTCGGTTAAATGGGAAACAAGTTGCGCATTTTGATGATCATACCAACGGCTTTGGAAAATTTTCACAATTGTTTTTAGTTTTTCAGTTATACAGGGTGTTCCTTAAGTACGTGTAGAAAATTCCGGAACATGTTGCTGACGTCAAAATGAGAAGAAAAGTTCGTATAAATATATGTCCGAAAGTTATCCGTTTCTGAGATACAGAGTGTCAAAGTTGAATTCTAATTTTTGTTTTTTGTTGATAAATTCCAAAATAATTGTGATAATCGAATGAAGTTTGGTAGTTTGTCTCTTTCGTGGGGGTGGCGCTACCTACATGTCTTTTGAATTTTTGAAAAGTCATAACTTTTCTGTTCGTACCTGTATCACGTTAGTAAGAAAATAGATTTCTAGGACATTTTTGTGTAAAAAGTTTATTCTTGGTAGAGGTCGATGCGAGCAACTGTTTTCGAGATATTGGGATTTGAAACAATCGATGCATTTGAATTAATTCCATTGGGCTCGTAAGTCGACTCTAAGCAGTTAGAAAAGATACGTCAGTGCATTTTTCTTCTTTCATTCAATATTCTCCTCCATTCAACAATTCAACATTGGAATGTAGCCAAATGATGATTCTTACTTCTTTGTATCTATTTTTTTGGCCATTTTGAACAATTACTTTAATCAATTCCCTCAACTAACTGTTTTAGTATTTATTTGGTCTTAATTACAGTTATTATTATCAGTATTGATAAAAAAATAATAATTTTCCTTACCTACTTGATAAATCAATTTTGAATTCCTACTTCTTCGTCATTCCAAATTACTTGCATCGATTATTGAAAATTCCAATAACTCGAAAACTGTTGCTCGCAGAAGAATATGTTTTTTATACGAACGTGTTCTAGAAAACTATTTTCCTACTATAGAACGTGATACAGGTACGCACAAAAAAGTTGTGACTTTTCAAAAGACTCAAAAGACATGTAGGTGCCGCCACCCTCACGAAAGAGATAAACTAACATAAAATTCGATATTTTCATCGAAAAATACCCCGAAATACCAAAATTCATTTGAATATCACAATTATTTTGAAATTCATTAACAAAAAACAAAAATAAGAATTCAACTTTGACACTCTGTATCTCAGAAACGAATAACTTTCGGACATATATTTATACGAACTTTTCTTCTTATTTTGACGTCAGCAACATGCTCCTGGATTTTCTACACGTACTTAAGAAACACCTTGTATAAAGAAAGTGAATTTTTGGAATATCTTTTTGTTTTTCTACGTTATTATTAGATATATAGAAAACTCTAAAAATACTTTTACATGGCATCTCTTGATGAGATTTAACGTGGTGATATTGATTTCTCCACGCGACGTTTCGTATTCGTAGAGAAATCAACAACTTTTTTTCCAAATACGGTCCTGATTATCTGTTCACAGATTTCGAAAGTTTTTTTTATTCTGAGTTCAACCATGGGGAATTATTAACAATTTTGTAAATTTTCGAAATCCATTGGTATGACCAGGTATGACCCTTGGAATGCGTAATTTTTTTCTCATTTAACCGAATTCGTATCTCTTACCGTTTCCGAGATCCCTCGCGAGACCCTCATGCTGCGCAACCTCGTGCGCAACCTTATCATGGTCACACTGTTCAACTTTTTTGTTAAGTATCAATATCTATCGAGAAAAAATAGTTGAGAGGTTGAAAATGGCAAAGATTTGTTATATTCAAATTGAAAGTAGGAGAAAAAATTCGAGAGATCAGACGACTAAGTTTATGTAAAAAAACAATTAGAAGAGTTGAAATAATTTAGTAGGTATTTGAAATGAACATTCTCAGATATATTTATGAACACAAAAAAATGGATATATATATAACGTCCTGTATGATGAATGTCAATTCATCATACATTCAAAAATTACTAGGTATTATTTCTCGTGCACAAAACGTCAACCTTCTGTATCTAGGAATCGGCAATAAAATTTCAATCAATGAAAATGATCGATCTATCATTGTACAAAAATATAAGGAAATGAAGCGAAGGTTGAAATAAAGCGAAATAAAGTAAATGATGATATTCCTCCAATACCTACCTGTATTATTGTATACATCTTTGAATAGGAGAATATTGTATTTTTTCAGCTTTTGTGCAAAAAAATGTTTCTCGGGATGTTTCTCTATGCCACATGTCTGTAGCAATAAAAGTTTTGGCCCCTATATCAAGATTGTTTATGAAACTAACTCTACAGTTTATAGATCGGCTCATAGTAAGTCGCTAAATTTCATACTTATATTTCTGTGAACTCGTTTGTCCGAATTGCAAAGATATACAGGCTGTCCCTAATATTTATTCACAAAAGAATACTTAATATTCCTCATCAGACCAAAACAATACGAAATATACAAGCAAACTTACTTCAGTACAAAGTTGCTTAGTTTGAGCCTCGGTTAGAGCACTAGACAAGTAGACAACATGTTTTAAATTACCAGAATTACGAATTTTTTCGAGATCATGAGAATTTTATCAAGAGTACCTTCTAGATGTTTATTTACTGAAAAAATTGAATTCTACGCCTAGCATGGAATGATATTCATCATAATTTGATCATTATCATGATATGGGTTTTATTGCTTGATAAAGCTATGTCAACGTAGGTACAAAATTCTCCAGAGCCGTTTAGCGCCCAAACTGAGCAATTTTATACTTATAGGTAGGTGGATTTGATATAATTCAATTGTTGTGGTCTGAGGAATATGTGGTATTTTTTGTATAGACCTTTTAGGCACACCCTGTATGGTATTTCAAAGTGTTCGATGAAATTGATTAACATTTACATTTTGTGTCGGCCCCATATTGGATGTCAAGTAGTGTCATATGGTTTTTGTATTCTACTTGTCATTCTCTCTTATTTGGTACCCATGTCGAGGGAATTGTGAACGAATTCAGTAGTTATTTACCAAACAAGTGCGAAAAGTAGTAGTTTACCGCACGCGACGGCTATTGATGCACGAACGACGCGGGGCGGAGTTCGGGCAAGCCGTCAATTGTGGCAAAGACATTTGCCGCAAGAAGAGTAAGGTATAATGTTTTTCCACGAGTGTTTTTGTCCATATTATTATTATTTGAGGAAAAAAAAGTTTTTAATAAACAAGATTTTAATAGTTACATAGATCATTTAGTTAGTCATAAATATCCCCATTTTCAACAATACAAAAATCGTGGCGAAAAGTAACTTTTCAGCACTAGTGGGGTAAAGTAACTTTTCCGCACGCTCGTATAAAAAGGAAATTTTTTTGTCGGCGGCCATATTGGATTTCAAGATTTGTTATATAAATTGTATTCTACTTTATAATAACCGTATTGAATCTGATAATACCCATATTGACCAGACCCAAAGATATGTGTAAAATTTCAGCATGATTGGATATCGGGAAGTCGTCGAAAAATCGATCGCCAGACAGAACTCAAAATGTTCAATAAAAAATAATTTTTTCTCGATCTTTCCGAATAATTAACAGGATTCCAACGGGAAACCTTGAAAAGAATGAAAATTCGACTGACTAACATAATATGATATTCTAAGTGGGACAAGGTACTCTCGGTGCTCGCGGTACCTCTCCGTCAAAAAAAAATCAACAAAGTAGGTCTTGAATCAAAATACTGTGCAGTCCATATATGTTTTCTTTGTCCAAAATTCATTTTCATATCTGAACATCGTTGAGAAATTTGACTTCAATTTTCTAAAAATTGCTGGGACTACCAAGTTATTCACAAAGAATACCCAAAGAATTCTCGAATTTCCCAAAGAATTCCTCGGACTTCCCAAAGAATACCCGGACTTCCTCAGGAATTCCCGGACTTCCCAAGGAATTCCTGGACTTCCCAAGGAATTCCCGGACTTCCCAAGGAATTCCCAAAGAATTCCCGGACTTCCCAAAGAATTCCCAGACTTCCCAAGGAATTCCCGTCTAGGGTACACCGGACTTCCCATGTGATTTACCCCTCGAATTATAGTTATTAACCGAGTTATTAACGTTACAAGGCCGATATATCGCTCCAAAAGGCATACTGGGTGAAATAACGTCCGAATATCTGTCACTACCTGTCGGTCTATATGGAAATTTTCAGGGAGCAAATGATGACGTATAATAAATGAATCTATTATGAATATTTATAGAGGTACTAGCTGACCCGGCAAACGTTGTTTTGCCATAAACATTATTTCTAGAGAGAATTGTTCCAGATGAATATTTATCAAAAAACTTTCATTAGTTTATTTCTACTTCTTTTTAGTTTGACTACCCATAAATGCAGGATTCTTTAGCTTTTCAAACTATTCCATTTATTTTCTACTTCTTTTCAGTTCGGCATTCTATATCTCTTCATTTTTCCTGAACTACTCTTTATTTCCATACTCACTTCTTTTAGTTTCATCGTGTTTCATTAGTTTTTCTAACTTCTATTTATTACAATAGCTGATACCCGGCAAACGTTGTTTTGCTACATACATTTATTTCTAGAAAATATTTTTTTAGTTAAATCAACACACTTTTTTTCTCGAGTTCTTTCTACTTCTCTTTATAGTTTAGCTATCTATAAATTCGTGTTTCATCAGTATTACAAACTACTATTTTCATTTTCAACTTCTTTCAAGTTCTACAATCTATCTCGTTTTTAAAACTATACTATCAATTTTTCATTTCTATTCAGTTTGGCGATCCATAAAAGCGTGTTTCATTATATTTTTTTTAACTACTATTTATCACAGAGCTCTTTGGCGATATTGGATCCGCCATCTTGAATGTCCAAAGTTTCAGAATATATTATAATATCTGACCTCGAAAACCCCCAGATACAAATTTTGAATAGAATCAGATCATAATTACAAAACTCGTCCGCCATATTGGATTGGATCCTACATATTTTTTCTAATTTTGATTAGAGAATCATAGTCTTCGACCCTAAAACCCCCCAGATACAAATTTTGAATGGAACGGGATGATAGTTACATAACTCTTCCGCCATATTGGATCAGCCATCTTGGATTTCCAAATTTTGATGAAAGAATCATTATCTCCGACTCTGAAAACCCCCATATACCAATTTTGAATAGAATCTGATCATGATTCGAAAAATCGTCGGCCATATTAAATCCGTCATTTTGAATTTCCTTATTTTGACGCATGAATCATAATCTCCGACCTCGAAAACCCCCAGTTACCAATTTTGAATTTCCAAATTTTGACGAACGAACCATAATCTCCGACCGAAAACCCTCAGATACCAATTTTGAATATAATTGGATCATAATTACAAAACTCGTCCGCCATATTGGATTCGCCATTTTGAATTTCCTAATTTTGATGAAGAAATCATAATATCCGACCTGGAAAATTCCCAGATACCAATTTTGAATGGAACAGGAGAATTTTATATATTGGATGATAAGTTTCGTTGTTCGATTGAACATATACGAACAAACCCGAACTGAAAACGAATGGGTAGTAATAAGATGAATGGATATGGCTGCTCGGAGAAATATAAACAATCAGAATGATTCCTATTTACCTCGCTATTTACCTGTGATAATCACAATCAACAAATGAATTAATGAATATACAACGAAAAGAGGGCGTATATTCTAGACCATAAATAAATAAACTGATAACCGAGAGATAACAATGAGAACGTAACCTCATTAAAAACACAGCTATCAGTGAGATTTGAGTAATATTGTTTCAGATAAAAATCTGGGCGCGGTGCTACCTGGAGACAATGAACACTTGAATGAACATAATGAACTTTTTCTATTTTGCGTCTTTAATGAAGTCATTATGAAACCCAAATGCGTATCGAAACAGCTTCTATTAGGACACGCTGAATTTCTTGTTTCAAAGTTGGTAATGGTAACACTAGCTTCTAGAGACAGAACGCAACAATAACTATAACATTTCAGGTATCTTGAGCATGTATTAACCTATCAAATTTGCTGGTAAGTTTTGTTGGGCTGCTGTTGAGACAAAATTATGCTCAGTCTGATTATTCAAGCGATTGTTTGTACAATGCTACTATGAAGTAGAGGCGGGTAGAGGCATCAGAATGTGTTGTAGAAGTTGAAGGCTGAGAAGAAAACATTTGAGCTACTCACCTCAATTTTTCTCTTCACTGAAGCTTATGAAATGCCTGTTCGTTTGTGTTCGCTCTACCTGCTAAATTTGATTTTTTTCTATGACTTTCTCTGTTCACATTAGGCAATGAACAGAGACAACTATGAGAACAAAATCAACTTCAGCAAGTTCAGCAACACAAACGAACATACCAACAGCAACTGGCTGAGGATTCCACCGCGTCTATTTGCTAAATGGCGCCCACTTGGACGCCAAAAACAAAATCCTGTAAAAATCTCAGGATTTGGTAAATTATGCATTATTGTTGTGACTGGTTGGTTTCTTGAGTCTCCTGTCCATCCAATCGCCTTTTCAGCTGCGCTATCCTAATCACCTTTAGCATCTCCGTCAGGATGAGATCAGTTACTTGTATTTGTATAAAAAATTATGTAGTGTGTGTCGGCGAGATGTAAGCAACTCATAAATAGTTTGTTAGCAATGTAATGAATCTTTGTGAATTTAGCTTAACTTTGTTGAGTACCGATTTTTCATGTATTCTTCTTCATCCAACAAGAATCTTGATACCAAATTTCAAAATTTTTTCTGAAATACGAAGTCCACATGTGTACATAAATCGCAGTAATGCAACTTTCGTGATATCTTATTGTTGCCTCATCATGACATCTTAGAGATAGCATGTCGCAGATGTGCTTCTGTACGTCGCAACGATGGAACATTACTAATATCGCATTGTTGCCTCATCGCTACATCTCAGAGATGTCATGTCGCAGATATGTCTGCCAAGGTGTCTACTACTGTACATTGCAGCGATGAAACAATCGTAATATCGCAGTGTTACCTCATCGCGACATCTCAGAGAGGTCATATCGCAGATGTGTCTTTTCTGTACATCGCAACGATGGAACATTCGTAATATCACAGTGTTGCCTCACCGTGATATCTTAGAGATGTCATATCGCAGATATATTTGCTTCTGTACATCGCAGCGAAGGAACATTTGTAATATCGCAGTGATGCCTCATCGCGACACGGGTCGCGACATCTCAGAGATGTCATAACGCAGACGGGTTTGCTCATGAACATCGCAGCAGCGATGGAACGTTTGTGATATCGTTCTGTTACCTAAACGCAACATCTCAGAGATGTCATGTCGCTGATGTGTTGGCTGGGTAGAAGAAACGAAAAATCATGAGTGAATAGGATTTTATTGAGAGAGCCATCTTATAGAAATCAGTAATCTTTGGCAATTGGCTCGGTTGAGAACTAGTCATTCAGAATCGTCAATAATTCCTTATCAACTATTCAGATATATTTAAGTGCTGCAGTTGTAACCTATTGTTGTGCTAATGCTAATGTTTGCTATATAACGAATATAAAATGTGGTTTCGTTGAACGTTCAAGGATGTTTGAAGGCATCCTATAGTCCAGTGTATTTCGTTGTTGTTGTTATACAGGGTGATCTACAATCTAGATGAGAAGTTGGTTTATGATGACAATAATTTACCGCAGTTTCGTAAGACTGCAGGCATTGGAATTGAGACTATAAACAAGGCGTTTCAAAATTCAGTATCGAGACTTAGGAGGCTCACTTTTTAGGTCAAAATAAGTTTCTTTTTCTTCATTCGCGTGTCGCAAACGCTTTTTTACCGATCTACAAAACGTTGAAATTGATTTCAAGATTTTTCCCCTTCATTATGTCTTTAGTTCTCTACAGGGATATACTTTTTCAGGGGTCAAACCGAGGGTCAAACCTTTTCCGCTCTATAACCTTTTTTGTGATGCGCCGCTGGAAAATTTTGAAATACAGACTGATTTCTTTGTTTTGTTCATAAACTTTGTCTCATACATCTCAGACTGTTATCGAGAAATAATAATGAAATCATTTTTTGTAATTCGCTAGATTCATTCGAATTTTTCAACGAAACAATGGAAAAGAGAAGTAGTGGGCTCTGACTACTATTTTCAATTAGACATTTTGGTATATTTTGAATCAATTGACTTTATTTGAGAGTTAATGGATTATGTGAAAAAATCTTGAAATTTTAATGCTCTGTAGATGGGTAACGAACCGTTTGCTCATGTTTAGGTATAGAGAGGGAAAGAAATTTAATTTTGACCTCCCCTGAAAGTTTCATGCTGAAATTTCGAACACCCTGGTACACCCAGAGCTGCGTTCAACATTTTTGAAATAATCACAAATAGTTTGGGTTATTTCACAAAAATTTCGAAAATAGTTCAATGGAAAAGTTGTTTATCTAGCTGCATTAACTGATTTTTGAGGGATTGCCCTTTCATTTGTTCCATGTATTTACATTATATATAGGTATATATCGGATATATTGTATATAATATTTATTATTCAAATTACTGTAATTCATTGTTTGAACTTTGGATAGGTAGTCATTACAATTAAAAACCACTGACATAATTCGATGCTAATGAGTAATATGGTGACGCTAATGAAATAAACTGCTCCACAGTGGATATCTTCAATTGTACCTCGATTCGCGCCATTTATTTTCTAACAACTGAAAATACTAGATGATGTGTTGCAAGATGAATTATTAGAAATCACAAGAAATCATCATTATAATATTAATATTCATACTTGCCTAGATAATTGAATGCCAAACGACGAACATTGAAGGACATCTGATAAATATTCATGAAATCCTGTAGGTTGAGATAATCTGTTGAGGTAAGAATTAACATTCCTATACATAAATTGAATTAGCTGATTGTAAACATCTACTGCCTTGACCAAACATTCACAAGAAATATGATGCTTGTAATATAGATAAATAAGAACAGAAATCAACTAGATATAGATAAGTATAAGTGAATCTGGGGAAATGGAATTACCTGGAATAAGAAGAACGATAAACATCATTTGAGTAACTGAGAAGAAATTGAATGAATTACGATATAAGTTCACTCATAGTGGATGATGAGCTATTGAGCTACAAGGTTTCAAACATTTGATTCTACACGGAAAAAAAGGAATTGTTGAATCAAGTAAAATGTAATTGAATGAAGCAAATAAAAGTGTCATATATGCACGACAAAATATAATCTTGAAATGAGTAAATCTATGTCTTATTTCAAAGCGAATTTGAAGTTTGAATCAAGTAAATATGTCTTTCATGAACTCTGGATCTTCTTCAATCAAGCACATCCATGAATTGTTTATGAAGAGATATTGAATTGACTCAAACAAACATTTTGTTTGATTCAAAATAACAAGATATTGATTCAATCAAATATTTAGTTGATTCAACGAAATATTTGGTTGATTCAAAGAAATATTTGGTTGATTCAATGAAATATTTGGTTGATTCAATGAAATATTTGGTTGATTCAAGAAATATTTTGTTGATTCAAGAGAAACTATATATCCATTCGACAAATTGTTTTGTTGAACCAAATTCAATATTCGGGAATTTTCTGAAATTTCACATCAATAGAATAAACAAAACTAGGAAACTAGTCGACTCCTATCATAGATCTTTAGTCTTTACTTCTCTTTAGCTGATGGAAAACTATTTCGGATTGCTATAGGTAATCATCCTGAGTTCGACTTATCTAGCTGATTTTTTTTTTTTTTTTTTTTTTATCGATTGGAGCGCACGAAAGGGAATCCCTATAATGTATATAGTGAACTCGAGGCAGGCATATACGAGGCGAAATGATCGCCATCTAGAGGCGAAAATTTAAGTTGATGTAGAATGAACAAAATATTTCATTGATATTACATATTTCGTTGCTCTATTCAAGCAAATGATCCGTTCGAAACGAGTTCATTGATACATCGGAATAAGACAACTTGTATGTTGTTTCAAAGATATAGTCTCATCAAAATGATCATTGTTCGATCAAATCAACGAAATGTTTATAGTTGAAACAACATCGACATTATTTTGGACCGACATAATTTGTTTTTGAAGAAACCATATATTTTGTTGATGGAATTGATATTATACTGTTGATTCAATTAGACTACATTCTTGATTAGAACAAGCTGCTTCCATGGAATAATCATGTATCTGGTTGATTCAACAGAAAATTGCTCAGTCCAACAAAAATAACTCGAGCATAAATAATTTGTTGATGCAACAAATCCTTTTTTTCCGTGTAGCTGTTTGGAATATTTTGCATCTGTAAACTTGATATATAAATACTAGGATAAAAATAAGATAACTCCAATTTTCAAGTATATAGAAAGAAAACAAACGGCTGTAGTTGGCCAGTTATTTGACACACGGATAGAAAAATAAAATGATGATTTTGTATCACCAATTTCTATTACTCCGTGGCTCAATCAATATTATTTCCAAGATTCGAAGATTATTTCTTATGATTACAATTTATTGTTTGCTTCCTGTAGTCATCATTTATTGTCTGAAATATAATATGTTTAATGAGAAGTCCAATACCTAGCTCCTATCCCTATTCTCCATATAAGTAGTCTATTTATACAGGGTGGAGACATTAACTGGAATAAATTCGCTACTGGGGAAGAGAATGATTTTTCTGAAAATTCGCTAGACAAGTCAACGTTTTGATGTATTCACCTATATTTGGCAAGCAATATGGAGAATATAACCCTTCAGGGGTAACTGGAGTCAACCCCAACATTTTTTTTTCAAACGCAAGCCTATGGCTTGCGACCCCTCATTGGCAAGCTGGTTGAAAGAGGAATCCAGCGTACTGATCATTTTTCAGTTTGCGGTACGTTTGGGGGTCGCATAAAATCAAAATATAATTTCAAAGTTTTATATATTTTCAACGTATTTTCATCAAAATTTTGACTTTCAGTGCCAGTGATATAGTGCATCTCCACCAGTTTGCAATAACACTTCGTTAGGAACTATATGAATACGGCAAAAAACGAAATTTCTTTTTGCGGCTCTATGAAAACACTGGAATAGGTATTATAGCAGATTGCAGTTGTGGCAAAAAATTGCCATCAATTGTTCAGCACACATTTTGAGCGATTGTTACGTTGAAAAAGAATGAATTTCAAAATCACATTTCAATTTTATGCAACTTTTGAACGTATGAAAAACTAAAATTCACATAGTACGCTGGATTCCTCTATTTTGAAAAAATCATGTTGAGGGTGGTTTCAGCTACACTTGGAGGGATATATTCCCGATACTGCTCCTTTCTCCGATTACCTTATTGTACTGGCCGTAACATCACTATAAACTGATCGGGATGTCTGGCAGGTTTTCAGTGGTGGAGGCGGCCGTGGTATAGCGGTAAAGGGTTAAAAAAAATCAATGCAACGGACGATCGATCGAGCGCTGAATTTTTGTGGGTTGTATGTAAAACCGTGTAAAACATAAATAAATAGATATTAGTCAAACACGCCACACCGTTTGAAAGACGTTGATCGCGATGGAACAAATCGAAAAGGCAGCTCAAGAAGCTGGATACCAATTATTATCACCAAGAAAATCTGGAGAACAATATAAAAAACAATTATCTGATGAGTTTATCAAATGGTGCAAAGAACGGAACGTAGAAAAATGTACAGAAGATAAAAGCCACAATTGCAACAAACATTTTGAAAATACATTTCTAAAACTCTCATTGCAAAAAATTACTTTAAATACCTAAGGATTTAAAGTAGCACTTTTTTCCCCGAAAATAGGGAATAAAGGTACCCTTTGAATCCCTGAAGTTCATATAATGTATTACGAATATCTACCTCATTTTTCCAAATGCAATCCCCTATTTTTCATCACATTTTTGAATTCTGCATTGTATCTGATATCTGAATGTGAACCATGTCTAAGACCGATGAAACATAACAAAAAATCAATTTGAATAATCATACTGTTAACTTATTTCATTTATTTATTCACGGAAATATCCATTACAACACTGTACAAGTAAAATCTCAGGACAATAAATGATAATTGCAGTCGATTGCAGTCTTTAAAATATTCCTGAAAATGCTAACTCACTTCAAGGACATTAACAATCCTACTCTAAAACAGTGGTTCTACAAATATAAGAAAGAAAAAATACATATTATACTACACGAAATTATGAAAACTCTTATCATGATGAGAGATCAATCACATTCAAACGTTGTTTTCATTATTTAATGAACGCTTTTAATAGGGGGTCGAAATGTGGAAAAAACTTGTACATGTATGTGCAACTATACTAAAATCTGATTCTGAAACGAAACCTTTGTGACGAGGGTTTGCAAACATCCCCGAAAATGTAGCACAAAAAACATCTAAATTGATCGAACTTGGAAACAGCGTTATCATACCGGAAATGAACACGTCGTATCATGTATAATACAGGGTGTATCTAAATAACGCCGAAAAACTTTAAGGGGTGATTCTGTGATGAAAATTAAGGTGGGTGTATGGTATAAAACGAGTATAAAATGTTTTGAAAAACCTCTCCCCGGAATAGTTACACCACTCCGAATATTTAAAAAAAGTGTATTATTTTTTATTCTACTAAATGCTCATGTTTTCGACAAAACTTGAATATGGAGAAGTTAGTAAATCAATTTGGCTTCTCAGCCATGTTTTTATTAAAGAAAACTTTTCATAAAAAAAAGTTGTAAGAAAAAATATCTTAGGGGTTGACTATACAGCCTGTATGAAGTGCTGATCTGAAGTTAACTCCTCTCCTTTCCCCTGATAACTTCGTTCCACAACATAGGTCGAATTGGAATTGGCGACATAATTTTGTTGAAAAAAACCAAAAGACACATTGGGTCGCGCGACGAAACTTCTGATAGTGAATCTGAAAATTTCATCGTATAGCAGGAAAAAAGTGGCCATGTAAACGTGCTATCAATCTATATATTATTGAATCATGAAAATCATCCATATGTCAAAGTGATCCAAAGTAATTTCAAAAGAAAACAAGTAGCTCAAAGTCGGTCGACCATACACATTGTATAAAACAATAAATTAATACATGTTACCGGTTTCGGCGCAACGGCCATCATCAGACATAAAGAGTACTTGTAAAATGATTAAATATGACAAAACAATTGGAAAAAGTAAAAAAATTAGGACATACCACAATATAAAGTTTTAGGTAGCATTATTATGGCAAATAAACATGTTGATAATCAAAGCAAATCGTCAATGGATTATCAGAGTCGGGCTCATGTGGCAATTTTTTAAATTTGGTAAAGAGTCGGAGAAAACTGGCTCTGATAAGATTAAACCTCTTACAAGTTTTGGAAAAAAAAATTATCATAAACTACATAATATACTGACAGCAGCCATTTCAGCGATCAGAACGCTGAGGAACACGGACCTGAAAAATTGAAGACAATTATAGAAAGATGGACAGAGACATTTATATTATTGAACGAATAACGCCAGGAAAAAATGAAGATGATTTTACAAAACTTCTATTTTTTCCGTATATCTCCGGAAGTATTCGAAATTTATAAAATTTCTCGACGGCATATTTTAAGACATACATAAATGCGCCCTAATTTAACCATCTTCGTATCTCCTATAGTTTCTGACATATCAATGGTGGCTCTTTACGAAGGCGCTGGACGGATATAGCAGAAAAAATATTTTTTTGTTGTTGTTTGAATATAATTGCAAGATTCTTCTGGCATTTCAGCTGATTACAAGATTTATCTTACAATTAATGCATAATTGACAGATGCACTGCTATCTATTATTTCAAAGATCATGGAGAAAGCTATCAACATCGAGCTCATGAAATACCTGAAACATTCAGGTATTATCAATGATAGGCAATATGGTTTCCGTCATCAGAGATCAACTGGTGACCTGCTCGCTTACGTCTCACATATATGGCAGCAATCTATTGAAAAATATGGTGAAACCTTAGCCGTGGCACTTGATATCTCCAAGGTATTCGATCGAGTCTGGCACCACGGACTCCTCGCCAAGCTTCCATCTTATGGCTTGCCTTCCCAGCTATGTTCTCTGCTAGCTAGTTTTCTCTCAAACAGGTCTCTCCATGTAGTGGTCGACGGAGTTTCATCTGACTCTCTTATCATAAATGCTGGTGTTCCGCTTGCAAGGATCAATTCTAGCACCAACACTATTTCTACTCCATATCAACGATTTGTTGAAAGCAACTTCATGTCCAGTACATAGCTTCGCGGATGATAGTACCCTCCATACCGCCTTCTCTCCAATACCAGCCAGGCAAATCAGAAACGAGGGAAAGATGTTGACATCATGAATATGGACTTGGCAACAATTCTCGAATGGGGATCCAATAACTTGGTAGATTTCAATGCAAACAAAACACAAGCATGCCTTTCCTCTAGAAAAGCCGATCTCACTGTGCCCAACATATGTTTGTCTGGAGTAACCATACCTTTGAAGTTACCCATTTCGATGCTTGGTATTACTATCAGCAATAACCTTTCTTGGGAAAATCACGTGAGATCAATTGCTAAAAGTGCATCCCAAAAACTTGGTTTTCGGGCCAGGAGCTATTTCCGAGGCTATTTCACTTCCAGTCAGCTGCTTATGATCTATAAGGCGCAGATCTGACCTGTCCTGGAATACTGTTCCCTTATTTAGAGTGCAGCATCCAAACATAGTAAACATACCCTGAAACTGTTGAATTCTGTCCAAAAAAGGGCAATTCGTCCGTGGCTGATGCCTCGCTCACAAACTCACTCACTTCTCTGGAACACCGTAGAAAAGTTGGCGATCTGGCTCTATTTTATAGATATTTTCATGGACGGTGCTCTTCTGAAATATCAACAATTGTTCCTCCCTTGGCAGTCCCCGCGAGATTAACCTGTCGAGTTGAAGCTTCGCATCCCTTCGTCACTTTGGAGACCTACAGAACATCTGTTTCTAAAGACTTGTTCATCCGACGAACAGCGAGGCTCTGGAACACATTGCGAAGGAAAGTGTTCCCCGAGGCATATAAAACCTCCAGAAATTTAAGAGGAACACCAATTCCTACCTTATTTTCCTTGGTTTTCACGATGTTCTCTGAACATTACAGGATATCCCTTTTCGTGGAAACCAGAACATAAAAAAAAGAAAGATGAATCTTGCAACCAGCGTAAATGCCTGAAAAATCTTGCAATTGCTTTCAAACGACAAAAATGAATTTGTATCTACTACTACATCTACTATATCGTGACACTATGCCTTCGTAGGCCCTCGAATTTGAATTACCTGCACTATACCACCGTTCGAAGTTCGCGGCTAGCCGTACGACAGCCGGGGGCGTGTCGGTCATGCGCGGTACGAGGCGCCCCCACAATAGATGGAGATGAGTAGGGGGTTGCGCGTCCCCGAGCTGAGGCTGGACCCCCCGGAAGGGGACAGCCGGCAGCTGCTCGCGCCTCCTGCGCCTGCGCCGCAGCGTCGACACAGCTGGATCTGCAATAGGTGAGTCTGCTTTCGACGAAATGAATTTTGGTTTAAAAAACTATAGAAATACGCTTTTGCTTTTATAGATAGCCAAACTAAAAAGAAGTATAAAATGGAACATAGAAAATATTTGCATATACAGTTCTCAACACACATAAACTGACTCTATTTCGAAGACCTGTATTTTCTGAAAAAAATTGACCGATTTTCATGCGGTTTTCGATATCAGATGCGAGATCAGATGTGATATTTTATCGTCACCAAAGAGAGCTAGAACACTCTGAAAGAGTCCGCAGAACAAAACTTACACAGGGTGTAAAGTGGAACCATTACACTATGGTCTACAATCTACATTTCTAATGCTGTCAGAACTCGACAAATTTTTTTTTCTGATCAAAAGTCAGTCATATTATGATACACTGGGACCTCATGTCGGGACGTTCTCGTGATTTCTCCTTAATTGGTCATTGAAACAAAAATTAGATACTTCTTCGAAAGTCTTGCATTTCTTGAAGTTTTTCTCTAGAACTCTACTTGAGCTGAATATTGGAAAGACCATCCTCATGTTTTGTCAAGGATAATGAAAGACGAAATTATTAACATTGTGAAATATACAGGGTGATAAGAAAATAGGACAAAATCTCATCTGTGACTAAAACCATGGCCCATTCGATTCAGTATATTCAGAAACGGCCTTCTTGATATCCATTATTTATATTAAACTATTAACTCGATGCGAGATCAGATTTGATATTTTATCGTCATCAAAGAAAGCTAGAACACTCTGAAAAAGTCCGCAGAACAAAACTTACACAGGGTGTAAGTGGAACCATTGTACTATATTCTACAATCTACATTTCTAATGCTGTCAGAACTGGAGAAATTTTTTTCTGATCAAAAGTCAGTCATATTATGATACACTGGGACCTCATGTCGGGACGTTCTTGTGATTTCTATTTAATTGGTCATTAAAACAAAAATTAGATACTTCTTCGAAAGTCTTGCATTTCTTGAAGTTTTTCTCTAGAACTCTACTTGAGCTAAATATTGGAAAGACTATCCTCATGTTTTGTGAAGGACAATGAAAGGCGAAATAAGCAACATTGTGAAATATACAGGGTGATAAGAAAATAGGACAAAATCTCATCTGTGACTAAAACCATGGCCCATTCGATTCAGTATATTCAGAAACGGCCTTCTTGATATCCATTATTTATATTAGACTATTAACTCGAGACGTTTTTGAAAATTCACCTATAATTGAAATACAGGTTGAATATTCTCAATTCAAACCTCTTTCCTGATATCAATAATTCTTATCAACTGATTTCTAATATTCATTGAATCCACTGAATGTTTCACAACTTATCTGACCAATTCCAAAGTCTAGAAGACAATAATTTTAGAAGAATGTGGTGGCCAGCATTATCTCCAGATTTGAATCCGATTGAACATGTGTGGAACCAAATAAAACTCAACCTATCGAGAAGGCGAGAGGCGACCGAAAATAATGACAAACTCATCCATTTGAAAAAACATAACTTTGGGCGATAAATAAATAATAACAGCTTATTTTGAAAATCTGACTAGGTCACTGGATTCCACGTGAGAAACTGTATTAGTGATAGTTTTTACATTTCTTTTGGAAGACAGCTGAGATACAGGGGGGTCCCAAAATCCAACATTTTCGATTTCGCCCTGTATCTCAAAAACTAAGCGGGCTATGAAAATTTTGTTTGCGGTATCGTGGATTTCACAAAAAAATAGCCATCGTTCGCGAAAGCCGCAAATCTCTATCTCTGATACTAAGTGAGATATCTCGTAAGGACATCGACAATAGGACAGCATGTACACCTGATTTTTATGAACATGCGACCTTTAATCTCCCTGTATACCGCATCAGTATGAATATTTGTAATATACATTAACTGGTCTGTTAATTACTAGTTATCATTTATTCAACAAATTGCGGAATACTGTACGAACAATATTGAAATGTATTCGTTTTTATTGACAAAATATAACTATGATAGCGTTCAATATACGAGACCCTGAAGTTTTTGGACCATTCCCAAACCCCATTGTCAAATTGGTCACAGTGAATCATGTGATATATTATGGACGCATGCGCATTCGGTCGCAGAAAAACTAAGAATTATCACACTGGGCTGACACCATGCTATATTAGTGGACCAGAATAAAATTCCCTGACCAAACTCACACCCTCCACAATTTCATTGCAAAAAATAATCATCAAGATCACGAATCCCAACACATCACGTGATGGAAATAGTTAGAAATATTTAAACAATTCTTTCAATGTTATGTGGGTATTTAATCAACAAATATTGTTGAAAAATGTTGATAAGCGGCATCGTTGTTTGATATCTGATGCGTCACTCGTCATTTTAATGTAGCCTGTTTGTTGGTTTGATAAGAAAATAACGATAAGCTACACTTTTTGAGTGTGAACGAATTTCATTCACTTCCTGACAAAATATTGAGAATGCATACCAATAAGTATAGTATAATGATCTCGATAATGATGCTGTCTGAATGATACAGTGAGCTCATGAAATACCTGGAACATTCAGGTATTATCAACGATAGGCAATATGGCTTCCGTCATCAAAGATCAACTGGTGACCTGCTCGCTTACGTCTCACATATATGGCAGCAATCCATTGAAAAATATAGTGGAACCTTAGCCGTGGCACTTATATCTCCAAGGAATTAGATTGAGTCTGGCACCACGGAAGCTTCCATCTTATGGCTTGCCTCCCCAGCTATGTCCTCTGCTAGCTAGTTTTCTCTTCATGTAGTGGTCGACGGAGTTTCATCTGACTCTCTTATCATAAATGCTGGTGTTCCGCAAGGATCATTTCTAGCACCAACACTATTTCTACTCCATATCAACGATTTGTTGAAAGCAACTTCATGTCCAGTACACAGCTTCGTGGATGATAGTACCCTCCATACCGCCTTCTCTTCCAGGGCTCCAATGCCAGCCAGGCAAATCAGAAACGAACGAGGGAGAAATGTTGACAACATGAATATGGACTTGGCAACAATTCTCGAATGAGGATCCAAAAATTTGGTAGATTTCAATGCGAACAAAACACAAGCATGCCTTTCCTATAGAAAAGCTGATCTCACTATGCCCAACATAAGCTTGTCAGGAGTGACCATACCTTTAAAGACATCCATTTCGATGCTTGGTATTACTATCAGCAATTATCTTCCTTGAGAAAATTACGTGAGATCAATTGCTAAAAGTGCATCCGAAAAACTTGGTTTTCTGTTCCGTGCCAGGAGCTATTTAACTCCCAGTCAGCTGCTTATGATCTATAAGGCACAGATCCGACCTGTCCTGGAATACTGTTTCCATATTTGGAGTGCAGCACCCAAAGATACCCTGAAACTGTTGGATTCTGTCCAAAAAAGGGCAATTCGTCTCGTGGGTGATGCCTCGCTCACAAACTCCCTCATTTCTCTAGAACACCGTAGAAAAGTTCGTGATCTGGCTCTATTTTATAGATATTTTCATGGACGATGCTCTTCTGAAATATCAACAATTGTTCCTCCCTTAGCAGCGAGGGGTAAATCTCCAGGAAGAATGTGTACACCAGACTTCCAATGACCAAAGACTTCCGAAGACTTCCAAACACTTCCAAAGACTCCCAAAGACTTTTAAAGACTTCCAAGGACATCCAAAGACATCCAAAGACTTCCAAAGACATCCAAATACTTCCAAAGACATCCAAAAACATCCAAAGAATTCCAAAGACTTCCAACGGAGTGTACACCAGACTTCCAAGGAGATTTACCCCTCGCTTGGCAGTCCCCGCGAGATTCACCCGTCGAGTTGAGGCTTCGCACCCCTTCGTGTTCACTTTGGAGTCCTGCAGGATATCTCTTTCCGAAGACTCGTTCATCCAACGATCAGCGAGGCTCTGGAATACATTGCCAAAGGAGGTGTACACCTTCCAGAAATCTCGCCAGAAATTTTAGAAGAACAACAATTCCTACTTTATTTTCCTTGGTTCTCGCGATGTTCTCTGAACATTACAGGATATCCCACTTCGTGGGAACCAGAACATAAAAAAAAATTTGAAAAGTATTCTTTTAAGTTTATTTTATTCTATGATCTGATTGTGTGTCAATAATGTTTCATTATATTACAAACGTTGGTAGATGTCCATTGTAGCTCAAAATGGAGTGATAGGGTTCATATTCAATGAGAAGAGCACAAAGACGACTTTTCAATTTGAAAACATCAAATTACGGACATGTTTCGGACATATGCAATGTCCATCTTCAGCCTATGCTAAGAAGTCCTACAATACACAAGATGGCGTTCTGGCAGCAGAAACATTTTTTCATCCTTCATAACAAAAGTTTCTTAATTGTCAATCCTCATCGTCCTCCATAATTTGACTTTCCATGTTTGGGGGTTGCGACCCCTTGAAAACCCTTTATATCACTAATTTAAAAAAAAATGTAATATTACGTTTTCATTTCCATGTGAGTACCATCTTTTAAAAACAAAAAAAGTTGTTCATATATGATTTATCTTCTTGTTGTGTAGGACCTCTTAGCATAGGCTGAAGATGGACATTGCATTATTTCTGAAACATGTTCTTAATTTGATTTTTTTCAAATCAAACAGTCGTAATGTTCGTAAAACATCGTGCGTACCTAGAGATGTAGATATTAGATATTTTTGACCTTTTGGAGATTATATAAGTTCTTGGGAATATCTCCTTTCGCAAAGAATCCCAAAGCTTTGCCGTTCTATTAGACAGAGCTGTCATTGCTTTAAATTTTACATTTAATGCACATTTAATGAGAGATGACATTGCACAATGAAGTCATTGTGTAGGTCTTTTATTTCAATGGACCTGTAGAGCTTTTCCACACTACGTGGAGATTGCGATTGCTAATATGAATGAAAATGTCACGAGATTCAATTTTTTAAATCTAACCTCGACCAGTTGGAGTCAGTGGCAGCGACATAAAAATTAAACGAGGATCCGCTTTCATTTTGTCAGAGAGGTATAGTTTCTGAAGGTTATTAGCATTTCTCTTTTCTGGAATTTTTGTTTCTCAACACACAACACAACAGTGTATTTTATTCTCGAAAGAACATAATGATTGTCAACCATTATGACCAGAAAAATTCTTTCAGATCTTGAAAATTCTAGCAAATGTTGAAAAAATCCGTTCAATTTTGATGAACCTTGTAAAACTTTTGATAGTCTCATGTATACTGAATCTCGAAGATTTTTGGGAAATCCCAGGAATTTTGATGAATATTCAGGAATCTCTCAATCTTTGATAAATCCAAAAAATCGTAAGAAAATCCCTGGAAATCTGGACAAATCTTGGAAAACTTGCAAATCTTAAGGGATTGCTACGAATCTAATCAGTATTGCTTCGAATCTCACAATATCCAATATGGTGTACACATTTTGTTGAAGTGAGACACCCCGACTATATACAATCATGATTACCAAAACTACAATAATTAATCTCTCAGGCCTTTTGAGCAAAGTTTTTTTTAAAAACTTGATTCTTATTAGTGGCATCTCGGAAATTATAGGAGATACGTGGAGAACTCCACAAAGTTCTTAATAACCTCATGTTTCGCTATACAGTAGCTTGTTCAAGTGAAATTCTCCTATAATGAATTAACCTAACATTGAGTTGCCTAAACTATGCATATATTATACTTACGAACCCGAAGATTTATAGAATTAAATACCTGAGCGCAGGAGAGTTAATCTTTCATTAAAGTTCGGTGTATGACGGATTAACTGAAAAGGAGTAATGCAAATTTTACCAACAAAGAAAACAAATTCAGAATCACTGAACGGGCGAGTGGACTGATAATGAATTATTGCACGAAAAAAAAGGATTGGTTGCACCAACCAATTATTTATGCTTGATTTATTTTTGTTGAACTGAGCAATTTTTTGTTGAATCAGCCAGATACATGATTATTTCATGGAAGCAGCTTGTTCAAATCAAGAATGTAGTCTAATTGATTCAACAGTGTTATATCAATTCCATCAACAAAATATATGGTTTTCTCAAGAACAAATTATGTCGATCCAAAATAATGTCGATGTTGATTCAACTATAAAAATTTTGTTGATTTGATGAAATAATGATAATTTTGATGAGAATATATCTTTGAAACAACATACAAGTTTCCTTATTCCGGTTAAGCAATGAACTCGTTTCGAACGGATCATTTGCTCAAAAATTGTTTCCAAAGCTCTAATTTGAAATTTGAATTATATTGATAAGAGGGTGAGAGAGGGGTGGAATGGATGCTACAAAATAAGACAACTATCTGATCTTGTTAAGTGACGTGTTCTCTATCAATCATAGCAGATTAAATCGTGAAATTCATAATATATTCGTTTATAATTCGATATGAAAGAGTTTTATTGATATTGTTACGACCCTGGCGATCAATCCCAGCTACCTGCGGAAGTAAACAAGCCATATTTCTTGGAATAGTAATTAGGTGATTCGACGGCTATTGAGATGACTCGAGAAGATTATCGACCTGTTCACGATATTTCGAGTGGAATCTAGACGTTTTATTAGGTAGTATAAATAGTTGTTGTTAGGGACAGGAAGAAAAGTCTTTATTTGGAAGCGTTATAATAATGATCGAAGAAGTGTTGTGAATCGGAAGTGTTTAGTACGAGTATTGTAATTATTGTATAGTAGTGTTCAGAATAAATTATTTTTAGTGTTATACCGAGTGTTAAGTTATTACGGACCCAGAGTAAAATCGTAACAGTGGTGTCAGAAGTGTGGATTTTCGAGGACATTTGAATACGTATGGTGAATACAAGGAGTACGTCATACGACACGATGGAAGATATTATAAAATTCCTGAAAAATCAGTTCGCAGAACTAGAGACACGACGACAGGAAGATGAGAAACGTCGTCAAGAAGAGTTACAGAAAATTCTAGAACATCAAGAAAAAGAACGAGAACATCAAGAAAAAGAACGTGAACATCAGAAAATCTTCTTCGAACAAATTCTGCATAAAACTGATAAGCAAATGGATGAGTTAAAGACAGATGTCACCAGCATTGATGACAAGCTTAACCAGGAAGTTTCAAGAATAGATTCCATGCTCGATGCAATCGAAAGAAATGTAGCGAATCAGATCACCTCGCTACGAAGTCAAGATCGCCGTGACAGAGTTGCCACATCGGGTTCTTCCGTGAAACCACCAACTTTTGATGGACAGTCGCCTTGGTCTATGTATCGCCGACAATTTGAGGCTGCAGCAAGTGCAAATGGGTGGAGTGACGAGGAAAAAGCTACTGCACTCATAGTAGCTCTGAGAGGACCAGCTTTGGGGATGTTACAGTCGATCCCAGTTGAACAACAAAACCACTTCGGAGATTTAGTGGCTGCGCTAGAACTCAGGTATGGTGACCAACATCTTTGCCAACATCGAGAACAGCTTTACCGGGCTCAGATGAAAAATCGTGTGCAGAAGTCTGGAGAGAGCCTACAGGAGTTCGAAGCAGATGTGAGAAGACTGACTCAATTAGCCTACCCAGAGGCACCAGACGACTTCAAAGAACAACTGGCGGTGCAGGTATTCATCGACGGGCTGAGAGACTCAGAAATACAGAAGACTCTGAGGCTTACACACTTTAAGAGGAGTGGTGAAGCCCTAGTAAGATCTCTGGAGGTAGAAGCGGCCTTCAACACCTCTAGGCCAAAAGTGAGAGCTGTGTCCATCGAGGAGCCTTCCGAAGACGTGGACCCAGTGGCGAAAATGTTGAGAAAAGTGCTTGAGGAACTCAAAGAAATTAAGAGTGGGTCTAGTAACCAGCGAAATAGATCCTGCTATCGCTGTGGCAGAACTGGACACCTGATAAGGGACTGTAAGGTGAGAGTACCACCACGATCTTCTTCACCTGCAAGGACGCCATCACGGTCGTACTCACCTGCGAGGACTAGGTCATCTAGTGAGTCCTCAGATAGATACCAGGAAAACTAGAACTAGCCAGCGTATCGGGGCGCATGCTGGCTAGTAATAACGAAGCCCCCAGGGTCATTAACATCAAAAGGATAAGAAGAACAACTGATAGCCTGACCATCAAAGGAAAAATCAACCAAATGGATGTAACCTGCACCATAGACACCGGTGCATCAGTTTCCCTGGTACGCAGTGACATTCTCCGGCCTGGAAGTATAAAACCAACCACTTCCAACTTTGTTCTTCGTACGGTCACTGGAGAAAATGCACCTATACGAGGGATGGCTGATATCGAGTTGACGCTTGGAAGACTCCATATAGTGAACATGGTATACGTCGCAGATATCGAAGATGAGTTTATCCTCGGCATGGATCTGATAAGCGACTACGGGTTTTCATTCGACAGTGATCAGAAGACCATGAAATTTGGAGGAGAAGAGTTTGTACTAACGACACCGGCCGAGAGGGAGACGTCTGTGAGGCTACGACTAGCGAAGACTGTGAGAATTCCTGGATTCACTGAGAAGATCATCCATGCGCGATTAGAAGAGGACCCTGGGTGCTGCGTTGGATTAGTACAGTCATGTGAGGAATCCCCCAGCAAGCTGTTACTTGCCCGAGCTTTATTGACCACCGAACGAGACATTCCTGTGAGGGTAGCAAATGTTTTACCTACCACCATAACAGTAAGGGAAGGAGATATTATCGGAGCTCGTGAACCAGTCAGTTGGGTAGCAAAATGTGATAAGACTAACGAGCAGAGATGGAGGGAACGAGATGACAGTGCATTGAAAGTTCTGGAAACCTCCTTGGACCACTTATCACCAACAGAATATAAAGCTGCCAAGAAATTCATAGCAGACGAAAGTGATATCTTTGAATCAACATCAACAGGGCGGACGAACTTGGTCAAGCACAGAATAGATACTGGTAAAGCTCACCCAATTCGGCAACCACCAAGAAGAATGCCATTTGCTAAGCAACAGGAGGTGAAACAGCTGGTTTACAAAATGATGGAGGATGGGGTAATTGAAGAATCATCCAGCCCTTGGTCTGCACCGGTTGTATTAGTGTCCAAGAAGGATGGATCCACAAGATTCTGTGTGGATTATAGGAAGCTCAATGACGTCACCAAGAAGGATAGCTACCCGTTACCAAGGATTGATGACACTTTGACTACATTGGCTGGCTCCCGATGGTTTTCGACACTGGACTTGAAGAGCGGATACTGGCAAGTGGGCATTCACGAAGAAGATAAGGAGAAGACTGCTTTTACGACTGGTAATGGACTGTACCAGTTTACTGTGATGCCTTTTGGACTATGTACTGCCCCAGCAACCTCCGGAATGGCTTGATGAAAACTCATGAGACTGCTCGGAAAAGATTGAAATTAGCAAGTGACAAAATGAAGGCACGGTATACGATCTCAAAGCCAATTCAGAGGGATTCTTTGAAGGAGATCGAGTTTGGCTGTATAATCCTCGACGGAAGAAAGGCGTATCACCCAAATTAACACCATCTTGGGAAGGACCGTATAAGGTGTTGAAAAGGATCAATGATGTGGTCTATAGAATCCAACGCAGCCCTAGGACAAAGATGAAAGTCGTGCATCTTGAAAGACTGAAGCCTTATCATGGTGAGGAAAGTTCTGTTTTTGATCGGGACGATCAAATTTGAAGAAGGGGGTAAATGTTACGACCCTGGCGATCAATCCCAGCTACCTGCGGAAGTAAACAAGCCATATTTCTTGGAATAGTAATTAGGTGATTCGACGGCTATTGAGATGACTCGAGAAGATTATCGACCTGTTCACGATATTTCGAGTGGAATCTAGACGTTTTATTAGGTAGTATAAATAGTTGTTGTTAGGGACAGGAAGAAAAGTCTTTATTTGGAAGCGTTATAATAACGATCGAAGAAGTGTTGTGAATCGGAAGTGTTTAGTACGAGTATTGTAATTATTGTATATATAGTAGTGTTCAGAATAAATTATTTTAAGTGTTATACCGAGTGTTAAGTTATTACGGACCCAGAGTAAAATCGTAACAATATCGTCTCTCTGCGGCCTGCCCATGTTGATCTCATTCGTTGCTAGATGATGTCGCGTTGCTGCTTTCACACCGGTATTATGTATTATGATATAAAAATATAACCGATATGTTCAATATTGAAATGAAAATTGAAATGTATAGGAAAAGTATACTTGTATGAACTCTGATCTTGATGAATGTCAATGTATCATACATTTGGAAAACCAGTGCATGGTTGCTCAATAGTTTGAGTAACTGCGATGTGGAATGAAAGATGAAAGGACTTTCAGTTCTTTCTCGGAGGCGGTGTTATTGGTTTATTTTTCGGAACTGGCACAACAAAAGCCATCAACAGTCTACCTTTATATCCGGGAAGAAAGTACTCACCCGTGGGAAAGCTGTCAACAGAGATAAAAGTCGAACTTTTTTCCCGTCACAGAAAAAACATAACATTTTTCCTTGATCCTGATGGTGATGCTTGAATTCGAAATACTCTGCATTCATGTTGAAATTGTATAACAAAAAAGTTAGTTTCAACGAAACCAACAACCCTAAGATCTTAGTTTCGATATTTTGGTGAATGCGTATATCAAAGCACCGCCCAAATTTACAAACGAAATTTTCCAGCATAACTTCGAAATTTCAAATGAAACTACCATTGGAGATAACTCCGGTGAATTGTTTCTGGAAATCGGTTGAGATTCAACAGAGTTACTGAATTATAGATCGATACCTAACAATCATTGACAAATCAATATTCGCGTTGTAATTTCTAATCAGAATTGCTCACTAATTCAAAGCATTTCATCTAATACACAACTACCTACTTCTACAATAGTATTTTGACGGCTATTGTGCTATGACTACTGTCTATGCAGACATCTATTTTTTGAGCACTTTGGTATCGAAATCAAGACAGCGCTGAAGATACAGCACGAAATTTCAATTCTAATCATCTTAAAAAAAATTTAAGAAAAATCTAAAGGCTGTCAGTACATACGTTAAAGAACTGATTATGTAAGCAGTTGAAGTTACAGTGTTGTTTCACTTGCACAAGATTCAATCGATCAACGCGTTTTATACAGCTTCCGGCGAGGGGTAAATCACGTGGGAAGTTTAGTGTACAGACACAAGGAAGTTCGAGGAAGTTTGGGGAAGTTCGAGGAAGTTTGGGGAAGTTCGAGGAAGTTTGGGAAGTTCGAGGAAGTTTGGGGAAGTTCGAGGAAGTTTGGGAAGTTCGAGGAAGTTTGGGGAAGTTCGAGGAAGTTTGGGAAGTTCGAGGAAGTTTGGGATGTTCGAGGAAGTTTGGGATGTTCGGAGAAGTTTGGGGAATTTCGAGAAAGTTTGGGATATTCGAGGTAGTTTGGGAAGTTCGGTAGAGTTTGAAACATTTCGTGATGTTTAGGTAGTTTTGAGAACAGAAAGCAATGATTAGTCGGATATTCATTTCTCGATTTTTTCATTTCAGCAAATAATAGAGATGCTGTTAGATAACTCAATAATACCTACCTACCTGAAAATTCGTGGTACTGAAAAATTACAATGCAGATATTCATGACATTCAGTTTCAAATCCCTTCCAGTAAAGTACTTTTAAGTTAAGGTATACCCACCTATACCTGCCTATACATATACGTACAGTCAAATGCAATGAACATGTCGCACTAGGGCGGTGATGGCACCTATCTAGTCACCTCTGCAATAAGAGCGCTAACACCATCCAACCGCGATATTTTCTTTGCATCTAACTGAACCTACCTATACCTACCTACCATAGGGAAAGGAAAAAAAGTTGAATCCTCGGTTGAATCAATCAATACTAAATTGCTTACCTGGTTTGTGAAGTTCGAAAAGTTTCGGGAAGTTTAGGAAGTTCGAGGAAGTTTGGGAAGTTCGAGGAAGTTTGGGTAGTTCGAGGAAGTTTGGGAAGTTCGAGGAAGTTTGGGGAAGTTCGAGGAAGTTTGGGAAGTGCGAGGAAGTTTTGGGAAGTTCGAGGAAGTTTGGGGAAGTTCGAGGAAGTTTAGGGAAGTTCGAGGAAGTTTGGGAAGTTCGAGGAAGTTTGGGAAGTTCGAGGAAGTTTTGGAAGTTCGAGGAAGTTTGGGGAAGTTCGAGGAAGTTTGGGAAGTTCGAGGAAGTTTTGGGAAGTTAGAGTAAGTTTTGGGAATTTCGAGGAAGTTTGGGGAAGTTCGAGGAAGTTTGGGTGATTTGGGGAAGTTTGGGAAGGTCGGCGGAGTCTGAAACATTTCGTGATGTTCAGGTAGTTTTGGAGGTTCGAGGATGTTTGGGAAGTTTCCGAAAGACCAAGCAAGCTGTAGGATGTCTGTGAACGTTTGGGCGGAGCCGGTCGGGAAAAACCTTTGGCTAGATAATCCAAGAAACTTAATATCTCAGGATATACAGAGCTGTGGTGACAAAAGCCTAGGGGAGATTCCTCCCAACAAATTATGAAATCGCGTTAATATGAAAATGGGTCCGAAAATGCTTCGTTTTCGAGTTAAATGAATTATGGTTTTTTTATTATTGCTAGAGGCTGCTGTCAAGGCTTTTGTCGACACAACTCTGAAAAACCCTGTATAGAAATAATATTTCACATAATTTCAAAGAGTTCATTATTATTTCGGATCTTTCAACAGATGCTGTTAGATAAGTCCTCGGATAAGTCAATAGTACCTACCTACCTAAAAATTCGTGGTACAGAAAACCTGCATTGCATATTATGTAATTAGTTTGATAGTCGATTTCTGTCGGTGGATTAATCAAAATTGTAATAAAGTGGAATTCCATTTTGTATTGAAATACAGTGCAGATATTCATGACATCCAGTTTCAAATTCCTTCCAGTAAAGTACTTTCAAGTTTAGGTACCCACCTATACATATACGTAGGTAATACCTACCTATACAATGTGATCTGGTTCGTAATAAAAAATATTCAACATTGTGTTGTACTCGGTTGAAATTATAAGGAAAATCATATAAACATATACTTTCAAACGCTTTGTTTTCGAGATAAAGGGTGTTTAAAATACGAGTCTGAATATTGTTTTCTGATGAAAAGTTCGAAACGGTTTGAGATAAATCCACAAAATTACCCAAGATACTAAACTTTTTAAGCTCTATAAGATAAAATGAAGATTATGTACAATGAATGCAATAAAAGTATTTCATTATTTCAACGAGAACACCACACTGTTGAATTTTTGTATAACAAACCGGACCACACTATATATCTACCTACTATAAGAAAAAGAACAAATTTTGAATCTATCAAATATCAATACTAAATTGCTTATAAGTACTTGGTTTGTGACGTTTGATGAAACGTTTCGGGAAGTTTAGGAAGTTCGAGGTAGTTTGGGAAGTTCGAGGAAGTTTGGGAAGTTCGGGGAAGTTTGAGGAAGTTCGAGGAAGTTTGGGAAGTTCGAGGAAGTTTGGGAAGTTTGAGGAAGTTCGGGGAAGTTTGAGGAAGTTCGGGGAAGTTTGAGGAAGTTCGAGGAAGTTTGGGGAAGTTCGAGGAAGTTTGAGGAAGTTTGAGGAAGTTCGAGGAAGTTCGAGGAAGTTTGGGAAGTTTTGACCCACGGGAAGTTTGGTGTACAATTTTTTTCGCCGTGATTTACCCCTCGGCTTCCGGTGTATTCAGTTCAATTGTTCATCGAATTGAAAAAAATACAAGTTTCAAGATAATGCTGGTTCAAAAGTTACATGAGAATGATTTCGATAGTCGTATACAATTTTCAAATCTTCTCTACAACACGTGTTTTTCGGACAAAACATACATTTATGTCGAATGGGTAAGTTTTCCCCATTCAATCAGATAATGTCATAAATAGACCCCTCAGAAATTAAATGTTTGAATCGAATTTTAGGCAATCATCTTGATGGAACGTTTCTGATCGAAGTAAATTTCAATAGGATCATATATTCAGAATTTTTGGATATTCCATATTCTCAGCTCCGGTTGGTAGGTCAGTGAATCAACTGACTCTGCTGAAAATCTGTGTTCCTCAACATGAAATCAAAAATACAGTGCTGTAATTCGGAACACGTTTTCATGGTTTTCATCAGTAATCAGCAGCAGTTGATCAGCTGGTGAAATCTGGATATCATTTTGAGCGTCATATATTTCAGTAACAGGCATTTTCTGCAATTAACTATAATATTATTTTCCTACTCACATAACTAAAATGGCATTTAGCGTACGGATATGTACCACGCTAAATGATCGATCAATCGGATTGACGATCTTTGATTTATTCAAAATATTAAACACGTTACCATGGCAACACAGTTCATTAAACACAGCTTCAATAATTTGGGACATGTCTGGCCTGTCAATTGTAGGAACTGTCAACTGTCATTTTCGAATTTTGTATCAGAATTATTCGAACAATTTTCGTTTGTATCAGAATTCTTCAATAAAAATATATCTATCAATACCAATCAGACGAACTAGACAAGCTCAGAAAGCACATCCTTTCGTTGTCAACCTCGAAAGATGTCGAACAGCACTTCATCAAGACTCCTTCATCCATAGAACGGCTAGGCTCTGGAATTCATTGCCTGTGGAAGTATTCCCAACAACATATAATCTCCAAAAGTTCAAAAAAAATTCCAATACCTACCTCCTGTCCCTATCCTCCCTAGGAACGCACGATGTTCTTTGAACATTATAGGGATTCCCTTTCGTGCGCTCCAAGCGATAAAAAAAAAAAAAAAAATATGCGAAATGTAGATGGAAGTGTAATCGGAGAGAATGTTTTGGTGCTTGCATAACTCCAAAAAGTGTAAAAATGAAGTATCCATCTTTGAGAACAATTTATTCATTCTGCGCTAAGCATGATGACAATAAACGTGAAACAAAGGTTAGTAAGCAATGGACTGGACACATCTACAACTAATATCACTTATACGTGTCTCGCTGGTTGCATGCAGTTGCATGTATTATATTCTCAATTCCCATTCCTCTCGAATTATTTTGTAAGTTAGCAGAAATAGCAAGTATGTTAATGTAATTTTCGGAGTTCGTAGAAAAAGCATAGTATGTAACGCGTTTATAAACTCTTCTAGACACTCGATTATTAAACACTAGCTCCGCTCTGCTCCGCTCGTGCTTAAAATACTCGTTTCTAAATGGACGTTTATAACACTTGTTACATAATATACTATAATGTATTATTGGTGTTTAAAAATCAACGGAAATAAATGTGGCTAATGTGTCACTAGAGCAACGGCAATTTCAGGAGAAAGTTGAGTCGATATATTTGGGATGAATAGTCTGGTCACAAGTATCGGTCACTATCAGTGAATTTTTTTGATTTAAGAATGAAAAATCAGCAGTTGAATAGTCATGACAAATTGAGCGAAATTTCCGAGATATATGAGTACTATAACTGGCAGAAATCTGAGTCGAAAATATTCAGGATGGAGAGTATAATATCTGATATAAATTCTGTCACTCTAAGTGAATTTTGTTGATTTTGGAATGGCATATCAACAAAATCAGTACTGAACCTTCACCAAAATTTTAAACGACATCAATATTGAATATCTACCTCAAACTTCAAACCTTGTTTTTTCTAGACGTTCGAGACGCCTTCACACAAAGGCACTTCCACATAGTTGCCACTATCCTTGATGAGTTAGGAATTACTTATTTACTGTGTGAATCCATTGTGATTGTCAAGAAGAAAGCCGCGTTCCAAAGTAAACAATAGTGTTTTTTAAAATTATGGCGGAGGCCCTAATTTCAGTTCTTGGATACAATTCAATTCATGTATAAAAAATCCCATAAGCCGCTGTGATTTTGTCATTAAAATAGCGAAAAATTTTTCCAGCGACAAAACGGAACCTAACTTTTGAAACCATGACTACCATAATTATTGTGAATGAATCTTTGCGTTTATGTAAATTTTTCTCAATCTTGCGTTGTCAGAAAAGTATCTGGTCTGTAGAAATGCCGCGATTTGGAGAGTCTTCGAGTGGATATTGTCTTACCGAATAGGACTCAAGTATTTTTTTGGGTCGAATTTTGTTGCCTTCAGGAAATTCAACTCAAAAAAATGCCAGGAAAAACTACTAGTCCTACAGTCTCGTAATTTTTTCGAAGGCATTTTCTATTTTTAATTTCCAGGCAACAAAAATATCATGTCAAGTTTACTTCAACAAAAACAAACTCTCGTGTAAGTGGAATAGTTATTTATTATACAAGGAAAGACAGTATTAGATTTCACCTCGAGGTTGACGCGTAGCGAAGGGATAAAAAAACCGAGAGCTGAAATTTAATATTTTCCTGTTTATAAAACACTTTTTTTTTTCTATGACAGGAAAAACGACGATTCAATATTGAGAAGATATAACATTATGATGAAAGAAAAAATTATCGATGTGTGGTAGTACACCTGTGTTTGCAGGCATCTTTTTGTAGACATCTTCATTGTTGCTACGGAAACCTTTTGAAGTAATCGAATAAGTGTCAATTTAGTTCTGTGTTTAAATTTTTTAAAAATTGCGAACGTAACCGCGAAGTGGAATGGAAGATGGAAAAGGACTTTCAGTTCTTTCTGGGAGACGTTGTTATTGGCTGTTTCTTTGGAACTGGTACAGCAGTGCACCTATATGGTATATACGGGAAAAAAGTACTCACAGTTTTTCCATCGAATTCTGACAAAAGGAACTATTCAATTCAAAATTAAATAATGTTTCACATTTTCACATAAAATTGTAACAAAATCTAATTTTGCGCTCGAAGATGAAGGTGGCCGAACGACGAAACGTCTGCAAACACCAATGTCTGGTAGGGAAAGACTGACAAAGTATAAAGGTGCGATTTATTTCGAAATCCTCGAGGAAATCCTTCAATTAACAGAGCCTGAAAAATCCAAAATTTCAGTTTTTTTTTTCGCATATCTCCGGACACACCTACTCAGAACTTCGAAACTTACTAGATGATATAATTTTAATTAGCTAAATGCGCAACTTTGCCCCAATTTAACCATATACAGTGGGTCCACCTTAAGGACTTACCACCCCTGTAAAATTGTTATTATCTGACCGATTTCAAAAAATTTTTTTTTTGGATAGGTATTTGAAATGTCCATCCAACAAGAGAGTGATTTTACTCATGAACTGTAATCGTGGCCAACTGCGACCAACTTTATTGACCCATATTTGAGAAATTACTATTAGGGATTTTTTTTCACAAAAAACAATGATGGATTCTGAATCACGATCACTTGAAAAACCTCCTTACTGTTTTTTATAATCCGAAAAAACGAATTATGTTTTTTTTTAATAGGTGATCAGAAAATGTCGGAAAATGTAGTATTGTGGTATTTTTGAGAAGAATTGATGACACATTACTATTGAGGATCACTTTGAACATATCTGTACCGATTTTCATCATTCAAAAATACGATGTGTATGCGAAAACAATTAAAAAGAAGAAGTAGGCAATATTTTTGCATCAACTCAAAAAAAAAATTTATTGGATTTTTCGAACACCCCGTGTTTAATGATGATGAAAATCGGTACAGGTATGTTCCAAGTGATCCTGATTCATCTTTTTATTTTGAGTGAAGAATTATCAGGATGAAAAATATTGCTTACCTATCCTCTTTAACTTTTTTCTTAGACACATGGTATATTCAAATGACGAAAATTGGTACAGGTATATTTGAAATAATCCTCAATGATAATTTGTGATTATTTCTTTCTAGAAAAACCACAGAACTACATTTGCTGATCACCTATTTGAAGAAAATGATGATTCGTTTTTTCGGACACCCTGTGTTTTATGATGATGAAAATCGGTACAGGTATATTTCAAGTGGTACTGATTCAGAATCCATCATCAAGTTTCGTGGAAAAAATCCCTAATAGTACTTTCTGGAATATGGGTCATTGAAATTTATCGCAGTTGGCCACGATAACAGTCCAAGAATTAGATCACTCTCTCGTTGGATGGGCATTTCAAATACCTATCCAACAAAAAAAGGTTTTTTGAAATTGGTCGGATAATAACGATTTCACAGGGGTGGTAAGTCCTCAAGGTGGACACACTGTATATTCGTATCTCTTAATAGTATATCGAGATCCCTGTATATATGTACTTCATTGAATAACAGATACAGTGCCCTCGTATTTGTGATAGCTGAAACGATGAAGATATTCTGTTCGTATACTTGGGAACATTTTACAGTTTACAGGACATAAGTAGAGCGGTCGAAACAAAACAACTGACCTCTTGGCCAACAGATGTCGTTACTCAGAGATGATTTGGAGAATTTGAGGTGCAGGCGAAGTTTATGAAGTAATTTCACTTGAAGGATTAAATGAATGTAAATACTTCACAAATGATGAGATTTACACAAAATTCTTAGTCACACGACATGTTTCGCTAACACAGTAGCTTGAAATAGCATGAATTTCATACTAGTATTTCACCTGACGAAGATGAAAATCTCATATAAACTACTTACCAGATGAAGTGGGACAGCCAAAAAATTGACTAATTTTGAAAAGCTATAACTCGAACATCTCTTGGCCGATATTGGATTCCCAACCAAAGGTAGAAAGCGTCATCCTTGGGGTATGCGTCATAGGCGTCGGGTTTTTATTTTTGCGATTCGTTCTCTTTCTACAGAGTGTGAATCGGTGTGAATTGAGAGCCGGAAAAATTTCAAATTTTTACCAATAATTTGGGAAATGTGAGGGACCCTACAATTCTTTTTTAGATGTTAGGTGAATAGTTGGTCCGATACCTTGAGACGTCTGAAGTTTTTTTGATAACTTGCGGTTGCTATGGAAAAATCGACATTTTATGAAATTTCATTTTTATTTTAAAATGTGGCCTCTTTTAGTTAAACAATAACAGCCAACATCTCAACTGCAACAAGAGAAATTTATACTGAAGATAATTAACACCAGTGGCGCGCAAAAAAGGGTTTATGATATTCAGAAACGAAAAATTCGTTTTTATTGAAAAAATTCAACAGTTTCATTGATCGTTACAGTTGCAGAGGTGTCATACCATGGATTAGCATGATGTTGACAAATTCAGAGGCGTGCAAAATAAGGGGCATATGATATTTAGAACCAAATTTTTCATTTCTAAATATCATAAACTCCTTTTTGCGCGCCACTGGTGTTAATTATCTCCAGTAGAAATATCCCTTGTTGCAGTTCAAATGTTTGGCTGTTATTGTTTAACTAAAAAGGCCACATTTTCAAAGAAAAATGGAATTTCATAAAATGACGATTTTTCCCGAGATTTTTCCATAGCAACGCAATTTATCAAGAAAATTTCAAAGACGTCTCGAGGTATTGGACCAACCATTCACCCAACATCTGAAAAAGAATTCTAGGGTCCCTCACATTTCCCAAATTATTGGTCAGATATTTGAAATTTTTCCGGCTTATAGTTCACACTCTGTAGAAAATGAACGAATAGCAAAAATAAAAACCCGATGCCAATGACTCATACCCCAAGGATGACGAATTCTACTTTTGGTTGGAAATCCAACATCTGCCAAGAAATGTTCGAGTTATAGCTTATCAAAATTAGTCAATTTTGTGGCTGTCCCACTTCATCTGGTAAGTAGTTTAGTTAAACATATACAGGGTGTAATTTAATAGATGTCTGAAAATGAAGGATATGGTTACTTAGCTCATTTTGAGAAGAAAATTTCATGTGAACATATGCCCTAAACTCTTAAGTCTCGACCTATACGGTGTTAAAATTTTGTGAAAAAAATCGTTTTCTTATAATAACTTCAATACCTACCGTTCTAGATATTTTCATGAAATTTTACATGCACCTACTAAGCACCAATAGGCATTTTTCGATGCACAAAATTTTTCAATATCTCTACCAGTTTCGCACGTATGGGATGTAGCCTGGAGATTTTTTGAAAAAAATATTGTACCCCCTTGATTTTTCCGGGAATAAAAATCACTTCTGAAATCCTCATTTTTTTTAAAACAATATGACCTGATTTTTATATGTCCGTCAAACCGTTTTCGCGAAAAAAAAATAAAAACAATTTTCATGCATTTGTGACTTAACGAAATTATTTTGAACTAGTAGGGTAATGCCCTATTTTGTATTTATAGTATACTTAGGAGCCTATTTTCGATATACAGGCGGTGTGATATTTTATAATATTTTTGGGAGTACTGAGTTTCAACTCATTATTATCAAAATTTGTTGGAGAAAACTCAAAATACATGTTCATATGGAATTTTTATCTTGAAAATATGTGTACTTCAAGCTGATGAATTTCTGCTACAAAAAACTGATTCACCAGGTCTATTCGTTTGTGTTGCCAGATATGCTTAGAACACGTCATGGTTCATTGATGTCGAGCATTTGATCTAAATGTGTTCGTTTGTGTGGAGAAAATTGCTGCTGATCAGAAAGATCATGCTAAATCTACTTTATCTACTCCACCAAAAATGGTCGAACAACAAAAGCAGATGAGTTTAGCCGGTTACCACAACATGAAAAAACAGCCAATTGAGTTGAAAACTACAAAAATTTCGAAAATATTAGGAGTTTCCGATATCTATTTAGACGTTTTAGTGAGCGACGTAATGAACAGATAATGAATATTATGTTTCAAAAACGAATGCTCAGTAGGTAAGGAGAGGAAATAGTATATACAGGTTGTATCTCCCGATAAGTAGCGTAGGGAGACAAAAAACCGTGAGCTAAAATCTAATATTTTTTCCGTGTATAATATAAGATTTTTTTCTGTGACAACAAAAAGGACAAATCAATATTGGGAAGATATAACATTATATTGAAATCGGAAAATGATCGACGTGAAATTTGAAGGTTTTAACAGGATTGACACCTGCGGTGCAGGCATCTTTATCATCCTTTTGAAGTAATCAAATATCGGTCAGTCCAATTCTGTGATTTGATTTCAATAAATTGCGAATTTAGTGGTTGTTTAGTCATTTACGTAACTGCGAAGTCGAATGGAAGATGAAAAGACTTGCAGTTCTTTCTCGGAAAGGGTGATGGCTTATTTTTCGGAATTATAACACAACAAAAGCCATCAACAGTATATATATTGAAAAGGAATATATTCTCAGATAAATTATGACAAAAATGGATATATATTTATATGAAGCAATACATTGAGAATTCGCATTTTCTATGTGATGAGAATATCTATTCTTTTCCAATTTATTCAATAGAAAACAACTACTTTCCTGGCTATATGCCACGACGAACATTGAAATATATCTATTGAATACACACGATAAGAGTTTGAAAATAAAATATAAAAACTTCAGAAATTGAGAATTTGCATTCTCCTTCAGACAAGAATATGTATATGCACACATCATTCTGAATATTCAACAGAAAACAACTACTTTCCTGGCTATTTGCCACGTCGAACATTCAATTATCTGATGAACATTCAAAAGGGAACATGAAATATAAAAAATAAAATCCTCCGAAATTGAGAATTGACATTCTTCTTCAAATCGGATGAATAATATGATGTATAATGATATAGAAATATAACTTACCAATATATTCAGCATTGAAATGAAAATTGAAATGTATGGGAGAAGTATACTGGCATAAACTCTGATCTTGATGAGCTTGAAAACTTACAAAAAAAATCATTCATATTTGTCACACACAGGTTATATGACTTTATTGCAATGAAGCCATTTCGGATTTCTGAATCCTCATCAGTAACCATGATGTCCACTTATTCTTACAGCCAAAAGCAGTACATACATTGAATGATAATAATAATAATAATAATAATAATTTTTATTTTCTGTTAAATGTATAACATAAAACAGTAAAGTACGTCAAAAAAAAAAGAAAAAATATAACAAACAAACAATGCGACAGCATCACAATTAAATACAATATATTCATCACGTTACTAACATTACATATAGAATTACATAAAATACTCATCCAGCGTATAGCAGGCCTTTTGAATTAGCTGTTGTTTAAGCCTCTTTTTAAATATATTCAAGTTTTTGGAGCTCTTAAGTTGTTCATCAAGAGAGTTATATAGCTTACAACCAGTATAATGAAAACTTTTCTGGTACAACGTAGTCCGGTGTCTCTCAGGTTGGAGGTGGCTTTTAAAGCGTGTATTATGATCGTGCTTCTCAACAGTATTCAAAAACATGTTTTTATTTTTATAAACGTATAAACAAACTTCTAGTATGTATAAACTAACTACGGTTAGGATGTTGGAAGTTCTGAAATATGCTCTGCAACTTGTTCTCATATCGACACTAGCAAGAATTCGAATTGCATACTTCTGAAGAACCAGTACTCTATTCACATGAGCACAATTGCCCCAATTCAAAATCCCGTACTTTATGTGGGAATGGAAATTGGCATAGTACAACGAGAGTAGTATGTGCCGACTGCAGTGGTTCTTCATAAATTTCAGACTATAACAGCTACTCTGTAATTTTTTGCACAAATTATTGATATGATCAACCCAATGAAGCTGCCTGTCGAAAGTAACTCCCAATAGTTTTACTGACATGCTGCTGGTTATTTCATTATCAGAATCTTCAAATAGTTTGACTACATCTATCCTGCTGGAACCAAAAAGAACAGTTATTGTTTTTCCATGATTAAGTTGTAGATTATTATTTTTTGACCATTTCTCAATATTCGAATAAACCATTTCAGCAGTACTTTTTAGTCTATTTAGATCTTCATCTATAACCAATATATTCGTATCATCTGCATAACACGTAACATGAACATTCTGTATCTTCCTAATATAAAGTATAAGATCGTTAGCGAAAATATTGAAAAGAAGAGGACCTAAAACAGAACCCTGTGGCACACCTTGCTCGATATCCATTTCATCAGAAAAAGTGCTGTTCACTCTAATTATTTGTTTCCTCCTGCTGAGATATGAATCTATTAAATTCAGTGGCAAACCTCTTATTCCATATCTTTCTAGCTTGGCACAAAGTAACTGATGATTCACTAGATCGAAAGCCTTTGAGAAGTCAATGAAAATACCCAAAACAAACATTTTTTTGTCAATACTTGAAATTATTTTCTGACTGAACTCACAGAGTGCCGATATATATATCCGGGAAAAAAGTAAAGAATGAAAAGTGTCATTTCATAAACTGTCAACAGAGATGAAATTCTGTACTCTTCAGAAGTCACTGAAAAATTATATAATTTTGCAATTAATGCATTATTGTTCTTTCAGAGGGTGGTCTAGTGTGGATATGGAAAAAATTTCCATCATGAGATTTGATCGACTTTTGATATCTGTACATTCCATGTCCAAAAATCTTTCAGGCTGCGTAAAGAGTGTTCGTTTGTGTCCATTGCATTTCAATAATTTGTTCTGCTTTGTGACGTCATTAATCTGATCTGATCGGCTTGCTCTAAGAGCATCATCAAGGACACAAATAAACAGACCTCCTGTATACCCAGAATACCACAATGATATATTTGAAAATGCTTGAATACTCGGAAACTAAATTCTTCAATATCTTTCTGAAACTTCTCAAGAAATCATACATATATCTCTTGATGATCCTGAGTTGCGGCCTTATACTTATTCTGGCTACAGTAGATGCAAGACAAGCGAATAATTCTCTGGACGCTGAGAAGATGAAAGGTGAAAGAAAAATATCAAAAGAACGAAAAGGAAATGCAAGTGGATGTACATTTCGAGTTCATGAAATGTGAAAATAAAATCCTCGTCAGTGAAGGTTTCGGAATATCAGGAAAGCGATGTGAATCGCGAAAAATACATATACACGTTTGGCAAAGAACATTTTCTCATGGGGAAACTATCTCTTTTTGAAATACAAAATGTACCCAAATTCCAGGCACGGACTAGGAAAAAGGAAATTTCGATCTCTGCTCATTATCCCTGAAACGACATGAATTAATGAACAAAAAAATGTGAATAGCTCCTTTGGCACATTTGAACTATACTTTTAAAATTGAATATTGATTTCCGAGGAACATACCATTTGTTTCATTCTACTTGAAATTGAAGAAAAAAGAATGAAATAAACTCGGAAATAAAATATCACAATAAATTGCGAAACTGCATTCCTCCAGCCTCCCTGCACTTTTTTACTCGCTAAATTAATTTTGAATGGATTTTCGAATCATTTGAACATTTTGTTTGATTTCTTCGCAACAATTATTTTCAATTCGGTTCAACAACTGTTCTAATGGAACACCTAAATAATCAATCTCCAAATCTTTCGGATGGGAGAGGGCGACTTCCTTGGCCAGCTAGTTGCCCAGATTTCAACCCTCTCGATTATTTTTTGTGGGGACATTCGAAACAAAAAGTCTACAGTGATTCCATTACAATCTCTGTTTCTTGAAATCCTGGCCAAGGAAGTCGTCCTCCTCTTCCAATCCAACGATTTGGAAATTGATTATCTAGCTATTTGTTCCATTCATTAACGTCAACACCATAATGTGGCGGAGTACCATCATGTTGGAAATGTATGCCACTCTAATTGATGTTCTCAAGCATACCAGGCAGAATATTTTGGAGAAAATTGGAATAAACATTGCTCGTCAACCGTGGTAATACTTATGATACAATTAATTAATTGTTTATCAAACCACATCAAACATTGATTGAACATTTATCTGGGAATGGAATTATTTACTATGTGTGGATATTTATTTGCCCACTCATGAGAATTTCTTGAAACTAAAAATGCCGTCTTGGGTAAACTGGACTTCATCTGAAAATAATGTCCTTCTATGGCTGTAGTAATCCATCGGGAAAACGCAAGCCTAGGTGTTTGGTTACCTTCCAACGATTGAAGGTGGTAAACTTGCTGATAGGAAAACACTCGGGATAACAAGTCGTGGGTCATCGTACGTAATGACGTATCTCATAAAAATCGGAATTTGAGATACTGTCGTAACTCAGATGGACTTTCAACACGTGTCGCAACTCGAACATCGCTTTTACTTCGAACTTAAGAGTACTCGCTTGGCTTTTTCGTGAAAGGATTTTCAGTATTCCACCAGAAAACCACATTCATCCCCAAATGAAGAGAATTGTTTTTCAAAAGTGCAACAAACAATTCATTTAATCACGAAAACATAAAAATGTGCCAAAAAGGCGGAACAGCTAAGAACAAACATGAAATGAGCGAACAACAGAAACAAGATTATGGTTCTTCGCAATTTTCCGTAATGGGAATGGCCATTACCTTTCGATATTGCTTACGTAGGTATTATCGCACGGTGAGCGGTTTTTGCAGGAACTGACGTCTATGAACTCCGCTGACCTGATCGAAACTACGAGTGATGTTAATGCATAGGCATTTGTACTTCTTGACAATATTTATCGTCAAATGACTTATATTCTTATACTCTATGATCTCACAAAGAGTGGCGTAGCTCATTATTCATTGGTTTTCGTGTAATCAAATATAGATTACTCAGCCTATCACAAATTATTGGACTACCAAATCTCACGAAGTGACCTAACTATGAGAGTTACGTCAATAAGTGAGATATCATTAATGACGTATCTCAAGATCTGGTTCGCCGCGGAAATTAAAATATCGGGGGTGACGTCTCAAGTTCTGTATCATTAAAAGAATTATTTCGGTAATCCTATATAGAACATCTTCCTGCAGCATTGAAATCATTGGTTAAATCTCATTCTGAATTTCTCTGAGGCGTCTTGGAGTTTTTCTGCTAATATTCAGTATAATTTTCCAAGCTGTTGTCTTTCATGAATTTTCTTCAAGCAATGAAATGAGAGCAATATCAAATATTATAAATAATTGGTTCATCTGAGAGATATAAAATATCCTTGATTGATGATGTTATGAAGCTTTTATTTATAATATATAACTGCTAGAGGTGGTAGAAATTTACCAATAATTGTTTGAGTGACCATTTTCTACAAAGAATTGATGCCTTTAGTACGGATGTTTCATCAATTCTTGAAAGCATCTTGAAATTTTTCTGAGAACATTCAGCTTGGTATCCCAGGCATTTTCTGCCTCTCATGGATTTTCTATTAAGCAATGATAATCAAGGTAATAATTCTTGGTAGTAGATACTCACTAAAACGATAGAAATTCACACTACTCGTAACTGCTGATGTCTTCACAACACAAAATGCGAAATGTGAATGAGGACTTCAGTACTGATTAGTAGTGCCAGGAGCAATCGATCTCAAAATAGCGGGTTTGCCTTGATTGGATGGAAATGACATAATGACTCAAACGTTTCTTCGAATGGAATGAAAATAATTGTTATACAGTGTGTCCCACTTACCATGCTCACCATGGGTATCTTTTTAACGGTGAGAGATACGAGGTCAGTTAAATGACACCAAATGTGGAGTTTGTCAAGGCCAACTATAATGTGAAAAAATATTTTGATAAAATCTATTCGTTTTTGTTTTATACGCAAAAAACAGATTTTGATAATTTTCATGTCTCCTCCGTAACTTCTTTATTTATGAAAATATTCAAATAGGAATTTCACATTCTCATGGCAGTTTTTCGAAGTGGTTTCGAAAAGAATATGAAATTTATACCAACTCTTCTAGAATTTGAGATATCAAAATTATTTGGCTGCCGCCATCTTGAATTTATAAATTTTAACAAAAAAATCATGATCTCCGACCTCAAAAACCCCCACTTATCAATTCTGAATGAAATCGTACCAAATCTTGTCTGCCATCTTGGAGCAGCCATTTTTTTTAATTTCAACAAAAATTCCATAACTCCGATTTACTTGAAATTTGGCAGGTGTTCATAATTTCGGTGACAATACATTATGGATTTTTTTTTGAAATAAAAAAAAATGGCTGCTCCAAGATGGCGGACAAGATTTGGTCCGATTCCATTCAAAATTGTTAAGTGGAGGTTTTTGAGGTCGGAGATCATGATTTTTTTGTTAAAATGTATAAATTCAAGATGGCGGCTTCCAAATAATTTTTTGTTTTTGTATAAATGACGATAACTCCGTTGTTATCAACACAAAACTATTACTGCGACATATCATCTGTAAGAGAAAAAAAAGTTATTCGTAACTAAGTCATAGTGAGCTATGACCTTCATTTGAAAAACTAAAGTTGGTGCTGATATCTCGAATTCTAGAAGAGTTGGTATAAATTTCATATTTTTTTCGAAATCACTTTGAAAAACTGCCATGAGAATGTGAAATTCCTATTTGTATATTTTCATATATAAAGAAGTTACGGAGTAGACATGAAAATGATCAAAATCTGTTTTTTGCGTATAACACAAAATCGAATTGATTTTATCAAAATATTTTTTCACATTATAGTTGGCCTTGACAAACTCCACATTTGGTGTCATATAACCGACCTCGTATCTGTCACCGTTAAAAAGATACCCATGGTGAGCATGGTAAGTGGGACACACTGTATACACAGAATATTCTTTCAGGATCATCAGTTCGTTTGAAATTCTTCTTCAATATTATAGAAATATTCGTAAACTTATGAAATATTTATTTTTTGGCAATTCTAATGAAAATACACGAGTGAAAATATATACTATTCGTACTCAACCTGGGTTTTGGTTGTATACTCCAGGATATAGGGGTGAACCTGTTTTAGTGGTCAACCGGTATACTACTCACATTTCATAGCTGACTTCGGAATTGTGAAAATATTCACAGTATGATGGAGAACTGCCCTTTGTCCTTATAATGCACCCTTTGTTCTGCATTTAACTCAATTTCAATATACTAATGCATCAATGAAAAAGGGTTCCATCTAGGCTTCTAGTCGTAATGTCATCAAAAAAATGCTTGCTGCACTTTCCAGCATCCCACTCAGAAAAAATCCCATGGGAGTGACTCGTGTGAACAGAATGTTGGTGCAGGGAAAGCGGCCCTTGATAATTTGATTTCAATTTTATTGCCTAGAACGAGTGAGAAGATGAATCAACATCTAGTGGAACATGAATGACCCCCGATTTTCTCGAATTATTTTCTTTATCGATGTGATTTGTGAGATTATTTTGAACATATTTCGCCATATTATTTTTGCGCATTTATTTGCTGGAAATTCCACTCTGGATTTATCGGGAAAACAACCTCCAAACATAACGCCAATTGACAGTCATATGCCCGAGATCACCTTTCGCCAACGTACTATAAGGAAGATTTCATTGGGTCTCAACACCAACAAAGCTTGTGGCTCCGACGGAATCCCACCGGTTGTTCTCAAGAAATGTGCTTCCGAACTAACACCTGTTCTCTGCAAGTTGTTCAACTACTCTTACAAATTGGGGATATTCCAGTCCAACTGGAAAATTGCATGAGTACAACCAGTTCCTAAAAAAGGCAGAAAGACCCTACCTAGCAACTACAGAGCGATCGCACTGCTATCTATTATTTCAAAGATCATGGAGAAGGCTATCAACATCGAGCTTATGAAATACCTGGAACATTCAGGTACTATTAACGATAGGCAGTATGGCTTCCGTCAACAGAGATCAACTGGTGACCTGCTCGCTTACGTCTCACATAATTATATGGCAGCAAATCTATTGAAAAATATCGTGAAACCTAAGCCGTGGCACTTGATATGTCCAGAGCATTCGATCGAGTCTGGCACCACGGACTCCTCGCCAAGCTTCCATCTTATGGCTTGCCTCCCCAGCTATGTTCTCTGCTAGCTAGTTTTCTCTCAAACAGGTCTCTCCATGTAGTGGTCGACGGAGTTTCATCTGCCTCTCTTACCATAAATGCTGATGTTCCGCAAGGATCAATTCTAGCACCAATACTATTCCTACTCCATATCAACGATTTGTTGGAAGCAACTTCATGTCCAGTACACAGCTTTGCGGACGATAGTACCCTCCATACCGCCTTCTCTTCCAGGGCTCCAATACCAGCCAGGCAAATCAGAAACGAACGAGGAAGAAATGTTGACAACATCGATATGGACTTGGCAACAATTCTCGAATAGGGATCCAATAACTTGGTAGATTTCAATGCAAACAAAACACAAGTATGCCTTTTCTTTAGAAAATCCGATCTTACTGTGCCCAAGCTTGTCAGGAGAAACCATACCTTTGAAGACATCCATTTTGATGCTTAGTTCACTATCAGCAATAACCTTTCTTGGGAAAATCACGTGAGATCAATTGCAAAAAGTGCATCCCAAAAACTTGGTTTTCTGTTTCGGGCCAGGAGCTATTTCACTTCCAGTCAGCTGCGGCACAGATCCGACCTGTCCTGGAATACTGTTCCAAAATTTGGAGTGTGGCACCCAAACATACCCTGAAACCGTTGGATTCTGTCCAATTCGTCTCGTGGGTGATGCCTCACTCACAAACTCACTCACTTCTCTGGAACACCGTAGAAAAGTTGGCGATCTGGCTCTATTGTATAGATATTTTCATGGACGATGCTTTTCTGAGTTATCAACAATTGTACCTCCCTTGGCAGTCCCCGCGAGATTAACCCGTCGAGTTGAGGCTTCGCACCCCTTCGTGGTCACTTTGGAGACCTGCAGAACATCTATTTCCAAAGACTCGTTCTCGCAACGAACAGCGAGGCTCTGGAACACATTGTCAAGGGAGGTGTTCCCCGATGCATATAACCTCCAGAAATTTAAGAAGAACACCAATTCCTACCTTATATCCCTTGTTTCTCAAGATTTTCTCTGAACATTACAGGATATCCCTTTACGTGGGAACCATCAGAACATGAAAAAAAAAAGAAAACGCTTCGTCCCGGCTTCGCACGGTTGGTGTACCCATTCAAAAAATAAGACATTTGTTGCAGTACTTGCAATCGTTCTGAGCTATGCGCGTATCTACAGTACATATTATATGTTATTTTCTTTCAATTTTTCGTGCTTACCTTTACCTACTATCATATAGGTACTCACACCTATTCTCATTCTCCCAGTATCTTTTCTGATTGACATTATTGATACCCTGAAAATTTTTTACAGCCATTCTCGTCATTTTCTTCATTGAAGGATCTGAACTTTATTCATGTGGTGTTTTGTTTCAAAGATCTCATCCTGTAAAAATTGTGAAACGTGAGGTGTCCACCGTGGAAATAGTTGACAAAATGCCATACAAACAAGTGTGTCGGGTGCCAAATTTTAGAGAATCATCAGCTGATGGTTTTCAGTATTTTGGCGAAGGCTTAAAAACTGGAATTCTCACGCGGACGTGACTCATACCGGGAGTCACGTTATAGTGAGGAAGTGAATTTATCTAATGTTGTTTCAGAAATTGAATATTCCACAACTCCAGATTGTTAGGAAGCAAACGTGATTCTGATCGTGTGTGTTAGAGGGAATAATTTTATCTGTCCTGTTGCACCCAACATATCAAGATATATCATCGCGTTCGACGTCTTGGGGTCTCAAAATTCAAATACCTTGAGTTCTCTCAAACCCTCACTGTATTTCTAATCGTTTTTTTTTTGTATTTCTCTCTATTTGTATCTGTATCTGTATGTATAGTATATTCCGGGTGGTACATTCAAGACTACCCACCCTCGATAACACACAGGAAAATGATTTCGCAAAAAAATGTAGGTTTTTATTTGGAGGGAAACACCGTTTGACGCAAAAACGATATTACACACTCAAAAAAATTGATGGGTTGAATCAACCAAAAAGAGCATATGAACATGAGCCTATCTGGTTTAATTATTATTAATCAACCAGCAAACAATAGTTGAATATGTTTAGTCACCATACGAATGTAATTGTTGTTTTGATCAAGAAAATTGGTTATCAACCAGATTTTGATCTCACAACAAAATGAGTGGTATGTTAACCATCATTTTTGTCCCTTCATCTATATTTTGTATAGATAGCCATAATATTTGGTTCACCAACAAAATGCATAGTAGTTCTTGTTCCACTAAATTAATACAGATTTCGAATAAACGTCAAGTTTATTCATTACATGGTGGTCAACTCTACAAAATATCTACGGTATAAGTCTCTTCATTTGTAATTTCTCGTCTCCGTTATCTGAATGTACTCTTCCATTTATCCTTTATGACACTCAATGGACGTTATTCAATTGCTACCACAGTTTATCATCTTCTTCCTGCAAGAAATGTATAGAATTGAAATATGAATTTAACGATCATCTGATGAATTTTCCTTATCATGACTATTAATTGAGAAGACTACATCAGTGGTACTCCTTGGTGGTCCTGAGAAAAAGAGACGAACTTAAGCAATAATTTCAGTGTATTAATTCATTACCAAATTCAGTACTAAATTACAGCTCGATATTGAATACAGTGATTACATAATCGACTTACCAAAATCACTTCATTGCAGAATAAAGGTATAACGTGAAAAGATAATATCAAAATAATATAGAGCCACAACACCAAGAACAAAATGAGACAACAGCAACAAAATCTCATGTGGACGCTGTCGCCCTGCAAATACCATTGGGAAGATCACAAGCTCATTGTCAACCCTTCAAAGAAGGTTGGTTGATTTCAACCTGTGACAGTGAACGAGCTGTAGCAACATATTAGTTATAGTTGCAGGTTGATTTTACCTTCTTTTTCGTTTGATTACCAACTTTAACAGTGAGCAAGCCGTAATGATATTTTAGTTACAATATAATATAGTTGGAATACTATCTTTAGTTTGATTTGAATCACTTATATGTTGATTATATAACTTCCTATTCGTTTGTCTACCAAATATAACAGTGAGCGAGCTCTTATGATATTTCAGTTACAGTTATAATGTTGTTGAAATACTATTCCTAGTTCGATTTGACTAATTTTTACAAATTATTGGTTGCACTACAAAAATATTATCAAAACCAACTAATATTTTTGGTTGACGTTGAATTTGTTCATGTACAATTTGTCCTTAATTGTTTTGACGATCACCTAATCATTGAATGTACCATCATTGTAGTTTTATTCAACAATTATAATGATGTTGTTGATAAAACATATTTTTTGTCAATTCAACCCATACTATTTCTTTGAGTGCATACTTCAACCGTCTTCCATCCCACTTGTTAATTTTGGTAATAATTAGACTCACAATTTAGTGGATTGTATGAAATTATACCTTTATTCACTGACAAGTTGTCACAAAATTAAAATTCTTTTTCGACGTGACATTTAACATATAGGGTTAATCAACTGACAATATTCATATAAGGTCATTCAATTACTTAAATACAACATTCTCTCCTCCGTGAAGAGATCATATCTTCACCCATTAATCGCTTGATGTAGGCAAATTACATAATTTTGTCACTGGTCGAGTATAAACTCCCTTGTTGGTTTTAACTTTGGCTACCCGAACAATATTGTCTTTGCCAGGATATACTTGTTCCACACGACCCAACAACCATTCATTTCTCGCCAACTTATCGTCAACAATGAGAACTATATCCCCAACTCTCAGTGGTTCGGTTTTGGAATGCCACTTGGAACGTTTAATTAATGTTGGTCGATATTCTTTAATCCATCGCCTCCAGTAAAAATCAGCCAAAGTCTGTGCATTTCTCCATTGCTTACGCCCACATTTTGAGTCACGGCCACACGATATTACTCCACCTGGTCTGAGTAATAGGAAGTGATTCGGAGTAATGGCTTCCGGTTCCGCGGGATCCATGGAAATATGTGTGAGTGGTCTAGAATTAACCATGTATTCAATTTCTGTTAGTAAAGTAGAAAGTACTTCCTCTTTGGGATTCATCGAAGTCAAAGTAACTTTGAGCGCTGTTTTTACTGAACGAATCATCCGTTCCAAAATACCACCCATATGTGCAGCTAAAGGTGGATTAAATTTCCATTTGATACCTTTGCTAGAGAGAAAGTCAGTCAGATGTTTTTGATCCCATTCCTGAACCCACTCTTTCAATTCTCTCTCTGCACCAACGAAGTTGGTTCCATTGTCGGTGAAGAATTCTTTTGGTTGCCCTCTTCTTGAGATAAATCTTCTTATAGCTAAGATTGTAGAGCTAGTGTCAAGACTTGCGGCCAGCTCAATATGTATAGCTCTTAGGGTGAGACAGGTAAAAAGAACGCCATAACGTTTCTCTACTCTTCTCCCAACAGAAACAGCCATTGGCCCAAACAGGTCAATTCCAACGTATGTAAATGGATGTACAAACTCTTCTAACCTTTCTTTTGGTAGATTTCCCATCTCCGGTGGGCTAGGTTTGCATTTCCTGATCTGACAAGCTTTACAGGAGTTAAAACATTTCTTAACTGCGTTACGTAATCCAATGATCCAATATTTTGTACGTAAATTATTTACAACTGTTTCTAATCCTATATGTCCTGCGACCTCATGAAAATGTCGGATGAGAAGTTGTGTATATTGATGCTTGGCGTCAAGTATTATTGGATATTTGGAGTCGAATTCTATATTTATGCTTTCAGATATTCTTCCACCAACTCTCAAGATTGAATGTTTATCCAGAAAGACTGATAGTTTGAAAAGTCGACTAGTTTTCTTCAATTCTCTGTTCCTTCCAAATTCTTTCAGTTCTTCGTTGAAACAATTTTCCTGACTCTTGCAAATCCACAATACTGAGGCTTGTTCAACTTCTTCAGTTCCCAGTATTAGATTTTTGGGTCTCTCTGCCTTATGCAGCTTCATAACCTTGATAAAATATATCAACCATCCCGTAGATCTTATCAACCTGGTCCATTTAGAAAACCTCCTGATATCAGGTAAGTAATCACGATTTGCAGTAACCGTTATAAACAGCAGATGTTCTTCCTGACATCTATGTAGCACGGGTTCATGGGGCCAATGATCACGGCTTTTACTCAGGAAATCAGGACCTTTGAACCATGGACTGTCTTCATGGAAACTCGTAAACTTCAGCTCTTTAGTAGCTAGGTCGGCTACATTTTTTTCAGAAGGGACCCAATGCCATTGTGAAACTTCAGTTTGTTCCTGAATTTCTCTTCACATTCATTAATGTTGTGATTGGCGTCTTCACAAAATGCACATTCATTATTCGCATTTCCATATTTTTTCGTTGCAACCATTACACTATCTTTTTTTATAATGGGTTTGAAATTCGGTTTTCGATAGGGTTGTGATATTGCTGCAACTAAATTCACTTCCTCCTCTAACCAGTTGTCAAAATGCTCCAGTGAAATACGGACCCCTCTCAGTTCCAAATGATATTTGTATTTACCCCAACTATATTTTTGATATTGAGGCAATTTTTCCATCAATGTAGCTAAAAGATCTGGATTGAACAAGTAATGCTCGTGGTCAAGCGTTTTAATCGTGGTAACCATGCTGCTGACTGCGTTCAAAAAGTCAATACTTGTTTCTATTCTTTCATCTTTAATAGGATACATCTTCTTTGCTCTATCAATCAAAGAAAGGATTATCCATTCTGGTCGGCCAAAATTCATTTCTAACATTTTAATGATTTTTGAGACGTTCTTTGGCGAAGTCAATAACGCTCGTACGGATTCCCTTGCTCTTCCTTTCAATGCTTTGTCTAAGCGCAGTAAGTTTTCATCGTCACTGATATCATACATTTCAGTAGAACGCTTGTATTCACTAATGAATATCGGCCATTCAAATAATTCTCCTGCGAAATATGAAAGATCTCTCTGTTTTTGCTGCAATAGTATCTTACTGGTTGCAGCAGAATTTTCGGCAAATTTTTTAACAATGTCTAAAAGAATTTCTTCCTTATTCGTCACTTTCTCATTCTTGTCCACTGGGTCCGGTTTCCTCTCTGTGGTCAAGTTACAAAAATCATAGTTTTGAGTACAGTCTGACACTACACACTTTTTTGCTTCTTCGATCCATTTATTTAAAACGGAACTGGCGTATAATTGTGGTTCTTCATGTTCAGGTATACGACAATAATCCTCTTCCTGTTGCTCTAGAATTTCTTTACGGATTTTCATCTCCTTTATTAATAACTCTTTTTTCTCCTCGATGGCTCTCAGTCGTTCATATGATTCTTCATCTGCAAGTTTTTTCTGTTGCTCTATCATCATTAAATCCAAACTGAGTTTGGATAAAATACTTTGTTTGGACGAAACAGACTCTGATTGCTCACTTGGTTTATCAGAATCTTGTTTTCTATTGCCCAGATATGTTTTTGCAGACCTCTCTACGTGATCTTCTCTGATATTAGCGGAATCTTCAGGCACTCCAGCACTGCTAGTTGAAGCTCCATATCCGATCACGGTCGCAGAATATCGTTTTGGGGGAACACCTTTGTTCAATCTAGAGCTTCTCCGCGGCGGGATGGTTTTTCCATCGAAGCTCCCGTTTTTTTGTTCCATAGCGCGATTCACTTTAGCTCGAAAGGACCAATGTTAATTTCGGTAATAATTAGACTCACAATTCAGTGGATTGTATGAAATTATACCTTTATTCACTGACAAGTTGTCACAAAATTAAAATTCTTTTTCGACGTGACATTTAACATATAGGGTTAATCAACTGACAATATTCATATAAGGTCATTCAATTACTTAAATACAACACCACTCAATAATTTGAATATGGGAAGGAGAGTCATGTTATACATCATTGCAAAGGTAATTTGATTCTGACATTAGCAGTGCATTTTTTTTGAATTCCAACAAAGCTTCCTCGAGATATTCGAGTTCGAATAGTATGTTGGATAATGGTCAAATATTATTATTATCATTATCAATAACTAGAAAAACATGTTCAAATGAGGATGTGGAATTTGTAAATAGACTCTACCACTGTCTGGAAGTCAAATGAGGTCCTCATGAACTTTTGTTGTGGACAACCATACACTGATTTATTCCATATACCGGGTGGCTACGGAAGTATTGCCTACGGAATATCTCAGTTATTGTATGAAGTAGGTTTGTGAAATTTGGAGCGTCGATATAATGACATAAGAGCTAGAATTTGAGCATATTGATATGTCGAAGTTAACTTCCGGTCTGACCGGAAGTAACATCAACTTTCTTATTTTAAATGGAAACCCTATTTTTTTTTCTTTTCGCTTTATTCAGCATTCAATTCCCTTTCTAATGACATATCACAAGTTGATATCTAACCAGAAACTAGATTAGAAAAAAATTATTATTGATTTTCACCGAGTAGGCCGTGGAAGCAAAATGAAAGCCAAAAAATGACTTTCTATTATATCATCAGAAAGGAATGGTCATGCTGAATAGAACACGCAAGAAAAAGTTGTATGTTCCTATTTAAGTTATGGACCTACAGAGTATTGTTTTTTTCCCAATTTTTCCAATATTTTTTTTGGCGGCTTTTTATAACGCCGACGAATGAAAATGAAATATCACAGTAGTAGCAACTGTTATCAAGTGACGTATGATTTCCATAGCCAACTTTTCAATTTTTAGCTTTCATTTTGCTTCCACGGCCTACTCGGTGAATTTCAATAATAATTTTTTTCTGATCTAGTTTCTGGTTAGATACCAACTTGTGATATGTCATTAGAAAGGGAATTGAATGCTGAATAAAGTGAAAAGAAAAAAAAATAGGGTTTCCATTCAAAATAAGAAAGTTGATGTTACTTCCGGTCAGACCGGAAGTTAACTTCGACATGTCAATATGCTCAAATTCTAGCTCTTATGTCATTATATCGACGCTCCAAATTTCACAAACCTACTTCATACAATAACTGAGATATTCCGTAGGCAATACTTCCGTAGCCACCCGGTATATTCAATAATATGCCATTTGAAATCGTTTATATCGAAAACTTGTGTAACAAATCAATGTCGCCGCCCATGCTCTCTTTTAAATATAATCAAATGTATATGTAATATTCTCTCAACTGTGGTTATGGTTAGGAGGGGATTCCCGAAATGTCTTGCGCTGGTCATTTGACTTCTTGAACGGCAGTTTTCTCAACCAAGTGAATAATCTAACATCCACGTCGATCGAACCCAAATTTGGTGTTTTTGATTTTCTATGTGCCCAATGTTCCTTTGGAACATCTTGTCCTGTGCCTGCATTTCATATTTAGGTGGGTAAAACTCTTTTATACTACTTTATGATTGTTTATTCGATCCCTTCAGGTCACATGTTAATTATACCTACTTTTCTTTAGTTATTGGTATGATTGCTTCACCTCTTATATTATGTGATGTACTGTACGTCCTAGGGCTCATTAGCGCATTTCATATTTAGGTTTTCGACGTTTTGCTCAACCACGTGATTTGTTTAACTTAAGAAGTGAATAAATAGTCTCCTGAACCATCAGCGTTTCTATCAGCAAACCCACCAAACCCCTGAGACTGTTACACTTGTTAGAATTCAAAAAAACTTTGCACTGCTAGTGTCAGAATTGAATGACCTTTGCAATGATGTATTAAATTTATCGATGGGGTTGCTCTGGGAAGTAGAGGGTCGGCGTATATGTAGGTATTATCCTTTTTGTATCAAACGGTGTTCCCCTCCAAATAAAAATCTATGTGTTTCGTTATTTTTTTGTAAAATCACTTTACTGCGAGTTATCGTGGGTGGATATAGTCTTGAATGGACCACTTGGTATATCTTATTTCAAACTCGCGAACCGTAATAAGTTTTCATTTATGTAATGCATGTTAGAGAAGGTTTCAATGAAAATTAATCACCTTGGGAAGCATAATGTAGTGGAAAAATGAAGATATACCTATACCCCATTCAGAAAAATTGACTGATGTCTAGTTATGTATGTCACACCTCTTCATTTCAAACTAATAAGAAAATGAGTGAAGTTCCACTCAAATTCCACTTAATAATGTCTCAATTTCAGTCCACGCCCGATTGAGTCGAAAATTCACTCTATACTCAAGCGTTAAATATAGTATTTCACGATAAGTAATCAGAATTGAGACAAAAACGTCGAGGTCAAAGTCGTCAGTTTGGATTTGAATGAATTTCAGTTTTGAGTTTTCCTGAGTAACTGAGTAAGTCATTGCTGATCATTGTGAATATTGAATAAGTCGAGGAATGAGTGCTCTCATGATCTTTATAGAGTGATTTTTAATCTAAAATGAGTACTTTCCAACTCCACTTCTATTAAGATTTGTAGATTGTAGATTGTTAATGGGTCGTATAGGCTAGGAGACCTCTCGATCACTGCGACCTAGATGATCTATTGTGTTTGCCCTTATCTAGTTTTTGTCCTCTAACCCTAGACTTCTGATGCAGCCTAAAATTTTCCTGACGGATAGACCGGTTCTAGGTGATTCAGCCTTTGGCGGACTAGTACTTTACATGAGCATCAAAGTATGTGTTCCGCGGTTTCGGTCGCATTGTTGCAAAAGCGGCAAGTGTCAATCTCCACTAGGCCCATCTTTTTGAGGTGGTACCTCAGAGGGCAGTGATAAGCTTTAGTTCTGTTTTGCTGATGCTGAGTAGCTCTTTGGCTCGGTTCTGCGAATGGTTGATGAACCTGTTCGCTTGTCGTTGACCTGGAGCTGCTCTCCAGTAGGAGGACTTTTTAATTTCTTCCATTTCCTGAGTTCTCCCTTTTTGATTATCCCACAAAAACGCTGAGGACCAAAGAGTGAAGATGCTGCACCTTTTTTTGCAAGGAGATCAGCTGCCTCATTTCTTTTGATTCCTTCATGCCCTGGAACCCACATAAGTATGACGTTGTTGTCCTTTCCCAGTTGCATGAGTGTTTCAAAGAAGTCCCATGTAAGCTTTGATGTGTAAACAAATGATTTCAGGGCTTTTAGTGCGGCTTGGCTGTCTGAGCAGATATATAATATATGTTGGCACCCCTCAGACCTTTGCCCAGGCATCTTTGTTATTGAGATATGCAGCATTGTTTCCTGGAGTTTATGTATAGTGATCACTATAAATAAATTATCGAATTTTGACACTACTTAACTAGTTTATTGATTTTGGAAACTACCTTGCCTGATGGAAATAACTATGATACAAGAAATGAGGGTTGTGTCTAAGACTTGCCTCATTTCATTTCTCAAAAGAATTTCAGGAAAAATGAGAAACTAGTATTATTACAAAATATTAGATTTTAGCTCACTGTTTTTTTGTCTCCCTCCGCTATGCGTCGAGAGACAACACAACCTGGAGCTAAAATCTACTACACAAAGAGAAACTCAAAGTCATCACCACAACTAGTTCATAAAATGAACGACAATGGGTTTTATGAACTAGTTGTGGTAATGACTTTGAGTTTCTCTTTGTGACCATTGCATTCCACTTTGAGTATTTGGCTTTTTCCCTAGTTAAAATCTACTACTTTTATTCCTTCTTCAATAAATAACTAATTATCACTATACAATTTTTTTCTTCTGATTTTATTGATGTATTATTTGTTGCATAATAATGTTGATGTTGTTTTCGTTTGTGTTTTTTTTCATTATGCTATAGGTATTTACTTGTTCATGGTTTGTCAATCAGACTCTTATCTTGACAATCGAATAAATTATTGATTGAGAGATTGATTGATCTCTTTCGACTGATTGTATACATATATTGGGTCAATTTGTCATGATTTATTCTCAAGATTCTCTTACAATTATAGTTGATCAATCACACTGTACTCCTAAAAAAAAAAAAAAAACAAATTCAAAGTAATTTATGGCATCAGTAGGTATTTGAAATGTTTTTACGATCAATCTGGTCTCGCCATCCAAAATCAGGTATGGCATCCTCTCGCAACCAAGGTCGTAAAATGTCACATCAATCTGCTGGAAAAAATTATATCACCAATAAAGAAACAGAGCGATAGACAAAGGCTGTATGTAACGTTTTTCACAAAAATATTTTATGTAGGGAGTCCAAGAATGACGTTCGTGTATACTCCAGGAGGTAATTATTATCTTTGTTATCATTACTCCTAGTATCACGAAATTTTGTGCCTAAGGGTGATTTGATATACAGGTACGTACAAAACTCATGACCGAAGCTATGAAAATGTCCCAAGTTTTATTGTTTCAATATTTATCTCATTTCTACTACCAGAACATGATTTTTCGAACACTTTGACATGAAGAAGGTATTCCTGTTAGATTGCCGTAAATCGAACCATTTTCGAAAAGTGTCATTCTTCATTTCGATGTAAAAAAAATTAACAATGATTTTGAGCTTGTGTTCTTATAATAAAAAAATGAAACTTGATAATTAGAATTCCACATTTCCAGTTAGTTTCGTGATGTTGATTTATTGAGAAAATATCCGCAATGTAAAATGACTGAATTCCACAAACTTATATTCACTAGGTGAATATTTTTTTGACATCAAAATGATATATGAACTTCGAAAATGGCTGGTTTCACGGCATTCTAACAGGAATACGTTTTTTATGTAGAATTGTTTGAAAAATGATATTCTGGTAGGAAAAATGAGATAAACTTGAAAATAACAATACTTGGAGCATTTTTTTAGCATCGGTTACTAGTTTCGTACCTCCCTGTATATTGAATCTTGCTTTTCGTATCAAGAACCGATTTGTAAGATCGAATCACCCATGAGTACCAAATTTCGTGATTCTAGGGTCAACGGTTACAAAGATAATTGAAGAAAATTGTATTTAAGAACCCACCTTCAAAGGAAGCTTTTTCGGGCATATGTTGATAGGAACATTTTTTTCTTATTTTCATCTGCAGATTTTCCGCCTGGAGTATAAGAACGTAATTCTGGGTCAGCCTGTATAGCTTATGGATGATGACATCACAAATGAAATATCGAATCACTTTTGATGTCACTTCTGCAATTAAGTTTTAATAAACCTGATTATCTGAAAATCAATTAATCAATAAATATTCTAATTCGAGATAGTCTGATTCGATTGAATTTCAGCCATCATTGAGTGAAAGGCGAAGACACGAACGTGGCGGAGCTTGTACAGGAATTCTTTTAATTTTTTAATCAATCCCCCGAGTAGAACATAAATAAACATATAACTGGCTCCTAATTTGCAAAAATAGGAATTTATATAAGATGTTGATCTCATATTGACGTACTAGTGTTCATATAACTACCATTTCAATATTCGAACTGTCAACGAACAGCTTTTTTGTATTATCGAAATGCAAATTTTGCATTCGCTCGGCTTCGCTAGACGCTCCGCCTCGGATCCTAATAAAACAATCTACTATTTTCTCAAATGGAACCCCTACAGACCACCTACATAGCTCTCTAGAAATCTAGAACATACACAGTGAAAAAAAAATAACACCAGGTCAAACCAGCTAACACCCTTGGGTGTCCCCTGAGGTTCTGATTATTCTAGTGAGAATTTACACTGATATTTTTAACACCATCATAGGATGTCATTCATTCTTACATACAGTCGAGATCTACACTAGAGTATCTAGAGCTAATTTGATCGGTTCGTGTTATTCAACACCAAAGTGGTGACTGTACAATCATTTGGTGATTATTTTGACACTGTATCTGTTGCGTTTTTACTTTCACTGATGATAGTATGATAATATGTGAATATTTTTCGGATATTTTTCAGTTGTGAAAACACACTTATCGAGTGTTATCACGCTGAGGAGCAGTGTTTTCTTGTCTGCATCTGAGTGTTGAATAACAAAACTCTGACATACTAACATTAGTATTCAGTGTATAAAATGATCCAATGTTGTGACTTACAAAACATCTATCAGCTGATACTATTTGTAGGCTGTCGAGAAACGAGCGTCGAAGGAGCGCTAGTGTCACCATCTATCAAGATATTTACTAAATATTTTTCTGTGCACAAAATTTCTACTTTGATATTCAATTTCATGTTCAATTGTTGTTGTTTTTGTATTGTATTTATTGCATTATTTTCACGAAATCATCCGTTCTTATGGTCACCTATCAATCTGGATACCAGAATTCGTGGATGATGATATACCTACACAATGTTGATCCATTCTTCAATGAGTTCAGATTTTTCAGTGGGTAATTTCATTATCAGCAACATTATTTATTCACATGGGAGAATGCAAGACGATGGGGGAACTATATTAGCCCCAAATCTCATAATTCATACACGGTTCTTATTTGTTTGTGATTGGTGAGGGTGTAACTAGGTGATAATTTCATATAATAAGTGTATTTTTTGCGTTAACTTGGATAATACCACTATCGAAAGTAATTACTTTTCATCCTGTTGGTGTTTCTCTTGAATGGATATTTCAGAACCCCTCTAAATTACCACATCCGTGTAATTTTTCACTATGACTGTGTGAATTGACACCACTGTACACGGTATTATCAAATTTCTGATAATACTGGTAAGATATTGCTAATCAAGTGTTGATTCAATCGGAGTTATTTCTGAAATCCACTCGGTTGAAATTACACTCGGAAATTTTTCACTGTGTACAAATGCATTACCAACCAACAAATAAAAAAATAAAAAAATCGGACCACTATTTTTTTTTTTCAAGAAGATAGGTCAAATATCAAGTGCGTCACTTTTTTTGGAAATGAGTGTATGTAACTCGTATATTATATAATACCAGTAATTACCTAGAATAAATATGATGGAACTTCTGGCATTCCTTATATTCGCATTTTGAAATTGGAATTGGGGTCCTACCTACAAACCATACTTATTTTTATTATATGGGTTACCTATAAACGTACCTATACGCCGTATTCAAAAATTCAACCAACCCATCTACAACTTCTTTTGGTTTCATCTCCAGTGCTAAAATTTTCTGAATAGCTTCAGTGCTACTTTTTATGAATGAATTCGCTATTCATTCAACCATTCATAGTATCCATGTAGAAGTGCATATTTCGTGTGATGCGTCTGCAGAGGTCGAGGCAGAGGTCCAGCAAAAATCACTTTTGATGGTGATATTTTGAATGGATCCTTGCAAATTTTTTGACAACAAATATAAATGTATAAGTGAGGCATCTCTCGAACTACTTTTCCAAAAAAAAATATACCTAGTGAGAAAAAATATAGTGAATTTGGTCAATTTTCTGGAATTTTTTTCGACTATTTTTTTTTTCAAAATTTTGAAAAAGTACTCCGAGAGATGCCTAGATCTAACCTTCTAGAAACGGAACCGTGAAAAACAATCTTAAATTTATTCAGCGAGCTTCGAGTATTTTGATTTCTGCCGTTCCTTGTGTCCCCAATGAGGTCCCCAATGATCGCTCATAGGGTTAAACCCCTCTTAAGGAAAAAATGACATATCATTTTTATATTTCGGTGCAGTAACAAATTGTATACAGTCAAAAATCAACAACTACTCCGTGAATTCCCTTGTAGTTCGAATAATTCTCCAAGTAAGCTGTGGTAATCAACATTTCTGAATCCTGTCATAAGATGACACTTGTTTTGACCTGTTGAACTAGAATATGTAGAAATATACAGGGTAATCCGGGGTAATCCATTTGAAAAAAATGAAGTTTCTGGCAGTTCCGGAGAAACCGGAAGTCCACCATGTTGGATTGTAATGTCATCAAATCCGAAATGGTTGCTTACATAGCTGTACCAAATTTCAGAAAAATCCTTTCAGGAATGCAGAAGTTACAGGGATGGCCTGATACCCTGTGTCACCCGGTACATTTTGAGAGAAAATCTATTTTTGCCGTTCCACATCTCGTCGCGACAACTGTTTTTTTCTATTTCCAAAGTGTCCTGCGCGACCGTCGGATAAATACAAACTCAACAACGGCATAAACGAGAGCTCTTAAAAATCGTGTCGGTTCGAGTTTCGGTGCAAACGAAAAAAAAAAAATCGTTGGAATTTTTCTGTGTTAGTGTCGACTTTTGGAGTTTTTACGCTTACTATGTGAAACTGAAGTTTTGTTGTGAATGTAAATATTGACCATTTGCCAAGTCAAAGGCAGATGATTATGTGATATTTGTAGTTTTAGTCAGTGCGTTGTTGTGAAACACGAATCAGTAAATGGCCGAGTATACCAGCTGCGACAATCTTATCTTTAGCACAGTTTTTGTGGCATCATTTTTTGTTTCTGTCTCTTTTTTTTTCTAATCTTGCATTGCTGTTTTCAACATTCAAGCTTGCGAACAAAAAATCAATAAGTTCCTCTAACAATTGTTATCTGATGATTTCCCTGGCATTTTCTTTTGAACATGAACACATTAGATGTTGAATTGATTATTTCAAAAATTCAAATTGATTCATGCACCAGGATCAGCGACAATGCTCAATTCAATTTAGCAATACGATTACTAATATAGGTGCTATCGAGACATATTTCGAGATTTATTCAATCATTCTATTGGAAAATTTCATATTTCACCATATTTCACGTTTATTTATACCGGGTGGTCCACTAAGAAGGAAAGATAGGTATTTTTTTCAGACTTTTGTAGGTTATATACTACCTTTAAGTAAGAATTCCATAGCTTATATTTGCCCAGAATGTGAATTTCTTTTAGACCCTCTGATTGGAATAGTCTTCAAACGCAATGACATTTTGGAGCAGATCATCTGATTTGTCATTTCTACACGTATATTGAAATAGTATTCATATTTTTATTTTATAGAAACGAGGAGAGAAAATCCTATAAAATCTGCAATATTGAATATCACGTTCTATCCATTTCAAACTATTCAAAGTTTTTTTTTTGATCGCTTGGAGCACACGAAAGGGAATCCCTATAATGTTCAAAGAGCATCGTGCGTTCCTAGGGAGGATAGGGACAGGAGGTAGGTATTGGAAATTTTTTTGAACTTTTGGAGATTATATGTTGTTGGAATTACTGCCACAGGCAATGAATTCCAGAGCCTAGCCGTTCTATGGATGAAGGAGTCTTGATAAAGTGCTGTTCGACATCTTTCGAGGTTGACAACGAAAGGATGTGCTGACTGGGCTTGTCTAGTTCGTCTGATTGGTATTGCTAGTGAAGGGATGATAGCAGAGATTTCCGAAGAACATTTCCCGTGGAAGTATCGATAGAAAAGTGACAGGGCGCCGAACTTTCTACGATGTTCCAATGATGTCAAAGAGTGAGTGAGTGTGGCGTCACCCACCAGGCGAATGGCTCTTCTCTGGATGGAATCTAAGAGCATCAGCGTATGTTTTGGTGCTGAACCCCATATGTGGGAACAGTATTCTAGAACAGGCCGTATCTGCGCTTTGTAGATCATGAGAAGCTGTTGAGGTGTAAAGTAGCTTTTCGCACGGAACAGAAAACAACGTTATTATATCTCTGTTCAGAAAAATCCAAAAGGTTTCTCTGTTATTTGTTGTTGTCATCTTATCTTCCTACGATTCCACTCCGATATGTTCCTAATTCGCAACTGCAATGGATACTTATTGAGCAAGAGAGTGACATTTCCTTTCAACCCTGTATTTCAGAATGACGGAAATCGATACAGATAAATCCAAAGTGATTCTAAATAAGAAACCCTCTTTGAAGCTCGCTTTGAAGTTTGAGCCCAAGTGGTCGTGGTTGGCCACGATTACGGCCTCAAAATAAAATCACCCACTTGTTGAATTTGCATTTCAAATAGGTACACAACAAACTGAATTTTATCAAGACCAATGAAGAATAAATATTCAACAAGGGTAGTTAGTCCTTGAGGTGGACCAACTGTGTATGAAACGGATTTTTATTTGGTGGTCATAATGAGAACGTATGATATACTTTTTTTGTTCTTATAGGTATTCAAATAACGAATTCATTGAACTGTCATGCATGCGCAACAAATGTTTCATTTTTTCATGATGGGTTTTGGAGCTTAGGATGTTTCTCTTAGAGGAAGGAAACTGTTTGCTTCAACAAATCATATTGATGTAACAATCTCATACAAGGTGTCCCAGGACAACGTATCATAAATTCTACAGGTTGAACTGGTGACAAAAATAGGCCGATTGAAGTCAATTTAGATCTATACGAAAATGCACCATTGGTGAGAGGGAGTTGAAGAATGATTTCATTAATTTCACTTAATTAACGCATTTACTCGATATTGAATACAGTGATTACATAATCGACTTACTGAAATCACTTCATTGCAGAATAGGTATAATGTAAAATGATAATATCAAAATAATATAAAGCCACACCACAAAGAACACAAGCTCATTGTCAACCATTCAAAGAAGGTTGGTTGATTTTATTTTAACCTACGTTTGTCTACCAACTATGACAGTGAACGAGCTGTAATAATATATTAATTATACAACATAATATAGTTGAAATACTATCTTTAGTTTGATTTGAAATAGTTGTAGGTTGATTTTACCTCCCTTTCCGTTTGAGTACCAACTATAACCAGTGAGCAATCTGTAATAATATTTTAGTTACAATCGGGTCGATTCTGTTTGCAAATTTCAATATGGTTATAGCAAGATTCGAAGATGTGGAATTCTAATCATCGATTTTTGACAATATGATCTGTCAATTTCAATGACATCTGGTCAGCTTTCTTGCTATCTCGGTAATATCAATTTTGTGCTTGCTATCTTAATAACAAGGTAGTGGATTCTTTGTTTCTGCTCTACAAATTCTTCCAACTGTATGAAAATTCAGTAAATAGTGAATTAAAAACATATGAGAGTTCAGTTGTGTCACTGACTACTCGAAAACCTTTCCTCAAAGTTTCAATTCGTAGAAGAATTATTGAAAAACTTAGAATGGTGATTACAAACATATAGGATAGGTTCACTACTGTGACCAACTACTTGAAAACCTTTTCTTGAAGTTCCAATTTGTAAAGGAAATATGAGAACAATTTAGGCATATCAGAGAAAGTTCAGTTGCCCGAAGGATAGTTGAACAAGCTATTTTGCTAGAATATTAAAAAAAAAATCACGATTTGTTTCATCCGGCTTTTAGTTGTTTTCCCATTTCAAGGACATGATTGATTACTTGCACCAGTCGCACAACGACGACCAGATTCAGCAAATACAAAATCTCTCGATTTGAACAATATAATTTTGTTAAATGTCAGTGCAGGACTGACTAATTTGAGAGGTTAGATAATCATGAACTCTTCTTCTTCATGAAAAAATGGCAAAATCGATACCTAACACTTAAACAATGAGTTGAAAACATTGTTGTGAGCTCAAAAATTCTCAATTTTTCAACAATATTGCTATTACTTGAACTTCTAACCAGTCTTGCAGTTATTCTGCAAACAGATTACAGAACTTCATAGCAATATTGTTATATGTTATGATCATAACAATATCATTATCTTAGCAATGTTATAACAAGATCCGAACAGAATCGACCCGAATATCATATAGTTGAAATACTATCTTTAGTTTGATTTGAAATAGTTATATGTTGATTATAACTTCCTGTTCGTTTGTTTACCAAATATAACAGTGAGCAAGCTTTTATGATATTTCAGTTACAGTTATAATGTTTTTGAAATACTATTCCTAGTTCGATTTGATTAATTTTTACAAATTATTGGTTGTCCCACAAACATATTAGCTAAACCAACTAATATTTTTGGCTGACGTTGAATTTGTTCTTGTAAAATTTTTCCTCAATTATTTTGACGATTACCTTATCATCATAGTAGTTTTATTCAACAATTATAATGATGTTGTTGATTAAACACATTTTTTGTCAATCCAACCCATACAGTGTATGATCTCAATCAGTCTATTTTGGTCTCTATAGTTCACCCTGTAGAATGGACTTATATCACAAACATTTTCTATTACATAATTCGATAGAACTCACCCAAACTAGCTCACCACCGCAAACCATTTCTTGCTTTGAGCTCCCTACGTTTTATAAAAAAATATTGAAATCCCCGATTTTTCGGACCTCTGAAAACGAGGCGATGATGTGACGTCAAAACCCTAATAATGAAACGAGACTATTCCAGACAGAGATGAATGATACATGATTTCTGACAAAGTGAATTAGCGCGAGATCACAGTTGAAAGAATTAATATATCAGTTGCCTCAGCCTCCGTCGGGCGTTTGGTATTTTTTTTACTATGGCGAGATGAGGTTTCTACGTTTCTACGTCATAAGAGGGTCCGTTTTCAGGAGGTACTATTATTTACGTCCAAAAATAAAACATTCCAGTTAATTTTTCGATCGAATTATGTCGTCAATTATGTTTAAAGGATCATTATAAACATGGTTTGAGTTGAAAGTTCTACTAAGGTGTACACGCCCATTCATGGTACGTTGTTCTGGGACACCTCGTATATGAGCCACTAACATTATCCAAATCATAGATCCAAATTATTCTTACTAAAAGATACGACTGCCTCAGCGGTATACACAGTCAAGGATAATGTCTTCGCCGCATAAGAAGAAACACCATGACGAATATGCGGCTTTCGAACACAGGGTGTTGAGACGCAGGCGAGGTTGGACTGTGGTGATTGGTCCAGAAATTCAGAGAGGGTAAATGACAGCTGATATAGATCTTGAAGATGATTGCGTTGTGAAGTTAGATATAAGTATTGTGGCCATTCGACCATCAGAAAATATAACAGACTAGCAGACCTCACAATAGCTATTCGTGTATTTAGAGCGCAAAGTGATAGATTGCCGCTGGACAAAAAAGTTACCGCGCGATGCAGAGCGGAGCGCGGTAATCTTTGGAGAGCAGCAATAACACTTTGTGCTCGAAATACACACAAGATTTTTTCTACTAACGCAGCTTTTGGAAATAACTGCCCTGGAAGTATGAGCGATTGAAATAGTTGAAAAAGTTCCTATCCATATTATCCCATATGTCCAGAGGAAACAAAAAAAAAATTGAAATAACTGACAAGCCAGACAAAAAATGTCGGGCCTACCGAGAATTGAAACTGGACCACTATAGCGTGGCAACCTGAGCTTCACACCTCTGAGCCATAGTACGATAAACTCTGCAATCAAATTGAACATTACTCATTGATGCAATAAAATAAAGATACACTGTCTTTCTGATGACAACAAATAGTTTGAATATAAAGTATAATTCATCGTTTTCAACAAATATGCTTCATCGGGAGCTTCTTGTAGAAATTTGTTATTTGTTACCATATATCCAATAGATTGTTTCTCGAGAAATGCGATAAGTTTCAGATACTTATTAATTCCGTCATTATTTTTAACATTCAAGCATGTATACGTACCATCGAATATATAGACCAATGAGTTGATGACTTCAAAGTCTTTGATTTTTTACCAATAAACCATCTCGTAGTGGCACCAATTTAAGAATGTATCCATATTGTGATTCATATTTCTTCCTTGATTTCTCCGGTGAGAGATTCAAACTCTTGCGATTTCTGCTATATCAGGAGGTGTATTTGATGATTCACTGTCACTATTTTCCATCATGAAAGAATTGGGGGTTTTCAAGAATAGGTAAGTATAGGTTACAGAGATGTGCGAGCGTTTTTTCAATATTTCCGCTCACGAGCGCAAATGCTGTCGAAGAATGACATTTCTGGGAAAACGTCAACTTTGTCCTGGAATTTGAAAGCGTCAAAGGCTACTTTGTTATGCGTTTGTAGAAAAACGTTGTTTTGCTATACAGTGTCATTCATAAAGTCGGCATCATATGGGAAAAACTTTTATTAATGACTTATTTTGAAATTCGAGTTGGACGTTAAGTTTTGCTCCAAAAAAGATAAAAAATGGCCTACTCAAACGGGGTCACGTGACTTTCGCTACATGTCAAGAGTGAAATTTTTTCAAATTAATCGCTGAAAGTCGGCTTATTTGTTCGAATATTGAAAAAGTTGTTTCCATTTGAATTTTACATATCGTGGGCGTACAAGCAGAATCATGTAAGTCCAGAAAATAATATAAGGAGAAAAATGCAATTGAATATTCGAATCAACCTGTAAAATTATAACGAAATTGACTTAAGTGGATTTTCATTGACTATATCTCCGGAAACAAACACACAATGGACTTGAATGTTTATTTGCCTGGAGCGTTACGCTAATATGGACTTATGTGTGATAAATTCCTCATTCCCGAAAACAGTGGACTTACAGGGTTCTGCTTGTACGCCCACGAATGTGACTCGGATTTTATCTTTCTATCACATTTTTTAGATTTCAATATTTTTTTAAAATTTTCGAAATTTCTGTAATATTAAAAAAATTGTTAATTCGATAAAACTACTTCATACCAGTAGTTTCATCATGCTACTAACTTCCAATTACTAATTATCACTAATTATCGACAAAAATATGATTTTCTTCAGAAAATGATAATCTCCGCTTCAAAATTCTGTTATGATTGATGCAAACATAACATCAAAATTCTGTTATGTTTGAATCGAGCATTCAGAAACGAAATTCATTTGAATTCATTTTTCCAGTACTGAAAAGATCAGTTTAAATGAATTTTGTTTCTAAATGCTTGACGATATATCAACTTTGCATCAAACATAACAGAATTTGGAAGCTGGTATTACCATTTTCTGAAGAAAATCATATTTCTGTCCATAATCAGTGATAATAAGTAATTGAAAGTGAGTAGCATGAAAAAGCTACTGGTATGAAGTAGTTTCGTGGAATCAACAATTCTCCAAATATTACATAAATTTCGAAAAATTAAAAAAAAAATCGAAATCTAAGTTGCAATAGAAAGATCAAATTCGAGAAGCATGTGTAAAATTGAAATACTTTTTCAAGTAAACTTTTTCGATATTCGAACAAATAAGCCTACTTTCAGCGATTCATTTGAAAAAATGTCACTTTTAACATGTAACGAAAGTCACGTGACCCTGATTGAGTAGGCCATTTTTCATATTTTTTGAAGCAAAACTTAACGTCCAACTCGAATTCCAAAATAAGTCATTAATACAAGTTTTTCCCATATTATGCCGACTCTATGAATGACACTGTATACATTATATAAAATATATTTTTTCAGTTCAATATCCATCAAGACACTTTTATTATTTTATTTTCTACTTCTTTTTAGCTTCGCTATCTTTAAAAGCTTGTTTCTTCCATTTTTCAAACTACCATTTATTTCAACTTTTGTAGTTCACTCGAATTTCTTAATTTTGACGTAAGAATCAAAATATCCGACTCCTGAAACCCCAGATGAAAATTTCGGATAGAATCGGAACATAATTACAAAACTCGTTCGCAATATTGGATCTACCGTCTTGAATCCCCTAATTTTGACGAAGGAATCATAATTTTTGATCCCGAAAACGCCCTCTTATAAATTTTGAATAGAATCGGTGAATAATTACCAAACTCGTCCGGTATATTGGTTCCACCGTCTTGAATTTCCAAATCCCGCCCTTTCCAAATTTTGACAAAAGAATCATTATCTCCGACCCCGAAAACACTCAGATAACAATTTTGAAGAAAGTCGGATCATAATCACAATACTCGTCCGCCATATTGGGTCCGCCATCATGAATTTCCTAACTTTGACGAAAGACTCATAATCTCCGACCCCGAGAACCCCCAGATACCAAATTTGAATGAAATCGGATACTATTCCATTGTGGATCCGTCATCTTGAATTTCCCAATTTTGACAAAGGAATCATAATCCCCGATCACGAAAACCCCTAGGCACCAATTTTGAAAAGAATCGGATTATAATTACAAAACTATATAAAGATATTGAATTCATATTCTATAGCTTTGTTTAGTATCCGCATGAGCTTTGAAAGGATGTATCACATAAGAACTCCCATTTATTTTTTTATTCCAGATGGTGCCCAGTCGCCATCTTGAAATTCTTATCTGTCAGTTCCACTCCAAAATATAGTATATAGGTATTCATGCATAAATTTCATAACCCCAAGTTTCAGTTTTTTCAGTCGACCTGTTGAAAAATAAATTGGAGCGTAGGGGGTACAAAAATTAAAAGCACTGTATAGAGATATTTCACGTCCGAAATATTTATTCTCTGCGCTAGTATTATAATAAGTACCTACTGCTCATTCCGAACATATATATACGGTTGTTATCATAAATCTGGATGTATAATTATAAGTAAACGAATTCGATGATAACTAATATTATTCGATGATCCTTGAATACTGAGATTGTTCATTCGGTGCTGAATGCTGATACTCTGGATTCTTCGTTGCGGAACAGCACAGAAACCAGCAAGCGATGAAAGCCAATTATCTCGCTATACCTCGCTCGTCTCTTTTTGAATTACCTCGTTATTGTTCCATCTGAAATTTCCTGATGTAGGTACTTATTCTAGCTCTAGAGAGGCTATTATTGAATTATTAGACGTGTCGAAGAATTTTAAAATTAAAATACAATTGAAAAGGTATATTCTCAGATATATTTATGAATTATGAAGACAAACAAATGGATGTACAGGGTGGAATTGAAATAAGTACAAATATTTCAAACACTGAGAAAGCACGACGTGTACTATCCAATCGCACGAATAAAAACAATCATTAGGAATTTGCATTCTCCTTCATATAAAGATATGCATATAATATCATCCTGGATATTCAACAGAAAACAACTACTTTCCTGGCTATTTGCCACGTCGAACATTGACTTATATCTGTTGAATATCCAAAAAGAGAGCATGAAAAATCAAAATCCTCTCAAATTGAGAAATGACATTATCTCTCAAATCTAATAGAATAATATGATGTATTATGATATAAAAATATAACTACGATACAATTGGCATCAATTCCGGCGTTCCACAAGAATCAATTTTGGCACCAACATTATTCCTTCTTCATATCAATGATCTGTTGGGAGTAACAACTTGCCCCATCCACAGCTTTGCAGATGATAGTACCCATACTGCGTTCTCTTCCAGAATTCCCATTTCTTCCCAGGAAACTAAGAACTCACGGCGCAGGCAGGTCAATGCTGTCAATGAAGACCTTGCTGAAATCACAGCCTGGGGAACCAACAACCTAGTTGAATTCAACGCCACCAAAAGTCAAGCCTGTATTTTCTCTAGAAAGGCGGAACTCAGTATGCCCGACATTGTAATGTCTGGCACCACCATCCCCACCAAGCCCAACATATCTATGCTCGGTATTTCTATCAGCAACACGCTTTCATGGGATTATCATGTGAGATCCAAAGCGAAAGCTGCTTCACAAAAACTCGGATTCTTGTTCCGTGCGAAAAGCTACTTTACACCTCAACAGCTCCTCATGATCTACAAAGCGCAGATACGGCCTGTTCTAGAATACTGTTCCCACATATGGGGTTCAGCACCAAAACATACGCTGATGCTCTTAGATTCCATCCAGAGAAGAGCCATCCGCCTGGTGGGTGACGCCACACTCACTCACTCTTTGACGGAACACCGTAGAAAGGTCGGCGACCTTTCACTTTTCTATCGATACTTCCATGGGAAATGCATGTTCTTCGGAAATCTCTGCTATCATCCCTTCACTAGCAATACCAGTCAGACGAACTAGACAAGCCCAGTAAGCACATCCTTTCGTTGTCAACCTCGAAAGATGTCGAACAGCACTTTATCAAAACTCCTTCATCCATAGAACGGCTAGGCTCTGGAATTCATTGCCTGAGGAAGTATTCCCAACAACATATAATCTCCAAAAGTTCAGAAAAAATTCCATTGCCTACCTCCTATCCCTATCCTTCCTAGGAACGCACGATGTTCTTTGAACATTATAGGGATTCCCTTTCGTGCGCTCCAAGCGATAAAAAAATATATTTACAGGGTGTCCGCTAAAAGGAGGTCAATCCATTAACCACATATTCCTTGAACAAAAACAATATGAGTTTCTAAATATCATTTTTCATTTTAGCCCTTCATATTCGGTATACAGGGTGTCAAAGTTGAAAATTAAAAACTGTTTTTTTCTAATTACTCGCGTATTTGATAAGATATTAATCTCAAAATAGGTACATTACTTCAGCACAAAGAGTTACATCGTGTAAGGAAAACAAAACAGAAAATAACTGTCAAATATTCAAAATACTGGGGGTCAAGTACACACTTACCCCCATATTTTTTTTGTACGTGCGCTAATGACTTCCTATCTATTTTTCTTCATGTGTTCAATCATTTTTGAGTATTTTTTGATTTTTGTAAAATTCCGATAAAATTATTTGTTTTTAAGATAATTCGAAAAGTACTGGTTATTGTTTGATGCCTTGCGGCTTACGGTAATCTCATAATGTTCACATACTCCCGCATACTCCTATTTATTTCGTCGAAATTGGAAGAGGGCGTATCTTATTACGTACGGAAAGGTGAATATGGAAATACCGGGTGCTCAGAGCGAATGTATTAAAATAATTTTTACACTTTTTAATTTTTTTTTTTTTGTAAAAATTATTTTAGTACATTTGCTCCGAGCACCCGGTATTTCCATATTTACCTTTTCGTACGTAAAAAGATACGCCCTCTTTCAATTTCGACGAAATAAATAGTAGTATGTGAACATTATGAGATTACCTTAGCCGCATAGGCATCAAACAAAAACCAGTACTTTTCGAATTATCTTAAAAACAAATGATTCAATCGAAATTTTACAAGAAACAAAAAATACTCAAAAATGATTGAACACTTGAAGGAAAATAGATAGGAAGTCATTAGCGCACGTACAAACAAAATATGGGGGTAAGTGTGAACTTGACCCCCAGTATCTTGAATATTTGACAGTTATTTTCTGTTTTGTTTTCCTCACACGATGTAACTCTTTGTGCTGAAGTAATGTACCAATTTTGAGATTATTATCTTATCAAATACGCGAGTAATTAGAAAAAAACAGTTTTTAATTTCCAACTTTGATATACCGAATATGAAGGGCTAAAATGAAAAATGATATTTAGAAACTCTTATTGTTTTTGTTCAAGGAATATGTGGTTGATGGATTGACCTCCTTTTAGCGGACACCCTGTATATATCCATTTTTTCATGTTCATAAATATATCTGAGAATTTACCTTTCAATAATTTCACCCAATCCAAGGTGTTCAAAATTGAACGATGGAAACTTGTTATTTTTATAGACCTCAATCGCAGATTCGTGAATAGGTTTTCTCAATTCAGAATTTTTTTCCACGTCCTGTATGATGGATATCAATTTAACATACATCGAAAAAAAAAATTAAAATACGATGTTCTGCTGCTTAGCTCTATATCAATAAAAAAATCAATGTGCATAATCACTCATCTATTGATCGTCATGAGTTTATATTTCGAAACTCGTTTGGAAATAACTCATGCAATGTGCTATCAAAAAAGTAGTAATATAATCGAAGTAACAATTTCTCGAAGTTTCAAAAATGAACTGTACTGTTTTCAACGTATTCTCTGAAAATCTATTTTCTTTGTTTCAGGTAAGTTTCTGGACACCTGATGGTGTCAACCGATGTGAAATAGTTAACATTATTGTCATCTCTTCAGTGAAGGTAATGTACTGTGAAATTTTGAAAGAGCTTGGGGTTTCGTAGATTTTTCAACATTTAGAATGGGTCGATATATCACAGTCACCCAGTATCCTACATGCGTGATGAGTATAATGACAAACTTCGAATATATCCAATTTTCCTACCGCTCATTGCATATTATACAGGGTATGTCAAGACGAGCTAACACTATCTTTATATCGAGAATAAGTCGGGAAAAATAAATGAAAATGTGCATGTTTATACAGTGTGTCTCACCCTTAATGGAAACACCCCTGTATCTTATGTAATCATTAGGTGAGGATCGTGAGATTTGCTGGAGCGAGAGATATACCAAAAATGCCCTCCAAGTGCGGTCATCTTCAGTGATTTACACTGCTCGCCAACAGACATGGAATTACCCCAATTTACGGAAAATGATATTAGGAGTCAAAATAGGTTGAAAATCACTTCGGATTCGGAATCAGGATGCCTAATTTACTAACTATTTTTATTTTTCCTGTAAAATTTTCAGTTCTTAAAAATTAATTTTTGTTGAGACAAGATAGGTCGAAAATCACTTCGGGTTAGAAAACAGGACATCCAATTCACTAACTTCTCCTATTTTCACACATTATTATCGGTGACTATTTTTTAGTACCATCAACGAATTCACTCATTCATAATTTATTCATTTCAATGACACCTGTCATGGTTTCTGATCCATTGGATAACTCCAGATAGTCTATTCGATTGTATACTAGTTCTGATTGTTATTTCATTATCTGTGATGAAAACTGACTTCATGATCATCAATTTCAGAACAATCATAAAGTGAATTTTTCGATTTAGTAAATTCGATTTGATAAATGTTTCTTCCCGGAATGTCAGTGGTATATTTGGAATGTTCCTTGCCTTGGAAAGGACCCCGCACTAAACTATAGGGAAAATGGCTCTCGATGGAAGTCGCTGAATTTTCGGTATTTTGCAGACTTTGATGTACTGAACAGATATTCCATTGAACTAACCTCAAAAAATGGAAATTTTTTGCGATATCGACCTCCAAATGTCATTTTTTCGAGAAAAAAAAGTATCTGAAAATGGTTGAATTTTTGGCATGTTGTAGAGAGGAATGAAAGGGTGAAAAAATTTAATTGATCCAACTCGATAATTACGTAAGATACGGGAGTATTTTCATGATAAGTGATACAACAATGAAATTATCAGAACTGGTATTTTTACCGGAAAAATATAAATAGTTAGTAAATTGGACGTCCTTATTCCAAATTCGAAGTGATTTTTCAACCTATTTTGCCTCCTAATATCATTTTCCGGAAATTGTGGTTCCATGACTATTGGCGAGCAGTATAAATCACTGAAGATGACCCCACTTGGTCATAGGGTGCATTTTTGTTATATCTCTCGCTTCAGCAAATCTCAGGATCTTCACCCAACCTATTCGTAAGATACAGAGGTTTTTTAATTCAGAATACGCTCTCTCAATTCAAAATACTTTCGACAATGCAACATTGGTATTTCAAATGGAACAACTTGTATTTTATTTCATTTCCAGATCCTCCTTGAAAAGCTGATTTCATCAATGCATCATGCACACTTGGAGTCTATCGAAAATGATTACAGAGATATAAGGTGTTCAAAATCGAGATTTTTCAACTTCAGGATTTTTGTGTTAAAACTATTCATTATAGGTCAAAACGGCTCACATGTCCCTATCTCAACTTTTGATTACTTTATACTAATATTCAATCGGAACAGATACACGGTTGTTCAAGATTCAGAATTCTGATCACCCTGTATCTGTTCCGAGGGCATATCAGTGAATAGATAATCAAAAGTTGAGATAGGGACATTTGAGCCGTTTTCGCCGATAATGAATAGTTTCGACACAAACAAATCCTCAAGTTAAAAAATCTCAGCCAATATCTCTGTAATCATTTCCGATAGACCCCAAGTGTGAATTTAACTTCAGGAAGAATCTAAAAATGCAATAAAATACAGGATATTCTATTTGAAAAAACAAAGTTGTTGCTACTTTTTGATAGAAGGGGCAACACTGCAATGCTGGAAATATTTCGAATGAAGAGAGGGTGTTTTGAAATATAAGCATGCATATTTTTTATGGATTTCTCCCGACTGATTCTCAATATAGAGATAGTGTAAGCTCGTCGTGACATAACCCTGTATTCCTTATTATATTCTCAACCAAGTGTTATGCGTCCGCCGATTCAAGAATCCATTGGAATGTAAGTAATAACAGATCAACCGACCTAACCCTGCCTAACCACCCTGCATTGAATGATTATTGAATTCAATGCCTCCACCAAAATTCAGAATCATATTGAAATGTAAACCAAGCGCCAGACTAGATTGAATGGATATTATATCAATCTATTCGCTTAGTATTTCATCAATAAGCCTTGAAATTGCAATTTTTCAAGAACGTATTCTATGAAGATTTTGTTCTCTTTCTAGTCATGCATTGGAGAAAATTCCGTGTATTCATAAAGAACAATTGTTCGAACGTATGAAAAGTGAAAATAGCAATATTTTTTCTACAAGCGTAGGAAATTGATTGATTAATAATTCACCAACTCTTGTAAGGGGTAGGTGGGATATGAGAGTTTGAGTTTGTTTGTTGCAGTATCAAGTATGTATGTTCAGAATCATCCATCAAATTGCACTATTTATTGTGAAAATAAGGAGATATTGAAAAATAAAAATTGATTATTATAAAAATCCCCCTATAGATTTGGATTGATCTGATGGGAAACGATTATTGTTGTCATGCCAATCAAACCTCAAATGCGTTTGTAATTGTCGAAGTGACAGACACAGCGTTACTGTCATTTTCGATTCAGTGGAATTGCCACAATGTGATCAAAAACTTCCAGCTATACGATACAGATGCGTTTTCAAATCAAATCAAATCAAAATATACTTTATTGCCGAAAGATGAGTATCTTGTAGACAAAGTCATAATAAATAGATATAAAAATACAAACATAGGTACTATCGTCGAACAAACACATCATCAAATACAAATAAACATATTTCTATCGTTCAACATTCAACAGGAATAAAATAATTATAAATAAAATAAAACATATATATATATATATAGAACCAAGGTGGAGGAACGTCACACGTTAACAGAACAATGAGAGATTAAAAGATTAAATGATTAAAACATATATTAAAACTATACTAATTGAAAACCATAGCCATTGCCAGGAACTAGTAGATAAACCTCGAGATAAACATATAGCAAGAATCAACTTCAAATCATTATAGGAACCATATCTTTATCAAAGTAGTCTTGAACACTATAAAATACCTGTTCAATAAGTACTTGCTTCACAGACTTTCTGAACTTATCATGTGATTGGATATCTTTGAAACATGTCGGAAGATGGTTATATATTTTAGCTGCATTATAGACCAGCGATTTTTTAATCAAATTTGATGATGGAATGGGCAGTCTTAGCTTGTCATTTTGGCGAGTGCAACCAGCAACAACATCGTAAGATGATCTGTTCTTATGTACTAGGCACACAGTTTCTAGAATAAATAATGAAGGAAGAGTAAGTAATCTTTGCTCCTTGAACAGGGGTTTACAAGACACTCTGGGCTCAACTTTGCACAGATATCGAATAGCGCGCTTTTGAAGAATAAAAACTGTATTGAAGTGCTGTTGATTAGATAAGATAAGATAAGATAAGATATTTATTTCCAGAAAAAAACAAGTTTTGTAGGAAAGTGCACAGTAGTTGTCCTAAAAAGATAGTTGTGCTAGAATGATCATTATATCTGAACATTTTACAAAAAAATATATAAGAATACAAAAAAACACAAGTTCTTAGTGTACCTGAAACAATACAAATCCATTTCGTAGCAATTGAAATTGGTTGGTGTAGACCATTACACAGATATGCTAAGATTATATAACTTAACGCTCATACTACACATTTACATAAAAATAAATAAAAAGAGTACCTACACTGAGGGAAAAAATTTGTAGCCGTTACTAAAAAATTAGTAACTACAGAAAAATTTTTTAGTACGATACGGGACAGCAAGCATTAGTTGTTGCCATAACTAATTCTGTTTTTCTGGAAACGCCTATTTGCCTCTAATGAAAAGTTTAGTTGAGTCATCTACGACGTTGTTGTGGTAACTAAAAAGCCTTTTTAAGGAATAATACCAAGTTTTATTTGCCACAATCAAGATACATAGTTATGACAATTAGATTGTTAGTACTGTTTCAATATATGTTTGTTATCACAACAAATTATCGCAGTTGGGGCAATTACTCATTTCTTCTGACGTTAATAGTGACTGTGTTGTTGCAAATTAAATATTTAATTGTGACTGAAATGGAATCTAGTTACTATTAAAAGTGATTTAGTAACATTTGAAATATAATTTAGTTATTCTGGCAACTTAATAGTTTTATATCAATTAAATCAAGGCCCCATTCTAATAATAACAGATTGTATTCCATTTTCCTTCCAATTTCCAATGGAATCGTGAACAGGAATACACCACACACCGTAAGTGCCACAGGCCACAGCTCAGCAAAAAGAGAGGGAATTCTAAATATACACCGTGTACACATGACGTCGGTTGGACGTTTCTCACCGTCGCCCGTCATAAACTGAACTGAATTGTGAATAGGTACCTAAACCTGATAACTAGTGACGCACAGATAACGATGGTAAACTGGGAATTATTATTTTGCCAACCAAATGCCAAATGGCTCAGCGCGAAGTGCAAAAAAACACAAAACAGTGATTTGAAAACACACAGAGCAGTGAACCAGCAAGAACACGACGCTCCCGGCTACACTAGACAATTATTTTATTTATTTTGTCTAAGCTCGACGACCGTGCGATCTATCCACTATCAAGATACAAGTTCAAATGATGAAACAGAAAGACAAACAGATGCAAGATGCAATTTTTGCAGGTGGGTCCCGAAGAGACGCGAGGAGGTCCCGAACGACGCAGTACAACTAAAATTATTAGTTGTGGCTAAACAATTTCTGCTATGAATAATAATAACCTTTTACGATAAATGTGTCATCAGTTGTGGCAAATAGTCAGCTGTTAATAGTAACCCCAGAATGAGGTTTTTTAACCCCAATATGACATTTTAATTGACTGAATAGACAACACTGTGATAATTCTGTCACAAATAGTATTTTTATTGATGACAAATAATTGGCGAAAAATAGAAAAGACATTTGTAGGAAATAAGGATACGTTGTCATTGTTAATAAAATTCCAAATATTTTTAATTACCGGTACTAAAAAAATACCAACTAGACGTTTTAATTAACCAGTTTTTCTCAGTGTATATCTGAAACAATGGAACTATACAAGTGCTTTTCATAACGCTTTCGGTATACACATATCACATATTATTATCATTGAGAAAATCAAACCTCCATTAAGCTAGCAGAACCACTTTGAATTTTTCAATTTTTTCTTCGGCCATAATTTTAGGCTAATTTAAGGCTAATTTATTACCCTATTGCCGAATTTATTGCTCTTCGATTTATGTAAAAAAACGTGGGTTCTGCTAGCTTAACGTTAAGCTAGCAGAACCACTTCGTAAATAAAAGTTCAATCACAAAACTAATTATATCATAATTTAAGGCTAATTTTAGGCTCCAATCCTAGCCTATTGCCAATTTTTTCGCACATTGTTTTTTTAAAAAAAATCATGGGTTTTGCTAGCTTAACCGTTAAGCTAGCAGAACCAAATCTGAAAAAGAAGGAATATAGAAATATTGAGTACACCATAATTTAAGGCTAATTTTAGGCTCTTCGTTGAACCTATTATCGATTTTTTTGAAAATCATTTTCTGCAAAAAATTTCCCAAATCCAACATGAACATGAGAAACCAGTAGCAAACCAAAAAAAACTTCAATCACAAACCTGATTGTGCCATAATTTCAGACTAATTTAAGGCTCTGATCCTAGCCTATTGCCAATTTTTTCGCACACTGATTTAAAAAAAATCATGGGTTTCGCTAGCTTAACCGTTAAGCTAACATGTGAACATGACAAACCAATAGCAAACCAAACAAAGTTCAATCACAAAACTAATCATGCCATAATTTAGGGCTAATTTTAGGCTCTGATCCTAGCCTATTTCCAATTTTTTCGCACATTGTTTTTTAAAACAATCATGGGTTTTGCTAGCTTAACCGTTAAGCTAGCAGAACCAAATCTCAAATAGAAGGAATATGAAAATATTGAGTGCACCATAATTTAAGGCTAATTTTAGGCTCTTTGTTGAACCTATTAACGATTTTTTGAAAAATCATTTTCTGCAAAAAATTCCCAAATCCAACATGAACATGACAAACCAATAGCAAACCAGAAAAACTTCAATCACAAACCTAATTATGTCATAATTTCAGGCTAATTCTAGGCTCTGATCCTAGCTTATTGCGAATTTTTTCGCACACTGTTTTTTTAAAAAAATCATGGGTTTTGCTAGCTTAACCGTTAAGCTAGCAGAACCAAATCTCAAATAGAAGGAATATAAGAATATTGAGTGCACCATAATTTAAGGCTAATTTTAGGCTCTTCGTTGAACCTATTATTGATTTTTTGGAAAATCATTTTCTTCAAAAAATTTACCAAATCCAACGTGAACATGACAAACCAATAGCAAACCAAAAAAACTTCAATCACAAACCTAATTATGTCATGATTTCAGGCTTATTCTAGGCTCTGATCCTAGCTTTTTGCGAATTTTTTCGCACACTGTTTTTTTAAAAAAATCATGGGTTTTGCTAGCTTAACCGTTAAGCTAGCAGAACCAAATCTCAAATAGAAGGAATATAAGAATATTGAGTGCATCATAATTTAAGGCTAATTTTAGGCTCTTCGTTGAACCTATTATCGATTCTTTGGAAAATCATTTTCTTCAAAAAATTTACCAAATCCAACGTGAACATGACAAACCAATAGCAAACCAAAAAAACTTCAATCACAAACCTAATTATGCCATAATTTCAGGCTAATTTTAGGCTCTGATCCTAGCCTATTTCTAATTTTTTCGCACATTGTTTTTTAAAAAAATCATGGGTTTTGCTAGCTTAACCGTTAAGCTAGCAGAACCAAATCTCAAATAGAAGGAATATAAGAATATTGAGTGCATCATAATTCAAGGCTAATTTTAGGCTCTTCGTTGAACCTATTATCGATTCTTTGGAAAATCATTTTCTTCAAAAAATTTACCAAATCCAACGTGAACATGACAAACCAATAGCAAACCAAAAAAACTTCAATCACAAACCTAATTATGCCATAATTTCAGGCTAATTTAAGGCTCTTATCCTAGCCTAGTGCGAATTTTTTCGCACACTGTTTTTTTAAAAAAATCATGGGTTTTGCTAGCTTAACCGTTAAGCTAGCAGAACCAAATCTCAAATAGAAGGAATATAAGAATATTGAGTGCACCATAATTTAAGGCTAATTTTAGGCTCTTCGTTGAACCTATTATCGATTTTTTGAAAAATCATTTTCTGCAAAAAATTCCCAAATCCAACATGAACATGACAAACCTCGTGACAAACCGTGACAAACCAATAGCCTCGCCAATAGCAAACCAAAAAAACTTTACTCACAAACCTAATTATGTCATAATTTCAGGCTAATTCAAGGCTCTGATCCTAGCTTATTGCGAATTTTTTCGCACACTGTTATTTTTTAAAAATCATGGGTTTTGCTAGCTTAACCGTTAAGCTAGCAGAACCAAATCTCAAATAAAAGGAATATAAGAATATTGAGTGCACCATAATTTAAGGCTAATTTTAGGCTCTTCGTTGAACCTATTATCGATTTTTTGGAAAATCATTTTCTTCAAAAAATTTCCCAAATCCAACATGAACATGACAAACCAGTAGCAAACCAAAAAAAAAACTTCAATCACAAACCTGATTATGCCATAATTTCAGACTAATTTAAGGCTCTGATCCTAGCCTTTTGCCAATTTTCTCGCACACTGTTTTTTTAAGAAAATCATGGGTTTTGCTAGCTTAACCGTTAAGCTAGCAGAACCAAATCTCAAATAGAAGGAATATGAGAATATTGAGTGCACCATAATTTAAGGCTAATTTAAGGCTCTTCATTGAACCTATTATCGATTTTTTTGTTAATTATTTCCTGCAAAATTTTCAATTGCAACATGAACATGACAAATATTTTCTGAATATTTCCGAATCGCCATGTGATGAAATATTTCCTCGAATATTTCTGCATCTTACATAATAATATGCATCACATTGCATGATACATCATAGTGGCTATATATGGAAAAAATGCAAAAAACTGGAAGTAGGTTCCCATCATCGTCTTCCTACTTTACGCGCATCTATCAAATTGTTTAGTGAAAAGAATTCTGTATGAAATACGCTCATGATAAAAGATATTAGGTATGCAAGATATTATGTTGAAAATATTCGTAGACTTTTCCATTATTGTTTCCCTGTTTAAAAAAGCTTGTTTTTTGCAAATGACTGCGGATAAGCTCGAGGAATGAGTGTTTTGTTTAAGAACGTCTTGATACTCTTATAGTCTTGATGCAATTTCTTTAGATGAAAAAACCAAGGTTAGTAGGATATATAGGTATCAGTGATAAATATCCGGATATAGATCTTGATAAATATCATGATATTTATGTGACGATATTTATCCTGATATATATTATGTATCGACATTTTTTTTTCTTAAATTTTATTGATCAGTATAAAACCTCGATCAGTATAAAAATATGGCCACGCTGGCGCTTCACCGGCAACAGCGAATTATGCTGCGGTGATTCCCCGTCTTTCCGTGATTCCCCGTCTTTCCGAGACGTTGAAGCCGAACGCAGTTCCGCATTATATTTTATTAATTTTATCATTGAGTATTCACACTAGTGGTCTCTTATTTTGGTGAACAGTTAAAGGCAAAAATATATGATGTATTCGTATTCATAAACTTGTATTTTTTACGAGATTTTTTACCAACATTTCACATTCCTATACATAAGAGCACTGAAATTTGTAATTGTGATTAGTAACTTCCATTGAATAGAATATAATTGTAATGAAAATGTATGTACCTAAATTTCGGTACCTATAATGTGTTTCGTGATCGAACTTTTTTTGATTTGCTAATGTATTGTCATGTTCATGTTGGATTTGGGATTTTTTTTGCAGAAAATGATTTTAAAAAAAATCGATTAAAGGTTCAATGAAGAGCCTAACATTAGCCTTGAATTATGGTGTACTCAATATTCTTGTATTCTTTCTCTATGAGATATGGTTCTGCTAGCAATGGTTAAGTTAGCAAAACCCATGACTTTTTGAAGAAACAATGTGCAAAGAAATCGGCAATAGGCTAGGATGAGAGCCTTGAATTAGCCTCAAATTATTGCTGAATTAGTTTTGTGATTAAACTTTTTTGGTTTGCTATTGGTTTGTCATGTTCATGTTGATTCTCGGAAATTCTTTGCAGAAAATTATTTGAAAAAAATCGATTTTTTGGTTTGCTATTGGTTTGTCACGAGTTTTGTCATGTTCATGTTGGATTTGGGAATTTTTTGCAGAAAATGATTTTTCAAAAAATCGATAATAGGTTCAACGAAGAGCCTAAAATTAGCCTTAAATTATGGTGCACTCAATATTCTTATATTCCTTCTATTTGAGATTTGGTTCTGCTAGCTTAACGGTTAAGCTAGCAAAACCCATGATTTTTTTAAAAAAACAGTGTGCGACAAAATTCGCACTAGGATAGGATAAGAGCCTTAAATTAGCCTGAAATTATGGCATAATTAGGTTTGTGATTGAAGTTTTTCTGGTTTGCTATTGGTTTGTCATGTTCATGTTGGATTTGGGAATTTTTTGCAGAAAATGATTTTTCAAAAAATCGATAATAGGTTCAACGAAGAGCCTAAAATTAGCCTTAAATTATGGTGCACTCAATATTCTTATATTCCTTCTATTTGAGATTTGGTTCTGCTAGCTTAACGGTTAAGCTAGCAAAACCCATGATTTTTTAAAAAAAAACAGTGTGCGAAAAAATTCGCAATAAGCTAGGATCAGAGCCTTGAATTAGCCTAAAATTATGACATAATTAGGTTTGTGATTGAAGTTTTTTTGGTTTGCTATTGGTTTGTCATGTTCATGTTGGATTTGGGAATTTTTTGCAGAAAATGATTTATCAAAAAATCGATAATAGGTTCAACGAAGAGCCTTAAATTAGCCTTAAATTATGGTGCACTCAATATTCTTATATTCCTTCTATTTGAGATTTGGTTCTGCTAGCTTAACGGTTAAGCTAGCAAAACCGATGATTTTTTTAAAAAAACAGTGTGCGAAAAAATTCGCAATAAGCTAGGATCAGAGCCTTGAATTAGCCTGAAATTATGACATAATTAGGTTTGTGATTGAAGTTTTTTTGGTTTGCTATTGGTTTGTCACGAGTTTTGTCATGTTCATGTTGGATTTGGGAATTTTTTGCAGAAAATGATTTTTCAAAAAATCGATAATAGGTTCAACGAAGAGCCTAAAATTAGCCTTGAATTATGGTGCACTCAATATTCTTATATTCCTTCTATTTGAAATTTGGTTCTGCTAGCTTAACGGTTAAGCTAGCAAAACCCATGATTTTTTTAAAAAAACAGTGTGCGAAAAAATTCGCACTAGGCTAGGATAAGAGCCTTAAATTAGCCTGAAATTATGGCATAATTAGGTTTGCGATTGAAGTTTTTCTGGTTTGCTATTGGTTTGTCATGTTCATGTTGGATTTGGGAATTTTTTGCAGAAAATGATTTTTCAAAAAATCGATAATAGGTTCAACGAAGAGCCTAAAATTAGCCTTAAATTATGGTGCACTCAATATTCTTATATTCCTTCTATTTGAGATTTGGTTCTGCTAGCTTGACGGTTAAGCTAGCAAAACCCATGATTTAAAAAAAAAAAAACAGTGTGCGAAAAAATTCGCACTAGGCTAGGATAAGAGCCTTAAATTAGCCTGAAATTATGGCATAATTAGGTTTGTGATTGAAGTTTTTCTGGTTTGCTATTGGTTTGTCATGTTCATGTTGGATTTGGGAATTTTTTGCAGAAAATGATTTTTCAAAAAATCGATAATAGGTTCAACGAAGAGCCTAAAATTAGCCTTAAATTATGGTGCACTCAATATTCTTATATTCCTTCTATTTGAGATTTGGTTCTGCTAGCTTAACGGTTAAGCTAGCAAAACCCATGATTTTTTTAAAAAAACAGTGTGCGAAAAAATTCGCAATAAGCTAGGATCAGAGTCTTGAATTAGCCTAAAATTATGACATAATTAGGTTTGTGATTGAAGTTTTTTTGGTTTGCTATTGGTTTGTCATGTTCATGTTGGATTTGGGAATTTTTTGCAGAAAATGATTTTTCAAAAAATCGATAATAGGTTCAACGAAGAGCCTAAAATTAGCCTTAAATTATGGTGCACTCAATATTCTCATATTCCTTCTATTTGAGATTTGGTTCTGCTAGCTTAACGGTTAAGCTAGCAAAACCCATGATTGTTTTAAAAAACAATGTGCGAAAAAATTGGAAATAGGCTAGGATCAGAGCCTAAAACTAGCCCTACATTATGGCATGATTAGTTTTGTGATTGAACTTTGTTTGGTTTGCTATTGGTTTGTCATGTTCACATGTTAGCTTAACGGTTAAGCTAGCGAAACCCATGATTTTTTTTTAAATCAGTGTGCGAAAAAATTGGCAATAGGCTAGGATCAGAGCCTTAAATTAGTCTGAAATTATGGCACAATCAGGATTGTGATTGAAGTTTTTTTTGGGTTGCTACTGGTTTCTCATGTTCATGTTGGATTTGGGAATTTTTTTGCAGAAAATGATTTTCAAAAAAATCGATAATAGGTTCAACGAAGAGCCTAAAATTAGCCTTAAATTATGGTGTACTCAATATTTCTATATTCCTTCTATTTCAGATTTGGTTCTGCTAGCTTAACGGTTAAGCTAGCAAAACCCATGATTTTTTTAAAAAAACAATGTGCGAAAAAATTGGCAATAGGCTAGGATTGGAGCCTAAAATTAGCCTTAAATTATGGTATAATTAGTTTTGTGATTGAACTTTTATTTACGAAGTGGTTCTGCTAGCTTAACGTTAAGCTAGCAGAACCCACGTTTTTTTACATAAATCGAAGAGCAATAAATTCGGCAATAGGGTAATAAATTAGCCTTAAATTAGCCTAAAATTATGGCCGAAGAAAAAATTGAAAAATTCAAAGTGGTTCTGCTAGCTTAATGGAGGTGAAAATCAAGTACTGAGTAGTATGCTTTATCTATTAGAAGATTTTTCACTGAACTTTTGAATTTATTGAATGGCATAAACTTATAATCGGTAGGCAGTTTATTGAATAGTTTCGCACTACTGTAATAAACGCTGTTCTCAAAAAACGATGTGTTATGATGAGAAAGTAAGATCATTTTGTAGCACTGTCGAGTGGAGGAAGAACTAAAATTGAACAGATTTCGATTTTTGTGACAAAAACATAAAGCTTCAAGAATGTAGAGAGAAGGTAATGTTAAAATTCTCATTTGAATGAAATATTGACGACACGAAGTACTTCGAGAAAGTCCTAATATAATTCTAATTGCCCTTTTCTGTAGCACAAACACTGATTTCCACATCATTGATTTAGCCCAGAAAAGAATTCCATAGGACATATGAGAGTAAAAATTCGCAAAATAAACCATTTTTAGGGTTTCGATGAATAGACCATTCGCTTTCAAGGTTCTCAAAGCAAAACAACTGCTGCTCAATTTCTTATTGAGGTGTTGAATATGATGTTTCCAGTTCAATTGTGAATCCAATAAGAAACCAAGACATTTACTTTCATCTACAAAGGCTACATTGAAGGCAACATCAACTACATCTAATAAAGGCCTCTGGCAGAAATTTACACAGTGCGTTTTGGAAAAGTTTACACTAATGTTGTTTATTTCACACCAATCATTTATTGTTATCAATGTCGAGTTCAGATTCAGGGTAGATTCTTGTGGGTTTGAACCATTGATTAGGAATAATGTATCATCGGCAAACATCGTTGTGGAGGCCTGAGGAATATTGCTTGGCAGATCGTTGATATACAGAATGAATAAAAGATTGCAGGTGCCCCAGAATGCTATGCCATACCTTAAATGTGATTCAACTACAGCGTGGTACACAATTTTTGCTGTTACAATACCCAATTCTTTCGACACCGTTCGTAAAGCATAACATCCGGAAGCAAGTTTTTTGCTCAGTATTTTTATGTGGTTATTAAAATTAAGGTGAGTGTCCAAATTCCCAAGAAATTTATTGGAATCTGTTTGTGAAATAATATCATTACCCAAGGGGTGCCATTAATAATATCATTACCCAAGGGGTGCCAATGAAGTCTTAAGAAAGGTATGAGGTATGAGAAGCTATATACACGCGTTTTATCGAATGGTGCAACAATAAAAAAATGAAAATACCGAATGAAGAAGAAGTACTTTTGGCTCATTTCCTAGAAGTGTCTGAAACCTAGAGACCAAACACCTTATAGGCCTGCTGGCTTCCGCAATGAACCTATATACATAATGCGTCAAACTGTAAGTTCATAATAGCTATTACTGATAATCAGTAGATATTTCTCTTGTTAGTTGTTCCTATATGAATGAATAATTAATTGAACAAATCAATCAATTCCCTACGCTTGTAGAAAAAATATTGTTCCTTACTCATGCGGAAAGTGTCTTTCCCGCACTCGACTGCTTGCCCGAACTCCCCTTCTCGTCGTTCGTGTCAACGGCAGTCGCGTGCGGGAAAGAATCACTTTCCGCACTCGTTAGGAAAATTACTATTAAACGAATTAAATAGCGGAGTTTCCGTACCGATATGAGCTGCCATATCACCATGCATTTTGCCTTCCATCAACGAAAGTTTTAGAAAGAAGTCAAAATATCAATAGGTGAAACCCCGTTAAACCGTTACAAACGCCTAGTCGACAGAACTGATATATCAGTGTATATCAGTGTATATCAGTGTATACAGTGTATACAATATAAAGTTGATGAAGCGGGCTGCCATGGAAAATATAATTGTTCGACTGCAATCGAAACTTTATTGCTGAAAGAATAGCGAGTAAATTTCTCCAGACCCTTCAAAACTTCAGTCGAGACTTTAGTAATGGACTTTGACTACGACTCTTCTCTTTTTAAGTGGATTAACTTTACACGTTGTTTTTTCATGTTCGTACCAAACGTGAAAAAGTTAACCATCTTGAAATTCAGCTCGAATTTCGACTGTGATACAGAGGGTTCAGATTCTACCTAATCGATATTTTTTGTGGAGTAATGAGGAAAAAGCATGAAAAGTTAACTTAAAGTATTGGCTGAACAAAATTGAAATGAAAATCTCCCTGTAGTATGAGGAGAAGAACTGTTGAATAACTCAACATAACCTTCCATCCTTACCTCTCCGCAAATCAAGCAGAAAATGGGGATAATATAAAGTGCTCAAAGAAACAAGTGGACCACAGAAATATTTGACAATTCTCAAACTGCCATATCTTTTCAGAAAATGAATGGATTTTCAATCGGAATGCAGTGTTTGGAAGATGCGATCTTTCTGTTCGAGATTCCTCGTTCAAAATTCATCTTGAGTTTTTCTGTCGTTATACACCAAGTGTTCGAAAAAGGTATTACAGAAAAAATTCAAACGCTTCCGTATTCCAGGGATCATTTTTTATTTTTTCATTAAACATTTTTTCCGAACGTTCAAGCCAATATCTCGAAACGGTTTTGTAATTTTCCATATTTCTCATACAGGAAGTTGAAAATCGATGATTTTTCATTTTTAGGTTTTAATCGCATCATTTCCGTTTTGAAAATTATGCAATCCACATTCAACGTATTTTGCCATTCTATACGATAGAACACATCTTAGAAAATGAATTCATATTGCGTTGAAATCATTGACAACTTCAACAGAAGAAGAATTAAGTTTTTTTTAGAAATGTTCAGAATTTGGTGAAATCGTCTGTTCAGTTTGGTGCTGCTATAACCTTATATATGCTAAACACAAATCCTTCATTTGGATCGATTGCTCTGCTCAGTATGTCGAATTGATTACGTGATGTTTCAGATAAGGGGGGCAAGGAGACCCTTCTGGATTTTTCTGACCAATTCATACATTACGATGGTACAATGGTTTTGAGATATTCCTGAACTGACATGAAGTTGAGAAATCTATTTATTACAAGGATTTTCATCGCGAGATCGAAAATCAATCGAAAAAGGTCTTTCTTATTGTAATCAACACTCATTTACGCAATTAATACCACTGCAACACCCAATATAATGTTTCCTGTCGAACCTTCGACAACTGTCATCATCGGTTCGATAGGAGACATCATATTGGGTATTGCAGTGGTATTAATTTCGTACATGAGTTTTGATTACATGAAATCGACTTTTTCGATTGAATTCCGATTACGCGATGAAAAACCTTGTGATAAATAGGTTTCTTGACTTCATGTCAGCTCAGGAATATCTTAAAACCATTGTAGCATCGTCATTGTATGAATTGGTCAGAAAAACCCAGAAGGGCCTGCTTGCGCCCCCTTGGATTGCCTTATCTGAAAAATCACGGAATCAACTCGAGATATTGATCCAAATGAAGGATTTGTGTTTTGCATAGCATATGGTTATGGCAGCATCAAACTGAACAGACGATTTCACCAAATTCTGAACATTTCTCAAAAAAAAAAAAAAATTCTTCTCCTGTTAAAGTTGTCGATGATATCAACGCAATATGAATCCATTTTCTAGGATGTGTTCCATCGTATAGAGTGGAAAATTACGTTGAATGTGGCTTGCATAATTTTAAAATCAGAAATGATGTGATTAAAATAAAAAAATGTAAAATCATCGATTTTCAACATTCTGTATGAGGAATATGGAAAATTACAAAACCGTTTTAAGATATTGGCTTGGACGTTCGGAAAAAACGCTTAATTGAAAAATAAAAAAAAATCCCTGGAATACGGAAGTGTTTGAATTTTTTCATTTTTGTAATAATTTTGCCGAACACTTGGTGTATAATGACAAACAAACTCCCGACGAGTTTTGAACAAGGAATCCTGAACAGAAAGATTGCATCTTCCAAACACTGCATTCCGATTGAAAATCCATTCATTTTTCAAAAAGTTATGACAGTTTGAAAATTGTCGAAAATTTCAGTGGTCCACTTGTTTCTTTTAGCACTTTAGATATTCAAACGATATTCAAAATCAAATAATATTCAGGTTTTGAAAAAAAACTCTCACATATACTAATTATGAACATAAAAAATTTGCTGAAATGGGCAATCAGAAACCAAGTGATTGAGAACACATTTTATAATGATATCACAACAACGCAGATCATTTGTCAATTAATTTATGAAATACTGCATTCATTCAACCAATGTTTGTTTCGAAGCCAGCAGATACATCAGTCAGCAAGAGTTCCTGGCTAATTCTCATTGTTATTTTTGCAAAAAGGTACCTGCCAGAGATATCTGCTTTCGATTCCATATCGTTGATTCCTGATAAATGCCAAACAAGAATCGAGAGGGATCGAGTTGATCCCCAAAACTCATTACTGAATGAATGGGCATCCCTTAAATGACATGATAGTGTTTTCTTTGTGAGGCTGATGCCAAATCGAACAATTCATTGTTGGAAGATGACCAGATAGAATTGGGCTGAAGCCTTTGAAAATGCTAAAAAGTGAAAAAAAAAATGATAGTAGGATGAAACCCATTGGAAAAGGAAGAGAATATAACAATATTACACACAGAAAAAAGATGAATACATGGGAAAACCCATACTTTTGATAATTCAATTGTATATCTTATTTGAATTGAGGATATTCTTTTGGGTCCTTCAAGAAAATAGGGTCATATTATTGAAATATATAATGTTCAAACCAGGAATGAAATTATTCAGTTATACTATAAATTAATCACTTCAATTCAATAAAAACGATTTTCCCCGATTTTCTAATTCGCAGAAGCGTACTATTTTGTTTCAGTAAATGTATTGCTTGATCCAAGAATATTAGTATGCATTTCATCTAATTAAATAATGCCCATTTCAAAGAATGATATATACAGTTTTCTCAAATTATTATATCGAAAAACACCCTAATTTTCAATAGAAAATTCTCCTATCAAAATATATTTTTAGAAAAAGTCGGTAAGCTTTTTGTTCGTTCTATCTCTACTTTCTGATGGTGTTATAGAATATACATCACTATGGTAAATGTTCTCAGGAAATGTAAGAGAGCAGTTTTTTTTTTAGAAGAAATCCCCTTGAAATCCTTTTTTTGATATTTAGAAAAATAATTATTTTCGTTGTTTTTTGCAATCTTGATGTTCCATGGACTTGAATATTTCTGGTCTATCAATGTAACATGGAATCTTACGTTTAATAAATAGCTCAAAATTGGACCTAATGATAAAATAGTATATTATACACCTAGGGTGAGAAGTGAGCTATATAATAGCGTTCTCTCCCGAAGTGTATATAATATTTTTTCCACTACTAACACTGAAATATCAACATATTTTATCATCCAGATTTTCATTTTCACTGAAGGAGGGAGCTATGCCATTTACCGTGTTTATCAAGCATATTACTAAAATGTCGATATATATCAAGTAGCCTGGGAGTCCAGTGGTCAAACAAACTAAAATGAAATTTGACTTGGCTGTCAGAAACTAGATGCTGAAGGTATAAAATTCCAAGTGAAATTTCGAATATAAACTAAAAATGAGTGATAATTATTCAAGTGACACTGATATGGAAGCATGTACATACCCCGCCCGAAGTTAGGAAAGCGGCAATTGATGCAAGTGGCGATTTGTTGCCATCCAAATCGAAGCGTTTGTATATGAATGCATATAGCAAATTGAAAATTTGGTGTGAAAGCAAAAAAATAGTTAAATTATCAGAAAATGTTTTATTGGCATATTTCCAAGAAAAAGCTAATAATAATAAAATATCCACATTGTGGAGCAACTATTCGATGCTCAAGACAACGTTATCAATAAAAGAAAATATCGACATATCAAGATTCTTCAAGCTCACGGCATTTTTGAAGCAGAAGAATAGTTCCTATAAACCAAAGAAATCTAAAGTATTTTCGAAAGGAGAAATCGATAGATTTATTAAAGAGGCACCTGATAATGAATTTTTATCGAAGAAGGTAGTATAGATATTTTACTCATAACTTTATGACTAGTTTTCTACAAGAATTGATATTTTAGGCTATTTTGGTAGTTGGTGTAGCTGGAGCTTGCAGGACAGACGAACTTTGTAAGATGGTTCTGGATGATGTAAACGTTCGAGAGGATATTATTATTATCAATATTCCTAATACCAAGAATGGAACATCTAGAAAATTTGTCATTGTTGAGCCAGAATGGAGTAATGTACTCAAAAAATACTTAGCTAACAGGCCAACTGATATTAAAAAATTATTTATATCATACCGTAAAGGTAAACATGCCAGACAAAATATTGGGCATAATACTATCAGTAAAGTACCTTATGCAGTTGCTCAATATTTGAGATTAGAAAGTCCTGAATGTTATACCGGTCATTCTCTGAGGCGTAGCTCGGCCACACTTTTGGCAGAAAATGGTGGAGACTTACTAAGTCTAAAAAGGCATGGTGGATGGAAGTCAGCTACTGTCGCAGAAGGATATATTGCGGAGTCAATAGCGGACAAAAAAAGAATTGCCAATTTAGTGCAAAAAGAAAATCAAGCCTCATTTGATGAACATCAAAATTTACCTTCAACTTCCTTTGCTCAACGCGATAATTTCCTAGAAGAAAACTTCCATGCTGATGATTTTCATTGTGAGCCAAGTCACGATGAATATTATCAAAATACAACAACTATCCATAATTCTGAGGTTAACTTACCTGTCAATAATATCAATTCAATCAATACAAAAAATGCAGGAATTCACATGATATGCCACAATTGTACCATCAACTATAATTTCAAATAGACAATCCATAGGTAGATAGGTATATCGATATCATATTAATAAGTACATTTTTGTATAATGATTAATAAGTAAGTACCTACCTGCAGGCCTAATTATAATATCTAGGATTTAGGAAGTAAACTTTATGATGTTGATATTTCATGATGTAGAGGTAGGTATAGGTTTAGATAATCCTAGTGTTCTTTATCCTTGCTGTTTCAGAATTAACTAATATCTACCTATAATAATATAGGTAGATATTATTTCATTGGTTGCATTAAAAATATGAGGAACCTTTTGAATTTGAATTTAGCCGCTAGTGATAATATCCCGTGATAAGTGGTAGGTAGAATGGTTGGTGCATTGTGATTATTTACAAACGAAACGAAACGGGTCAAGGTCAACGTGTCAACGATATCGATATCATAAACATAGATTAGAGATGCGTTCGGTCACGTATACGCATGCGTATACGGAATCGGAATCAGAATATCGATACTGATAAATATCGCAAGTATATATTTAAAATACAGTGTTTTGAAATGATTTGAAATATTTAACCTTATTCATGAACAACGCAGATGTTACTGTTACCACGCTACCTGATGTACCTACGTAATAAATCATATCAATCGAACATATTCTCTCAGTCGATATCCATCTCTAATAATTAGCGCATGACAGTGACAGCGCAGCTCAATATGAATTGTGATATTTTTAGAATTTAATAATTTACATAATCCCGAACATTTTTTATACTAATTCCAGAAATCGTCTTCAGCTGCAGTGAATTTTGCAGTATTAACTACACGGAGAAAAAAAATCACTAACCCTAAGTGAATATTTAATAGGGGCAAGTAAAAACTTGTATACTATATGGGACAAGGAAACAAGTTAATAACCACAAAAATATTTGTGTTCCTCAAAATGTACACCTACCACTATTGACCTGTTTCATTAAATTTCAGAGTGATAACGGTTAGTGAACACATCACTTGTCATCAGTGACCTATTCAATTGTCATTAGTGACTCATTCACTTTTCATTAGTGACTTGTACACTAGTCATTAGTGGCCTAATTACATGTCATTAGTGACTTATCTACTAGTCATCAGTGACTTATTTACTTGTCAATAGTGACTTATTCACTTGTCATTAGCTAGTATGAAAAAATACCTCCATCGTTCTCTGAGACCTTGGTAATAAGATAAAAACACATGCATTCAAAACATTTTATTATATAGGTATGATGAATCCAGAAAATACAAAAAAGGTAAGGCTGACGACAAATATTGAGATACTAGATACCGCGTATATCAGCATCATGCACTCTCACTCACTGCACTGCACTCTGATTCACTATCTTTTTCCTTCCAGCATTGAAGATGAATCAACTTTCATACTTTTTAAACGTCACTTCCTTCCACTTCGAGTATCATAGGAAGTGGAAAAAAATCCTGTATATATGTAGAAACAATTATGTACTGTTCTAGAAGAGTTTTGTATTTCATTATCTCCTTCAAGAGAACAGATCAAGAACACAACACCCTACAGCTCAGAGCACCGCCACAGAGCACGGCACACGAACAGAGAATTCTCATACGAATATGATATAGTAGTTGTTCGGAAGGGCACTTGCATGACTTGGAATTTCAATGTTATACTAGCGGAAACGCAAGTATACTAACTTCACGAATGCTAAGATCAAAATGACGCCGTGGACTCGTGGACACTGGACAGTGATCGCGTAGGGCGTGGGTACTCGAATAATATCGGAGATGTCCGAACGGAAAAGAGATCTATAACTACAGTTGAGCTGTCACCTGCAACAATCGACTTGATAGATTGTCTTTATTGATGAGTTCGCTCAGAGCAAGTGATCTTATGTCAGAATAATAATTTAATAATAGTGAGTATTCGTTAACCTAGCTCTAGTTTAGTGTTCACTTAGAATTAGCGAACTCTAAGTACATATCGACTTGGTTAATACCAACAAGTGTTCTGATCACTTACAGCAGAAACTTCGTTTCAGAAATATAGTTTTGCCTACTGCAAGTACCATATTTTCCTACCGTTGGTGAAAATGTTCTTGTCACAATCGACTTTTTTGCAAGTAAACAATTTACTTGGCCGAGTTTTCTCAGTGTATATTTGTTTTACGTTTCGGCTAATAATTAATGTTTCATTGGTTGCATAAGCATCGGTATTTACATGTGTATACTTCATATCATTGACACTATTGACAGTTTTATTTACCTAGGTAACATTTCTTTATCATTTTTTACCTAGGTTAAAAAAGTGTCACTTCTCATCGAAGTAAATGCTTGAATAATGGTGATTTCTCAGGTTAGTAGTGGAAAAAAGTGTTTTCAACCATCCTTATCAAGTTCATCTATAATGTTCGTGTTTGTTGTGTACAAGTTTCCTGATAGAATCAGTAGTCTTCGGCGACCGCGTAATCGATCACGTGACAGGTGATAATTACTTATACAATGCTTATTTATCTCGGTCGTCTGTTATCTAGAGCGTGTTGATATAGTTATAATGTAGATATGTTCGAACACAGTTCTTATACACCGCACGATTTTTACTATAAAATTCGCCACAAATACATATAGGAACTATGTTTCGTGGAAAGAACTAATTATTATACACCTCGTTATACACCTTCGAGTATAATTTGAAAACAATCGTCTGACATTGTCTGACGGCCAACAATAGCAGTCCAATATTCTTCATCTACAACTATGGAGTCATTCATACATTGATAACTCGATTTTCAACATAATGACAGACATTAATGTGATTAATCGAGTTATAAGAGTAATAATGACAGTAGGATGGCGTAATAATCTGACATCGCATCGTCTTGTCAAATTCAAATTCAACTAGGTAGGTATTCGTTCTACTAGTTCTACTGAAGCACACCACTATACTACTGTTTGTGAAATACACGCAAATTCAAAAGACTCATACCTTACATGGTTCTAATAGTATTAATCACCTTAATTCTACAAATACGCCGAAAAATGTTAATTCACTGTTTTTCATTCTCAACAGTGACTACCATCATGAGTAACTTTCATCTTCGTGGGTAATAGCCATAATTATGCGCTCGTTGAATAATATTGTTGCAACTCAGATGGCTCTAGTAGGATATAATATGGCATAATTGAGAAGAAACTGCGCCTTCACCACGTGTCGCAACTCAGATGTTGACCCTCCTATAGGTCGTGACTTAGCTACTCGCTTGGCTTTTTGACGAGAGGTTTTGATCATTTCACCACCCAACCATATTCATCCCCAGATAAAGAGAATTGTTTTTCACAAAGTACAACAAGCAATTCATTCAATCATGAAAACATAAAAATGTGCCAAAAGGGCGGAGCAGCAAAGAACAAACATGAAACGAGCAAACAAAAGGAACAAGATGATGGTTTTGGTACTTACATTATGTTATGGGCAGCAGCATCAAAGTCGAGGAGATGTCACACCCCAAAGTGGAATAGTGCCACTTTGGAAGTCAGCAATCAATGAATGAGTGTTTTTTTTTATCGCTTGAAGCGCACGAAAGGGAATCCCTATAATGTTCAAAGAACATCGTGCGTTCCTAGGGAGGATAGGGATAGGAGGTGGGTATTGGATTTTTTTTGAACTTCTGGAGATTATATGTTGTTGGGAATACTTCCTCAGGCAATGAATTCCAGAGCCTAGCCGTTCTATGGATGAAGGAGTTTTGATAAAGTGCTGTTCGACATCTTTCGAGGTTGAAAACGAAAGGACGTGCTGACTGGGCTTGTCTAGTTCGTCTGACTAGTATTGCTAGTGAAGGGATGATAGCAGAGATTTCCGAAGAACATTTCCCGTGGAAGTATCGATAGAAAAGTGAAAGGTCGCCGACTTTTCTACGGTGTTCCAATGATGTCAAAGAGTGAGTGAGTGTGGCGTCACCCACCAGGCGGATGGCTCTTCTCTGGATGGAATCTAAGAGCATCAGCGTATGTTTTGGTGCTGAACCCTTATATGTGGGAACAGTATTCTAGAACAGGCCGTATCTGCGCCTTGTAGATCATGAGGAGCTGATGAGGTGTAAAGTAGCTTTTCGCACGGAACAAGAATCCGAGTTCTTGTGAAGCAGCTTTTGCGATGGATCTCACATGATTATCCCATGAAAGAGTGTTGCTGGTGGAAATACCGAGCATAGATGGTGGGCTTGGTGTGGATGGTGGTGCCTGACATTACAATGTCGGGCATACTGAGTTCCGCCTTTCTAGAGAAAATACATGCTTGAGTTTTGGTGGCGTTGAATTCAACTAGGTTGTTGGTTCCCCAGGCTGTGATTTCAGCAAGGTCTTCATTGACAGCATTGACCTGCCTGCGCCGTGAGTTCTTAGTTTCCTGTATCAGACGATACACCGTCCACCACCACATGAAGCGATCTGTCTGAAAGAAAACTCGATAAGAGATGGCATAGCTGAGATGGTAAGCCGTATGATGGTAGTTTGTGGAGGAGTCCTTCGTGCCAAACACGGTCAAATGCTTTCGATATGTCCAACGCGACAGCTAGAGATTCCCCGTGTTTTTCTAATGAAGCTTGCCATAAATGGGTGACGTAAGCAAGTAGATCTCCAGTAGATCTTCGGTGGCGAAAGCCGTATTGTCTATCATTGATGATTCCTGAGCTCTCCAGATATTTGATAAGCTCAATATTGATGGCTTTCTCCATCACTTTGGAGATTACTGATAACAGGGCAATGGGCCTGTAGTTGTTAGGCAGGTTCTTGTTCCCTTTTTTGGGGATTGGTTGGACTCTAGCTGTCTTCCAGCATGATGGAAAAATACCCGACCTGTACGAGACGGTAAACAATTTGCAGAGAATCGGTGTTAATTCTGGTGCACATTTTTTGAGGATAATGGGTGGAATTCCTGATTTTAATATAATAATTCTTATAGTGACGAATCGAATAACGTTTGAACTAATAATACCTTGTGTTGATAATGAATTACGATTGAACTAATAATGAACATCCTTATCGATTCTGGTTCTATTTATATTTGAAATCGATGCTACATTCGCAATTTTCCGGAATGGTCATTACTTTTCGATACTGTTAACCTGGGTATCATCGCGGGGCAAGCGGTTTCTTTGCAAATTATAAACGAAATGACGTCTATGAACTCCGATGACCTGATCGAAACTTAAATGTACTGAATGTTTTACTTTGGAAAAGTTAATCAATGATAAAAGATCTTGAAATGAACGAGAGTTTGAGTGATGTTAATTCATAGGCATTTGTACTTCTTGACAATATACTACTAATTGGGACACAGAAAACATGCCGAGAAATATATTCATTATTCGTCATCGAGAACTGATCCTGATTTGGAAATGTGGGGCTATACAGGGTGTCTCGATTCTTTCACGGTATTCACTTCTCCGTCACGATACACCAAGTTTTCCAAATGGCCCCCAAGAAAGACATCGCTAGGATTTAGGGCCGAGAAGTGTGCATGCCAAATAATTTGGCGTAATACACTCTATTCACCGAGATTCGAATCATCAAGTAATTCGGAGTGTTTTATAAATTCTAAATAATTCTCGCACCTGACGGTGATACAAACTTTACTGATTTTTATTTCATTGCCTAAAATAAAATTCAGAAAAGCAAGTTTCACAATTTTGCTCCGGCAGCTCTTGTGTCTGGTGAACAAATGGCTTGTGTTCGGATTTTGTTAGGTGGCCCTGTGAGCGCCACTAAGTTTATATTAAGAGTGAAAACTTAGAAATTATGTATCAGATGGTAAAGTTAACACTTTACTTTCATGTTCTAACTTTTGATTGTTAAAATAAGCTGTACCTGTAATATAAATGGTAGAATAAAAACACAACTTGTGGTCTCATGTGGAATTTAATTGAGATGTTGTACTGAAAAATTCACAACTTTCCAAAAATGCACCAATCTAACCTGAAAATATTCCTGCATGTGCATATCTTTTCAACTTGAAAGTTAAATACATAATATTAAAAATCTTCAACTCAAATATGCTTTATACCCTACTAATATACCCCTAATTCCAACATGGGCCCATATGGAAGCTTTACATAGCTCCTTCTCTTCAAAAATATATTAAATTAATAAGGTAGGAAAAAAATATATGATGCAAGACTGTATGAAACAAAATCACAGTTACTGGTGGTGACCTTTCTGGAAGTTTCTTTATGGAAAATTCTTACTTGTTGGTAGTGGTAACCAAAATGGGTTACAGGTGCACTGAGGAAAAAATTTAGTCCTGCCATAAGGGTGTAACGGTTTTTGCATTATTACGTACGTAACACCTTTAAATATCCATGAAATACCTTCATCACGTATGAAACAGCATCATAGCAGATATTCTGGTTGGTCTCAACATCATTCCATGAAATGGTATTTCCGTAATATCATTACACTGGATATGGCTTACGTAATCATGATGAAATACCAAGAGTGAGTTCAGTAAGGATAATACACATTGCGGATACTGCTTGTAAGTGTATAACATACAACGAAGGGATCAGTATGTGCCTTTAGAGCAGATTAACTGATCATGATCCTGTACGGCAGAATATACCAGATTTCCGTTCCTTAAAACAGTATAGTTGCCGCAGATGTGTCTTTCAAGCATAATACCGAATCCGTATCCTGTACGGCAGAATATACCTGAGGATACGTTCCTCATAACAGTAGATCTCGCCGCATATTTATCGTCCAAGCAGAATACCCGATCCTTCTCCTGTACGGCAAAATATACTAGATGATACGTTGCTTATAACAGTTTATGTTATGTGTGTTCTAAGCAGAATACCTGATCATCATTCTGTACAACAGAATATACCAGATGATAGATTTCTCATAACATTATTTTGCCGCATATTATATTGATTGTGTCTTCCAAGCAGAGAACCTTATCCTTATCTTGCATGGCAAAAAAAACATGAAAAAACTTAGTCCAATCGTGAGGATAAAACGGTTCTTGCACTATCAATATATACCTATCATAACATTGATAATTATTATGTAAAAAATATTTCATCATGTAGGTTTCTACTTATTCACCATCAGGAGCACGAATGGCATGATTTGCGTGTCAAGCACGTACCTATACATCGGTGTTTTTGTAAGATTAAGATTAAAACAGTATATTTTTTTCTCACCCTGATGGTCATCACAATTTAATCTTCAAGACATTGTTCAGCCCCGCATCGCCATAATAGTATTACCTGATGATAATGTTACCTACTCAATTCATTTGTATGTTGTAATTTTGTATACGTGCAAGTCAAAATGCTGAATTGCATCACTCAGTGGTAACACCATTCTTTCTGGTTCTAATATACGGCCGCTTAGCTAATCGGAACTGAAGTCATTCGATCTGCACCACCCTGCAGATTGAAATTACCTTAAAAGCAGTTAAAAATCCACGCGGACTGCGATGCATCGACGCATTAATTGTGGAAACATAGATCAAAGGGCTCATTCACATTTAAATCTCGAAGGTGTTCGGTCAGTTCAGTTTTGTGGTTTGCAAATACTTACCTATGGACGAAGAAACCAAATATCTTCTGCAGACTTGGGGTGTCCCTGAGTTAATTAAAACATTTGAAGGTAAGAATAATTTCCATAAGTAATTCATTTTCTGTTAATTCATTCCTTTGGTATAAGGTATGTATAGTGTATGCCTACAGTGCTTGTTGATGGCTTTTCAACATTTTGAACTCATGATTATTATTACATCATTATATAACCCATCATCCATATTAACAAAGCATAATACAATCGTGAGGAGAGGGTTTCAATTTCTGCAAATAGAAAACTGATGCTCAAGTATTTCATTCTATTTCAAAATTTTAAAGGGTTCCATTTTTTTACTATTGACCTATATATGGCCGACTGGTGTAGGCACACACACTTTCGTGTTACAATATCTTTGTTATAGCGGTCCAAGTATAATGAATATTCACTTTGATTGAAAACAGCCATCATCATTATTTGTTACATACCAAAGATTATACTGCTGCTACGTGAAACAACAAATATTATATTGTTTAGGAGCACCGAATAGGCGAATACTGCAAATCCAACGAGTGGGAAATAGCATTCCGTGCGAGTTATACACTATACTTTTTCTACGGTTGGAACAGATGACATAAAAAGTTGTTACCGCTACGACTCATGCTGCAAACTTCTTTCTCGTGGGAAATTAGCATTTCGTGCGAGTTAAACCACAGTTATACACTATACTCTTTCTACGGCTGTAACAGATAACAGCGAAATTTTTTATTTCTTCGGCTTGTAGTCATCTGGTTTTCGTCATTGCTTGAAATTTGATAATATTTCATGGGAGATGAGATTTTCTGAAATAATAACACAATGGATCGAGTCATTGTGATGTCAGATACGGAAATGAAATTGATGACATACAAAAATTACCTCATTGATTCATCGAACATAGTAAAACAAGAGCAATTTTGTTTTATATAGCCGTAGAAAAAGCTATTTTGTGTCATAGCCGTAGAAAAAATTACTTGTGTGCCTACAGGCGGCCTTTAGAAATATGTCAAGAGTCACGTCTTCTGAAATGCGTAAATTAGCTAACTGTGAATTCAACAAATGAAATTCCATGAGGTTGGAGGGTTATTAGAAATTGTGAGGGATACTTTGGGATATTTCTAGTGTAGTAAATAACCAAAAATTAATTGATTTGGGATATTTCTAGTGTAGTAAATAACCAAAAATTAATTGAAACAGCTTCAGCTGTCAGAATTTCCCGAAGAAATTCCATTCAGAGGTTAACTCACCTTCCTTTTTCTATATAACTTCAAGGAGATATATATAGAAAGGTGAGATTACCTCTGTGAATGCGTTTAGGTATACCTATTATTTTTACATAACAAGAATGCAACTAATAATGTTATTTCCTTTATGCAGAGCATTTGATTGATACGGCAACATTAAGATTGTTGAATGAAGGAGATTTTGAGAGCATTGTCAAACCTATAGGGTTGAGAGTGAAATTGAGAGAGAATTGGAAAATATGGACCGACAATCTTAATAAAGCTAGTCAATCAGTGATGGTAGTAAATCATTTTCTTATTTTTTATTAGTTCATCAAACCTCGCAATCATCAGATTTCAGCCTATATGTTGGTGTCTCAAATGACTTGATCGTTGAACATACAGGGTGGTTCAGGTTCTATATCATTATTTTGATAGGTGATAGAACAACAAGAAACAAAGTAGACATTCATGCGGAGAAACTTCGGTAAAAACATGTTTCTTCACGGAACTAGGGTGACTCAAAGTTTTGGGCCAAAACTGGTTTTCTCATCATAACTTCTAAACTACTAGACCGATTTTCTTTGAATTTCGCACACATACCAAAGGTAGTACATCTCTATAAAATTAATGAATAAAATGATTCAGAGAGATTATCCAGTGACGTAGAAACTGATAATTTTGTTATTTATGGGTTCGTTTTTGAGATACCTATTCGAATTTGAAGTGTCGCAAACACACGTCTAAAGTCAAGCCTAAAATCATTGTCAAATTGAAAAACTCGAGTGCGTCTTGACTTGCCAATCAACCTAATACATAATGAGAAATATAAAGTGATAGAAATCGGTCGAATGGTTTAAAAGTTATGATGACAAAACCAGTTTTTGCCTGAAGATTTGACACCCTGTAACTCTCTTGAGAAACAATTTCTGACGAAAGTCAAGTGCATTATTTGTAGATATATCGCACTCGAGATTAATGACGGTTAACCTGGACCACCCAGTACAATATTTATTTATGAATCATTGTCTATTATTTTTTTTAAAGAATAGTACCGGATGGCTGTAGTCTTGTTAGTTGAAGCCCATTTGTTTTCATTTTATTTTCACACCAACATATAGGGTGATTTTTGTATGTTTAGTACAGGGATCATGGAAACTATCTTACTGATAAATAAGAAAAAGGCTATACATTTTAAACGCTTCCCCCCTCTATATCTCAGGTATATATTAGTATGGGAATTCTCACCAAATTTAGACCGGTATGAATAAGCATCAATATGATCCATTTTCCTGAGACGGAAATCATTTTGGACAGTGCAGTGCTCTTTTATCAAAATGAACAGGGGTAAATTTTTTATGAAACCAAATTAGGAATTTTTTAACAGGAAAACTGACTTCATAATATCGTTCCTCATGGTTTCAAACCCACATATTTTGATTGATCATATTGTTGGTTATTCATAACGAATTGAATTTGGTAAGAATGCCGCTACTATATAATAGCTGAGATATAGAGGGGGTCGTTTGAAGAAAGACACGCAGTATAGACAGATAATTGAACTTCTACGTGAGCTCACCTCAAAACTAATGAATTTTGGTTTTCCCCCAAAATTTCACAGCTATCAATTGATATTATACGAAAAACTGATTCTTACCTATTCCAAAACGCTCCTAGTAGATACTGTAACGTGTAATTATATTAAAAAAATATATTACCACCTTCCTATATATTTTCATTTGGATACTTAGAATGCACTTAGTTCAAACAGATTAGTTCTGAAAGAAAGTTGGAATCATAGATCTAATTGGAATAATATGGACTAGAGTTCATATCTCGATAAACTTGGAATTCAGCAGCGAACCTATCAATTTTAATCATAAAAGGACAGGTAGATCAAATAAATCAGTGAGAAAGGAGACTAATTTTCTGAACAAACTAACCTACCTATATGTATGTGGGTCAAAATGGGTAAAGATTAGTGTTTTTTTCAAATTGAATTGGCAAAGAAAACTCAACAAACGATAAGATTTCCACAAAATTTTGTCAATAGAATTGTATTGAGAATTACTATTTCAAAAATAAGGATCCGATATTCCATAACTGAATACATTTATGAAAAATATGAATACAATAGCTGACATTTTCTTCTTGAATCAATTACGGATCGATCTAGATGCGTTTTGGAGAATAGGCGAATATAATTTTTTTCAAATATCCATTGACAGTATTGACACCTTCGTTTCTACTATAATTCCCAAGATCTCCGTACAAATCTTCCCTTTATTTGGTAGTGCATGATAATCTATTTATTCAGAATTGTCAAGTTATAATAAAATTAAACAGAAATGTTTTTTTAGAGTGAAAACCTTGATATTGGTGATATACCTATAGTACTAGATATTGCCGATGATCTAATAACAGGCCCTGACGGTTTTACAAATCAAGGTGATATTCAGTCATTAACGCAAGTTGCGGAAAATTTGACAACTCCATCCTGTGGTACAGATATCGGCGTTTCGCTGCAGCCAGATTTCGTAAGTCCAATAATAAGTATATTTTCTGATTATTTAATGAAATAAATTTGCTGCTGAGTGAGTATCAACTTTTTTTTTAATCAGATGATATCAACATTTTGGTTAGTTCTTTTTGTCACCAACATAAATATTGTTCATCTCAAACTCCGTGATGAAGCCTGTATATGGCCCTACGGATTTTCTTGTTTCGTGTCAAATTGGACATTTTCAAGTAGAAACTTTTACTTCCATTAACTTTCGCATATTGTGGTCTTCTTGAATGGATTACTCTGTATTACATAATATTACGCAAGAAAATGCCAAGGGTCATATGGGCTCGAAAATGTAATAAAAATGTATATCAATGAGATTCTAGTTTTCCAAAATTTCGCAGGTCAAAACTGTTCTGAATGCTTCTGTTGACGGCCGGGCAATACTAGCTGCAGGCAAACAAAATAATATACTCAAAGAAGCGCAGAGAAAAGAACTATCTAGGCTTCTAATCAGGCAAATGCTGGCCAATGATCCAGCTTACAAAATACAGAGCGTGACTTTCACCCGAATCGCCCTTCAAATAGTTTCCATATTCTCTAAGGAGTCTGCCTCTCTTTACTTCGCTTCATCTCTAGCTGCGTCTAAATATCAGAAGAAGAAAAACGCCAGCGGCGTTTTATATGAAGCGTATATTTCGCGACGCAGGAAACTAAGAGAATTAGGTGTACTTCCTCGAGGAAGATCAAGGAGTAGCTCATCTACATCCTTGAGGCAAGATTCTCCTAGACCATCAACATCGAGGGGTCCGGAACCAGAAGGTATATGCCTCTTTCTCATCTATTTTGTAACACTCATAAAAAATGAGCTGTAGGATTTTTCGAGAGCTTCATTCATATTATTATGTCTTTTAGAGAATTCTATACTCGACGAACATTTGAAGTGGCTAGCCAACAGTGTTGAGCCGTGGGCCCTGGTCGAACTATACTGGAAGGAGACAGCTGCTTTTCGACTTAAACAAATTGAAATAGAGAGAGAGAGTATTTCTGAGTACTTTAAGAGATACCCAGTACTCAAGCAACATCAGGGTTATAAATTGGTAAGAATGTTTTTTCTGGAATGATTCATTCAATGACATGATTTATGAAATATAACTGAAATATCCTGTTACAGCTACTGGAAGATTTTACAATTTTATATCCTGATACCGAGAATCACTTATACAGTAACGTGATCAATTTTAAAGAAAGTTTGGTCAATCTAGCTGTAGAGCGGAAGCGCAGCTCGAGAGATCCAGAATATAGAAGGCAGTTAGATATCTACTTATCGGCGGTATCTGAGGGTGAGTTAATTTCAGAGTACCTATATCATCCTCTTCATAGATCGAAATTCATGATTCGTTTGTGTTATTTTTATTTTTATCTTATTCGGAAATGCGCGCAAGAGGTTGCACATATATATCCCCGTGGCGAAATTCAATTTTTACTGCATGGTGAAAACTTCACGATATACGAAACACCCAGTTAAAATATATGAATATCAAGTATGGAATACATTCATCTTTCATGAGATATGAAATACTGAAATCTATTATGTTATGTATACGGAAATCAAATTATACAGGGTGTATCTAAATAACATCGAGAAAAATTAAGGGGTGATTCTGTGATGAAATTGAAGGTGGGTATTTGGTATAACATTTTTTGATAAACCTCTCCTCGCAAAGGAAACACCCCACCGGAGATTTGAAAAAAAAAAGTTTCCTGTATATCAAGCTGAAGACACGAATCTTGGTGAATATCATTTGTTTATAAAACTACACATTTTGAAATGTTTTCAACCCTGGGTATGCTTACAAGGGGTTATAATATTCAATCCCTGAGATTTTTTTCTTCCAACTTCATTTGGATAACAATTTTTCTTAAAAAAAAAAAAACGTGGCGAAAAAGCCCAATTGATTCACTAACTTTTTTATCTCTAAAAGATTTTTCGAAAACTTGAGCATTTGCCATGTTTTTTTGACAGAAAAATTTTTATCCAAAAAAAGTTAAGACCTTCTGAACATACTTGTTTGAGGACATTGCATTGTTGACAAATAATATTTACCAAGTTTCGAGTCTTCAGCTTAATATACAGGGGAAATAAAAAAGATAAACAATTTTCATTTGATTTTCAGAAGAGTGTAACTTTTCCGATGAGAGATTTTTCAAAAAATTGTATACCAAATACTCACCTTAATTTTTATCACAGAATCATCCTTCAATTTTTCTTGGTGTAATTCAGATGCACCCTGTATATTAATTCCAAATGAGTCATAGACTTATTCAAAACAGAACAGAACTTTATTTTATTCAACAAAATTCTTAGATGACGTGAAATAGATTCTGTTGATTCAACAATCATTCTTCTAAATTTTCTGAGATATTTTTTCATCGTTTTCATAAATGAAGATATGAGTGTAATTATTATTAAACAGATGATTTGTCCCAAAATGTCACTGCGTTTGAAAACTTGACTATTCCGTGAAAGAATTCTGCCACCCAAATGATATCGGGCAGAACTTCACAAATAATAATCTTAATGATTTTCAATTTTTTAGAACCTGGGAAGAACAATAGTGGCATAGCGATACTTCTCCTGCTGCCTTATTTATTGAGTGTACCACCTGCAATAAAGAAGCAGGGGAAACAAACTTGGAAACCCTCACGATCCGAGGTAAGGGATGCTTTCATAACCCAAGTTCCGACTGAGGCAGACATACTGCCGACTTTGGAGGCTCGAAAAAATAAATATAAAGGGTTAGGCCGATCTTTTCAACCTTTGATTGTCATTGTTGGTCAAACCTTGGAAGAGGCAAACAGATTTCATGTCATAGTAGATGACACAATTTATAATTTTACTTCGGCAATAGGGGCGGTTGACGGGGCTTTCAAAATTTTTCATGCAACTGGAGCTTGTTATCCAGAAGAGGCAACCGACTTGTGGCTTTTGATCCAAGTCGCTTTCTATAAGATAAGAACAAAGTACGATAGGCTGTCTCAATCCATCAAACATTTGTTGACAGACTTGGGACAACCTTTTGAATAATGTTTAAATGCTATGGCTGTCACCGATTATTTCAGTTGTCCTATAGATTAGTGAAACATATGAGATCGCAGTGTGCATCTTTGGCTGGTACTAGAGAATTACATTGTGGTCAAGATTCTTGTTCAAGGCATTTTTCAACTTTCTCTTCCTTACGCAAACACTTAGACAAATGTCATAAAGTCAGACCAGTTTCTTCTATAGTGGGAAGTCATGTGGAACATTTGCCATCCTCATCATGCGAAGCTTCTACTTATGCCGTTCAGGAAGAGGTACCCACAAGTTTACCTAAAAATGTACTCGAATCACATATAGCAGCATTTTTGTCCTCTCTTTATAGTCAACCAGGTGTTTCTCGTAGATTAGTGCAACATGTATCTGTTGAGCTATCTGAGTTAATGGCGAAGTCTAAGAATCAAATTCTCAATAGTGTGTACCAGTCTCTTGATGTTCAGGGTATCGATTTGCCAAACGATATTAAGTTGACCTTTGAAAGAGTTCTTACCGATTATGCTGAAAGTGGCTCCCATTTGTTAACCGAATACAAGCGTTTTCAACTATTCGAAAAAATGGGAACATATATTCCTCCTCTTGAGGTGACTGTAGGGCAGCGCATGGAACCTAGACGCACATTGTTAGGGTTCAATCTAGTACCTGCACCTTGCACAATGCAGGTTATACCGATCGCAGAAGTATTCCAAAACTTTTTTTCAATGCCTGGTATCTTGAAGGATATTTTAGAACACTTAGATTACCTCAAGCATTCAACTGGCGATATTGAAAATATCATGCAGGGCAGAGTATGGCGAGACATCATGGCCAAGGAAGGAGATGGAGATCACTTGAATCTGCCTTTGATATTATTTTATGACGATTTTGAAGTCGGGAACCCTCTGGGTAGTCATGCGACAGTACATAAATTGGGTGGAGTATATTTATCGCTTCCATTTCTCCCAGGTCATTATGTTTCTCAGCTCGATAATATTTTCATTATTGCACTCTTTCATGCATCAGACAGAGTCGATTTTGGAAACAATATGGTGTTTCAAAAAGTTATTGAAGTGTTGAATAATTTGCGCAACAATGGCATAAATGTTACAACAGATGCCTATACGGGTACCATCAAGTTTCACGTTGCTTGTATCACAGGAGACAACCTTGGTTTAAATGGAATTCTTGGTTTTGTAGAGAGTTTTGTAGCGAATCATTTCTGCCGGATATGTTCAGCACATAGAGAAGAAACTAAATATATGTTATACGAGGACAAAGTTTTATTAAGATCACCAGAAAGCTACGGAAGGGATGTATTTTTAGGAAACTATTCAGAAACTGGCATCAAGGAACGGTGTGTTTTTCTCAATTCATTAGATGGTTTTCAACTTTTTGAACATGTCTCCGTTGATCTACTCCATGATTTTTTAGAAGGTGCTTGTCGATATGTTATGTCTTATGTTGTACAATTTCTCGTGCAAGAATCTAAGCTCGTGCCGTTGAACATCATGCAGAGCAAAATAGCTAGTTTCAATTATGGCCCAGACTCAGGTTCTAAGCCCACGAATTGTCTTATTGTTGATGGTAGCACTTTGAAATTGAAAACGTCAGCTGCCGAGATGATGACTTTAGTCAGATATTTTGGTATTTTAGTAGGTTACTATGTTCCTAATGACTGTGAAGTATGGGATTTGTATATATATTTGAGGAGGATTTTGGATAGACTGGTGAACCCTAGAGTTAGTAATGAATCTTCACAACAATTGCAATTTTGGGTTGCGGGACTGAATGAATTGTATATTAAACTCACACAGTCTGCACTCAAACCCAAGTTTCATTTCCTCGTGCATTATCCAGAGATGCTCCTTAAGTTTGGTCCACTAACCCAGATTTGGACGATGCGTTTCGAAGGTAAACACAGAGCCTCCAAAATAACGGCTCGATCCTCTTCCAGTCGAGTGAATATTTGCAAAACAATTGCGATTAAAAATCAATTAGCATTGAATGACATTCTCATAAATAATCGATTCTTCAGCAAGATGATTTGTGGAAAGAAGATCAAAATTGAAGCTAATGCACTTCCATCCAACTTCACTCAAGAAAAGCTCGATTTACTAGGTAGTCACTTGTATTCTGTACGATGGGTTAAGATAAAGGGTTTCAAATTAGAGATATCCTCAGTTGTTACCATCGATCTATGCATTGATACATTCAAGCCCCTATTTGCGGAAGTAAAAGAATTATATGTGAACAATAACGACAATGTATTTCTTTCATGTAAACTTTTCGAAACTATCGACTTTGATTTACATTATTATGCCTATAATGTATGCAACACTACTGAAACTGTTTTCATGGAGTCCAGTTCTCTCTTTTCTTGTATGCCAAATACATTAACAGTAATGAATGACCTGAAGTCGTATGTGACAGTCAGAATGCCATTGGATTGACATATTATTTTGTATTATGTACCTATACATATATCTTAAGTTACCACTGTTATTTTGGATTGAAGTATGAGGAAACTATATATTTGATTTTTATGTTTCAATATTAGAATATAATATATTTATATATAATAGATCATCGAATGGATTTGATTGTTCATTTATATTCTTTGTAATCAATTCTCAATAAAATTCCAGAAACGAATAATTTGTATTATGATTAGACACACTATTGCATGTTATATGCGACCAAAAGTGAAGTGGCCCATCCTATGTCTAAATCTAAAATTTTTAATTCCAGATTACCTGACCCTATATTACAGGCTTATACTGACATAAAATGCCCTAAGCCATACCGCCATTATCTAATATTCGATTTCGAAAAACAAAAAAACGAATGAAAATACTCATGCAGATAATACAAGGTGGCACAAGCATTTTTTTCACAATTTAAACAAAGACAGTGGCTGTCAACTATCTTTTTACAATTGGCAACATATATCTCTTTTCATTTTTTTTCCTGAATACAATGATATACCAACAAGGCGAAATTAGATGAATGAAATTATTGCTCCGCCGACAAGAAATGGATCTCCTTATTACATTTCCTATTGAGTAATCAACCGTATAGAGTCTGTCTCTTGTAGAAGAAGACATTATAATGTCAAGAAACTGATTTATTGAAAATAAATGTATTCATATAGGTAGGTAATTCCAAACTGGAAAATGAAATGAGTAGATCCACGTCTTGTCAACGGAACAATACATTTTTCCAACTAATTTTGCGCGAAATTCAACTTCTTCTACATCATTGTATTGAATAAAAACTCCATCAGAAAATTGAGAGAATATAATTATGATGCCATCAGAAGAAAATGAAAGAATATAATCATGATGCAATTTGAAAAAAAAAAGTTGGTGCCACCCTAGTACCTATCTGATGAGTTATTTCATTTACTTATTAGTTTTTCGAAATCGGATAATACATAGCAGCGCTATGACTTGGGGCGTTCTTTGTCAGTCAGCCTGTAATATGTGTCATTCGAAATATTCTCCTGATAATCATTCCAATCTTAATGTGCTATTGTGAAATATGTCATTACAGTGATTGTTTCATATTAACTTACTATGCAGTGAAATCAGATGGTAGGTGACTCAGTTGGTGAAATACGTAAATCAGGATTCATCTATATTCTTTATGGTTACTTTGGTAAGTAGAATCTGCATTTTGTTTTTGCGGTATTCTTATGAATACATAAAGAAAATTCATCAGGGGTGATTTCTTCTGATATTCAGTCAAGATATAGTTCGTATAAATTATCTGTGTCCACAACAACCTAATTTCTGAAATACAGGACTATTGAAAATAGATTACAAATACATGTTTTGTTGGTTCTTCAAAAATCATAACGTTATTTCTTGTGGATGTTGAACTCTTTGCTTTATTTGGTTTGAAAATGTGATATCATCTGCTAACTACTCGGCTAACTATTTTGATTTATAGTTGCGGAATAAGTATACCTATATTGCTGTTTCTGATGAGAAATAAAAAATCAATACATCTTTTTATTCGATCCGACTCTCATTACTCTCTTTATCTCAGAATTTATTTATTCGTAATTCCAGACACACATACATTTATAGGAACTACAAGGTGATCAACGAGGAGACACATAGCCAAATGGTGAATATATAGGGGAAATTGACAAACTTTTTTGGACATCCATATTATGTGAAATTTCCATATAACTTTGATGGCTGATATTCCAGAAATGATTCATCGTAATCGTAGTTTCAATAGAGAAACGTCGCAGCCAACTTTCAGCAAATAACGATGAATCATTTCTGAAATATCGACCAACAAACTTGTATATATGGCAATTTCACATAATACCATGTATCTTGGTTATGGATGACCAAAAAAATTTTTCATATATATACATCAACCCGTATATATTTCCCCTATATACCATTTGGCGAAGTGAGTCTCCTCATGAATCACCCTGTATATACTACATGGAATATCACACGGAATCGCCCCCTGAAATATCTTCGAAGACTTAGGAAACACTCTGTACAAATCGTCATTATACCAGGAAATAATGTATATTATAGCATTGAAGGAACTGTACTGCCTACCAGTATGTAGGTAAGGAAGGACGTATCCGTCAGATCTAGAAACAGTTTGTAATAACATGACAGGAATTCTGAAGTCTTTTTCACAGAATCATGAAATACACGTTTAAGAAGTTCATAATAGCAGGCTAGGTCCTAAAAGCAGACAGAATGTAAATTACATATATAATAATGGCAGGAATATACTTCTTTGCAACAGCACTGAACATACTGCCTTGTAATGGCATTTCATCCTGTAATAATGAGGTAAATATAGTACGTACTCCAGTGCGGCACATAAAAACAGATTGTATTATACAGAGAGCATTCAGAGAGTGATGAAATGTCTGTCTGTGATTTCTTTGTCAGCAGCCAGTTGAATACTTCATAACTGGTGATGTAATCCAGAATGTGCAACCTGTGATACACTGCTGTATATGACGTCATTAGTTTTGACGTCAGAAATATTTACATTCCTGTACTGCAAGAACAGCATTATGCGCATACATTACCAAGCATGGTGAAACGTATTTGTTGCATATTATCCCCGTTTAACCATTATTTAAGTCAGGAGAACCCATATTTAAAGCGCATACGTACATATTTTTTCCTCAGTGTGATTACCCACACGATGTGGGGTCTAGTGGCTCAGGAAGTGGGGCCTAGTGGCTCAGGACCCAAGTAGAGGTTGACATACGGCCTTTCAGGTGGGTGTCCCCTGCAGATACCCAAAACTGAACACGACACAGCTGCTTGGGATGTAGTCCTGGACCTGGTTGACTGTTGGAGCCAGCAGTGTCCCTGCCTCCAAGAAGACTAGGCTTACAAGATGGTTGAAAGGAACTGGAGCCCCCAAAGAGAATCTTTCTGCTAATTCCAGGTGGAGCCTGGAGCCATGCAGCTAAACTGACCTGGACTGCTGGTTGAATTGAAAGAATCAACTCGGCTTTCTTGATTTGATCAACTACCGGCGTGGTCAATGGCGACCCCCATAAAAGCCTCTCTCGAAAGCAGGCCCACAAATCTTCAGAAAGAAAGATTCACGTTCAATACAGGAAAAGGTTTCTAAGATGCAAATGAGCCCTAATACCCAAAGAATACAACTCACCTCCTAACAGGATGGCCTGCTCACTTGAACTTTCCAAAATGAAATGCCACATTTTCGTCGACGATCCTGGACGAACGGCTCGCAAGAAATGATGGCTGATGGCAGCGGACTCAGCCGGAAGGTGTATACCTCTCTTTTCAGAGGACACAAAACCATATAAAAAAAAACTAAAATTCCACCTTCACAAACATTATTTTGGATTCTGCACACCTGTAGAATGGACATGAAAAACACATTTCCTGTAAATCCTGTACCATGTGACTGCTTCCAGATTCCTGATTGGTTGAAGAACTTGACGACTTTTGGACAACCAGTCCTACCAGCATAGAAATTTTCGAATTCTAGCGGGAAACAATAAACTAATTTTCCTGACCCTCAACCGACGACACAAATCTACCGGAGTTCGGGTACTGAAACGGAACTACGGTAACCAATAACCTAAATTCGGCTTCGTCTCACTTCATCCAAAATCGACACAAGGCCGTTGTCTCAACGTGGTAAAAATTCCAACGAAGAAAAATATGAAACTACTGTAAGAAGACAACACAAGTGTCAAATTCGCCACTGACATCAGTGACATAATTACAACATAACCTATCAAGGAAAATCTTGAAATTCCCATTTTTATCAGGAAATGTTTATTTTTGAACCCATAATTAACGAGGTATGTATCAATAGGTTACCTAGCATGTTACTTATTTACTTTGAGAGTTTTTGAGCTGAAATGTATTAACTATACTTTGACCTCAACTTGATAAACTTGTTGAATTCTTTCATTTATTCCAGGGTTACATTCAATGAATCTTCAAATTACTTCAAGTTGTTAGGACTCCTAAGTCACTGGTTGGACACTTTCTATTCAGGTAAGTTCAGTCAAATTTCTATATATTCATCAATTTATTAATGTTTGTTTACTTTTAGGTGCCTTCAAGATTTCCAGCCCATCACCTGTAGATGCTACATAGAATGGATAGAATGGATGAAATATTGAGATATACTATTTACTATTGTATTTTTAACTGAATAAAAGGGTATTATACAGAGTGAGCGCCATGAGCCTATCATTGTGAGGATACCATCCCATTAACTAATTACAATAAAAACCAACATTAATGGGCTGGTATCTTTATGCTGGTAAGTTTTATCTTTATTTATAGATTTTAGACTATATATACCCTGTAAAATGAAAATGGTCAATTTTCATGTTACAACAGGAAGGAAGAATGACCCCTATGAGCATGCTCTTTGCTGGAAATCTGTTCTGTGTACATCTTGAGGAGTTTTTGCTCTCCAAATATGAGATTTATGAGAGGTGGATAACTCTCATAAATCTCATATTTCACGAGATGCGTTTACGTTGGGTCAGGTTCGCACCAGATAGCGGTCAAGAAGCTATCTGGGACAGCCCTGTACTGATGAGAGCCAAGAGCTCGAAACCGGTCTGCAGGTAGTCAGCGTTCCTGAACCACTTAAGCGCAGCTCAGCTTTTAGGAAGGAAACACTTGCGAATTTATTCGTTTATACGAACTATCGCATAGGTTGCGGGAGGATGTAATGCAATGTTCTGCGTGGCATATAGCCAGGAAAGTAGTTGTTTTTCTCTCGTTATTCACCATTTTAGTTCATTTCATGAACTAGTGTGGTAATGACTTTGAGTGTCTCTCTCTTTGTGAAGGAAAAAGTGTTCAAACCATTCTATCAAGTTCATCTATAATGTTCGTGTTTGTTGTGTACAAGTTTCCTGATAGAATCAGTAATGTGGTTTGGCGACCTAGGTAGCCATTCGATAGGTCTCCTCTTTCTCGATTGATGGGGAAGGTTTTATCCAAAAATGTTCCGGAAATAAACTGGGCGTCAATTGAAACGTTAATAGTGAAATTTGGCATCAAGTTTGACTTCTCGTAATTTCTAAAATATTGAACGAATTTTGAATTGCCGCCTAGATTCTGAATGCCCTTTTCACCGTCTTTCGAACTGTTCCTTACAGCTTCTTCTAAATTGATCAGGACCCGTGATACAGGGTGAAACAAAGTTTCGTGCATTTTGAAACAAAATTCTCCGCCCCCCCCCCATTTTGTCGGAAGACCACGATGCTCATATTTTATTCAGGCATTTCATAAATAGCAACCATACCTCGGGACGTTCTCGAGTTTTTGCCAAAAACTACTGTGGTTTCCGGGAAAAACTTCTTTTTTGTATTTCTTTTAACTGGGCTAATTTTAGAGGAGTTCCATAAATGGATGCTTTTATGCATTTCAGTAAAGCGTTGGAGCAGATATGTATACCAGGTTACTCAAAAACAATCAATAATTTATTACTTCGCAGTCTGATAAAAGTTTTCTATATACCTTAGTGAGCAGTAAATCAACACATCTCATCAACAAAAACAAACAACGATACCTTGTTTCCATAACAACGTATGTAGGTATGCATAGAGGTTATATCAATTGCCAATTTTCATGAAAACGTCAGTGTAATTCGGGTCCTAAAAAATTTAAAGATGCCTCGTTCGGTCGAAATGGAAAATATCATTAGGAAAGGTCACTATAGTGATATAAACTATAATTCAGTACAGATAATTATTATTTCAGGTAACGACGATTAGGATATACCCAAACTCATTTAAGTACCATTTTCGATAAGTCAGTCATGACAATAAATAGACTGATTCATCGTTTTGAGGATACAGGTGACCAGTCCATTTGAAAAAAATGCAAAAAAAATTTTTTTTCGGAAACCACTGTAGTTTTTGGCAAAAACTCGAAAATGTCCCGAGGTATGGTTGCTATTTATGAAATTTCCGAATAAAATTTAAGCATCGTGGTCTTCCGACAAAATGGGGGGGCGGAGAAATTTTTTTCAAAATGCACGAAACTTTGTTTCACCCTGTATCACGGGCCCTGATCAATTTAGAAGAAGCTGTAAGGAATGGTTCGAAAGACGATGAAAAAGGCATTCAGAATCTGGGCGGCAATTCAAAATTCGTTCAATATTTTAGAAATTACGAGAAGTCAAACTTGATGCCAAATTTCACTATGAACGTTTCAATTGACGCCCAGTTTAGTTGAAAACGCGCATCCTCATAGATATTCTCAAGCCGTGAATGGCAAACACTTCCAACATTTGATTCGACTTGTTCTTCTATTTTTCACTGAACTTCTTGCTGTGCTACCCTGTATACATGAATGTACAATGGAAGGATCCGCATCAAAAAATGAAAAACAAGGGGTTTTTCAAGAAACCATCCACTCAATTTTGAACGATTACTTATGGAAAGTCCTGTATGGTGGGATGACAAACTATATCGTCCAGTAGGTCAGTTCATCAGGCGAAAGAAAGGTCTCTCAGGCTTATGCAAAATTATTTCTTTGATCGCGTGACAAGTAGTTACGGTAAGAATAATATTATTCATCTAGACATATCGGTCGTCTGTCGTCTGTTATCTAGAGCGCGTTGGTAGAGAAAGACCTTGCAGCAGTATCGCTAAAACGCCAGGCCCGGACTACCCATAAGGCCAACCTAGGCCATGACCTAACCTGACCATATAACAGGTCTGCACAAAATTTCCCTCTGCAACAGCTGAAAATGCCCACTTTTTTGTCAAACATTCCTCCCATCATTGAGCGGCAAATTTGAATAGGTAAACGGTAATTTTTTTATTTTTTTCTCACTATTTCTTTTTGAACTATGACTTTTTGGTCATGCGGTGATATTTTCGAGCAAATCCATGGCCAATCATCTGATTTGTCCTTACTCGTATATTGAAATAATACTCATATCACAATTCATATAAATATTGAGAGGATATCCCAAAACTTCTATAGAAATGAATATTTCATTCCACCTCCTGGAATATTCTCCAGACAATCAGAAATATTTCTTTATATTCCATTTCCCGAGTATAATAACCAACATTCCAATCACAAAACAATGAACATTCTATAATTATGTGTTGTGTTCAGATCACAAAATAATGACTTTCAGAAAGTCAACTATCTTTGTTTTTCTCAGACTCCAGAATCTGGCGATATTATCGAAATCTCCCCCCCCCCCAAACGGCCTTTTTCCAGAAAAAAACATTTTTTTCCTCAACGTTTCAAAAATTCCCACGAAAATAGGAATTTCCTTCCCGTATAGAAAAAACTGTGATAACAACACTTGCCATGACCTAAAACGCTCGGTTGCAAGATGCGCAGGATACGAGGATATCCGACGTCATCTGACGAAGACGATCACGTGACTGCCGCATCAGATGGCCGGATATCTTTTACAATAATTTTGTTTTTTCATTATTCGATAATATAATATATAATATGCAAATAATATATGCATCTCATACATTTTGGCATTGTATTCACTGTAATTGGTTGATTGATACGAATTTGTTTCTTGGAAAATAGTTGAAAATGTATTCAATCAGGACTAAGAATAAAAATGTGTTAATAGCTTAAATAACCCCAAAGAAGCTCTAATACCAGGTTTTCAGTTATACAGGGTGTCTCAAAATTGCTGGGACACAGGGCTACCACGTGTAATACAGGTCAAAATAAGTTGATTGGACCCAATTTCTTTATATATCTAAATGTATCGTTTGTCCGTGTGAGGAGTTCAAAGATCACATTTTTGTACGCTGTTAATGATGCTAACGCAGATATTCATAGTAAAAGTTTAATAAAATTGTAATACAAAATTTAGTCGATAGTGGAAACATAGGCAGAACGTTTTTTTTTAAATGAATGTTCAATTTTTCGTCCACCTTCATCAATACAACTGCCAATTCCTTTGTTTCCACTGCCAACTAAATTTTTTAAATACAATTCCATTAAAACTATTACTAGGAATATCTGTTATTTTGCGGAATACGACATGTTCACAAGTGTAACAGAATGAAGATAATTAATCATTTCGCTTAAATCATTTTAGAAACCAATTACTACTTACTCCCTTCTACACTTCGTTTCGGGTTTCTTTGATTACTGAAAGAAGGGTTATCCTCTAAAACGCACTTCTGTTGAATTTCATCGAATTCATTTGACTAATTTTCCAACAGCGAACAGAAATGTGTTTTTTTTGACACTTTTTACTCGTCTCACGGACAAACGGTACACTTTTTCATATAAACAAGTTGGGTCCAATCAACTTCAATATACAAGGTGTCGATATGAAACAGTCTAACGAATATTCCCATGATATCAGATTTTTCCTAACTCCTCTGATTAACAAAAAATTTCATCCCGGAAATTGAACAGAAAACGAGAAAAAAAAAATAAAGTACGCCACTTTGAAACTTAAATGATTGAAATTTGCGTGATTGTGCCTTCCGCACGGAAATTTGAACAGAGGTAAGGTCAGAATTGCCACAGTGTGCAACTCCGGGTGGAAAATTGAGTCTAACCTCAAATTTCATTTTGATCCCTATATTTTTTGATGGTGCCAGTCGATAGTATACGTCGAACTTGGCTAGATTTAGAATGGGGCCTTCGGGCTATCTGCCTCCACACCGCGACCATTTCAGATCTATTGTGTCTCCCTTAAAATCAATTAGAGCTCTTCGGCTAGCCCCGCCTTCTCTATGAGACTCCATAGGCTAGCTTTCAGATCCCCTGTGTATCTTTGGGCTCCTGGTTTTTCCTCACCCAGCGTAAGGAACCTTAGTCTTGACAAGCCCTCACAGTGGCAAAGTATGTGTACTGCTGTTTCCTCCTCTTCCTGACAGAACCTGCAGAGCAGTTCTTCAGTCAGACATATCGTACTCATGTGTTTGTTGAGCCTACAATGGTCTGTGAGAAGTCCCACTAGTATTCTACATAGTATTCTAGTTGAACTTCGTTTCTGGTTCAGTAGATATTCTGTGAATGTTGGCGATGGTTTTTTAATAAACTCTTTTGCCTGTCTCATTCCTGGCGAGTTGTTCTACCATTCTTGAGATTTGGTTTGCATCCATGATTTGATACTAGTTTTTTGTATAGCTTTCGCAATACCACAGAAGGGTTCTGGACCATGCAGAGCTCTGTTTGCTCCTGCTTTGGCAAGTGAGTCTGCCTCTTCATTGCCCTCGTACCCTGTATGTGCTGGTACCAATGCTAGAGTCAGTCTGTTCTGACTGCCCAGTTCATTTAGGGTTTCTAAACTTGCTTAGAGACCATAGAGTTGACTGCTTTGATTGCCGCCTGGCTATCTGAACAGATTGCAATGGTTTTGCCTTTAAATACGTCGAACTTACTCAAGGCTTGAAATATTTGCACTTATTTCAATGCCACCCTGTATATCCCAACGAAATATCACACTTCCCAGACCTACTAGGAGGGGGGGGGGGATTTAGAACGTTGGCCTAGGACGTAAATCGCTTCTAATCCGGGCCTGTACACCGCACGATTTTTCCTAATCTTCGCGGCAAACTCTTAACCACGTCAACCGGTAACGCACTAATTATACAATTATTTCAAAACTAGCAACAATCGTCCGACGTCCAACAATGGATACGCGTTTTTTTTTGTTGATCGCGTCGCGTACTCTCGGCTGTCGTCGTGTGTAGTCGTGGAATCGCATAACTCCGGGCAGGAGCAGGATATTTCAGTGCACTCGTAACGCGCCGCGGTATCAGCGAGAAGTCAACGCATCCTTTCGGGGTGGTTCGTGATACGTAAACGGCAGGAGAAAACGTGATCGAAGTGTGCGGTGGTGAGTGCGTGCTTTTGTTGCTGTGGCAGTTGTTTTCTGCGTGGATTGGTTTTCGGGTTTTCAGGATACACAGGATAGCGAGGATCGCATTTGTTGTGGATTAGTGGAGCGTGATATTTTCTAGATTTTCGTGAGTTGATTTTATCGGAATACCTTATGCAAACGAATGAATTATTTTCATGGAATGCTCAATACATAATTTACTGACCAAATTGAAAATGTTGTCAAAAATTCATGATATTACAATGTACAGGGTGCGCCTCTCAAAATGGAACCCCCCCTTAACTCTTTTGTTTTCAGAGATATGAAAAAAAGGTTGAATGAAGAAGTTTTTTGAAACGACCCAAACTTTTTTTTCGTGAAATTGTTTGATACACAGGGTCATTAGTTTTTCCGGAAAGGACATGAACTTTGATTTTTTCAAGGGAATACCCGAATACCCTATATATTTTTCGACATGTCGATAGAGCCTTTTTTTCTGATCTCAAAAATATATATGAGTTGCATATTTGGATAAAAACTAGTTGAGTTCTTGATGATCAAAGTTTACCAAACTACCGCCTTATGAACCTCCACTTCATATCATCTAATAATGTGAGTTGAACATAGTGGGCTTAAAATTAATGTTTATATATTGTTTAGGCTCTTTGGAAATGTCATGATATTGTTTATTATGGAATTGAAATTTTTCTATTTCGTTTCAAAAAAATATGAATGGAAGATGCGGTATTTTGGTAAACTTTGATCATCAATAACTCAATTATATATTTTTGAAATCAGAAAAAAAAGCTCTATCGACATGTCAGAAAATATATAGGGTGTTCCATTGACAAAATCGAAGTTGATGTCCTTTCCACAAAAACGAATGACCCTGTATATAACGTAAATTCTTGGAATATGAGTTTGGGTTGTTTTAAACAACTTTTCCATTCAATATTTTCTCACATCTCTGAAAACAAAAGATATAAGGGGGGTTCCATTTCAAGAGGCGCACCCTGTACCAATACAAATAGTGCCCCCCTTATCATCCACATATCTCCAATCCATAGGGTAGTTTATTTTAGTGAATTAAAAAAAAAACACTCGACTAGTAGCAAACTCATGTGAAGTTGGCGCGTTTTTTTTTAACTCGATTTTTTTTTGAGTTCTGAGTAGATTTGATAGGGTTCTAGAGTTCCTGACTGAAATTTTGTATAGTTCCATCAGCAAATCGTAGATGTAAATGGAGGAAATTAATTTTTGAGCGCTAACTTCACGCAGCGCCATTTTTTTTTCCGAGAAAATGAGTATGATATATTTTTTTGTTGTATTATGAAGAGTTCTGGGGTTCTAAACCTATTTCATCAATAGTTCTGATGAACCTCGTGATGAACTGAGCAAATTATTGAATAATTTGAGAAAATAAAATACGAAAATCCACAGGCGGCATTTCTTGGTGAAATACTATTCCGTTCTCTTTCGTATTGAAGGAAAAGCCATCAAGAAAAAAGGAGGAATGTCATTTGGAAATACAAAATCTGAAAAAAAATCAGCTGTCATGAGGTACCGAGTAAGATACCGACCTTAAAAAAATATATCATCCTCGATAAAAACTTAATTCCAAAGAACTCAACAGTTCTGATGGGAATTCTTCAAAATAGACTTCTTGTGTTTTAGTGACAAATCGATACATTTTCATCAAATTCGCTACTACCACAATATTCATACCCATGCACCCACCTACAGTGCAAAGGGTACCTTCTTTACTGTTGTTATTTTGAGAAAAAAAAAAAAAAACGCTGTTAAAAGATACAAATGCATACATTTTTGTATTTCAAATGTCCGACAATGAGATTCCGAATAATGGAATATTCACTATCATTATATCTGATATGTATTCATGAATTCATCTGCATGATTGTGGTATATTATGATAGCTCATCAACTTGACCTTTAAGTATGCGAATGGTTTTTTTTCATGCGGAACGTATACGGAAACTATGTCCTATAGAAATTATTATTGATTCCTATACATGCAAAATTCCGAGCAAAATTCCTTGATTGATTTTTTCACAAGTCAAGTCAAAATGTGACGTTTTCGTTTTTTCAACCAATATTTATTTATATATTAATGCGTAATTGTAGCCAATCATTTGGTACCTATCATAATGATAATTTGTTAGCAACAAAATACAGCTATAATTTGTTCACCTTTGGATCTTCCTTGACTCGTTCCTTGATGATGATGATTACATAAAGGGGACCATAGACTGCGTTGTTGGTAGCTGTTTAGTTCGATAAACAAGTCTTGTTTTACAAAAATGAAATAAACCGGGGTGTGTGGGTGTGCGTGGCTGTAAAATGTTCGTTTTTTATATGAAGGAGAATGCAAATTCTCTACCTTAGAAGATTTTGTTTGCAAATTCTTATCGTGTGTGTTCTATAGATATAATTCAATGTTCGTCGTGGCATATAGCCAGGAAAATAGTTGTTTTCTGTTGAATAAACCGAGAAAGAATTCATATTTTCATCACATGAAGAATGCGAATTCTCAATGTATTTCTTTATTTATATATTCATTTTTTTATGTTCATAAATATATTGAAATGGAATATTCTTAGATATATTTATGAAAAAAAAAAAATGGATATATAAATAAAGAAATACATTGAGAATTCGCATTCTCCATGTCATGAAAATATTAATTCTTTCTCAGTTCATTCAACAGAAAACAACTATACTTTCCTGGCTATATGCCACGACGAATATTGAATTTCATCTATTGAACACACACGATAAGAATCAGAAAACAAAATCTTTCGAAGTACAGAATTTGCATTCTCCTTCATATAAAGATATGCATATATAATATCATTCTGAATATTCAACAGAAAACAACGTCGAACATTGAATAATATCTGTTGAATATCCAAAAAGAGAGCATGAAAAATCAAGATCCTTTGAAATTGAGAATTGTCATTATCTCTCAAATCGAATAGAATAATATGATGTATTATGATATGAAGATATAACTTACTAATATAATATTATGTTCAGTATCGAAATGGAAATTGAAATGTATAGGAGAAGTACAATTTTATACCCCAATGAACTTAGCAGAACCACTTCAATATTTCGGATTTGCAATAGTACTATAATTTGTTACTAATTTAGTACTAATTTATTATCATATTCGCAAATTTATTACTCTCCATTAAACAGAAGAAACCAACGGCTCTGCTAGCTTTATGTCGACCTAGCAGAACCATAGCTGAAAATTTAACATTTTGAAAATTTTAAATATACCATAATTTATAACTATTTTATTACTAACTTATAACTATAATCACGAATTTTTTACTCATCATTTCTAGGAAAAAAACGACGATTTGTCTATCTCGATCTCAACCTAGTAGAACCAAAACTCAAATCACATGTTTTTTTGAAATTCTGTTCCATCATCGATAAGTTACTAATTTATTACTAATTTATTACTAATTTATTACCACATTCGCAAATTTCTGACACTTCATTCAACAGGGAAAACCAACGGCTCTACTAGCTTGCTGTCAACCTAGCAGAGCCATAGCTAAACAATTATTATTTTGAAAACTTCAAATATACCATAATTTATTTAATTTATTACTATTTTATTACTAACTTATAACTATTGTCACGAATTTTTTACTCATCATTTCAAGGAGAAAAACGACGATTTGACTATCTCGATCTCAACCTAGCAGAACCAAAACTCAAATCGCATGTTTTTTCTTTAAATTCTATTGAATTATCAAGGAGTTACTAATTAATTACTAATTTATTACCACATTCGCAAAATTCTAACACTTTATTCGATAGCCAAAATCAACGGTTCTGCTATCTTTATGTCATCCTAGCAGAACCATAGCTAAGAATTTACTATTTATGATTTATTGAATAAAGTGTTAGAATTTTGCGAATGTGGTAATAAATTAGTAATTAATTAGTAACTTCTTGATAATTCAATAGAATTTAAAAAAAAACATGCGATTTGAGTTTTGGTTCTGCTAGGTTGAGATCGAGATAGTCAAATCGTCGTTTTTTTCCTTGAAATGATGAGTAAAAAATTCGTGATTATGGTTATAAGTTAGTAACAAAATAGTTATAGATTATGGTATATTTAACATTTTCAAAATATTAAATTTTCAGCTATGGTTCTGCTAGGTTGACATGAAGCTAGCAGAGCCGTTGGTTTTTTCTGTTTAATGAAGGGTAATAAATTTGCAAATATGATAATGAATTAGTACTAAATTAGTAACAAAGTATAGTACTATTGCAAATCCGAAATATTGAAGTGGTTCTGCTAAGTTTATTGGTGTCAATTTTATGAACTCTGATCTTGAGGAGCTTGGAACTTCAATTCAGAATTTCTTTCCACGTCCTGTATGATGAAAATTCCTCGGAAAATTCCTCGGAAAATTCATAATTATATCTGGGAATCTTCCTTTTTAATGTAAAATGTTCGTTTTCGCCTCGGTTTTCGCTGAGCATTTTGCGAAATAGGAAGTTGTAAAACAATCACAATTACATTCGTGGTGTTATTTTTCAAAATAATTTTAACTATAGATTATCCTCGAGATTAGCACTATGCCTAACCATAGAAATCTCACGAGTGGACGAAGTTAAAATAATCTCGAAAATAATCAAAAAATTACCACCACTTCTGTTACCGAGGTAACTACTGTCTCGACTACTGTTGATAATTTTTTTGAAATAATTTGGGCCATACAACGTGATGTTTTACCCAAGACCACACTGGAGACCACGTGATCTGATCCACATAAAAAGCGGTCCACCTAAATTATGAATTTTCTCTTTGATAATGTCTCAGTACCGAAAATGTAGAATGTTCCAGTGTCGCTTGGAAGAGCAGTACCTTTACCTACTTTATAATTTTGCTACCTATACAGGGTTTTCCGATCGGGAGAATTTGATATAGGCGATAGTATTCGCAAAAATGAAAGAATATCGAATATGAACTTCTTTATATATGAATAAACGGATTTATTATTCATTTATTACTTTCATGTTTTGAGGCTCAGTTTTCTAGATATACAGGGTGTTGAAAATAAACATCATATTTACCTTTTTTCATTATCCAAATTACTATACTCAGTATGGCTATTGAGTGATTCCAATGGATGTCTTGCATGACCCTACATTAGGATTTGAATTCATATACTCAATATTAAGACCTATACTCAATAGGTCTTAATTTTGTTTCTTGAAACCAAACAGGATACGAGAAACTCATGGATCTAAACATTGGTCATTCATCTACTCAACTAAACAATAATATTAAATAAAATCACTTCCAAATGTGTTTGAAATATGAATTTTATGTACTTACTTAAAAATATCGTGAGCACTGATATTCCATTAAATATTAGAACCTCGATTAGAACTGTCAGAAACGATAAATACCTATATAGAATAAGCACACTTGTGAAAGATATACAAGAGAACAGATGACGCTTATAATTTTGTCAAAAATATGGTAGTCCATATAACCGGATATATTCCATATTCCCCTACTTTACTCTACAAATTTACAAAGATGCCCCGTTACAAACCTCAGAGGAGAAAGAAAAAAGTTAGCATAATAATAAGTCTTGTATACATACATATTGAAACGAAAGATCTACAACTTAATCGTAAAAAAAGGAGGCGCGGTATTATACACCTCGACATACACTAATACATTATCGATACATTATTGACCTAGAGAAACGGTCATCCAATTTATGGAGTATGGGTTGGTACATATCATATTGCCCGAGATATTGCCTAAGAAAACAATCATAGACTGAGAAAAATAAAATCATTCGTTGACAATGAAGGCACGTAGCTTCATGATTTCATGAACACACCCATATAGAATCTTTGCCTCTGCTGTCAGACCAAACAACGTATCTGATTTGGAAAATCGTAACAGTTACGCAGTTATGCAGTTATATTTTGAAGAGCAGCAACTAAAATGTTTTGATTTTCCTAATTAGATACGTTGTTTGGTCTGACAGCAGAGAATATAGATAGAGACTCGAATAGAGAGTACCAAGGAGAGTACAAATGAATAAGATATGTTCAAGAGTTTGTTGTTCGTGTGCATATTACAAAACGTGCAAAATCCCGTGAAATCTGTTGTAGAAAATGTACCTGTGAACGAAATTTTTAGACGACTAAAGTATGCCATGCGCATTTGAGCGATAATTCTGGTGATATGAATAGGGACTTTGAAAAACAGGTATTTTTGTGTGGTGACAGAGGTTGCAAGATTTGGGAAACTGAATAGAGGGTACCGAGAATTATTACAAACAAACTTGCCGAGTTCAACGACCGTCAGTTTTTGAGATTTTGAGCTCTGAATGAAAAACTAAATTTTTCTAAAACATCCAACACCTTGTATTTTCTTGAAAACGAAGCTATACAAAACATACACAGGATTTAATGTTTTTGATTCGGATTGTTTCCGAAGAATTTCATTATACAGAATTTCACGCACACTCCATATTTCACGAATATTTCACTGATAACGAGCACTAGTATTATATAATATCCGAGATAATATCCCTGCTGAATTATTATCGTATATACCCTAATGGTGGATTCGAGGGTAGATTCCAGCCCTATAGTTCCAGTCATTCCATTAGAATGGATATTTTTCCGCTTTCAATCCCGTTTTCCCGATCTGGATGATTTTCACTAACGCCTATTCTACCTGAATAATTTTTGAGAACGTAAAGTGTTCACCCCGTTCCATCACCGTTGTTTTTACTTCTTTGAACCCTGTTTTCACCGCATTAATGAATTTTTTCATCGAATTCATTAGGCCCGTTTTCTAGATAAAATTCACATACTATTTGGCCCATTTTCAACAAATTGATAGAAAGAGCAAGTATATAATGATAACAGAAAAATTTCAATCAATTCAAAGAATATCTCAAGGAATTTCAATATAATGTATGAGATTCGCTGAAGCTACATACAAATATTCCTCTTTCAAAAGTATTAGGGGAGAGTTTGACGATATTAACACATGCTACAGAATTTGAATCAAAGAATTGAGTATTAAAACTCCAATTCAACTACTATTAACAGATTTTTTTCGATTTCTCCTTCTTCAAATATGTGGTCACTTCCGAGGTCACTTCCTAAATTTTTTTTTTTTGAATCTAACTAAATATAATCATAAATATATCAAGTTCCATCAGAAAGTCCTGAGAGCACATTTTAATCTTCGGTTTAATCCAAATCCGGAGTTTGCCGAGTTATTTTCTTGGACACTTCCCTTCTGCCTTTCCTCTTAAGTACCTACCCAAGTTTGATAGTAAGTTGTTAATATTTTTCCATGAAGTTCCTTGAAATATATACCTGTTACATGGCTTAGCGATTGAATCAGTGACAAATCTAGTCGCAAGAGTCAACCGATATTTCGATTCAGGAAATGCAATTCGATCACTGATAGTTCATGTCCGACCGGATGTAATAACATGGATGGAAAATTATAGGGCAAATCCTCGGGCAAATCGATACGAGGGGCACTTCAATCGTTCAAAAATCAAACACAAAGAGTGCCTTTTTGTTGATAATGGATTGAATTAGCCGGTATATAGGTGGACGACGAAGGCTCGGACGAAGGGATGTGCTGACTGGGCTCGAGCTCGTCTGACTGGCATTGCTATAGTGATAGAATGATAACAAAGTTTCCTAGGAGATTATTTCCCGTGGGATTATCTATAGAAGAGTGAAAGGTCACCAACATCAACATCGAGCTCGTGAAATACCTGGAACATTCAGGTATTATCAACAATAGGCAATACGGCTTCCGTAATCAGAGATCAACTGTTGACCTGCTCGCTCACGTCTCACATAAATGGCAGCAGTCTATCGAAAAATATAGTGAAACCTTAGCCGTGGCACTGGATATCTCCAAGGCATTCGATATCGCATTCGATCGAGTCTGGCACCACGGGCTCCTCGCCAAGCTTCCATCTTATGGCTTGCCTCCCCAGCTATGTTTTCTGCCAGCTAGTTTTCTCTCAAACAGGTCTCTCCATGTAGTGGTCGACAGTTTCATCTGACTCTCTTATCATAAATGCTGATGTTCCGCAAGGATCAATTCAAGCACCATCACCATTTCTACTCCATATCAACGATTTGTTGAAAGCAACTTCATGTCCAGTACACAGCTTCACGGATGATAGTACCAAAGATTACTGAATTCTAGAAGATAGTTCACTTAGTGAAATCCGTTTGTCGGTACAGCCCAACATTGCATTTTTTGCTTTTCTATAAATCATTGCACCGCCAAACGGTTGCGGTCGGTTGACAGCTAATTAGATTGCGATTTCAAAGGCCCCGGCAGTCGTTAGCCGGCAGAATCCAGCGGTCGGCTAGGTTGCGGCGAGATATCTTAGAAGTCGAAAAATGAACGAGTGAACTGTCTTATAGTTTATCTTCTGTAGTCTATGATAGTACCCTCCATACCGCCTTCTCTTCCAGGGCTCCAATACCAGAGCCAGGCAAATCAGAAACGAACGCGGGAGAAATGTTGACAACATAAATATGGACTTGGCAACAATTTTCGAATGAGGGTCCAATAACTTGGTAACTTGTATTGATGAAAAGGCTTGAACGTTTTTGGAAACTTATCTCAAAAATCTCATTTCATTCATCTATCTGGTATGCCATGAACAGATTCAGAGTTTTTTGCGAATCCAGGATTTCTAATTTAATAGTTTGCATCGTTCTAGGAATATCCTAAAAACAAACTTGATAAGTACGTTTTATTGATTGCTTCATATATTACTTACTTTATCTATTTGTTCCAGAAAGAATGGTCCTGCAAACGAATATGAAATTTTCCCAAGATTCTGAGAAATCTGCAATAATTTCCATTGTTCCTGGAATATCCTGAAAAAAAAACCTTGGATTAGTATTTGTTTCTGATTGGCCCATATATAACATTGTAACACATATTGAAGAAAACATGGATCCACTCTTCTGAGAGCACTGCTTCATTAAAACAACGACTGTTGCTTTTCCATAGTGCATGATAAATTTGGAAAAAACTGGTATAGAGCCACTGTTCATACCTAACTCTTGAAGGCGACACCCTCCTTTGTAGAGAGGCATTACGAACGCCAAAGTTGATACTCTCCCCTCGTAAAGGTACCTGACGTGATTCCATACACTCACATAATCGAATGTCGACTAATTATTCGACAGATGAAATGAATTTAGTGAATCGATAAAAACCGTTTCTTTACGAAGGAATGTTCGTAGAAGAATAGAACTATGATTTGTATTTATGGAAAGACAAATTTAACGTTTCTGAAAACTTATCTTGAAAATCTCATTTCATCCATCTATCTGTTATGCCATTCACAGATCTGGAGTATCTAAGTGTACTGTCGTACAAACAAATAGGGATTTTTTGCAAATCCAGGATTTTAAATTCTGATACATCAGAGATAGTTTGCATCGTTCCAGGAATATCCTGAAAACGACCATGATCAGTATCACGTTTTGTTGATTGCTCCATATATTATTTACGCCATCTATCTGTTTCAAAGTGAATGGTCCTACAAACGAATATCAGATTTTTTCAAGATTCTGATGAATCTGCCATAATTTCCATTGTTCCTGGAATATCCTGAAAGAAAACCCTTGGATTAGTATTATTTGTTCCTAATTGGGCCATATATAACATTGTATCACATGCAAGTAAACATGGTTCCACTCTTCTGAGAGCACTGCTTCATCAAAACAACGACTGTTGCTTTTTATAGTGCTTGATAAATTTGGAAAAAAACTGGCATAAAACCACTGTTTATACCTAACTCTTAAAGGCGGCACCCTCCTTTGTAGAGAGGTATTACGAACGCCAAAGTTGATACTCTCCCCTCGTAAGGGTACCTGACGTGATTCCATACACTCACATAATTGAATGTAGACTCATTATTCGACTGATGAAATGAATAATTTAGTGAATCGATAAAAGCCGCTGTTTCACAGAGAAATGTTTGAAGAAGAATAGAACTATGATTTGTATTTATGGAATGACGAACTCAATGTTGATGAAAACTTATCTTGAGAATCTCCTCATTCAATTCAACTATCTGGTATGAAATTGACAGATCAACAGGTTCGAAGTGCACTGTCGTACGAACGAATGACGATTTTTTGCAAATGCAGGCTCTGAAATTCTGAGACATCAGAGATAGTTTGCAGCAATCCAGGAATATTCTAAAAACAAACCTGATGAGTATCACGTTTTGTTGATTACTTCATACAATACTCACTTCATCTATCTGTTCCAGAGTGAATGGTCCTGCAAACGAATATGAAATTCTCCCAAGATACTGAGAAATCTGCAATAATTTCCATTGTTCCTGGAAAAAAAAACTTGGATTAGTGTTGGAAAAAAACATGGTTCCACTCTTCTGAGAGCACTGCTCTATTAAAACAACGACTGTTGCTTTTCATAGTGCTTGATAAATTTGGAAAAAAACTGGCATAAAACCACTGTTTATACACAACTCTTTAAGGCGACACCCTCCTTTGTAGAGAGGCATTACGAACGCCAAAGTTGATACTCTCCCCTCGTAAGGGTACCTGACGTGATTCCATACACTCACATAATTGAATGTCGACTAATTATTCGACTGATGAAATGAATAATTTAGTGAATCGATAAAAGCCGCTGTTTTACGAAGGAATGTTCGAAGAAGAATAGAACTATGATTTGTATACATGGAATTACGAACTCAACGTTGATGAAAACTCATTTTGAGAATCTCCTCATTCAATTCAACTATCTGGTATGAAATTCACAGATCTACAGTTTCGAAGTGCACTGTCGTACGAACGAATGACGATTTTTTGCCAATGCTGGCTCTGAATTTCTGAGACATCAGAGATAGTTTGCAGCAATCCAGGAATATTCTAAAAACAAACCTGATAAGTATCACGTTTTGTTGATTGCTTCATACATTACTTACTTCATCTATCTGTTCCAGAGTGAATGGTCCTGCAAACGAATATGAAATTCTCCCAAGATACTGAGAAATCTGCAATAATTTCCCTTGTTCCTGTAATATCCTGAAAAAAAAACCTTGGATTAGTATTTGTTTCTAATTGGGCCATATATTACATTGTATCACATATGGAAAAAAAACATGGTTCCACTCTTCTGAGAGCACTGCTCCATTAAAACAACGACTGTTGCTTTTCATAGTGCTTGATAAATTTGGAAAAGAACTGGCATAAAACCACTGTTTATACCTAACTCTTAAAGGCGACACCCTCCTTTGTAGAGAGGTATTACGAACGCCAAAGTTGATACTCTCCCCTCGTTAGGGTACCTGACGTGATTCCATACACTCACATAATTGAATGTCGACTCATTATTCGACTGATGAAATGAATAATTTAGTGAATCGATAAAAGCCGCTGTTTTACAAAGGAATGTTCGAAGGAGAATAGAACTATGATTTGTATTTATGGAATGACGAACTCAACGTTGATGAAAACTTATCTTGAGAATCTCCTCATTCAATTCAACTATCTGGTATGAAATTGACAGATCTACAGGTTCGAAGTGCACTGTCGTACGAACGAATGACGATTTTTTGCAAATGCAGGCTCTGAAATTCTGAGACATCAGAGATAGTTTGCAGCAATCCAGGAATATTCTAAAAACAAACCTGATTAGTATCACGTTTTGTTGATTGCTTCATACATTACTTACTTCATCTATCTGTTCCAGAGTGAATGGTCCTGCAAACGAATATGAAATTCTCCCAAGATACTGAGAAATCTGCAATAATTTCCATTGTTCCTGGAATATCCTGAAAAAAAAACTTGGATTAGTATTTGTTTCTGATTGGGCCATATTATATAACATTGTATCACATATGGAAAAAAACATGGTGCTACTCTTGTGAGAGCACTGCTCCATTAAAACAACGACTGTTGCTTTTCCATAGTGCATAATAAATTTGGAAAAAACTGGTATAGAGCCACTGTTTATACCTAACTCCTGAAGGCGACAACCTCCTTTGTAGAGAGGCATTACGAACGCCAAAGTTGATACTCTTTCCTCGTAAGGGTACCTGACGTGATTCCATACACTCACATAATCGAATGTCGACTAATTATTCGACAGATGAAATGAATTTAGTGAATCGATAAAAAACGTTGCTTTACGAAGGAATGTTCGTAGAAGAATAGAACCATGATTTGTATTTATGGAAAAACAAATTTAACGTTCCTGAAAACTTATCTCATCTATCTGGTATGACATTCACAGATCTGGAGTATCGAAGTGTATTGTCGTACAAACGAATAGGGATGTTTTGCATATACAGGATTTCAAATTCTGAGACATCAGAGATAGTTTGCATCGTTCCAGGAATATCCTGGAAACAAACTTGATTTGTATTACGTTTTGTTGATTGCTCCATATATTATTTACTCCATCTATCTGTTTCAAAGTGAATGGTCCTGCAAACGAATATGAAAATTTTTAAGATTCTGATGGATCTGCAATAATTTTCATTGTTCCTGGAATATCCTGAAAGAAAACCCTTGGATTAGTATTATTTGTTTCTAATTGGGCCATATATAACATTATATCACATGCAAGAAAACATGGTTCCACTCTCCTGAGAGCACTGCTCCATCAAAACAACGACTGCTGCTTCTCATTTAGAAAAAAACTGGTGTGAAACCACTGTTTATACCTAACTCATAAAGGCGACACCCTCTTTTGTAGAGAGGCATTACGAACGCCAAAGTTGATACTCTTCCCTCGTAAGGGTACCTGACGTGATTCCATACACTCACATAATTGAATGTCGACTAATTATTCGACTGATGAAATGAATACTTTAATGAATCGATAAAAGCCGCGGTTTCACGAAGGAATGTTCGAAGAAGAAAAAAACTATCATTTGTATTTATGGAATGACAAACTCAACTTTTATGAAAACTTATCTTGAATATCTCATCTCATTTATATATCTGGTACGACATCCACAGATCTAGAGTTTCGAAGTGTACTGTCATACAAACAAATGCAGGCTTTGAAGTTCTGAGACATCAGAGATAGTTTGCATCGTTTTTGGAATATCCTAGAAAAAAATTGATTAGTATTACGTTCTGTTGATTGCTCCAAATTCTATTTACTGCATCAATCTGTTCGGAAGTGAATAGTCCTGCAAACTTACATGAAATTTTCCCAAGATTCTCTGCCATCTGTAATAATTTCCATTGTTCCTAGAATATCCTGAAAAAAAAACTTGGATTAGTATTATTTGTTTCTCATTGGGCCAAATATTACATTGTATTACATATGGAAGAAAACATGATTCCACTCTTCTGAGAGCACTGCTCCATTGAAACAATGACTGTTGCCTTTTCATAGTGCATGATAAATTTGCAAAAAACCACTCTTCATACCTGACTCTCAAAGGCGGCCCTCTCCTTTGTAGAGAGGCATTACGAACGCCAAAGTTGGTACTCTCCCCTAAGGGTACGTGACGTGATTCCATACACTCACATAATTGATTGTTGACTAATTCTTCGACTGATGAAATGAATTTAGTGAATCGATAAAAACAGTTTTTCACGAAGGAATGTTCGAAGAAGAATAGAACTATGACTTGTATACATGGAATGACAAACTAGAGGTTCGGAGTGTACTGTCGTACAAACGAATGAGGATATTTTTGCAAATCCAGAATTTCAAATTCTGATACAGAGATAGTCGTTCCACGAATATCCTGAAAACATACTCGATTAGAATTACGTTCTTTTGATCGCTTTATATATTATTTACTTCATCTATCTGTGCCAAAGTGAATGGTCAATTCAATCAATTCAATTCAATTTTTTATTGATCCATTAAAACGAGCTTAAAAAGCAATTGGACAAGTCAGTACATATCAAATACAGATATAAAATACAAGTATATAACAAACACATTCGTAAATTATTAAATTAAAACAATCAAGTGAGCGAACAAAGCAGCAACGATGAAAAATAATACAAAACATTTTTACTAATGTAGGTGGGAAAAAAACTCTTCGATTGTATAGGGGCTAATTTCAAGAAGTAGTTGTTTTATTTTATGTTTGAATACTTGTTCCTTGGTTATGATTTTGAAAAACTCCGGAAGTGCATTGTATAATCTCAGCCCCAAAATCTCAAACGAGTTCAGACGTAGAGATAAACGTGTTTTGGGTATGTGAAAATCATTTCTGATACGTGTGTTATATTCATGAAAAGATTGGTTTTGTTTAAAAACTTCTTTATTTTTATGGATGTACAACAAAACTTCCAGAATGTAGAGACCTGGTAGAGGCAAAATGTTGAATTTTTTAAATAGTGTTCTACACGATGATGTTTGTGATGCGTTTGCAATGGTTCTGATAATTCTCTTTTGCGTTACAAAAACATTGTGTGCAGGTGGAGAATTTCCCCAAACAATAATCCCATAGTTAATTCTTGATTGTATCTGCCCGTGGTAATATAAAAGTAGACCAGATTTGTCTAGAATTCTTTTCAGGTTTCTTAGCAGATAACACTGCTTATTGAGTATTTTAATGAGATTATCGCAGTGCTGACGGAAATTGAGATTGCTGTCTAGATAAAGCCCTAAAAATTTTATACTGTCAACTCTTTCTATCTCAACATCGGATATTTCAATATTAAAGTCCACCGTGTTGGTATTTTGGGCAGTATGGAAAGCTACTGCTTTCGTTTTGGAGGCATTCAAAAATAATGAGTTTTCACTAAACCAATTTTGCAAGCTATCAAGATCAGAATTTATATTTTGTTGCAATTCAGACAAATATTTTGATTTAAATAGGAGGGAAGAATCATCAGCATACAAACAAGTGAGTGACTTTGGCAAAACAGATGGCAACTCATTGATATAGAGAATAAAAAGGATTGGCCCCAAAACAGATCCTTGGGGAACACCTATGTCATTATTTAACTGATCAGAAAAAAAAGTTTCGTTGTAATTCTCATTCGAATATTGTATTTTGACAGCCTGGGTGCGATTTGAAAGATATGATACGAACCATTCATGCTGAATACCTCTAATACCAGTTTTGTACAGTTTGTCCAGGAGATTTCCGTGTTGTACGCAGTCGAAGGCGCGGCTGAGGTCACAAAAAATCCCAGTGGGATTTTCGCCTGCTTCAACAGCCTGTAGAAGATTCGAATAAAAAGAAATAATTGCCGTTGTAGTGGAATGATTCGATCGAAATCCGTGTTGGTTCGGAGTTAGAATGTTATTTATATTCAGAAAGTTATGTAGAAATTCCAACATTACGTATTCGAATACTTTTGAGAGTGATGGGGAAACAGCAATAGGACGATAATTTTCCAAATTATGAGAATTCCCTTTTTTCAGGATTGGAGAGACTATAGAATGTTTCAGTCGCGAAGGAAACTGTCCTTGCTGAAAAGATATATTTATAATGTGACTTAGGGGCGCTATGATGTAGGGTGCAATCTTTTTAATCACATACCCAGAGATGCCATCTGATCCACACGAATGTTTATTTTTGATTTTGTCCCTGATAACCTTCAGTATATCATCTTCACTGACATATGTAATGAACATACTATTCTCAATACTCGGTAGCAAATTAGTCCTCAAGGGGTGAATATTTTTAGTTTTATTTATTTTGTCAACAATATCATGTGGTGTATTCACAAAAAAGTTATTAAAAATATTAGCGATATCAAGTGGATCTTCTACAAGACCATCATTACTATCTATAGTTATATTACTTTTCTTCGTGGTTTTTCCTGTTAACTCGTTAACAACAGACCACGTGTTCTTATTTACATTACCTGAAAAGTAAATTTTATTTTGATAATATATACTTTTGTTTTTTCTTACCAGAGTTTTATGTTGCTTTTTTTGTGTTTGGTAGAATTCTTTCAGGGTGGGATTAGTCTTCACCTGCTGATAAAGTTCTTTAAGATTTTTACTTGACATTTTAATTTCAGTGCTAACCCATTCAGTTCCAGGATTTTTATTTTGGTGTTTTCTGATAGGTTTTATTGGGCATTCACAATTAAAATAAAATAAGAGAGTATCATGAAAACTGTTGAACTTATCGTCTAGATTATCTAGTTGATACATTTCTGACCAGCTCTCTTTTTCTAAAGCATTAGACAAGTTTTTAATGTTAGTGTCATTTATTATTCTCCTATGATTATATGAAGATCTTTCATCAGTTCGATGTTGCTTCGTTGAGAAGAGGACAGTTTGGTGAGAAGATATACAGTTTTCGAGTACACCCCATTCGTTGGTCTCTGGTAGGTTAGTGTATATTTGATCGAGCGTCGTTTGACAAGTCTGGCTGATTCTAGTAGGTTTGGTTATTCTGGGGCTGAGACCATATGATATCAATAATTGTGTAAAGCGATTTGAATTGGTATAACTCATCGAATGGTAGTTGAAATCTCCATTTAATATTATGACTGTTTTAGGAACAAATATTTTGTCAAGAATTATTGAGATTTTCTCAAAAAATATTTCGAAGTTTCCTGATGGAGAGCGGTAACAAGTCAAAATGAGAATATTAGTATTATTATTTTTCCACAGGACACCACAAATCTCAATGTTTTTTTCAATACAGTACTCTTGTAAATTCAACGGAGTTTCATCTAAATCGGTCTGGGACCATATACCAACTCCACCACCTATACAATTGATTCTGTGATATGAGTTAGAAAGAGTGAAGTCAGGAAAATGAAAAGAGTTTACAGAGCTTTCAGACCACCAGGTCTCTGTCAAACATATAAAATTAAGTTGATATTTGTCAGTTAGATATTCAGCACTGATGTAGTCGAGTTTGTCATAGTTCAAACATTCTGCATTTAGCAGCAATAGGTCGACTTGCTTTGGTAAATCACCTAAGTTGGAGGAGGGTTCACAGACCTCCGAAAGTTTAAAAAGCGTTGAACGTATGCTCCTTTGGGCCATTTAGTTGGATCCATTGCAGCATCGAAATGGGATTCATGAATTGAGACTTTGAAAGAAGCGTAGATATCTGGATGCTTGGAAGTTAGAGTCTCAATTTTAACTTCAGAGAAATGGGGAGTTAGAGATTGTTTCAGCTCCTCCGCGGTCATCGTGGGATCAACCCGGTATACATGTAGACAGGCCATTTTTGGAATGCCCTTCAGTTCCTTACCATTGACTTTGATGGAACTATTATCTCTAACAACCAGTTTTCTTCTGGGTTTTGCTCTTTTAACTAATTTCCAGTCACTGCTGTTGGCCTCCATGTTATTCGCTAAATTGATAATCTCTTCACACTTTTGTTGCGTGGCAAGTTGCAACAAGGGTTGTGAAACATGTTTTTCGGTAATAGTCAAACTATCAGAAATTTTTGAACACCCGGCAACGCTGTTGGGAGGGTTCAGATTCACAGGCCTGGACACATTCTCTTTATCTGCTATGTGGGAATCGTTTTTTCCCGAATCTTGTTTTTTGTTGGTGTCTCCAAGACTTTTTACGGGTGAAACATTCGTCATTCCTTTTAATAGAACAATTTGTTCTTGCATCAAGTCTATCTTGTCGCGAAGTTCTTGTATAATTTCATCTTTTTGTTTGACAATATAATTAAAAATATTAAGATCGACTACCTTACTTTCGCCTGCTAGGTTTTCCATCGCATCAAAAAACGCTTGGTCGTTATCACAGCTAACTTTTTCGGAGGGACAACATATTACCATGTCTTCGTTGAGAAATTTGACATTGATATTTCTCGCACAGCTTGTATGGAAGTTGTTCTCACATAGGGTGCACTTTACACCTTTAACTAGGTTTTTTTTACACTTATTACAGGATTTGTTTTTCAGAGCACTTTCACACACATTTGCACGGTTCGATGCCATGTTGCCAAGTCCTGCAACGAATATGAAATTCTCCCACGATTCTGAGAAATATGCAATAATTCTCATTGTTCCTAGAATATGCTGAAAAACTAGGATTAGTATTATTTGTGTCTAATCAAAACAACGACCATTGCTCTCCTATAGTACATGATTAATTCGGAAAAAACTGATAAAAAATCACTGTTTAGACCTAACTCTTAAAGGCGACAACCTCCCTTCTAGATTTCCATACTTGAAGTTTATTTCTACCTCGTATAGTTGAAGCTGTAGGTAGGGGTGAAAATATACGGATTCCCCATGCACTCTCGGGCAAGCGCACCACTACTATCCCTGCACTTTCGGTGTTTATTTCTGGAGGTTTTCTTCCGTACTCCTTTTCCTCTACCTGTCACTAAGCAGAAGTTCTCACTCATTTCCTGTTGATCGCGTTGATTTACCTTCATCTTCTCATATCTAACTTCTCAATAAATTGATTTGTTTATTATCTGTATATAAGACCGAGCGTAAAGTAGCACTTTACCGCCCGGTTTTGTGGGAGTAAAGTAACACTTCACCGCCCGAGGACTTCTTCACTTACTTACTTACTTACTTACTTACTTATGTAACTCGTAATAAGCATTCCTGTATAATTCAGGACACGTATGTTTCAGTTGTGATGCTGCATTATACAGAGTGGCCCATTAAAAACTTAACAGAGGCTTTGTAGGTCGCCAGAACCGGATTATGAAAAAACCGGAAAAAACATTGAAACATATCAACAAACAGCCCAAGGAAATCTAAGGATTCCAAGGAAATCCAAGGAAATCCAAGGAATTCCAAGGAAATCCAAGGAATTCCAAGACAATCCAAGGAAATCCAAGAAATTCCTAGGAACTCCAAGGAATTCCACTTGTTTGTACACCAGAATTATACCGCACTCCACTCGAAAAATTCCAAGAAAATCCAGAGAATTTCAAGGAAATCCAAGGAAATCCAAGGAATTCCAGTTGTTTGTCACCCAGGAACATACCGCATTTCACACAAGGAATTCCAGAGAATCCCAAGGAAATCCAAGGAATTCTAAGGAAATCCAAGGAATTCCAAGAAAATCCAAGGAATTCCAATAGGAATTCCAAGGAAATCCAAGGAATTCTAAGGAAATCCAAGGAATTCCAAGAAAATCCAAGGAATTCCAAGAAAATCCAAGGAATTCCAATAGGAATTCCAATGAAATCCAAGGAATTATAAGGAAACTCAAGGAATTCCAAGACAATCCAAGGAATTTCAAGGAAATTCAAGGAATTCCAAGGAAATCGAGTCGTTTGTACACCAGAATTCCACCGCGGTTTACCCCTCGCCCGTAGAGTATCAAATGGGAAGGGGGGTCAAATAGCACATCAATTTGAAGGACGTTCAATTCTCTTTCAAACAGTACCCTAGTATATCATTCTTTGATAAGCAGTTTCCGAAAAATGCCGTTCGAAACATACAGAATTAATAAGAAGATGCCTTGTACTGAGATGTATGGTTTTCAGGTTAGTATTATTGTATTAACTCTTCTTTGACTCAAAATGGTTGGAAGATTTTGAACTGAAGGTAGCTAAAAAATATGCATCTCAGTGCAGACATGTTCTAATTACTTATGTTAGTTTAGAACGGCCTTTTTCGGAAACTATTTATCAAAAATTGATAAACTGGGGTACTAACTGGTTGGAAAGAAAATTGAAATGAAGTGCATTCTGACCCCATTCTTATATGAGGTTCTAAGGGTGACATCTACCATTCCTAGGGAGTTGAACCAAAAGGGCTGAAATTATGCTGTCTTTTCGATTTTTCATATTATTTTTTGGATTGACTCGGCCGTTACTTGATGGAAATCCATGACAAATGTAAAAACTTCACAAACGATAAGATTTCCACAAAATTCTCAAACACACGACATGTTTCGCTAACATAGTAGCTTCGTCAGGTGATATACTGGTACAATGAACTAAACTAACGTTGGCTTGCTCAACTTTTATATATCTCACTTTCCCAACCTGAAGGATGTTACCTGTGGACAGGTACGATAAACCCCATTTTCAGAAATTAGGCACAATTTCTACATTAAATTACGGTATACCGAATTAACTTGAAAGAGTTGACATCAAATACATATTATTACTTACTAAGAAAACAAATTCAACAGTTGTGAACTATTGAGGTCTAATTGATCATTAAGTAAAATGTAAAATTTTTTTAGTTTGTTGATCTCTAATGATTTAAAATGAAACTCTGTCATTCAAACTCAATCATGGGCGGCCACCCCAGGATTTAAATCGACTTGATTCGTGATTCATCTGGAAGAACTGAAAAAATCCTTCATAATGAGACTAAGATCGTTGAATTCCGTTACACCAAACTGTAGTAATGAGATTTTTATTTAAAGAGCTAGCGCAATTGTTTTTATCGAAATGATTGAAAATCAACTCGAGAACATGAAAAAAGTGTTTTTGACATGTCTTGATATATCAAATTTTCATAAAAACCCGTTAATTGAACAGGCCATTGCAATTCGCCCTCTAGCGGCTGTCCTGGAAACTTGAAAATAATTTTCAGAGATTTCTCTTGGCCACTTTCATCATTCATACTTTTTTTCGAAACCGGTGCGGCAAATAGTTCCCGAGATACAGCTTAGTGGTACACCCGGTACATTTAAGTCTGAAATACCCTGTATGTACGAATAAATATGATCAAAATAACCCTCACGTGATGAATACCTCAAGTGTTCATATAAAAAAAAACACACTTACCATCTTGAAGAAACGACAATATATATGTCCAACGGCAAAAAAATTTTAATGTTGCGTAACAGAACACACACAATCCTAACCTGACACACACACACACTCCTAACCTCACACATACACACAATTGCATTATAATCACTAAACTGAAAGATACATTTTGATTTCTCACTTATTTTGAATACTAGTTATTTTTTAAACCACTTGAATCGACCTTACTCGACGAAATCTGGTATGTGACTGATATATTGCTTGATTCACCCGATTCAACCTGATGACTAATCAGTTATGTCTTCGTTTAACAATAAAATTTCGAGCAAGTTTATTATCTATGACTAACATGTGACGATATCGAAAGTGGGTATAATGGGGAAAGTGAAAAAGAATTGGGTATAGCGGGTGACACATTATAAAGTGACACCATTTGTAACACCCCCTCTGTAACTGTTTTATCGTTGACAATAGAAGCAAAAGAGAAAAACACATTCAAAGTTTTTTTTCCTTCTACAAACACATGATACGTTTCCACTACCTGGGAAAATATACAGAAAGCAGCAAAAAGTGTATGAATTTCAAATAGAACGCCTTATATGTATATTTCTTCACCATTGGAAAGACCTTTCGAAGGGCTTTCCAAAAATACCGTACAAATACAGGTGGTAAGTGAAGAAGTCCGACAAACTTCAAGGGTTATTAATTGTGATATTTTAGGAATAAAGTTCATATATATAATTCAGTATGGTTGGAGACTGAGAAAGTCCCAAGAATTGAAAACAGAGGATAGGAAAGTTGATATTCCAATTGTTCAATCTAATTGAAAAGTCAGAAAAACCAGTGTCACGCACCGGTCACGCCACTGGAAATAGTATTTTGAATTTAATCACATCAAAAGAAGAAAAGAAGAAGTAATGATTAAAAACACGATTTTTCATGGAAATATTAATACCCTATACCTCGATAACGAAGCAAAATAGGACACATGTTTATATAAACTTCAGTTTCTAAAATACCACAAAAAAAATGACTCCCCGAAGTTTGTCGCACTTATAACATCCTGTATTAACCTTGTGTGTTTCTCAATTTATGGGCAATCAAAGCTATCAGAGTTTGATCGATTTTTGAACGATTTTCGAAAAAATTTCATGACAATTATTGCAAATCCTATGACAATACATTTTTTTTGGCAGTGGTCACTGAACCTCAATATTGTACCTCCTCCCCCTATCCTCTCTAGGTACGCACGATATTCCACGAGCATTATAGGAATTCCCTCTCGTGCGCGAGATAAAAAAAATTATAAAGTCTACTTCCGAAAGCCTATGTTTTGAGAAATACAGAAGATGAATATTTGGGGTGCTGTATTTTTGGAGAAGCTCTCCGGAACGTCTTTCCAATTGTGTGGAAATATATATAGGGTGATCTATTTGAAATTAATACACTTTTTGCTGCTCCCTTTATATCTTTCCAAATAGTGAAACCGTATCTTGTGTTTCGACCAGAAAGAAAAAGCCGGAAAAAACCGAGAGGTAAACCGCGGTCAAAATTCTGTACACCAAACTTCAATTTCACAAGGAATTCCAAGGAATTTCAAGGAATTCCAGTTGTTTGTACACCAGAATTATACCGCACTTCACACAAGGAATTCCAAGGAACTTCAAGGAATTCCAAGGAAAACCAAGGAATTCCAAGGTAATCCAAGAAAATCCAAGGAATTCCAAGGAAATCCAAGGAATTCAGAGGAAATCCAAAGAATTACAAGGAAATTCAAGGAATTTCAGGAGAATCCAAGGAATTCCAAGGAAATCCAAGGAATTTCGAGGAATTCCAGTTGTTTGTACACCAGAATTATACCGCACTTCACACAAGAAATTCCAAGAAACTTCAAGGACTTCCAAGGAAATCCAAGGAATTCAGAGGCAATCCTAAGAATTCCAAGGAAATCCAAGGAATTCAAAGGAAATCCAAGGAATTCCAAGGAAATCCAAGGAATTCCAGAAAATCCAAGGAATTCCAAGGATATCCAAGGAATTCAAAGAAAATCCAAGAAATTCCAAGGAAATTCAAGGGAATCCAAGGAATTCCAGGTGTTTGTACACCAAAATTATACCGCACTTTACACAAGGAATTCCAAGAAACTTCAAGGAATTCCTCTGAATTCCAAGGAAATCCAAGGATTTACAAAGAAATCCAAGGAATTCAGAGGAAATCCAGAGAATCCCAAGAAAATCCAAGGAATACCAAGGAAATCCAAGGAATTCCAAGGAAATCCGAAGAATTCTGGAAATCCAAGGAAATGCAAGGAATTCAAAGGAAATCCAAGGAATCCCAAGGAAATTCGAGGAAATCCAAGGAATTCCAAGGAATTTCAAGGAATTCCAGTTGTTCGCACACCAGAATTATACCGCACTTCACACAAGGAATTCCAAGAAACTTCAAGGAATTCCAAGGAAAACCAAGGAATTCCAAGGAATTCTAAGGAATTCCAAGAATATCCGAGGAATTCAGAGGAAATCCAAAGAATTCCAAGGAAATCCAATGAATTCCAAGGAAATCCAAGGATTTCCAAGGAAATCCAAGGAATTCAAAGGAAATCCAAGGAATTCCAAGGAAATTCAAGGAAATCCAAGGAAATCCAAGGAATTCCAGTTGTTTGTACACCAGAAGTGAACCGCACTTCACTGGAAGAATTCCAAGGAGATCCAAAAATTCCTAAGGAATTCCAAGGAATTCCCAGGAATTTTAAGGAGATCCAAGGAATCCCAGTTGTTTGTAGCCCAGGAATATACCGTATTTCACCCAAGGAATTCCAGAGAATTCCAAGGAAATCCAAGGAATTCCAAGGAAATCCAAGGAGTTCCAAGAAAATCCAAGTAATTTCAAGGAAATCCAGGAAATTCCAAGGAATTCCAGTTGCTTGTACACCAGAATTCCACCGCGGTTTACCCCTCGAATATCATGAAGTTTGCTCGCAAGTTCAATCACCTTATTCTAACGTATTGTTGTGTAATTACTCTGAATACCTAGATAATATAACAGTGTCCAAGTGGATAGAGGACAGGAAATTAATCAAATCGATTGGTTGGTCGAGAGGCTGTCGACCCTCTGGGGGTTGTTCTCACACTTCATCCCCAGAGAGGAGGTGAATCGAGTTTGCCGAGTGAATTATTGAAGGCCCAAAGGAAGCATTCCACGTTTGTGTAAGTCTCGAGGGAGATGCGATCTTTGATAGTAATTGAAGAGAGCGAAACATCTTTCCAAACTAGATTATTCAGGAATAGATTTGTATGCACTAACATCGAATGGACCTCGCTTTTGAAATTATGTGCGTCAATATCTCGATTAATATACAGTGTGTCCATTTAGTGCGTAATTCTTCGATATCTCCAAAGCCATAACCTATAGAAAAAAAACTTTGAAAGAAAAACTTCTTCAGTTACTCAAGTTGCTCATTTCAAAAATATTTTCAACATTACTGGGTGTTTTATAAAAGCGGGATGATTCGGACACGAGTTTTTTTAAATGAAACACCCAGTATTGTTTATTCGGAATTAATTCCGCCGAGGTTTACCTTCACATCGCTGTGAAAAAAATTGAAATCAGTTACGGCGTTGCCAAGTTATAATTGATAAATCTATTTTTACCACTATTGAAGAGTCATGTTGAATTGTGCATGGTATATCCATTTATTCAAATTATGAAAATATTTTTGGCATACGGTAGTAGCAAGGTCTCACGTATACAAATTTAGTGATTTTGCGACAAGTTCTTTAACAGGGTGCTCTATTTTGCATTTAGAATTTCGCAAGATTCAGATGACATTCATTAGAATTTTTCAAATTGAACACCCTATATTTTTTTTCACAAATTTATTCCGACATCTTTCACTTTTTTATCGCTGCAAAAAAAATCATAATCGGATAATTTCCTTATTTCTACTACTAGTTCTATCATTCAAATAATAAAATTTCTCCATTGACCATTCACATATTTCCTTACAATAGGAACATTTGCACGCTCTCCAACTTTGAATTTAAATCAGAGTGGATTTGACAAATTGATCCAAAATGCTACTGTCACAGATTTTTTGCAGACAACGAATTAATTTTTCGAAGTACACTTCCATTACTCGTGTAATGACCTGTCAAACATCGCCACAATCAAATAATATCTTGAATTTATTTAAAATTTTGCTGAATTCCCTCCCGAAACCCGCGTAGTAAAGAAATATTGTTTGTATCGTTATGTAGAGTTTGCCTCCTTCAAGTTTGATGGAGATTTGGATTGTGTGAATAACGACAATAAAAGTGGTCCAAATTTCAAAAAATTGTCCCAATTCTCGCAATTCAAATCTCCATTGTTTGTATTGTAGAAGTTGTTTTAAAGGCAGGCGTTTTGCTTTTGGCATGTTTGTTTCACATAGGTACATATTATTTAAATCATAAGTAACAAGATTACGGAATATTACAAATTTTGACAATGCTTGTATCGCAAAGATACCTGAATGATCTATGTAGAACCTCGAATGTCATGTGGCAAGCAATATTCCCACAATTAAATCAAATAAAGGAACCATGCCTCATAAGTTGCCCTGAGATAGGATAAACATAAGGAAATTACTCATAACTTGAAAACCCCGCAACCGATTTAAATTTTTTTTCCAGCGATGAAAAGGCGAATGATGTCGAAATAAATCTGTGATGAAAAATACAGGGTGTTCCATTTGAAAAATTCTAGTGAACGTCGTCTGAATCTTACAATATTCAGAGTGTAGATTTTAGCACCCTGTAAAGGATAATCTCGCAAAATTACTGGATTGGTGTACGTGAGACCTTGCTACTACTGTATGCCAAAAATCTTCTCAAAATTTTAATAAATGTATATACCATACCCAATTCAACATGACCCTTCAATAGTAGTAAAAATGGGTTTTTCAATTATAACTTGGCAACGCCGCAACCAAATTCAATTTTTTTCACAGCGATGTATAGCTAAACCTTAGCGGAATGAATTTTGAATAAAAAATACTGGGTGTTCTATTTGAAGAAACTCGTCTCCGAGTCCTCCCGCTTTTATAAAACACCCAGTATTGTTGAAAATATTTTTGAAATGGAACCTTTAATAACGAAAGAAATTTGTTTCCAGAAGTTTTTCTCTAGTGATAATGGATTTCGAGATATCGAAGAATTACGCACTAAATGGACACACTGTATATGAAGTCATTCATAGTAGGAAACTGAATTCTTGGGCCACTATCTTTATATCTAGAATCAGTCAAGAGAAATCCATGAAAATATGCATGCTTATATTTCAGAAAACGCTCTCTTTCATGTAAAAACTTCACAAACGATAAGATTTCCACAAAATTTTCAAACACACGACATGTTTCGCTAACACAGTAGCTTCGTCAGGTGATATACTGGTACGATGAACTAAGTCCTAAGGTATACAGTCTGTCCCACTTACCATGCTCACCATGGGTATCTTTTTAACGGTGAGAGATACGAGGTCGGTTAAATGACACCAAATGTGGAGTTTGTCAAGGCCAACTATAATGTGGAAAAATATTTTGATAAAATCTATTCGTTTTTGTTTTATACGCAAAAAACAGATTTTGATTATTTTCATGTCTCCTCCGTAACTTCTTTATTTATGAAAATATTCAAATAGGAATTTCACATTCTCATGGCAGTTTTTCGAAGTGATTTAAAAAAAACTGGAATTTATACCAACTCTTCTAGGATTTGAGATATCAGTACCAACTTTAGTTTTTCAAATGTTTGTCATAGCTCACTATGACCGAGACTATGACTTAGTTACAAATAGCTTTTTTTTCTCTTACAGATGATGTGTCGCAGTAATAATTTTTTGTTGATAACAACGGAGTTATCGTCATTTATACAAAAACAAAAAATTATTTGGAAGCCGCCATCTTGAATTCATAAATTTTAACAAAAAATCATGATCTCCGACATCAAAAACCCATGGAGCAGCCATTTTTTTTTAATTTCAACAAAACATCCATGACTCCGATTAACTTAAAATTTGGCAGGTGTTCATAATTTCGGTGACAATACATTATGGAATTTTTGTTGAATTTAAAAAAAATGGCTGCTCCAAGATGGCGGACAAGATTTGGTCCGATTCCATTCAAAATTGTTAAGTGGGGGTTTTTGAGGTCGAAGATCATGATTTTTTTGTTAAAATGTATAAATTCAAGATGGCGGCTCCCAAATAATTTTTTGTTTTTGTATAAATGACGATAACTCCGTTGTTATCAACACAAAACTATTACTGCGACATATCATCTGTGAGAGAAAAAAAAGTTATTTGTAACTAAGTCATAGTGAGCTATGAGCTACATTTGAAAAACTAAAGTTGGTGCTGATATCTCAAATTCTAGAAGAGTTGGTATGAATTTCATATTTTTTTCGAAATCACTTTGAAAAACTGCCATGAGAATGTGAAATTCCTATTTGAATATTTTCATAAATAAAGAAGTTACGGAGGATACATGAAAATGATCAAAATCTGTTTTTTGCGTATAAAACAAAAACGAATAGATTTTATCAAAATATTTCTTCACATTATAGTTGGCCTTGACTCCACATTTGGTGTCATTTAACCGACCTCGTATCACTCACCGTTAAAAAGATACCTATGTCGAGCATGGTAAGTGGAACACACTTGCAATGAATCTTTTATCTCAGGGGTTTTAATTTGGAGTTTCGTCCTGGTGATTTGGTATGGAAAGACAGGCAATGGTTTGAAGGCTGTTTATTGTTCTAGTGGTGATATATTATAATGACAATGGTCAGGCACTACAAAGAAATGCAGATTATAGTAGACCGCATGAACAGGCATTAATCGAACACAAGTGAAATGATGCAATATCTTGACAAAGTCATTGTAACACGTGTGAGGTAATGAGACATTATAAAATATTACATTTAAATAAAATATATATCGTCACCTACCTACAAAGAAATGCAGGCACAGGTTTCAACATAACTTCAGTTATATTTTGAACCATAAGGCCCCCAGCAATTCACTTTGATGTGGCCTTATCTTGCCTTGCTTGTTCAGAAGTTTTCGCCGAAGAGAAACCCAGTTCAAATATTTATAAAAAAAGTAGTTTTTATCTCTAGTTCTTAGTTTTTGTATTTACCTCTTCCTACTCAATTTCCCGCGGTCAAGGCCAATAGACAACTAGATATCAGACAGCCTGAAAGGTATACGACCCTCAATTCACTGCGGGTATTAACGGGTTGCCTAAGCACCAGGTGAGAATAAGTCTAGAAACTCAGGCCTGCCAAACCAATACTAACAAGAATAAATAATGACAATTCAATAGGTTCTGTGACACAATTTCAAATTGGGGTGTTTTGCTACACACTGTATATCGGTCAGAAATGTACATTGAATCAGCGCATTCATGAACATAAGATGAATTTTCTGAAAAAGAAAATAAATCCAACATACGCCAACATACGCCAACCATATATCAGAAGAAAACCATTATTTTGATGATAATTTCGAAATTCTACACGTAGAAAATAAAGGAATGAAACTCAATCAATTTGGATCATTAGAAATCAATAAACTCAAAAATTCTGACATTTCACTAGACCTCAATAGTTCGCCACTGTTGAATTTGTTGTCTCAATAGGTAATAATATGTATTTGCTATCCTGTAATGTTCAGAGAACATCGTGAGAACCAAGGGAGATGAGGTAGGAATTGGTGTTCCTCTTAAATTTCTGGAGGTTATATGCCTTGGGGAACACCTCCCTTGGCAGTGTGTTCCAGAGCCTCGCTGTTCTTTGAATGAACGAGTCATTGGAAAGAGATGTTCTGCAGGTCTCCAAAGTGACCACGAAGGGGTGCGAAGCCTCAATTCGACGGGTTAATCTCGCGGGGACTGCCAAGGGAGGAACAATTGTTGATATTTCAGAAGAGCATCGTCCATGAAAATATCTATAGAATAGAGCCAGATCGCCAACGTTTCCACGGTATTCCATAGAAGTGAGTGAGTTTGTGAGTGAGGCATCACCCACGAGACGAATTGCCTTTTTTTGGACAGAATCCAACCGTTGCAGGGTATGTTTGGATGCTGCACTCCAAATATGGGAACAGTATTCCAGGACAGGTCGGATCTGTGCCTTATTGATCATAAGCAGCTGACTGGAAGTGTAAAAGCTCCTGGCCCGAAACAGGAAACCAAGTTTTTGGGATGCACTTTTAGCAATCGATCTCACGTGATTTTCCCAAGAAGGTTATCCTCCCACGAGAGTAAATTGACAACTTTGTGAGTAGATAAAACAAATTTCATGTTCAATTCAAAATACTACAGTAATAAAATTACCTGCCCATAATGTTACGTAAACTTTATGACGCACATTGTATAAGAGTCTGATATAGGCGTATCCAGGGGGGAAGCTGCAGGGCTGCAGCCTCCCCCATCACGGCAAGTCTTAGGAGGATAATTTATAATTTTTACATATTATAACCACTTCTGACGTACGACAATATTCATCACTTCTCTATAACCTACGTAATGAACAAATCAACAGAACAAAACATAGAACAAAACATAGACACATTTCATCGTGAGATTGAAACAATTATGTCCTACTCGATGGGTACAGCGTCACGACGCTTTATTTATTTTGCGTTGAACTGTTTGAGGCAATATGTCAGACTTTAGATGATATATCCTTTTGGCAAGACCGAGACTCATCTTCTGGTGCTCAATTACTTTTCAATTCAATCAAAACTGTGAATTTTTTATTTTCAATGAAAATAAGTGAATTGCTGTAAAGTTTGTTTTAGCGAAGTGTCAAGTGAATCAGTACTGCACTTTAAATTTCTGCCACACTCCCTTCCTCAGGAGAGAAGGGCTAAACAGGATTCCTCCATCTCACAAACAAAAAGCGAATAAGTGCAAACTCGCACCCCGATGCAAAAATTTTTGCCGTCCCGACGGCCGACAAAAGAGAATACCCGCGTAACGTTTCGGTATGTTTAGGATGAATTACGGACATAAATTGGGCGTGGCTCCGAAAAATTTTCTTAACCTGCGGCGCTTTTCTTTGGTCACCACTTTTTCTTAACACAGCCCCCCCAAACCAAAATCCTGTATACGCCAATGGAGTCTGATTATTTGAGAAAAGTGTCTGTGACACCGAAGGAGTTCTGAAAAACAGCGTCAGTAACCAGGAAACGTTCCAGGGCATGAAGGAATCAACGGAAATGAGGCAGCTGATCGCCTTGCAAAAAAAAAAGGGCAGCATCTGCACTTTTTGGTCCTGAGCCTTTCTGTGGGATAAGCAAATGTCACCTAAAGGAAGAACTCAGGAAATGGGAAGAAATTGAAAAGTCCTCCTACTGGAGAGCAACTCCAGGTCAACGACAAGCGAAAAGGTCCATCAATCATTCGCAGAACCGAGCCAAAGAGCTACTCAGCCTCAGCAAACCAAAGCTAAAGCTTATCATAGGCTTTCTCACAGGACACGGCCCTCTGAGGTACCACCTCAAAAAGATGGGCCTGGCGGAGACTGACACTTGCCGCTTTTGTAACAATGCGACCGAAACCGCGGAACACATACTTTGCTCATGTGAAGTATTAGGCCGCCAAAGGCTGAACCACCTAGAACAGGTCTATCTCACCCCTTAGTCCAATCATTATATCCAAATAACGGAGCTTACCCGTGAACCGTGAATAATTTTTGAGTGTTTTTTTTAAAGGTGTCTCGGGGGGGTCACTGGGAGTATAAATTCAAAATGGCGACCAAATCAAGCTTTTGCGTATGTTCGAAAATGGTTTTTTTTTGTTAAAAAAACGGGTTTTCTTGAATAACTCGGCCATTTTTGATTCTACAGAAAAAGTTTGGGGACAAAAATTGTAGTAAATTTGGTTCTCTACAAGTTTGGTCCTCACAAATTTTCTGATAGGATCGATATTTTGTAAATTAAACCTGAAAAAAGCGACAAATTCGAAATATTTTCATTATCTCGTTTATTTTCAACTTAACGGCATAAATGAACAGAAACAAACTTGTAGAGAATCAAATTTTGGACAAATTTTGTCCTCACCTGTTTTTCCAAAAATCGATATTTTCGGAATTTAACCAGAAAATATGTACCCACTGAAATGTTCTCTTATGCCACAACTGCGCTGACAAAGACAGTGATGATGAAAACGACATCGACGATCCCGCACCATTAACACTGAACCTTAACGAACGTGAAACTGGACATTACCAATTGACCGAAGAAGAAAGAGAGGATATGGATTTGGCAGGACCATCAGCTATGAAACCCAAAAAAAAAAAAAATAGTTCCGGAACCATATCATCACACCGACATGACAGACAAGCTACCTGCGCGGAATAACCTCTTCATTTATGCCGTAAAATGCGAAGCATTGGAGAATTTGTCGCTTTTTTCAGGTTTAATTCCCAAAATATCGATTTTTGGAAAAAAAAGGTGGGAAACAAAATTGTTTAGAATTTGATTCCCCACAAGTTTAGTCCTCTTCATTTATGCCGTAAAGTTGAAAATAAACGAGATGATGAAAATATTTCGAATTTGTCGCTTTTTTCAGGTTTAATTTACAAAATATCGATCCTATCAGAAAAATTGTGAGAACCAAATTTACTACAATTTTTGTCCCCAAACTTTTTCTGTAGAATCAAAAATGGCCGAGTTATTCAAGAAAAACCGTTTAAAAAAAACAGTTTTCGAACATAAGCAAAAGCTTGATTTGGTCGCCATTTTGAATTTAAACTCCCAGTGACCCCCCCGAGACACCTATGAAAAAAAAACACTAAAAAATTATTCACGGGACAAAGTCTATAATGACTGGACTACCTGCTGAGGTGGAAAATTCAACCTTCAGGAAAATTGTAGGCTTCATCAGAAGTCTAGGGTTAGAGGACCAAAACTAGATAAGGGTAATCACAATAGATCTTCTAGGTCGCAGTGATCGAGAGGTCTCCCAGCCTTAATACGACCCATCTAGAATCTACAATCTACAACCAGAAAACGACCTGTTCAGACGCGTCGATGAAAATCTCATTATCGGCGAAAATCTGTCATTTTCCACTCCACCACTATTATACGTCAGTATGAATTTCCACCGACCATAGCCATCAAATTTCCTATACAATTCTGACGCTATAATAATGTAGTAGGTATCCGATGCTTCCATTCTAAACCCTCGTGAAAAATGATCCACGCAAATCTCGTGTTCAATTTGACGCCCCGGAACAGATTGTTTTATTGTTTTGTTTTTCCCTTTCGAACCGGAAATACAAAGCGTGTGCATGTGTATGCCATATTATATAGTAATTTTCATGGGAAGATGAAAACATGGATAACCATGCAATACAGATAAAAGTAATCTAGAAAACGAAACAAATAAACGAACATATACAGTGTGGAGAAGGAGACTTCAACTGGAGTGAATAAATGAATAAATGAACACCCTATCCACAGTTTTGCAGATGATAGTACTCTCCATACTGCGTTCTCTTCCAAAATTACCGAGAAAATTACCATTTCTTTCCAGGAAACTATGAGCTCACGGCGAAGACAGGTCATTGCTGTCAATGAAGATCTTGCTAAAATCACAGATACCAAAGATGCTAGCAAAGCCACTTCCGAATTTCAACATGAGACACATCTAATATTTTTGGGCCCATTTTAGGCTAATTTATTACCCTATTCCCGAATTTTCTGCTCCTCCCTATCATAGACAAATCTATGGCTTTGCTAGCTTCGGCCGAACTCAGCTAATCCATTTTTGAAAAACAATATTTTTTGATTATCTGATATAGTGAAAATGTAGGCTCATTTTAGGCTAATTAATTATTCTATTCCCATTTTTCTTGCTCCTCTCTATCATAGAAAAATCTGTGGCTTTGCTAGCTTCGGCCTAACTCAGCAGAACTATTTTTGAAAACATTGATTTTTCACCGATTCGATGGCTAATATTAGGTTAATTAATTACCTTATTCTCGAAGTTTCAAACAGAACGAAAAAATTAAGACAATTTGTCGAAATACGCGTCATTCACTGTACATAATGCATTTCTATCAAGCATATTTTATGACGATTTCATGTGAGGCAAAGTTTTAGTATTGATTGTAAGCTGAATAACTATTCCATTTTGAAATTTTTTGCTGCATATTTCTTGAAAGAAACCTGTGGCTTTGCTGGCTTCGGGCGAACACAGCAGAGCCATTTTTGAAAATAATATATTTTTCACTGATTTGATATATTGATATTGCAAGGCTGATTTTGGGCTGATTAATTAATCTATTCTCGAATTTTTTGCTCGATGTTTCAAGCAAAAAAAAACGAAACGATTCCTTGAAATACGCCTGCATTCACTATACATTATGCATATCTATCAAAAGCATATTTTTTGACGATTTTTCAAGACAAAGTGTTAGAATTGATTATATAAGCTCAATAAATATTGAATTTTGGAATTTTTGCTGCATATTTTTTAAAACAAACCTGTGGCTTTTCTGACTTCGAGCGAACTCAGCGGAGTCATTTTTGAAAACATTGACTCTTCACCGATTTAATATATCGAGATTGAATGGCTTATTTTGGTCTAATTAATTACCCTATTTCCGAATTTATTGCTCAACGTTTCGAACAAAAAGAAACACGCAACGATTCGACGATATATGCGTTATTCACTATACATCATGCATTTCTATCAAAAGCATATTTTATGACGATTTTATGAGGCAAAGTTTTAGTATTGATTGTAAGCTCAATAACTAATCCATTTCGGACTTATAGCTGCATATTGTTCAAAACAAACCTGTGGCTTTGCTGGCTTCGGGCGAACTCAGCAGAGCCATTTTAAAAATACTCAATAATATATTTTTTCTACATTCATGCAAAAAGCAGAACTTTATTGAACTATATTTAGTGGAAAAAGAAGTTCTTTACTCAGTGCAATAAAGTTTTTATTGCACTCATCTGTCATTCTACTTCAACGTACTGTCATCATGACAAACAGTTTTTATATTGCAACTGTGGTTATAGAAACGTCAGTCAAAAATTAATTCTGACAATTAACAGAATTGTACCTAGTGCCGCACCTCAATTAATCATTTTTTGCTTTTTGCATGAACGTAGAAAAAATGTGGTATGCAACTCGTGCAAAAATTGTTTATTGCACTCGACGTGTAACATTCACTTTTTGCACCTGTTGCATAAATAACTATTTCACCGATATATCAATCGTTTCGTGTTTTTTTTTGTTCGAAACGTCGAGCAAAAATTTCGAAAATAGGGTATAATTAATTAGCCTGAAATTAGCCTTTTAATATCAATACGTCAAATCGGCGAAAAATATATTATTTTTGAAAATGGCTCTGCTGAGTATGCAATACTAACACTTTGCCTCATGAAATGGTCATCAAATATGCTTTTGATAGGAGTACATAATGTACAGTGAGTGACGCGTATTTCGACAAATGAGCCATAGGCGAATGCTGCAATCATTCGACTAGGAAATTAGCATTCCGTGCAAGTTATGCACTATAATTTTTCTACGGCTATAATAGATAATAGCGGTATATTTTCGATTTCTTCGTCTTGTAGCCATCTGATTTCCTGTCAAGTAATGCTCATCTTTCAGACAGAGCTGTCATTGCTTGAAATTTGACATTCCATGGGCGATGAGTTATTTTTGAATAATAACACAATGGAGTCATTGTAATTTCAGATACGGAAATAAAATTGATGACATACCAAGTACCTCATTGATTTATCGAACACAGTAAAACAAGAGCAATTTTGTTTTATATAGCCGTGGAAAAAACACGTTCTCGAACAGACAACTCCTTCATAGGGACTGAAACCGATTGGAACATTAATTTTAACATTTTAGCCGTATTGCAGTAGTGCAAAATCACCACATTCAAGTATCTATAGTTGGAAACAAGCCATCCGAAATTGTCCAGGTAGAGAAAATAATAATGGTCATTACCGATGAACTTATCACTAACATTTAGCGCAGTACGTGACATCGTGACAACGATGGGATCGATTTTGCTGCAGTCTAGTGTAGAGATGGGCACATCGACAGAATGTTTTTCATTGAATAACTCGATAGAGGTTTGACTTTTGAGTTGGGTAAAGAAAATACTAGAGTAACTTAGAGTGCCTCGAACATATCATTTCATGGCCTTTAGAGTCCAAGAGCCGGCTGCAAATTTCAACAGCCATCTGATAATGAAATGGTATACAGGGTGCCCAGTTTTCGAGGTCCACCATGGGGATCTCAGTTATTATAAGAGATACGAGGTCGGTTAAATTAGAGCTAAGTTGTGCATTTTCATGCTGAACATTTATCTGTAGGAAAATTCGATGTGTCATTATCATTTTTTGAATTATTTGAAGAAAACGAATGGGACCCCGCACTTTAAGTACGTAAAATGGTTCTCGGTGAAATTTTCAGAATTTTCAGTATGTTGTAGAATTTGATGAACTGATCGAACCTGCAGAATCGTAAAGTTCTTTGATTAACAGATTCTGAGATACAGGGCGTTGAAGTTTCATTTAATTATTTCCTCGAAATTCAAAGATGCCAAGTACAATTTTCTTCGCTCATATCATTAACGAACCACCATATAACTCAACATAATTCAGACGGTTCAGATGATGTTATTGTTTACAAAGTGAAACATATAAACATTTCAGTGATGTCTGAAAATTCGATGTAATAATGAAATATCGAAAAAATGATTTAGGCATGCAATATACTATTCTCATTCCATCATGAATCACAATTCATACATTTCATACAGGATGATTTGAAAAATTGGTGACACCTAAGACCGATTTATTCATACACATCCTGTATATTCGAGTGAATTGTTAACCTCCTAAGATAGCTGATACCGTATGAACATGATTTCGTTGAGATATATAGGGTGATCATGAAGATTTTCGATTATGAAAATGACAAAAAATCGTGTTTTTTTAAATTACCCTGTTATTCATGATTAACTCAGTGAATTTCCCTAATTATTTTTCAATATATTCATCATTCGCTCCTCAACGCTGTCTTGAAAATTCAGGTCCTATCATGACGGGTGTCATAGTTATTAATTCAGGAACTTACCATTTGCATGCCATGAAGAGTTGAAGAGACTTGTTCACTTACATTCGCATAGTGGCCGATATTGCATTCAATAGGAATTAACTTTTTAGGATTATTTTCTATTTCACCATCATATATACGTATTGAATTATATCATTGAAATGTGATATGAATATGAATCTAATCATATTATAATAATTACTGATAGCAAGCAAATATGAAAATGATGCCTAAATTATTTTTTCTATATTTCATTATTACATCGAATTTCCAGATATCACTGAAATGTTTATATGTTTCACTCTGTAAACAATTACATTATCTGAACCATCTGAATTATGTTGAGCAATATGGAGGTTCGTTGATGATATGAGCGAAAAAAATTGTACTTGGCATCTTTGAATTTCGAGAAAATAATTAAATAAAAAATACCGATTTGTAACTTGAACGCCCTGTATCTCAGAATCTGTTCATCAAAGAACTTCACTATTCTGCAGGTTCAATCAGTTCATCGGA